>CM057341.1:617008960-617683914 GCA_030015575.1 Agapanthus africanus
TCCGGGTTATTTTGCGGTTTTTCGTCCGGTCGAAATTCTAAATACTTTGCTAATATGCTAGGGTGTGTTTAGTTAGTCTATAATACCACTGTTAGGTCCACGTTACCTCTCCCGGTACTTTCGGGGTTGCGGAAACGGTAAAACAAAATTTTTTCTAGACTTGGCAATATGGACCGTAAAAGCCGGAACTTTGCTAAACTACACACTAGCATCCTAATTAGAGGTTTATCTACTCGGTTAGGGGTTATACCTCAACTTGAACTCCTTCTCTTCTTGTTGTTCTTCTCCTTGCTTGCTCCGAGGGTTGATCCGAACTTTGGTCACCTCCACGGCCTCCTTGAGTCGAAGACGATCCACCCGAGAGATGTACACCGAGCTCCACCTCGAGCCGAGGTAACTAGGGCAAAGAGATTGCTAATCTAGAAGCCCTAGGTTGTGTAGAAGTGATAGATGAATGTTTTTGTCTTTGTGGGATCTTTATCTCTCAACACATGAGATAAAAAGATGAATCAAGAGTAGGAGCTAGCTAACAACCATGGAGCTTCTCATTTCAAGAGAGAGAATGAGAATGAGCAAATGAAAAACTTAACCAAGAGAAAACACAACCATGGTTGCAATAATGCAAAACATTATCATTACTAATCCCATCAAGATAAAGTTGATGGCTACAAATGACATGACCATTATCATAACAAAAAGAAAAAGAAAACCAAAGAATACTTTAGATCTTTCAAGAAGATCCTAGTCAACTTTGGTCAAATGGTCAACAAAGTCAAGATGGTCAAATGGTCAATGTAATTAGCCATAACATAATTATCAATGAAAGGATTAGTAAATAATGTCCCCGGCTCATAATGGTTTTGACCAAACGAACTGTCAAAACCCTAATGAGCCTGCCACATAACGGTTTTGGCCGAACCAACTGCCAAAACCCTGATGAGGCACCTCCTCCTTCATCGCTCCGGAAAACTGTGCATACACACCTGCATCCGCATCCCGTAGAATGCGGATGCACAGAAGACAAAACAAATCCATCCGTGCAATACTAGGATCCGGCTTAAACCAAAGCCCACTAGTACTGCGTGCCCGAACACCATACGCACACAAGTGTACGTAAGTGATCGCAGCCCTGCCGTAAAACCATACGGCCTCTACACGTTTCGCTCAGTGCAGGGAAACTCTCTGTGTGGGACTCTAAAGACTCGACACTACGCTGGCAGTGGGTTTAACCACAGACCGCAAGCGGCACTAGCTGTACGTAACGGTCCCCAGGTAGATGTCGATAAGAAGGCCGATGAGGTAAACCCATCCGAACTCCTACTGAGCCTGTATGTGACAATCTCCGTACAGTCCGGTCTGTTCGTCTGATACATCGCATGGCGGGCCTAGGAGGGCGGTAAACGTCAGTCCCCTAATAGCGGTACAAGTCGTGTCGGAGTGAAGCCCAGAACACCCTGAGATAACACTGGAAACCTACCAGTATATCTCGCTTGCCCTGGCCAGGGACTACTCGTGTAATCGCTCTCCTAGGCACAGCGCGATGTCAACCCCCAATACCGGGAGAGACGAATCCTGTCTAACCGTCACTGCCTCCAAGTGCTTCGGGACTGCTCCCAACTACTCCCTGTTTTCACGACTCAGTAGAGCCGTGGTAGGGTAGTAATCAAAGAACAGTGGGAACACACTTGAGGCGAAGTGACAGTGTCAAGTCAGCAAACTAAGCTGTACTCATGTCACTTGGGAACTGATAATTGACGATAGGTATAATACCAACCATCAGTTCCCGACGAGTCCTGTCCAGTGTACTCGTAACCTAACGAGCACCCGCATACTATCTCAAGTACGACGTACTGACGGCTGTGGGACAGACCGTCTCCCGTGCTGGGATGAGAAGCGCATACGCTAGTCTACTCCGAAGTATCGATGCCCTATCTCGATACTCCCACGACTAGTGACGCGTATAAGGATGTGCTTGTGGATTACCCAGCCCCCACGAGTGTGATCGCCATCACAACGCCGGTAATCAAGAAAAGATCCTAAGGGCTCTACTAATGCGTATAGGTGATATAATAAATAAACACACATGTACACATTAAAGCAGAGACAAACCAAGTAGCATACTACTATATTGAGCAAGATTGTCTGTACAACTGTGAATATCCCAAGCTTCCATCAAGTAATATACATACTAGTATGATACAGTAATGGCCTCTAGGGCATATACACTAACAGGGTGTCATGACTGCTTTTCTAAATGATGTTTTAGAAGAGAGCGTCTATAAGTACACAGCCAGAGGGCTTCGTAGACAGTGGGTGCAGCGGAAACGTGTGCAAGATGTTTTATATGATAAAACAGGCATCGCGGAGTTGGAACATCTGTTTTGATGTGGGAGTCAAAGAGTTTGACTTCATCAAAATGGTAGATGAACCTTGTATATACAAAAAGGTAGTAGGGAGTATGGTGGTGATCCTCGTAGAGTACGTGGATGACATACTCTTGATAGGGAAGGAGTTTCCTATGCTACGCTCGGTCAATCTCCGCTTATCACAAGGATTCTCCATATAGGATCAAAGTGATACCTCCTAAATCCTGGGTTTTGGATCTATGAGAAAGATCTAGTTGGATGTTAGGATACTCACTAGTTGTAGTGAGATGGTATCAATCAATCCTGAGGAGAATCACTCGAAAGGTTCCAGGGTGATAAGGACGACTGAATGTCAGTCGCAGGCATTGTCTTTACCCTCAGTAGAGGGACGGTATGTTGGAAGAGTTCCAAGCTAGATACCGTGACATACTAGACGATTAAAGGCAAGATACATCGTTACCAAAGATGCTACCATAGAGGCAGTCTGGATATATATAAGTTCATAAGATGAACTTCGTTCCTACCATTGTGTGACAATGGATTTGTGGCTTTTGCCCAGGAACTACCATCCCATCAGTAATCCAGATATAATTCTTAGGCAGTATCACCTGATCATGGAGATGGTTGATCTCCAGGGAAATCGAGGTTAGGAGAGTAGACACAGAGGACAACAGCGCGGATCTACTCACGAAGGCCTTTTTCCCAGTAGAGACATTTATGGGATGGTTGAGTATGAGATACTTCAACCGCAGCAAATTGTTGGGTATGTGATACCACAACAGATGACCCTAGTGCAAGTGGGAGATTGTTAGTTATATGTATGCCCTAGAGGCCATTACTGTACATACGATGTATATTGTAGTGGATGCTAGGACATATATAGGGAGGAATTTCTTGCTCGACATGATAGTATGCTATCTGGTTGTACTTTATCTTAACATGTACTCTGATTGTCTCTATATTACATGTTGATAAAGCCCTTAGGATATGTACTCGACTACTGGGACTATGATGAGATCATACTAGTGGGGCTACGGTTGTCGACGAGTACATCCTATAACTGTTCCTAGTCGAGGGTGTATCGAGACAGGGCATCGATGCACCAGAGTAGACTAGCGTATACGCATCTTGACCCATATGATGGGTGATGGATGATCTCATATCCATCGGTGTTTGACATCAAGGATGGTGTACGGGTGCTCAGTGGCGACTGGGTACACTGGACGGACTCGCCG
This sequence comes from Agapanthus africanus, assembly GCA_030015575.1. NCBI lineage: Eukaryota > Viridiplantae > Streptophyta > Magnoliopsida > Asparagales > Amaryllidaceae > Agapanthus > Agapanthus africanus. The sequence continues at coordinate 617,012,562 of CM057341.1, forward strand.
AGAACTCCCAGATGGTATTATACCTCACGTCAGATGGCAGTTCTCCGGTGACACTGGTACCGAGTAGTCTGTTGATCCGAGATCGTCATAGAGTCTTGTGTGATTCCCACTGTGCTTTGATTTCCATCATACCACGTCCAAGAGGGAATGCAAAAAGGTGTCTTTTGGGTACAGTCCCGAATCACATGGAGGCAATGAGCGATAGGAGGGGATTCGTCTTTCCCGGTATAGGGAGTTGATGTTGTGCTGTGTTCGATTGGCTGTAACCGGAAATCCCTGGCCAGGGTTGCTGAGATTTACTGGTAAGTGTTATCAGTAGTTTCTCGAACTGATATAGACCTCATATCGACACGACTTATCGAGCTACTGGGGTCTGACGTTTACCACCCCTAGGCGAGATATGCGACATATCAGACGACGAGACCGGATTGTACGGGAGTGTTACTGTTTGGATTCACAGGAGAATGTACAGGCTTGCTTGTTGATCTTCTGAGCGCTCAATACCTAGGTAGCTGTTATGTTTAGCTGACCGCTTGCAGCTTGTGGGTGTTTGATATGATCATCACCTACTGCCGGCGTATTGACGATTCTTTAGAGTCCTACACAGAGGTTTCTTGACTCAGGCAAAACGGAGTAGGAGCACATATGTGATATGTGCGGGACCGAGGATAATGCTGTATGTGATATCGTATTGTATTCTCACAATATTTGATATCAGCCGGGTCATCGGATCAAGTGTTGATTCGATGAATCGGTACGGATAAATATTAGTCGGTTATATGCGATATAGCCGGATTGTCGGATCAAGTGTTGATTCGATAATTTAATGTATAATAATAAATATGATATATTTGTTTGAGATAGTGCCCTCAGAGTCAATTATTAGGTCACAGGTACGTGATTGCAATTATTGATGGAGGACCTATCCCGGTAGGACAGTCTTACTCGAGATGATAGTATGCTATCTGGTTTGCCTTTATCATCGTGTACTGCTTTAGGTGACCTGACAGGTCGCTATTACACGTTGATAGAGCCCCTAGGATTCTTGCTTGACCACCAGCAGTATGAGGGCGATCATATAAGTGGGAGCTGGGGGTCTATAAGCATATCCTTAAAAGGTCCCTAGTCGTGGGAGTTTCGAGACAGGGCATCGATACTCCAGAGTAGACTAGTGTATACAGTCGAGACCCCGACCTGGGGCGGTGGCCGGTCTTACAAGCCATTGGTGTCAGTTGGATCACCTAAGATGTATACAGGTGCTCATTGGGTTATGAGTACACCGGACAGGACTCGGCGGGAACATGCTAGTTGGTCATATACCAGACGTCAGATGGCAGTTCCCTGGTGACATGTGTACAGGTTAGTTTATCGACCTGGGGATCGTCATTTGTCTTGTGTGAGTTCCCACTGTACTTTGATTACTACTCTACCACGGCTCAAAGGAGTCGTGCAAACAGGTTTTAGTTGGGTACAGTCCCGAGCCACATGGAGGCAGTGAGCGTATCTTCAGGGGTTCGTCTCTCCCGGTATTGGGGGTGAGGTCGTGCTGTGTCTAGGAGAGCCATTACACGAAGCCCTCGGCCGAGGCAAGGAGATTTACTGGTAGGTATTCCAGTAGTATCTCAGGGTGTTCTGGGCTACACTCCGACACAACTTGTACCGCTTTTAGGGGTCTGACTTTTACCAACCCCTTAGGCCCGCCATGCGATGCTCATAGACGAACGGACCGGACTGTACGGATATTGTCACTGACAGGCTCAGTAGGGTTGTCTGGCTGAGTTCGCTCACAGACGTCCCTTTTAGTCGATACCTGGTAGCCCGTTACGTATTGGCTTATACCTCTGACGTGCTAGTCGTTAAATCCACAACCAAGGTGTTGACGAGTCTTTAGAGTCCCCCACATTCAGTTACTCAGCTTTCGGGCGAAAAGTTGTAGAGGCCGTATGGAGATATGGCAAGGTCCGATCAGATACGTGCGGTATTGCACGGATCAGGATCGGACAGTTTGTACTAGAGGCCGTATGGATATATGGCAGGGTTCGATCAGATACGTGCGGTATTGCACGGATCAGGATCGAACGGATATTACTAGCCGGCTTTGGTATAAGCCGGATCCTAGTATAGTACAGTGTAGATTTTGTCTCATTGCATTTGTATTTCAGTCGAAATACAGATGCGGGTGTGTATGCACAGTATCGGGGTTTTCCTGTAATTTATTACCGGACCAGTTTTCTGGAGTTGCCAGTTTGCTTTCCGTTTCGGCCGATTTCCATTGTTTCGTTCATTGGCCGAAGATTGGTGGAGGAGGGCTTATTTGCATTGTTGCAAATAAGCATTTGTGGAGGGGTTCTTTGCTTATTGTTGTATCATGATAGTCTCTCATTGACCTTGACTTCTAGCTTCATGATGGCTTGACTTTGTAAGCATCATGGTTGTTGATGATTAGTTGGTAGTGTATTGGTTTTGGGAGTGATCATTGCCTCTCATCATCACTTGCTTTTTCCATGACACTCCACCTTGCATTATTGATTTGATTCAACCCTCTTGAGTTTGGCTCTCCCTCTCATTTCTCATATTGTCTTGGCCGGCCATTCCATTAGGAGGGGGCTGTCCAACATTTTTTTGTGGTGGGGTTTTGTTCATTTCATGTTCCAAAATCCCCAAAGCTCCTCCACATATTTCTTGTATCATCCCTCTACTAAAATGGCACCTCCATGAACCCCAAATGAGACTTGTACACTACATATTCTACAGGGAATCTTGGGCACGTCGAGTAGCCGGCTTCGTGCCCGAGTTGCCTCGGCATTGAGGTGGGAGCCCGTAAACGATGTAGGCGATGTGGTGCACTTCCGGCGACGAGGAGGAGATGGGACATTCCGCAGGAGATCCGGACGATGATGAGAAGACCGGAGGACTTGGATCGTCGGTATATCTCTTTCCCATCTTATAGTTAGCTAGGACTAGTTAATGGTTCGATCCGGGTATTAGTGCGCGGCGGTTTGCCAGTTCAAGAAAAATTTAAGTTTATCACCGCTTCCGCATTTGGCCGTCGGATTTACGGCCGGGGCGCCGCCGTGCACTTACAGTGGTATCAGAGACTCGCCATTAACTTAGTCTAGCTTGGTTTAATGTGTTTTGTATTTCCGATCGACCAAAATTCCAAAATCTACATTTTTGCTAGCGACAGTTTTCTGTTGAATTTTTTTGGTCTCCAAAATTTTTTCAGGTTGAATAAAATTGATGTACTGGAGATTACAAGGCTACTGTAGAAATTCGACAGGGTGAATCCACAGTGGAGGCGCGGATCCGCGGCCAAAACCCCCTTTGGGCCACGGTTCCGCCGCACACTGTGGGGATCCCTGCACCAAATTTCCACAGTATCTTTCTGGGGTTAAAATTGGGGTTTTGGAATATTAAAATTGGGCCCAGAATTTCTTGATGTGCTACAGTAGTACTTGGGGGCCCACTTGTTAAAGTTTGATCGATCGGATATTTTAAACACATTATTTCACAGTATTTACATTATATCTGCGACCGTGAATGTCACTCGATCGGTAAATCCGGTCTAACTGCTATAGCCCGGTTAGACGGATTTGCGAACGTGACATTCACGTTGATGTTCTGTTTTTGCTGTGATGTTGCGGATCGGTCGTGGGGATAGCCTGGATGCAATGCTAGTACAGTTTTGTTGTATTATGTACATTTGATATTGCGGGGCGAGCGTCCGACGTGTGGACTGCCGTCACTGCCTGTTTGTATTATTATTTTGGGGCACGGCCAGGTTGCGGTCGATGTACCCGTTGTATGTATATTTTACTTTCTGTACTAGGCTTACCCCGCGGAGGGGTGCACGGATAGCCGGGTTCTAGAGGGCAACAAGCCCGCATCTCATGGCATTGGGACGGAGGGGGCTTCACTCTAGGATTGGCGGGCTATTCGCCGCACTCGTAGGGGGTACAGGTTGACCCAGGAGGGGTGCCCAAGTTACCGGATTCCGTGAAGTGCTGGGTGGTCCATTCACGGAGCTGAAGGGGGCTGCCTCGCTTCAGGTTTTGGCGGGTGACTTGCCGCGCCCGTAGGGGTCTAGGATTTCATTGCACAGGCTATCCACACGACCAGGGGAACGTCGGGTTTCAGCGGCTCTGTGAAACCCGGGGATCCCAGATATCAGTATTGTTTCTGTGATGCTGTACATTTCTGTGATGTTGCATTTTATTCACGCCTTGAGCGAATATAATATATTGGTATATATAATAGTAGATGTTGTATATGTTTTGCATCCGCGCTAGTCCAGTCCCCGCTCTGTCGTTAGTTAGCTAACCTAACGGGTAATGACGGGACCCAGTGGCGAATGCGGATGGCATATACGTACATCAGTATATTTTCGTTCTTTTTGGTGTGATCAATTGATGGGACTGCATTGATTCGGATCAATGCAAGTTAAAAACAAACCTAATCTGATGTTGTTGGAACACTTTTCAAAAAGCTGTTATTGCAAGGACGTTCACTTTTGTTTTGCATCGCGGTATTCATTTAGAATATCCTGCTCCTCAGTCGACGAGGCAAGGGCCGAGATCCCTTCACCGGGAGTGATCCCTTGAATAATAAGTTTGCGTCAGGGCATTAACTTCACTATAGCCGATTACTTTTGCTTTGCATCGTGGTATTCAGTTGGAATATCCTGCACCCCATTCTACGGGGAAAGAGCCGAGATCCCTTCACCGGGAGTGACCTCTTTAGCGGAAGTTGTCGTCACTATATTTCTAAAAAGCTATCCGTTCCTTCGACGATATCAAGTTCATTACGTTAAAGGTTTTCGCCAGAAACCATTCGTAGCCCTCCGTCGTTTCATATGGATAGTCAATAGTATTCAAGCTGTGTTTGTTGGCCAAAGTCAAGGCACAGTGTTTGGTAGCTGTTGGTTATTCATATGCAGCATAGATAGATGCGTTGGTTTGGAACAGTCGTATAGCCTTGTTGGCCAAAGTCAAGGGCTTGTGCGGGTGGATTCGAATCAACCTGGAGAATGACGGGTAGAACTTGACATGTGACTTATGATTTGTTGGCCAAAGTCAAGGTCATAAGAGCATGGGGCAGAAATCACATCGGGAGTTTCAAAAGAACTGAAACTTGCCAGATATGCGCATACCTTCTGGAGTGTGATACCGTGAGCGGATTCCGTCACGTTATCATGCGATGATAGTTGGATCCCGATTCCCACTGATGAGTTAGTTTACTCCTCGGGTGACCCCGACTAATTCTTCTTTCAGGTTTGGAGGAGAATTTGAGGTACAGTGGGAGGATTCCAGATTAGATAAATTGGTAACCATTCTGATCTAGGTTAGAGTGCACGCTGAGTGTTTCTTTTCTCTCTCTCTTTGGCAGCGACCATTGACCTGACCCTAAGACTATGACTCAGTGACCAAGTTGACCGTACCTTCTCAACACCGGCTTTTGGATTGTCAGAGTTGCAGACCTCATTGCCACTCCTACTTTTACCCTTTTCTCCAGGACACCCCGTATTACTACGAACGTCCACTTCCATTGGACAAAACCATCGTATGGTAAGATACGAACTCGAAAGAATTTATTCGAGGATGGTTTCCGGTTCTGGAGAAAACGGATAGGATTATTCAGTTGTCTTTTCCTTTTTACCTTCTCTCAAGTTGCGAGTACTCTTTGGATTAGGAGATAGTACACCTATTACGCAAATTGGATAGTCTTCTTCCAAACCATAGGCAGGTGCCGACCGGTAGGGAATGAAGAAAACCAATTAGCATAACGATGGTGTGCAGAAGGTATTAGGTTAAGACAAAGCAAGGGATTAGTAAGAGGGCAAAGTAAATTGCAACAGATATTCATGACCAAACCAAGTATCTCTTTGCCAATCCTAAATCACCTTTGTATTTCTCCAGGACACTCCGTATCACTACGAAGATCCACAGTTTATTGGATACTCCATCGTATGGTTATATACGAACTCGAAAGGAACTTGTTCCAGTTCGGGGATGGATTCTGGTTCAGGAGAAATAGGAATTAAGTTCATTCGGTTGTCTTTTATCCTCACATTCTCTCGCATTGCGAGTGTTCCTATGGTTAGGACAGTACACCCATTATGCTTATTGGATAGTCTTCTTCCAAACCATAGGCTGGTGCCGAACGGTAGGGAAGGAAGAAAACCATTTTGCCTAAAGGGGTGTGCAGAAGGTAATGACTAAAGACATATGAAGGGATTTGGAGAGGTGGCAAAGAATTATACGGTTACAGTCGTGAATCTGGAAGAGGCATTACTAGGAATACCGGGATACCCCATCGAAACATTTCAATGTTTCAGTTTCACTGTGTACTGTTAAAGAATAACTGATTTCCCGATTAGATACTTACTCCAGGGTATGTATTTACCAGGTTTGATTCTCACATCTGTATGGTTTTACAGATGATGAGTGGGAGTAAGTTATTGGGAATTGGGTGATCATCCTCATTATATCGGGATTCGTTGTAATCGGTGATATTTGAGGAAGTCACCTGGCTTGTTTGCCGGTCGGCAAATATTTGGTTTTGAATATCCGCTGTTATGCACCAATTTCAAATTGATGTATCTGTACGTCTATTTGAATAGAGTGAGATATACCTTTTTGAAATTATGTCTACGACATTTACCTATATCAGTGGATGGTTAGGTAAGGAGCATTAAACAACGGTGTAATTCTTCTTAACCATAAGTACAGTTTTTCAACCTACGACACACAGTGAATGAGTAATCAGACTCAAGGGACTTATACAGAGTATTGTATGTTGTCCAGGGTCCATCAGGACAGAGGGGTTGGTCCTCGTACTATATTCGGTTTACTTACGACTTCTCTAGTTTTTAGACAGGTGTTTCGTGGAAACACAGGGTCCGAATTTGGAGAAGTTATAGGTATTTGAATAGAGTAGAGAACCAGGTGTAGCAAGTATCGGGATTCTTCAAAGAGATCGAAGATGTAGATACTTGTAAATGGTGTTCAGTTGATAGTAATGATAAAGAGATCTTACTTCTCTTTCAGGTTACTCATAATTGGAAGCATTCCTAAGTTGAGTAACGCTGATCAGACTTCTTCCATTTAGTTGACATGCACTGGAGACAACTGCATGATTTGAATCTGGTTCAATTAAATCAGTGCCTCTGTTTCTATATTGGATATAGAACAGTTCATATCTTAACGATGTTAAGGTACGGGGAGTTTTCCGGTTTATGCTTAAAACCAGACACTGGACAACTCAAGGCACGTTTCTGTAATGGCTGTTTGTGGGTTTGACCCAGGCTATGACGCGGGCTGACTTTCTACCATCTGGATGAACAATAGCAATATTGTTCTAGACTCGCCACAGTTTTAATAAAAAATGGATTTTTTCAGAAAACAGTAGTGGGAGTATGGTAGAACTGGAAGTGATTCCAGAACCACAAACGATTACTGAAGATTTGATAGGAACCTAAAGATTCAATCTGGTTTGACATTCGATTGGCCACTCCGCAGATGCGGTGGGTAACTTCAGGCACCCGAGGGGTACTCCGGTAGCCTTAAGGACGGTGACAGGGAAGTTCTTGTTTACCCACAATTACCATTGCTGTTGTTCCAGGCTGCGAGACCCGGCGGGAGGATGAGTATAGCGTCGTTCTGAACTCGCTTTAGAAGTGTACGTCTATATGACTCTGCCAGAGGGTTGTCGTAGTCAGTGGGAGCAGCGGAAGCATTGGTGGACAGGTAGCTTATGTCTATTTATAGACTAAAGCAGATGTAGCAGAGATAGATCATCTATTTCTGACGTGACAGTCATGGGTTTGACTTCATCAGAATAGGGGATGGATCTGTTGAGAAGGTAGTAGGGTGTGATATCCTAGTATTTGGATGACATACACAGAGTAGGAAAAGAAACTCCTATACTACAATCGGTTATACTTTGGTCGTCACACAGTGGTTTCTCCACAAAGGAAATGGATTTTATATCAGACATACTGGTTACTAGATCTATGGTTTTAGATCTAGATTTGGGTAGTCTCCCAATCTGGGTACTTAGACAGCATTTTAAGGGTATTTAGAATGGATGACTCCTGGCACGGTATTATACCTGCAGGTGATGGAGTCACCCTCTCTAAAGGTGTCTTATAGACTAAAGTAGAGAGGGAAGTGCATGATTGGCAGATCACTTGCTCAGGCAATTGAGTCAATCATGAAATGTCAAGTACCACGCCAGATGTTGTTCTTGCACTAGATGCAATAAGTTGACATTAATCCAATCCTGGAGAAACAGTCGGAAGCAGTTATAGAACATAAGTGGATGTTCTAGGGATATGATAACGATAGCCTCATGCGGGAGACAGTTATCATTCCAGGCTTCCAAGGTGACCTGGACGACAAGGACGTTGTCAGAGTTATAGTTTTCCTTTATGACGAGGGGCAGTATTTTAGACAGGTGATCCAAGGCAATACTGAGGGAGGCATGGCGCAGGATACTGATTAAGTTCAGTTGACGATACAGTCTAAGAAGTTTGGATTTGGAGTTCATTTATGAGCTATGTCCCATCAGACATCCAGACACATTCTAAGACAGGTATTGCTCATTTCGGGAGATGGGTTTCTCCGCGAACTTGAGATATAGAGAGACATAGAAAGAAACATCCAGGCGGATCCACTCACTGAGGCTATTCCTCGAACGCAATAGTTTCGCAAACGAGCTTTGTGAGACTGACTAGTAGAGGAGTTGGGTGTTCGGTATCACACGGGCTGTGAGTATGCGACATCGCAATAATTAGCCTTGAGTGCAAGTGGGAGATTGTTGGAGATAGTGCCCTTAGAGTCAATTATTAGGTCACAGGTACGTGATTGCAATGATTGATGGAGGACCTATCCCGGTAGGACAGTCTTACTCGAGATGATAGTATGCTATCTGGTTTGCCTTTATCATCGTGTACTGCTTTAGGTGACCTGACAGGTCGCTATTACACGTTGATAGAGCCCCTAGGATTCTTGCTTGACCACCAGCAGTATGAGGGCGATCATATAAGTGGGAGCTGGGGGTCTATAAGCATATCCTTAAAAGGTCCCTAGTCGTGGGAGTTTCGAGACAGGGCATCGATACTCCAGAGTAGACTAGTGTATACAGTCGAGACCCCGACGAGGGGCGGTGGCCGGTCTCACAAGCCATTGGTGTCAGTTGGATCACCTAAGATGTATACAGGTGCTCATTGGGTTATGAGTACACCGGACAGGACTCGCCGGGAACATGCTAGTTGGTCATATACCAGACGTCAGATGGCAGTTCCCTGGTGACATGTGTACAGGTTAGTTCATCGACCTGGGGATCGTCATTTGTCTTGTGTGAGTTCCCACTGTACTTTGATTACTACCCTACCACGGCTCAAAGGAGTCGTGCAAACAGGTTTTAGTTGGGTACAGTCCCGAGCCACATGGAGGCAGTGAGCGTATCTTCAGGGGTTCGTCTCTCCCGGTATTGGGGGTGAGGTCGTGCTGTGTCTAGGAGAGCCATTACACGAAGCCCTCGGCCGAGGCAAGGAGATTTACTGGTAGGTATTCCAGTAGTATCTCAGGGTGTTCTGGGCTACACTCCGACACGACTTGTACCGCTTTTGGGGGTCTGACTTTTACCAACCCCCTAGGCCCGCCATGCGATGCTCATAGACGAACGGACCGGACTGTACGGATATTGTCTCTGACAGGCTCAGTAGGGTTGTCAGGCTGAGTTCGCTCACAGACGTCCCTTTTAGTCGATACCTGGTAGCCCGTTACGTATTGGCTTATACCTCTGACGTGCTAGTGGTTAAATCCACAACCAAGGTGTTGACGAGTCTTTAGAGTCCCCTACATTCAGTTACTCAGCTTTCGGGCGAAAAGTTGTAGAGGCCGTATGGAGATATGGCAAGGTCCGATCAGATACGTGCGGTATTGCACGGATCAGGATCGGACAGTTTGTACTAGAGGCCGTATGGATATATGGCAGGGTTCGATCAGATACGTGCGGTATTGCACGGATCAGGATCGAACGGATATTACTAGCCGGCTTTGGTATAAGCCGGATCCTAGTATAGTACAGTGTAGATTTTGTCTCATTGCATTTGTATTTCAGTCGAAATACAGATGCGGGTGTGTATGCACAGTATCGGGGTTTTCCTGTAATTTATTACCGGACCAGTTTTCTGGAGTTGCCAGTTTTCTTTCCGTTTCGGCCGATTTCCATTGTTTCGTTCATTGGCCGAAGATTGGTGGAGGAGGGCTTATTTGCATTGTTGCAAATAAGCATTTGTGGAGGGGTTCTTTGCTTATTGTTGTATCATGATAGTCTCTCATTGACCTTGACTTCTAGCTTCATGATGGCTTGACTTTGTAAGCATCATGGTTGTTGATGATTAGTTGGTAGTGTATTGGTTTTGGGAGTGATCATTGCCTCTCATCATCACTTGCTTTTTCCATGACACTCCACCTTGCATTATTGATTTGATTCAACCCTCTTGAGTTTGGCTCTCCCTCTCATTTCTCATATTGTCTTGGCCGGCCATTCCATTAGGAGGGGGCTATCCAACATTTTTTTGTGGTGGGGTTTTGTTCATTTCATGTTCCAAAATCCCCAAAGCTCCTCCACATATTTCTTGTATCATCCCTCTACTAAAATGGCACCTCCATGAACCCCAAATGAGACTTGTACACTACATATTCTACAGCGAATCTTGGGCACGTCGAGTAGCCGGCTTCGTGCCCGAGTTGCCTCGGCATTGAGGTGGGAGCCCGTAAACGACGTAGACGATGTGGTGCACTTCCGGCGACGAGGAGGAGACGGGACATTCCGCAGGAGATCCGGACGATGATGAGAAGACCGGAGGACTTGGATCGTCGGTATATCTCTTTCCCATCTTATAGTTAGCTAGGACTAGTTAATGGTTCGATCCGGGTATTAGTGCGCGGCGGTTTGCCAGTTCAAGAAAAATTTAAGTTTATCACCGCTTCCGCATTTGGCCGTCGGATTGACGGCCGGGGCGCCGCCGTGCACTTACAATATTAAATTACATTAACTAATATTTGCTCACTAAAAGATTCTTTTTCTCACCGGATTAATACATTGATATATATGCGATATATGTTAATTGTATTATTTTCTTTTGTTGCAAATATATAATATATATGTGATATATATTATTGTGACATGATATGATTTATTATAAAACATGTTTAAGGATGATAATAAGGGATTAGGGTTTGATTAGGGTTAGCTCCTTCTTGTTCATTCTAGAAGTATTCTATTTTGTCATGATAAAGATGTTTTGTTATGACTCATGCTTTGACCTAACCAAACCCTAACTCTAGTTTATTCTCTACATAGGTTTAGCCTCTCATCATTGACCATGGTTTGATAATCAATCATATATTCATGATTACTATTCATCACAAAAGAAATTCTATCATCATTCTTCATCTTCTTCCTTCTTCTTTCTTCATGGAAAAAGCTTACTAGCTTTTTTCCAAGTGATGAATAAATGTGAGAAAAAGATAAATAAAGAGAGAAAAAATCCTACTTCATCATCCTCATCTTCCCTTGCCCTTTAGATGAGAGTGTTCACTCAATTTTAGTGAGTGTTAGCTTGTGTTAATGAAACTTCAAGGTAGATCATCTTTGTATCGAAGATCGGAAGCAAGACTGTATTTTTCTCTTCGTGGAACCTCTCGAGAGTCCGGAACCCGATGATCGCAGCGAAGGGACCACAACACGGAGCTTATGAAGTGAAGGACCGGATCTACAAAGGTTGTAATCCCTCTCACTTAGTGTTAAACTGTTTAACATACTTGTTTTCGCCTAAACTCTAGTTTAAAGATCCGGCTTCAGGTTGTTCGGCACGGCTAATTTTTTAATCGGGCATGGTTGATGCCTCGTAGAACCTTGTGCACGTGCATAGCAACTCTACAGAAACACATGTCTAAAAACTAGAGAAGTCATAAGTAAACAGAATATAGTACGAGTATCATCCCCTCTGTCCTATTGGACACTGGACAACATACAATACTCTGTATAAATCCCCTGAGTCTAATAACTCAATCCTTGTGTGTCGTAGGTTGAAAACTGTACTTATGGTTAAGAAGAATTACACCGCTGTTTAATACTCCTTACCTAACCATCCACTGATATAGGTAAATGTTATAGACATAATTTCAAAAAGTTATATCTCACTCTATAAAAATAGACGCACAGATATTTCAATTTGAAATTGGTGCATAACAACGGATATTTAAAACCAAATATTTGTCGTCCGGCAAACAACCCAGGCGATTTCCTCAAATATCACCAATTACAACGAATTCCGATATAATGAGGATGATCACCTAATTCCCAATAACTTACTCCCACTCATCATCTGTAAAACCATACAGATGTGGGAATCAAACCTCGTAAATACATACCCTGGAGTAAGGGCTAATTAGGAAATTAGTTTTCTTTAAACAGTACACAGCGAAACTGAAACATGTAAATGTTTCGTAGGGTTATCCGGGTATTCCTAGTAATGCCTCTTCCATTATCCAGATTCATAACTGTAACCGTATATTTCTTTGCCATCTCTCCAAATCCCTTCATATGTCTTTAGTCATTACCTTCTGTACACCCTCTTAGGCTAAATAGTTTTCTTCCTTCCCTACCGTTCGGCACCAGCCTATGGTTTGGAAGAAAACTATCCAATAAGCATAATGGGTGTACTGTCCTAATCCTAGGAGCACTCGCAACCCCAGAGAAGGTAAAGATAAAAGACACCTGAATAAACCTTATTCCTATTTCTCCTGAACCAGAATCCATCCCCGAACTGGAACAAGTTCCTTTCGAGTTCGTATATAACCATACGATAGAGTATCCAAATAACTGTGGATCTTCGTAGTGATACGGAGTGTTCTGGAGAAATACAAAGGTGAAGTAGGAGTGGTAATGAAATACTTGGTTTGGTCGTGAATAGCAGTCGCAATTTACATTGCCCTCTTACTAATCCCTTTATTTGTCTTAACTTATTACCTTCTGTACACCATCGTTAGGCTAATTGGTTTTCTTCATTCCCTACCGTTCGGTACCTGCTTATGGTTTGGAAGAAGACTATCCAATAAGCATAATAGTTGTACTGTCCTAATCCAAGGAACACTCGCAACCTGAGAGAAGGTAAAAGGAAAAGACAACTGAATAGTCCTATTCGTTTTCTCCAGAACCAGAAACCATCCTCGAATCTGGAACAAGTTCCTTCGAGTTCGTATATAACCATACGATGGTTTTATCCAATGGAAGTGGATGTTCGTAATAATATGGGGTGTCCTGGAGAAAAGGGTAAGAGTAGGAGTAGCAATGAGGTATGCAACTCTGACAATCCAAAAGCCAGTGTTTTAAGAAGGTTCAGTCAACTTTGGTCACTGAGTCATAGTCAAGGGTCAGGCCATGGTCGCTACCAAATAGAGAGAGAAAAGAAACACTCGTCGTGCACTCTAACCTAGATCAGAATGGTTACCAATTTATCTAACCAGGAAACCTCCCACTGTATTCTCAAATTCTCCTCCAAACCTAAAAGAAGAATTAGTCGGGATCACCCGAGGAGTAAACCTACTCATAAGTGGGAATCGGGATCCAACTATCATCGCATGATAATGTGACGGAATCCACTCACGTTATCACACTCCAGAAGGTATGCACATGCCTGGCAAGTTTCAGTTTCTTTAGAAACTCCCGATGTGATTTTTACCCCATGCTCTTATGACCTTGACTTTGGCCAACTAATCATAACTCACATGTCAAGTTCTACCCATCATTATCCAGGTTGATTTGAACCCACCCTTACCTACCCTTGACTTTGGCCAACAAAGCAGTACGACTGTCCCAAACCAACGCATCTATCTATACAACAGAAAAGTAACAATTAGCTACCATACACTATGCCTTGACTTTGGCCAACAAACATAGTATGAATACTAAGTGCTACCCGTCTGAAATGACAGAGGGCTACGAATGGTTTTTGGCGAAAAACCTTTAACGTAATGAACTTGATATCGTTGAAGGAACCGGATAGCTTTTATAAAAATAAAGTGGCGAAAACCTTTGTTAAAGAGGTCACTCCCGGTGAAGGGATCTCGGCTCTTTCCCCGTAGAGTGAGGTGCAGGATATTCCAACTGAATACCATGATGCAAAGCAAAATTAATCGACTATAGTGAAATTATTGCCCTGACGCAAACTTCTATCCAAGGGGTCACTCCCGGGGAAGGGATCTCGGCCCTTGCCTCGTCGACTGAGGTGCTGGATATTCATAACCGAATACTACTGTGCAAAATAAAAGAGAACATCCTTACAATAACAGCTTTTTGAAAAATGTTCTAACAACATCAAACAGGTTTGTTTAGCTTGCATTGATCCGAATCAATGCAGTCCCATCAATTGATCACACCAATAAAGAACGAAAATAATGATGTACGTATATGCCATCCGCATTCGCCACTGGGTCCTGTCATCACCCGTTAGGTTACTTAACTAACGACAGAGCATGGACTGGACTAGCGCGGATGCAAAACATATACATCATCTACTAGTATATATATCAATATATGATATTCGCTCAAGGCGTGATAAAATGCAACATCACAGAAATGTAATAAGCATCACAGAACAATACAGATATCTGGGATCCCCGGGTTTCATAGAGCCGCTACTGAAACCCGATGTTCCCCTGGTCGTGTGGATAGTGTTAGTTGTATGTATGCCCTAGAGGCCAGTATTGTACAGATGATGTATATTATATTGGATGCTTGGACATATATAGAGATGACTTTATTGCTCGATATGATAGTTTGCTATCTAGTTGCTCTTTATCTTAACATGTATACTTGTCTCTTTATACTGTCTTATGGTTACATATTGGTAAAGCCCTTAAGATGTGTACTTGACTACCTGGACTATGATGCGGATCATACTAGTGGGGACATGGTAGTCCATAAGTACATCATTCAAGGTGTAGGGTTCCTAGGCACACTAAGGAGGTCTCACAAGGCATCAACCATGCCAATTTCAAATTTTACAAGTGCCGAAAAACCCTAATACGGATCGTTAACTAGATTTTAGGCAAAAAGTGAAACTAGTTAACAACTTAACTAAATGAACGGAAATACACCCTTTGTAGATCCGGTTCTCCACTTCCTTAGCTCCACGTAGACGTCCCTCCGCTGTACAAATCGGATCTTGGACTCTAGTGTCGGCTTCATCGGAGAAATGGGCGGGCTAGGTCATCGACTACGATACCGAAGATGATCTACGTCGAGGCAACACAAGATCAAGCTCCAACTTCACCAAGTCATGAAACTTGTGAAGAAAACACCCTATACTACTTGGCAAGTGGTAGAGGATGACGAAATAGGAAGTGGGTTCACTTTAGAATTGGATTTCTCACTCTTTTCATCAAGTCACCATTGAAGGTTGCAAGCTTTTTCTTCTTGAAGAAGAAGAAGAAGACGATAATTTGATAAGTTAATTTTAGAAAAAGAAAATGAAGTGATATCTATCATCTTGCAACCATGGTTATGTGTAGAGAGTAAACTAAGGTTAGGTGAATGGTTAGGTTAGGCATGAAACAAAAATGGTAGAATTTTTCAACGCTTCATGAAGCTTCAACTATAAAACAAAATAAGCCACCATTTTCTTTTCTTTTGCCAAAAAGAAATAAATAAATAAATGAATAAATAAATAAATAAAAACCCTAACCATTTACTTAACCAAGGTTTAAACTAAACATAAACCCAAACATGCATGTATCATCAAACATGATACAATCAAGTGCACAAAAAATATATCACATATACAATGTGCACTACAAGTGAGAAAATCCTTTTTAAAGTGAACCAATACTAGTTAATGCAAAGTAATATATCAAATATATAATTTTGCATTAAATCATTAAATCAACACTTGATTTAACGATCCGATCATATCTCATATAACCGACTAATATCCAATGTATCGGCTTATCGAATCAATCCTTGAATCGATAACTAGGTTATATCGCATACAACCAATCGATACATTCATCGCGAGAATGGAATACGGTATCACATACACGCATTATTCTCGGTCCCGCACATATCTCATATGCGCTCCTATTTCGTTTCGCTTGAGCCAGGAAACCTCTGTGTAGGACTCTAAAGACTCGTCAATACGCCGGCAGCAGGTGATGATCATATCAAGCACCCACAAACCGCAAGCGTTCTGCTAAACGTAACGGCCACCCGGGTATTGAGCGATCAGAAGATCGACGAGCAAGCCCGCTCACACTCCTGTGAATCCAACCAGTAACACTTACCGTACAGTCCGGTCTGTTCGTCTGATATGTCGCATATTTCGCCTAGGGGTGGTAAACGTCAGACCCCAATAGCTCGATAAGTCGTGTCGATATGAGGTCTATAACAGTTCGAGAAACTACTGGTAACACTTACCAGTAAATCTCAGCAACCCTGGCCAGGGATTTCCGGTTATAGCCAATCGAACACAGCGCAACATCAACTCCCTATACCGGGAGAGACGAATCCCCTCCTATCGCTCATTGCCTCCATGTGATTCGGGACTGTACCCAAAAACCACCATTTTGCACGCCCTCTTGGACGTGGTAAGGTGGAAATCAAAGCACAGTGGGAATCACACAAGACTCTATGACGATCTCGGGTCTACAGACTAACCTGTACCAGTGTCACCATAGAACTGCCATCTGATGTGAGGTATAATACCATCTGGGAGTTCTCGGCGAGTCCGTCCAGTGTACCCAGTCTCCACTGAGCACCCGTATATCATCTCTGATGTCAAACACCAATGGATATGGGATCATCCATCGCCCATCTGCATGGGTCGAGAAGGTATACGCTAGTCTACACTGGTATATCGATGCCCCATCTCGATACACCCACTACTAGGGACCTTGAAGGATGTACTTATGGACTACCATGTCCCCACTAGTATGATCCGCATCATAGTCCAGGTAGTCAAGTACACATCCTAAGGGCTTTACCAACATGTAACAGAGAGACAATCAGTGTACACGTTAAGGTAAAGAGCAACCAGATAGTATACTATCATGTCGAGCAAGAAAGTCCTCCCTATATACGTCCCAGCATCCACTACAATATACATCCTATGTACAGTAATGGCCTCTAGGGCATACATATAACTAACAATCTCTCACTTGCACTAGGGCCATCTGTAGCAGTGGTTGTAGTATCTCATACTCAACCATCCCATAAAAGTCTCTCTTTGGGAAAAGGCCTTTGTGAGTGGATCCGCCGTGTTGTCCTCTGAGACTGTTCTCCATAACCTCGATCTCTTTGAGATCAACCATCTCCATGATCAGGTGACACCGCCTTAGAATATGTCTGGATCACTGATGGGACGGGCGTTCCTTGGCATAAGTTCATCTCATGAACAAATATACATCCAGACTGCCTCTTTGGTAGCATCTTAAGTAGCGATGTATCCAGCCTTTATCGTCTAGTGTGCCACGGTATCTAGCTTGGAACTCTTCCAACATACCGTCCCTTTACTAAGGGTAAAGACAATGCCTGTGACTGACATTCAGTCGTCTTTATCACCCTGGAACCCTTCCAGTGACTCTCCCCAGGATCGATTGATACCATCTCACTACATCTAGTGAGTATCCTAACATCCAATTAGATCTATCTCATAGATCCTAAATCCAGGATTTAGTAGGTATCATTTTGATCCTATATGGAGAATCACTATGATAAGCGGAGATTGACAGAGCGTAGCATAGGAAACTCCTTCCCTATCAAGAGTATGTCATCCACGTACTCTACGAGGATCACTACCATACTCCCTACTACCTTTTTGTATATACAAGGTTCATCTACTATTTTGATGATGTCAAACTGTTTGACTAGTACATCAAAACAGACGTTCCAACTCCGCGATGCCTGCTTTATCACATAAAACATCTTGCACGCGTTTCCGCTGCTCCCACTGTTTACGAAGACCTCTGGCTGTGTTCTAATAGAAGTTCTCTTCTAAAACATCATTTAGAAAAGCAGTCATGACACCCAACCACCAGATATCGTAGTCATGGTATGTAGCCGTGGCAAGTAGGATCTGGATGGACTTAAGCATAGATCGTTAGAAAAGGTTTCAACATAATCCATACCTGGTTAATGATGCAAACCTTTAACAAGTCTAGCTTTGAAAGTCTCAACCTTTCCATGAACACCAAGTAATCTTCTCAAGATATACTTGCTCCTGATGGGGATTCAACCCTTCAGATATGGCAACCAAAGTCCATACTTTGTTGGTGTATAAGGATTCCATCTCAGATCGCTAAGCATCCAGCCATTCTTACAGAGTTCCACTCCTGATGGCCAGCTCGAAACTAGTTGGGTCACCATCTCATGATGCAATCCTCGCTCCCACTGTCATCGAGAAACCAAAGTATCTCTCAGGTGGGTGAGGAATCCTACTAGATCGGCGGAGAGGCTGAAGTTCGTTGGTTACTATTGAATCCTTTGGTTCTGCCAAATCATCAGCTTCAGTATGTACAGCTGGAACATTTCCAGTTCTACATAACAGACCTTGCCTCGAGCTTGTCCGGATTTTGGTTTTAGACATAGGCCGGACAACCCCAAATCTTAACCAATTTAAGATATGGGCTCTTCCCTTTCCATATCATATATGAAGTGGTAGGCAACTGATTTGATTTGAACCCTATTCAATAGGTATGCAGCTTCTCAAGCGCATAACTCCCAAAAGGAAATAGGTAACTCAGTAGTACTCATCATAGAGCACACCTTATCATATAGGGTGTGATTGCTCTGCCCCGATATACCATCGTGCTATGGTGTATACGGAGGAGTAATGCTGAGAGAGAATCTCATTCTCCTTTAGAATAGTCCAGGATTTCCGTGCTCAAGTATTCTCCTCCCTGATCTCATCAAAGGACATAATACTTATACCCGTATTTTGGTTCTCTACTTCTAAATTATATTCTGTGAATATCTCAAAAGGTTCGGACTTGTGTTTCAACAGGAACATATGTCTGAATCTTGAGAGATTATCAGAGAATGTAACAAAGTACAAAGAACCGGTCCTGGCATATGTAGACTGGGGACCTTACATACATCAACATGTATCATCCCAAGAGTTTACTAACTCTTTCTCTGTTTCCAATAAACAGTGCTATGGTCATCTTATCTTTATGACATGACTGGAAAGTTTCACAAGATGTAAATTCAAACTGATTTAAATATGCATCTAAATGTAACTTTAGCCAGTCGGGTCGCATTGATATGACCTAGTCTACAATGCCTCAAGAAGGATCCGTTCATTTCTGAACTATTCCTCTTGTGTGTGTTCCGTATACTAAGAACTGTAGTTTGATTTAGAATGTTAATGCTTTTAGATAACGTGCCTGAACCGATCAACATTTGATATAGGAAATGTTCAAAACATTATCCATCAATACAAAATTTTATCATTTCTTTACTAATAAAGAGACTGATATGATTTTGTATATCAGGTTCGGTATCTAATAGCATTTGTTCAGAATCAATGTATTGGTAATACAGGGTGACAGTGACCAACAGACTTGGCTGCAACACTTGCCCCGTTTTCTGTCTCATGAAACTTATCACCCGTTCTCAGTTTTCTACCCTTTTGTAGCCCTATGTAACAGATTACATATCTGGGATCTTGATCCGGTATCAAATACCCAGGATGCAGAGGATACTGAGAAACAGTTCTTTGTAATGAACATACCCGAAGATGATGCATCAGCATGCACTCTCTTCGTTTGGGCGGCACGGGAATTCTGGTAATCCCCAATTTCCTGTTCTGTCTTATAACAATTATAAGTTGGAGCGGGACCAACGTTCCCCAGCTCAGTATAACAAGCGGGTTCGGTCAATCATCCGTATTATTATCTTGATTAAGGCGTGAAATGGTCGCTACCTGGAGAGAGAGAGAAGAAAACACTCAGCGTGCGCTCTTGCAAGATCAGATTGGTTTTTATTTTATCTAATCAGGATGGCTCCTACTGCTTTTTATCAAATCTTCCTTCAAACCCTAAAAGGAAAGACCAGCCGGGATTAATTACACACTACAAGTTCGCCAATCTTTCAGCCAGGCCAGTGTCGGTACTTTGAGGGAGGTCCCCCATGCTTTCGCACGAACCTAATTAATGTAAACCTCGTTTTCCCAGAGGCGTAACCTCGTTGATACCTTTCTAGACACCTACTTGATCGGCTAATTGTAATGTGTAAAACTCTCCCAGGAGTAACTCTTACTCGCAGTGGGTATCGGGATCCAACTATCTCATAGAAGGTATGCAATCTCATTGCAAATTTCAACACTTGAAATTCCCGATAATATTTTGCCCCTAGCATGCTATGACCTTGACGCATGCCAAACAACCCATAGTCCGCTAGTCAAGTTCAACCCGTACATTTCTTGATTGAATTAAACCCACCTGCACGACCCTTGACGCATGCCAAACAACCCCGTACGAATACCCTAATCCAATCGCATCGTATGCTAGCAGATAAACACTAGTTAGCTACCGTACACTACGCCTTGACGCATGCCAAACAACCGCAGCACGAATACTAACTAGTACTTATCTGAAATGACGGAGGGCTACGACAGGTTTTTCTGAAAACCTATTGCGTAATGAACTTGATATCGTTGTAGAAACAAATGATTTTGAAATGGAGTGTCTTTGAGGCTTTTCTAGTTTTGCTAAAGGAGTCATTCCCGGTAAAGGGATCGCCGGTCCTTTCCTCGTCGAATGAGGTGCGGGATATATCATATATATCAC
This sequence comes from Agapanthus africanus, assembly GCA_030015575.1. Classification (NCBI taxonomy): domain Eukaryota; kingdom Viridiplantae; phylum Streptophyta; class Magnoliopsida; order Asparagales; family Amaryllidaceae; genus Agapanthus; species Agapanthus africanus. The sequence goes on from CM057341.1 coordinate 617,033,420, forward strand.
TGTGCAAAGCAGAACTCTTAAAAGCAATCAAAAGACAAACCGAGTGTGTAGCATCTGTCAGTTATTGCTAAAGGAGTCACTCCCGGTGAAGGGATCTCGGTCCTTTCCTCATCGAATAAGGTGCAGGATATATCTCATATACCGCCGTGCAAAGCAAGAACTGTAGCTACCTGTTTTATTTTTGAAATTCAATTCCACAACATCTTAGGTTTCTTTTACTTTCATTAATCATATTAATGAAGTCCCATCATTTAAGTACCTAAACATCATAGATAAATACGACGTACACTTATGCTATCCGCATTCGTCTCGATGTCCACTCGTGCACCGTTAGGTTAGGTAACTAACGGCAGAGCGGGGCAGGGCTAGCGCGGGTGTAAAACATAAGTAACGTCTATATAATATATCATATATACTATATAATGTATCTATCACAGAACATCACATGATCACATCACAGATATCGCAGCAGAAAATACATATGAAATATTGGATATTCTAGGACGTCCGTGTTTTCAATACGAGCCAGTATAAAACACGGATTCCACGGTCGTGATGAATAGCCAATCCCACACCCGTAGACCCCTACGAGAGCGGCAAACAACCCTACCAATTCTAGGGTTAGGAGACCCGGACTCGACTCCTCGAGATGGTCTCCCATTGGACCCTAGAACCCGGTTACTTGTGCTCCCCTCCTTGGGTCTATCCTAGTGCGGAAAAGTAAATAATATACAAATGGTGACATCTTCCAAAACCTGGAAGTGCCCCAATAAAAGAATATTACATACAAGTTTTTTACATGAATGAAAATGAAAAACACCCATCTCACATAAAACCCCCCGGCTATTCTAACACGACGATCCAATATAACATATCCAGCAACACATAACATCACATGTCATCAACGTAAGTAAATATGCGCATCCCAATTGTCGTTGACATATAGCAACGAAACCGGCGATATCACATATTACACTTACGGTCACAGAAAAGAAAGTGTAAAACTACAACAGTTGGAATCCGCAACCTCTTTAGACATCTCATGCCTAATCAAATGAAATACTTAGACATCACATGCCTAACAATTATAAACCCCGCATTTTAGTCTCATTATCGAAAACTCTTTTCAATATTAAGTCGGGCAATTCAACAAGATTCCCGACATCCTGATCGAATGCTCGTCGCAAACTTCAGTAGACGGCCGCACCCCCGATACCGTCGACGAAGTACACCAAGGCGGAACACCGCTGCCGCGAGCACCCGAACGGATGCTTTCGGCGACGGGGTTCTCCTACAGTCACTTGGCCGGGGCTATGGGGTGAGGCTGTCTATTAAGTTTACCCGGCGAGTATCCGCGTACGCTACGTGATTGCGACGGACTTTTGATCGAATCAAAATTCCGTGGCAACCGATCAAGTGAGACTAAAGTGCTATGTTTATAACATTCAAATCAGTTATCTCATAACTGCTTGTGGATTCCAATTATTGTATCAAATTCCAGATAAATAGAAAATGTTAAACTTTCCGATCGAACATTCAAACACCCAAGTTTTCCCGAAACTGATCAACACATGATATAAGTTTAAAAACATTCACTCCATGCCTCAGTACCAACGGTCCTGCCGTAGAAGGGTCAAGCCAACGCCTCACATGTGGCACGCCGTACTGCCCTAAACCCTAAGGTTCAAAGGGCAGTTCAATACGGTCACATAATCGAGTTAAGGTTTGTTGTCTTCTAGAGGGTCCATCGCGTTACTTGCACTACTTAGAACGTCTTTAAACCACGGAAAAGTCCAACAATTGGAAATTTCCCGGCAGGGGAAAGATTGGGTATTTACATCCGGTCGAACTTTTTAACATATTCTAAAATATCCGGAAAGCCACATAGACGAAATCTGATAATCCGATCGAATCAATTACGCTCCAAAACACCCCAGAAAACTCAACTCTTGAGTGCAAATTAAAAATTCCCAGAAAACTCAGCACCTAAAAACATGAATTACTGTGCAAAATTTGGAGGCTAATCTCATTAATTGGCCACGGAACCGCCGCAGAAGCCAGGCTTCTGCCGCGGTTCCGCCGCGTTTTAGATGCATCATGAGGTAATTTTTGCACCGTAATTCTTAGAATTCCCTGCTGAATTTTTTAAGCATTTTTAATCTGGAAAAAACCTAGTTTTTGAAAAAAGTCCAGAGAGCATTTTAGAGTTAGGGTTTCGGTTCGATCGGGTTTCAAACGTCATCTAGACTTCACCTAAGGCTCTAGCTAGGCTCTGATATCACTGTAGGGTTCCTAGGCACACTAAGGAGGTCTCACAAGGTATCAACCATGCCAATTTCAAATTTTACAAGTGCCGAGAAACCCTCATACGGATCGTTAACTAGATTTTAGGCGAAAAGTGAAACTAGTTAACAACTTAACTAAATGAACGGAAATACAACCTTTGTAGATCCGGTTCTCCACTTCTTTAGCTCCACGTAGACGTCCCTCCGCTGTACAAATCGGATCTTGGACTCTAGTGTCGGCTTCATCGGAGAAATGGACGGGCTAGGTCATCGACTACGATGCCGAAGATGATCTACGTCGAGGCAACACAAGATCAAGCTCCAACTTCACCAAGTCATGAAACTTGTGAAGAAAACACCCTATACTACTTGGCAAGTGGTAGAGGATGAAGAAATAGGAAGTGGGTTCACTTTAGAATTGGATTACTCACTCTTTTCATCAAGTCACCATTGAAGGTTGCAAGCTTTTTCTTCTTGAAGAAGAAGAAGAAGATGATAATATGATAAGTTAATTTTAGAAAAAGAAAATGAAGTGATATCTATCATCTTGCAACCATGGTTATGTGTAGAGAGTAAACTAAGGTTAGGTGAATGGTTAGGTTAGGCATGAAACAAAAATGGTAGACTTTTTCAAAGCTTCATGAAGCTTCAACTATAAAACAAAATAAGCCACCATTTTATTTTCTTTTGCCAAAAAGAAAGAAAGAAATAAATGAATAAATAAATAAATAAATAAATAAAAACCCTAACCATTTACTTAACCAAGGTTTAAACTAAACATAAACCCAAACATGCATGTATCATCAAACATGATACAATCAAGTGCACAAAAAATATATCACATATACAATGTGCACTACAAGTGAGAAAATCCTTTTTAAAGTGAACCAATACTAGTTAATGCAAAGTAATATATCAAATATATAATTTTGCATTAAATCATTAAATCAACACTTGATTTAACGATCCGGTCATATCTCATATAACCGACTAATATCCAATTTATCGGCTTATCGAATCAATCCTTGAATCGATAACTAGGTTATATCGCATACAACCAATCGATACATTCATCGCGAGAATGGAATACGGTATCACATACACGCATTATTCTCGGTCCCGCACATATCTCATATGCGCTCCTATTTCGTTTCGCTTGAGCCAGGAAACCTCTGTGTAGGACTCTAAAGACTCGTCAATACGCCGGCAGCAGGTGATGATCATATCAAGCACCCACAAGCCGCAAGCGGTCTGCTAAACGTAACGGCCACCCGGGTATTGAGCGATCAGAAGATCGACGAGCAAGTGTCACGACCCGAAAGAGCACGTGACTGGCCCTTGAACCATATGAAGTCTATAGGACTCCATCTGATCCAAGTAAGCCAAAAGCCCAGAAATCTAAAACCATTTTTGAGAATAAGTAAAGAAAACTGGTTTAAAGAAGTGAAGAAAAACATGTTTGAAATCAAGGTTTTTAAATAACTAAGCCGAATGTGCATTTGAAAACCGTACAGTCTTTTCTAAAATTTTCGGCAGAGTTTCTCTTGTAAAACTGGCCCCGAATGGGGTACAACATGAATAACAATATATAAAATGATAAAGGCATCCCCAAGCGGGAGCTAGCTCTTCGTCAATCGACGGTCACAACCACACGATGATATGATAATATACAACGCCAAGTGGCGAGGATCAAAATCAAGGAAAGCTCAAAAAGCAGCAAGAAAACCGCAATACTACTAAGCGCGACTCTAAGGTCGAATAATACCACACTGTCTCTAAGTCTGAAAGAATATACAAGTTTTTGGTTGATGGACAAATTCTAGATACAATGAAATACATGAATAAAATGGTGATTCTTGATGCGAAAGAATCCACCTACCAAAGCAAATCACCCGCAAGAAGGTAGTGTGCCAGAAATGCCGCAATGAAACCTGTACGGCAGAACCTGCAAGGACTGTGGCACAACGGGGGTGAGTTGCCAACTCGTGAATAGAAATATCTACAAGCAGAAACCGAATGCAAGACATAAACCTAAGTCAACGATCAGTAATACAATCCACAAGAGTGCATCTGAGTGTAATAAGATGGCAAGGTAACATCTAATCATGTATGTAGTGCCAGGTACTCAGGTAATAACATGTCATCAGTGTAAGGTATGCCTGCATGAGGTAAGTATGATGAAATATCAATGATATCAATACACATATATTAGCGTCCCATACCACTAATATTGGTGTAAGGGTATATATAACAGCGCCCTCATACCCTGTTATATATACAAATGAAGTATGACAAGTGTAAATCCAGTCTGTATATGATCCATGTCTGTATATATGTGGAACCCGTCCACCTGTCACCCACTGACAGTAAGCATCATGTATGCAAGTATGAGGATATAAACAATATCATGGAAAACATCATGAAACCCGTGCCAAGCATCGACACGTAAATCCTCATCCATATGGGGCTCCGTCTGCGGTATCGGCCCTCGGCCCCGGCAGCACGAGTCAACCCATGTCCATCTCTGGGCTCCGTCTGCGGTAGCGGCCCGTCGGCCCCCGGCAGTACGCCCATCTCTCGGCTCCAGGCGGTATCCCCCGGATATCCGCCGAGCTCAAATACAATCACCGGTAGGTACTCGCCCGCCTCCAGGCTCAATCGGCATAACCCATCGATCATCTCGCCGAGGGGAACCATACCGGGCCCACCACGAACCCGCAAACGGATCATCACTCCTCGAATCGGGTTTCAAGCACACGTCGCAGCACCGAGAAAACGCGTGGTGGACGCACCCAAATATCATATCACGAGGTACCGGGTTTTCATAAAAGAACATCTTTTCTTAAATAATCCCACGGTCCTCAAAATCAGAAATCACATGAAAATCCACATCAAGAAGTAAATCCAATGCAATGTGCTATGCAATCAATCCATGATGTATGCGACATGTAAAGAGAGATAATCATATCGGAAATCATGCAACATGGAATAGTAATGTACATATGTCGGGAGGAACCGCTCCTTTAGAATGAATCAGTTTAAAGAATATCTTGCGGTCCTCAATCTCAATCAAGTCAGAATCATCTATGTTTGTGTACAGGTACATGTGTACAATATGCCAAGCAGTAATCATATCATGAATGCAACAGTACTACAGTGTAGTGGCATGGCAATTATCGATGATGAAGTGTGTGAGCCGGCAAATAGTGTACGTGAAACATACGCATCATCGATAATGGTGCTGGTGTCCTAACAGCATGATAATAATATAACAATGAACATATGCCAGCAATGCGAATAGCTGGAAAATGCAGATATCTAGTAGTCAACACCACAGTGAAGTATCTACTATGCAAACTACATCTAAGTATCCGGTCAATCAGGAGGGGTAGGTGTGGAAACCACCTAAATCTGAGTCGATACATGTATAAAAGTATATAGTCGGTGATCTCGCCTCAATGTCATATCATAAGATATCCTCGAGTTATGAGTGCGGATCTATCATCAATATCGGCTCGTACGGTAAATCATCGTACGGCATCCCCATAGCTGGGTAGGGGTCAGTATCTCACTGTCTCATCACATAACAGATATCACCATCGTCAGATCATATAGTCTGGAGTACTACTCTATGTCTAGTACAAAACGGTAACCTCAGTAAGTATGCATGCGGGGGTAAACACATATCCCAAGCCCGCAAGAATCACAAGTCATATCCCACATATGAATCGTATAAAATCACCGATCCCAGGGCATCCAGCCCACATCATCGACTCATCTCCAAAGTCATCACATATCATCAATCACAGTGCAAGTACAAGTGATAAGCAAGGGTGTGTGTGTAGGTGTAATTCTACCCTAGGGTTCGCGACTATGAACTACACTAGTCACTTCTAACCCTACATTATCCACAATACACCTAATATCACAATAAACTACATAGTAATCTATCTACGGACTGCGGGGGTGCTATACGCCATCCACCCGACTTCCCCCTGTAGATATAATCTACTCACCTTGCATCACCAATTGCGGACGTCACCACGTATTTGCTTGTCGTCCCGAAGTCTTCATGGGTACCTACACATCAAAATATCGTATATGCGCATTAAAACCAAATCCAATCTAAAACGGCGCATGAAATCCAAAACGATACGATAAGGGGGCCTATAGGTGAGAACCTATGGCACGCCTTCAAAACCATCAATAAATCCTCTACATCGTCGTATAAACGACAATTAGTCGAGGCAAAACACATTCCACCATTTCAGAATCAAAAATACGGAATACGGAAACACGAATCCAAAATAGCAACTTAGGATATATGTCCCAGATTTCACCCTAGATAGAATCTGTCAAAACTAGAAGTACCCTGGGTCAACACTAGAGGAACAGGGGCTGTGCACAGAAAACGAGGAGAATGGCTAAGTATGCTAAGTCAAAGTCCACCTCTCTCTTTCACCTACCCTCATCATTATATTTTCCTTTCTTTTCCTTTTCTTTTAAAATCCAAACCTTCTCACATCAATAGTAATCCCAAAAGAAAACCATGGCTAGAAAAATGCACAAGTGTAGAAAAAGTGATATGTGCAAGTTTTGCACAAAATTGCCAAAAAACCCGATTAGCGATTTTAATCGCGATTAGCACTAAATTATTGTCAAACTAATCACAAAAACTTAAAAATGCCATAATCCACTAATTTACCCTATTTTAGAATTTTCCATAATTTTTCATAACATTTTTCCTATTTATTTGCATTTAATATTAAAATAATCAATAAAATAATATTAAATTATAAAAATTCCCAAAATTAATATTTTATATTTTTGAAAATGTTACAATCTACCCCCCTTAAAGAAATTCGGTCCCCGAATTTTAAATTTAAACCCCCAGATACAAAAACATCTCAGTAATAAACCAAAGTCGTCGGGGCTCCGAAATCATCAACACATAGAACGTCACAGCGCAATGCATGCGCAAGGGTACTGAGCAGATAACTCGAAAACAAAACTCCGTCAAGCATCCCGCAATCATCGGAGTCAATGTAAAAAAAAAAAAACACAATGTCAAATCCAATACAAAACCGATATGATATGGATCGGAACTACACATGTAGACATCCAATCTAAACATAACACCATCCTGTGCGTCTGGTGCGCACTGAAATCAAAAAAAAATCCATATATGTGCTAAACAGGTGCACAAAACAACATCCAAGTGCAACGGGTGTGCACGAAGCATCTGTCATGGGCATCGTATGTGCCTGACAGCAAAATAAATCAGGTGCATGTGACATGCACGAAGAATCCCGATTTAGCGCATCTGGCGTGCACCAAAATCGTATCTAAAAACATGCGCCCAACATGCGCGAAAATCCAAACCGGTGCATCCATCGTGCACGAATGAAAATCTAAACCCTGCGCACTCAACATACACGGAAATCACGAAATCCAATAGCAAACACCGAACAGGCGTAAAGCACATCGCCAGCACGGAGTGCAAAAATCAACCATCAAAATCCGGGTCAAAATCAACGATATAATGCAGCTCAAACCAAAATCAGGGTACCGCAAGGAAAATCTCACAACCGTGTGCATCAGCGTGCACGAATCAAAGCCTAACACTAAAATGCATGAAAACTCTGCGCAAAATATATAAATATCCAGTGGGTGCATGAAACCAATATCATGAAACTCAGTCACCAAAACTAGATCGTGCAAATAGAACGCCCAAAATACCGAAATCCAAAATGACGGATACTTGATAATCGAATCACAAAATCACAAATCATAAATACCGTCTTCGGTAGTTTCTCCTTCAAGGTCGAGAAGGAGTCAGTGTAATCCACTGCTAGCAGCGCAGGATATCTACCTACCTCTTGCTCACGGTCTGGCGTCTTCTGACTCTCTAGGTCCTTATCTTCTCTGCGGATTACCTATCACGCGGTCAATCGGCTCATCGGCCCTGTCAGGTGTGCTAACGGGGACGATTCCGTTCTGGCACTTTTCTGGTCACCTCTCGGTCAAACCTCACGACCACTCGTAAGGCAGCATATCACTGACGTCGGTCTCTGGCTATCTGAATGCACGTCACACATCTGATCCTGGGTGCAAACATCATTGCAGCAATGTCCTGGAAGGAATCCTGCTCAAGGTCTCTTCCAATCATGCCTATGCCGATCTGTACAGAGGCTGGCTCTCTTGTACTATCTCTTCTCGCTGGAAAGACATCTGTGTCCTCAGCACAACATTTCTCGGAAATTGGTCACATCCCAACGTTTCTGTAAGCATATCAGGTCTCTAGTTTCGACAGGAAGCAATGACAGCTCGTCAGTGTCTCACACAAACCTCTGGTTCCACTTGTCTCCATCGTCGTCCACTATGACGTCACGCCAAGCTACTATACACTGCACTGCTCTCGGCCACGGTCAATCTGAAGTCTCTCACACGGACTCGAAATCGCGTACTCTGTAGCTTCATCATTCTGTAGCAGATGTCAGGCCGAACTGGTCCTCGGAAACACGTCCCAACCATCGGAGGAATACTCATCACTCGTCCGTCCTTGATCCATTCGCAACGCATCTGGGTAAGTTCCTTTATCCGAACTTGGTCAACTACCTCGTCGACAATGCCGAACTCTGGCCTGCTGGGTGTGCGCAACACGACCATTCCTGGTCTAGGTCTTCTCGTATCGTACTCCAGAAAGGTCCTGCCGAGGTTCCTTTCTCAAATCTCAATCCTGCCGAAATGCCCGGAAGTCATCATCCAATGCTGAAGCTAAAGCTTATTCCGGAACGGCTGCATACCTATCGCGCTTCTTTCTGGAAGGTATATCCATATACCACGCCTCTGGGTGCGTATAACATCTCTGATGTCGGCGGAGTGGGACGTCATCTCGTCGAAATATCTTGCGAACTCTTTTCTTCACTCTGCATCAGTGTCGACTGATTCGGACTCGTCTCATCATGGCTGCACGAACTGCGCTCCGACGGCTATGCTCGCACCTGGAGTCTCCCAAGCAGTGTCCCATCACGATATCCGAAAGATGTCGAACCATCCGATCGACTCGTCAGATCCTCATAATCCCCCAAGAGCTCACATCTCGGGTACAGTTTAATAGTATCGAGTACATGCCACAGCGTCGGTGGTCCAGCCGTAGAAGGGCAAACCCAAGCCTCACTAATGGCGCCGCGGAACCGCCGTAAACCCTAAGGTTCCAAGGCTGTCACACAGTCATTAAGTCGAGTTAGGGTTTCATTCTTCTAGAGGGTCCATAGAATCACCTGCATGTCTTTCCGTATACTTTAAACTTGGAAAATAGGCTCCTGACATTCGATCGTCTCAATCGACTCTCAACGAATCTGCGTGAAGTCGTCTCTAGCTGGAATCAATCCACCTGATGACCTCGCATCGGGGTAAGCGAACTCACCACGCATCCTAGTCATCCATCCTCGGTGACTAGCAACTCGCTATCATCTCTCTAAGAACATGCTCATGCTGCAGTAGCTCCAATCATCTGGGCGATATCTCATCATTTGCAGCAACAACTGGCTCATATGCCTGTACGCCGAACAACGCCTCAATCCTCCAGGAAAGGCAATACATAAGCGATCATCTCTGAATCAGCCTGCTCTAGATCTGAGTAAGACTCTCCACACTGGAAATCTTCAACTCAACTGGGCCCGCTCTGGCGCAAAATCGGACGAATCACCTTCGTCTCTCAAATCGGGTAGACTAGCTATCATCTGTCGCATAACTGCCTGAAAGCTCCGGCAATCTCAGCTCGTAAGCTCCGAAAGCAACACCCTGTCAATCTCAGCGACAGCTGGTCCATCTGTCTGCACGGTAGGCGACATCACCATCTCTGAGGTATGCTGTACATCAACAGTCCTCTCTCAACTGGCAGCTCTAACAAAGGCCCGATCATCCGGTGCAAGACCAAGCACTCGCATCCACTAGAGGTCACAATCACCAACACTAACTCGAGACGTTCCCATGTCACCAGAAAACACAAAGGTCGGCCCTCGTACCAAACGAGCTCACACCGGCCGTAACCCTAGCAGCAGCCCAAACTGCGCTCAAACACGGTGACAGGAATCTCAATCGAGTATCAAAGAGAGCACATCAGTGGCAAGAAGGGAAACAACAGATCCAAAGTGGATACATGATCATAGGAAGGAACAGTATCAATGAAGGTATGATCATGAAACTAATAGAATCGGGGATCTCAAATGGATGAATAATCCTGGATATAAAGAGAATCACTGATCTCGAAAGTATGTACATCCTAAGGTTCCTTAAGCGGAGTGGCGTGTCGTAAGTATGCCGCGGAACATACCAACGGTACGTCACTCTACTTTAGTCACCAAATCCATCAACCAAGGGTCATCCTAAAACGACGAAAGTTCGGGTTTACACCCCCTCGACCAAGTCTAAGTTCCGTAAGGTCAAGCCTAAGTTCCGTATATAAACAACTCCCTAGGCTCCACATAGTCAAACTTAGACTCGAACCAAGGTCAACCTAGCGCTCTGATACCAACTTTGTCACGACCCGAAAGAGCACGTGACTGGCCCTTGAACCATATGAAGTCTATAGGACTCCATCTGATCCAAGTAAGCCAAAAGCCCAGAAATCTAAAACCATTTTTGAGAATAAGTAAAGAAAACTGGTTTAAAGAAGTGAAGAAAAACATGTTTGAAATCAAGGTTTTTAAATAACTAAGCCGAATGTGCATTTGAAAACCGTACAGTCTTTTCTAAAATTTTCGGCAGAGTTTCTCTTGTAAAACTGGCCCCGAATGGGGTACAACATGAATAACAATATATAAAATGATAAAGGCATCCCCAAGCGGGAGCTAGCTCTTCGTCAATCGACGGTCACAACCACACGATGATATGATAATATACAACGCCAAGTGGCGAGGATCAAAATCAAGGAAAGCTCAAAAAGCAGCAAGAAAACCGCAATACTACTAAGCGCGACTCTAAGGTCGAATAATACCACACTGTCTCTAAGTCTGAAAGAATATACAAGTTTTTGGTTGATGGACAAATTCTAGATACAATGAAATACATGAATAAAATGGTGATTCTTGATGCGAAAGAATCCACCTACCAAAGCAAATCACCCGCAAGAAGGTAGTGTGCCAGAAATGCCGCAATGAAACCTGTACGGCAGAACCTGCAAGGACTGTGGCACAACGGGGGTGAGTTGCCAACTCGTGAATAGAAATATCTACAAGCAGAAACCGAATGCAAGACATAAACCTAAGTCAACGATCAGTAATACAATCCACAAGAGTGCATCTGAGTGTAATAAGGTGGCAAGGTAACATCTAATCATGTATGTAGTGCCAGGTACTCAGGTAATAACATGTCATCAGTGTAAGGTATGCCTGCATGAGGTAAGTATGATGAAATATCAATGATATCAATACACATATATTAGCGTCCCATACCACTAATATTGGTGTAAGGGTATATATAACAGCGCCCTCATACCCTGTTATATATACAAATGAAGTATGACAAGTGTAAATCCAGTCTGTATATGATCCATGTCTGTATATATGTGGAACCCGTCCACCTGTCACCCACTGACAGTAAGCATCATGTATGCAAGTATGAGGATATAAACAATATCATGGAAAACATCATGAAACCCGTGCCAAGCATCGACACGTAAATCCTCATCCATATGGGGCTCCGTCTGCGGTATCGGCCCTCGGCCCCGGCAGCACGAGTCAACCCATGTCCATCTCTGGGCTCCGTCTGCGGTAGCGGCCCGTCGGCCCCCGGCAGTACGCCCATCTCTCGGCTCCAGGCGGTATCCCCCGGATATCCGCCGAGCTCAAATACAATCACCGGTAGGTACTCGCCCGCCTCCAGGCTCAATCGGCATAACCCATCGATCATCTCGCCGAGGGGAACCATACCGGGCCCACCACGAACCCGCAAACGGATCATCACTCCTCGAATCGGGTTTCAAGCACACGTCGCAGCACCGAGAAAACGCGTGGTGGACGCACCCAAATATCATATCACGAGGTACCGGGTTTTCATAAAAGAACATCTTTTCTTAAATAATCCCACGGTCCTCAAAATCAGAAATCACATGAAAATCCACATCAAGAAGTAAATCCAATGCAATGTGCTATGCAATCAATCCATGATGTATGCGACATGTAAAGAGAGATAATCATATCGGAAATCATGCAACATGGAATAGTAATGTACATATGTCGGGAGGAACCGCTCCTTTAGAATGAATCAGTTTAAAGAATATCTTGCGGTCCTCAATCTCAATCAAGTCAGAATCATCTATGTTTGTGTACAGGTACATGTGTACAATATGCCAAGCAGTAATCATATCATGAATGCAACAGTACTACAGTGTAGTGGCATGGCAATTATCGATGATGAAGTGTGTGAGCCGGCAAATAGTGTACGTGAAACATACGCATCATCGATAATGGTGCTGGTGTCCTAACAGCATGATAATAATATAACAATGAACATATGCCAGCAATGCGAATAGCAGGAAAATGCAGATATCTAGTAGTCAACACCACAGTGAAGTATCTACTATGCAAACTACATCTAAGTATCCGGTCAATCAGGAGGGGTAGGTGTGGAAACCACCTAAATCTGAGTCGATACATGTATAAAAGTATATAGTCGGTGATCTCGCCTCAATGTCATATCATAAGATATCCTCGAGTTATGAGTGCGGATCTATCATCAATATCGGCTCGTACGGTAAATCATCGTACGGCATCCCCATAGCTGGGTAGGGGTCAGTATCTCACTGTCTCATCACATAACAGATATCACCATCGTCAGATCATATAGTCTGGAGTACTACTCTATGTCTAGTACAAAACGGTAACCTCAGTAAGTATGCATGCGGGGGTAAACACATATCCCAAGCCCGCAAGAATCACAAGTCATATCCCACATATGAATCGTATAAAATCACCGATCCCAGGGCATCCAGCCCACATCATCGACTCATCTCCAAAGTCATCACATATCATCAATCACAGTGCAAGTACAAGTGATAAGCAAGGGTGTGTGTGTAGGTGTAATTCTACCCTAGGGTTCGCGACTATGAACTACACTAGTCACTTCTAACCCTACATTATCCACAATACACCTAATATCACAATAAACTACATAGTAATCTATCTACGGACTGCGGGGGTGCTATACGCCATCCACCCGACTTCCCCCTGTAGATATAATCTACTCACCTTGCATCACCAATTGCGGACGTCACCACGTATTTGCTTGTCGTCCCGAAGTCTTCATGGGTACCTACACATCAAAATATCGTATATGCGCATTAAAACCAAATCCAATCTAAAACGGCGCATGAAATCCAAAACGATACGATAAGGGGGCCTATAGGTGAGAACCTATGGCACGCCTTCAAAACCATCAATAAATCCTCTACATCGTCGTATAAACGACAATTAGTCGAGGCAAAACACATTCCACCATTTCAGAATCAAAAATACGGAATACGGAAACACGAATCCAAAATAGCAACTTAGGATATATGTCCCAGATTTCACCCTAGATAGAATCTGTCAAAACTAGAAGTACCCTGGGTCAACACTAGAGGAACAGGGGCTGTGCACAGAAAACGAGGAGAATGGCTAAGTATGCTAAGTCAAAGTCCACCTCTCTCTTTCACCTACCCTCATCATTATATTTTCCTTTCTTTTCCTTTTCTTTTAAAATCCAAACCTTCTCACATCAATAGTAATCCCAAAAGAAAACCATGGCTAGAAAAATGCACAAGTGTAGAAAAAGTGATATGTGCAAGTTTTGCACAAAATTGCCAAAAAACCCGATTAGCGATTTTAATCGCGATTAGCACTAAATTATTGTCAAACTAATCACAAAAACTTAAAAATGCCATAATCCACTAATTTACCCTATTTTAGAATTTTCCATAATTTTTCATAACATTTTTCCTATTTATTTGCATTTAATATTAAAATAATCAATAAAATAATATTAAATTATAAAAATTCCCAAAATTAATATTTTATATTTTTGAAAATGTTACAGCAAGCCCGCTCACACTCCTGTGAATCCAACCAGTAACACTTACCGTACAGTCCGGTCTGTTCGTCTGATATGTCGCATATCTCGCCTAGGGGTGGTAAACATCAGACCCCAATAGCTCGATAAGTCGTGTCGATATTGTAGGGTTCCTAGGCATCCTAATGAAGTCTCACAAGGCATCAACCATGCCAATTTCAAAAAATTATTGGTGCCGAGAAACCCTAACACGGATCGTTGACTAGATGTTTAGGCGAAATGAGAATCTAGTTAACTACTTAACTAAAAGTTAGATGCTACAACCTTTGTAGATCCAGTTCCCCACTTCCTTAGCTCCACGTGGGTGTGCTCTCACTGTCCATCACGAATCCTAGACTCATTCGTCGGCTTCATCGGAAAAACGGGCGAGCAAGGTCGTCGGCTTCGTGTCAAAGACGATCTACGTCGAGGTTGCACAAGTTCAAGCTCCGACTTCACCAAGTTGTGAAACTTGTGAAGAAAACACCAAAAACCACTGGGCAAGAGGTAGAGGATGAAGAAATAGGAGGTGGGTTCACTTTAGATTTGGATTTCTCACTTTAGAAATGAAGTTGCCATTGATGGCATCAAGCTTTTCCTTTTTGAAGTGAAGAAGAAGATGAAGCTAGAATTATGATAAGTCTTGTAAATATGAATAATAAAACAATACTTATCATAATGGGAACCATGGTTAGGTGTAGAGAATTGACCAAGGTTAAAAGAGTGGTTAGGGTTAAGCATGAAGACAAATTGGTCACTTGGGTCAAAGCTTCATGAAGCTTCACAAAGGTTCAAGAAAGAAAGCAACCATTTTGTATTCATATGCCATTCTTTTTCTAAAATAAATAAATGAAAAGAATGGATAATAAAAACCCTAATTACTTACTTAACCTAGGTTTAATCCTTTACACTTAACCAAATGAGTATGCATCATCAAACATGATACAAATATGTGCACAAAAGCATATCACATATACAATGTGCAAATCAAGTGAGAAAATCCGTTTAAAGTGAACCTATACTAGTTAATGCAAAGTAATATATCAAATATATAATTATACATTAAATCATTAAATCAACACTTGATTCAATGATCCGGTCATGTCGCACATAACCGACTAGTATTCAAGGCATCGATTTATCGAATCAATGATTCGATAACTAGGTCATATCTCATACAACCAATGGAAACATTAATCGCGAGAATTAAATACGGTATCATATACACGCATCATTCTCGGTCCTGCACATATCTCATATGCGCTCCTATTTCGTTTCGCTTGAGCCAGGAAACCTCTGTGTAGGACTCTAAAGATTCGTCAATACGCCGGCAGCAGATGATGATCATATCAAGCACCCACAAGCCGCAAGCGGTCTGCTAAACGTAACGGCCACCCGGGTATTGAGCGATCAGAAGATCGACGAGCTAGCCCTCTCACACTCCTGCGAATCCGACCAGTAACACTTAACCGTACAGTCCGGTCTCTTCGTCTGATATGTCGCATATCAAGTCTAGTGGTGGTAAACGTCAGACCCCAATAACCCGATAAGTCGTGCCGATGTGAGGTTCGCAACGGGTCGAGAAACTACTGGTAACACTTACCAGCAAATCTCTGATCAGCCCTGGCCAGGGACTTCCCTGCTACGGCCAATCGAGCACAGCGCAACATCAACTCCCAATACCGGGAGAGACGAAACCCCTCCTATCGCTCATTGCCTCCATGTGACTCGGGACTGTACCCAAAGACCACCGTTTTGCAAGCCCTCATGGACGTGGTAAGGTGGAGATCAAAGCACAGTGGGAATCACACAAGACTCTATGACGATCTCGGGTCTACAGACTAACCTGTAGAAGTGTCACCTGAGAACTGCCATCTGACGTGAGGTATAATACCATCTGGGAGTTCTCGGCGAGTCCATCCAGTGTACCCAGTCTCCACTGAGCACCCGTATACCATCTCTGATGTGAAACACCAATGGATATGGGATCATCCATCGCCCATCACATGGGTCGAGAAGCGTATACGCTAGTCTACACTGGTATATCGATGCCCCGTCTCGATACACCCACGACTAGGGACCTTGAAGGATGTACTTATGGACTACCATGTCCCCACTAGTATGATCTGCATCATAGTCCAGGTAGTCAAGTACACATCCTAAGGGCTTTACCAACATGTAACTATAAGACAGTATAAAGAGACTATTATACATGTTAAGATAAAGAGCAACCCGATAGCATACTATCATATCGAGCAAGAAAGTCATCTCTATATATGTCCAAGCATCCAATATAATATACATCATCTGTACAATACTGGCCTCTAGGGCATACATACAACTAACAATCTCCCACTTGCACTAGGGCCAGCTGCTGTAGTATCGCATACCGAGCATCCCGAAGAGTCTCTCAAACTGTATCTGGGGAATGGCCTTCGTGAGTGGATCCGCCGTGTTGTTCTTCGTGTCAACCCTCCTGACCTCGATCTCCCGGCGATCAACTATCTCCCGGATCAGGTGATACCGTCTCAGAATATGCCTGGATCGCTGATGGGACCTGGGTTCCTTGGCCAAAGCCACTGCTCCATTGTTATTGCAATACAAAGGTATTGGATGCTCAATGGATGGAACCACACCAAGTTCAGTAATGAACTTCTTGATCCAGACAGCCTCTTTGGCAGCATCGTTGGCAGCGATGTATTCAGCCTCCATCGTCGAGTCTGCCACGGTTTCCTGCTTGGAACTCTTCCAGCTAACCGCCCCTCCGTAAAGGGTAAAGACAAAACCCGACTGCGACTGAGAGTCGTCCTTATCACTCTGGAAGCTGGAATCGGTAAAAGACTCCACTTGGAGTTCTCCACTACCATACACCAAGAGCATCTCTTTAGTCCTTCGTAAGTACTTGAGAATGCTCTTCACAGCTGTCCAGTGACTCTCTCCAGGATCAGCTTGATACCTGCTCACTACACTTAGTGAGTATGCAACATCGGGTCTGGTACATAGCATCGCATACATGATAGAGCCTACAGCCGAAGCATAGGGTATCCCTTGCATGCGAGCTCTCTCCAAATCAGTCTTGGGAGACATCTCTTTGGAGAGAGTGACTCCAGAGATCGTGGGTAGGTTCCCACGCTTGGATTCTTCCATACTAAACCTCTTTAGTATGGTGTCAATGTACCTGGATTGGGACAATCCCAATATCCGTTTGGATCTATCTCTATAGATCCTGATTCCCAATATGCAGGAGGCATCACCAAGATCTTTTATTGAGAATCTCTGTGATAAGAAGAGCTTGACCGATTGCAGCATAGGAATATCATTTCCTATCAAGAGTATGTCGTCCATGTACAATACGAGGAAGACAACCTTACTCCCTGCCACCTTCTTGTAGATACAAGGTTCATCTGGGTTTTTGACGAAATCAAACTCTTTGATAACGACATCAAAGCAGATATTCCAACTCCGCGATGCTTGCTTTAATCCATAAATGGATTTAAGCAGCTTGCACACCTTCCCGCTGTAAGTCCACGTTGCGACCCCCGGTTCTTACGGGGAGGCGGAAACGGTATAAAAATCAAATTTTTAGCGCAAGGGGCAACATGGACTAACAAAGTCGGGATCTTTTCCTAAACTAAAACTAGCAAACTTGCTAAAGAGAGTTAGCTACTCGGAAAGATGGTTATACCTAAACTTGAACTCCTTCTTCTTCAAACTTTGTAGAGGTTGATGGTTCTTTCCTCGTCGCCTTCTTCCGTCAAAGATGGATCCACCTGAGGGTTCAACCTTCGGGCTCTTTCTCGAACTTTGAGAGAACTAGAGTCTTCGGCTTGCTAAACCTTTGATCCTAGAGTGAGTAGAGAGTGTCTAGGGTTTGTTTTCTTTTCAAGGAGAGGGATTCTCAACACATGAGAAGGATTCTCCTTGAGCTTGAGGAAGAAGAAGATGAAGTGAGGAGAGAGAATGATTATGAAAGAATGAGCTCTTTTCTTTTGCAACCATAACTAAAAGAAAAAGAATTATCTAATTAATAATAATAATTGAAATGAGAATAGTTGATGGTTGTTTTGGAATGACCACTATCATACTTTCAATAAATGAGTGTAAGCATGAATCAAGGAGTATCCTTTCAAAGCATGATGGTGGTCAACATTCAACCATGGTCAACAAGTCAACCATGGTCAACAAGTCAACAAAATCAACCATAACAATATTTCATTTAATTACTATTATTAATTGATATTTCATAAATCTATTAGGGTTTGGAAAATGACGACTGTCAACTGTGCATACGCACCCGTTCCGAAACCCTAATGAAAAACCTCATCCTCCGCCTCAAGCAACTGTGCATACACACCTGCATTCTCGTTCCGAGGAACAAGAATACCGAGAAATAAAAGCAACTCCAAAACATATACCAGTATCTGGCTCAAACCAGAGCCCGCCAGTATAATCCGTCCGGACTCCAAACGTGCACAAGTGCGCGGATGAGAACGAACCCTGCCGCAAAACCATGCGACCTCTACTCTGTTTTGCCCATAGGCGAATACCCTCTGTGTGGGACTCTAAAGACTCGACACTACGCTGGCAGTGGGTTTAACCACAGACCGCAAGCGGCACTAGCTGTGCGTAACGGTCCCCAGGTAGATGCCGACAAGAAGGCTGATGAGGTGAACCCCATCTGAACTCCTACTGAGTCTGAATGTGACATTCTCCGTACAGTCCGGTCTGTTCGTCTGATACATCGCATGTCGGGCCTAGGGGGCGGTAAAACGTCAGTCCCCCAATAGCGGTACAAGTCGTGTCGGAGTGAAGCCCAAAACACCCTGAGATAACACTGGAAGCCTACCAGTATATCTCGCTTGCCCTGGCCAGGGACTACTCGTGTAATGGCTCTCCTAGACACAGCGCGATGTTAACCCCCAATACCGGGAGAGACGAATCCTGTCTAGCCGTCACTGCCTCCAAGTGCTTCGGGACTGCACCCAACCACTACCTGTTTGCACGACTCCTTTGAGCCGTGGTAGGGTAGTGATCAAAGTGCAGTGGGAACACACTCGAGGCGAAGTGGCAGTGTCAAGTCAGCGGACTAAGCTGTACTCATGTCACCTGGGAACTGATAACTGACGATAGGTATAATACCAACCTGTCAGTTCCCGACGAGTCCTGTCCAGTGTACTCGTAACCCAACGAGCACCCGTATACTATCTTCAGTACGACGTACTGATGGCTGTGGGACATACCATCTCCCACACTGGGATGAGAAGCGCATACGCTAGTCTACTCCGGAGTATCGATGCCCTGTCTCGATAGTCCTGCGACTAGGGACCTGTATAAGGATGTGCTTATAGATTACCCAGCCCCCACTAGTGTGACTGCCATCACAACGCTGGTAATCAAGCAAAGATCCTAAGGGCTCCACTAATGCGTATAGGTGATATCGCAAAATAAACACATGTACACATTGAAGTAGAAACAAACCAAGTAGCATACTACTATATTGAGCAAGATTGTTTATACAAGGTGAATATCCCAAGCTTCCATTAAGTAATATACAAACTAGTATGATACAGTAATGGCCTCTAGGGCATATACACTAACAATCTCCCACTTGCACTAAGGCCATGTACTGGTGTATCGAAGACCTATCATCTCGATTAGCCGCTCGAACTGAATCTGGGGTAGGGCCTTGGTGAATGGATCTGCAGTGTTTTCTTCTGAAGCAACCCTCCGAACCTCGATCTCCTCGCGATCCACGATCTCCCTGATCAGGTGATACCGCCTCAAGATGTGCCTGGATCTTTGATGGGACCTGGGTTCCTTCGCTAAAGCTATAGCCCCGTTGTTGTCGCAATACAGAGGTATTTTGTCAACAATGGACGGAACCACCTGAAGTTCTTTCAAGAACTTCCTCATCCAGACAGCTTCTTTTGCGGCATCAGATGCAGCGATGTATTCCGCTTCCATTGTCGAGTCTGCAACGGTTTCCTGTTTGGAACTCTTCCAACACACCACCCCTCCATTGAGGGTAAAGACAAAACCCGACATGGACTTGGAATCATCCTCGTCACTCTGGAAGCTGGAGTCAGCAAAGGCCTCGATCTGGAGGTCTTTTCCGCCATACACCAAGAACATCTCCTTAGTCCTTCTCAGGTACTTGAGAATGTTCTTTACCGCTATCCTGTGTTTCTTCCCAGGGTTTGACTGATACCGGCTTACCACACTCAGTGCATAAGCTACATCCGGTCTGGTACACAAAATCGCATACATTATAGAGCCTACCGCAGAAGCGTAGGGTATAATAGACATGCGATCCCTCTCCAAATCAGTCTTGGGAGACATCTCTTTAGAGAGGGTGATCCCGTGACAAGCCGGTAGGTTACCGCGCTTGGAATCTTCCATACTGAATCTTTTCAGTATAGTGTCGATGTACCTGGACTGTGAAAGTCCTAATATCCTCTTGGATCTATCACGATGGATCCGGATCCCCAGGATGTATGAGGCATCACCCAGGTCTTTCATGGAGAACCTGTGTGACAAGAAACCCTTGACAGATTGTAGCATAGGAATGTCATTTCCTATTAATAGAATGTCATCCACGTATAAAACAAGGAATACTACAGTTCTCGCTACAAATCTACTATAGATGCATAGTTCATCTGGATTTTTGATAAAGTCAAATTCCTTGACCGTTTCATCAAAACAGATGTTCCAACTCCGCGATGCCTGCTTTAGTCCATAGATGGACTTAAGCAACTTGCACACCTTTCCGCTGCTCCCACTCTGAATGAAACCCTCTGGCTGATCCATATAGACACACTCCTCTAAATTTCCATTTAGAAAAGCGGTTTTTACGTCCATCTGCCAAATCTCATAATCGTGGAAGGCAGCAATGGCAAGAAGGATCCGAATGGATTTCAGCATAGCCACTGGAGAAAAGGTTTCGTCATAGTCCAAGCCAGGTCTTTGACGGAATCCCTTTGCTACAAGTCTAGCTTTATAGGTCTCAACCTGTCCATCTACACCAATCTTCCTTTTGAAGATCCACTTGCATCCTACGGGTTTTGCCCCGTCTGGAGCAATGTCCAACGTCCATACTTTGTTGGTGTACATGGACTCCATTTCGGTCCTCATTGCATCCAGCCATTTTACCGAGTCAACGCTCTGAACGGCCTGCTGGAAGCTAGTAGGCTCATCATAATCTATGATGCAATCCTCTCTATCCCCGTCTATGAGAAAACCGTAGTATCTCTCGGGCGGATGAGACTGCCTACTAATCCTGTTGAGCGGCGTAGGAATGTCCTGTTCTTTTGAACCTACTGGCTCTTCCAAGCTTTCAGTAATAGCTTGTGGTTCTGGAATTTCTTCCAGTTCTATTGTGTTCCCACTTATCTGGGTTTCTAAAAACTCAGTTTCCAAGAAGCGGGCATGTTGAGAGACAAGAACTTTTTGTTCCTCTGCGAAATAGAACAGATACCCCCTGGAGTTCTTTGGGTATCCCACAAACTTACACTGTACTGAACGTGCCTCGAGCTTGTCCGTATGCTGCTTTTTTACAAAAGCCGAACATCCCCATATCTTAAGGTACTTAAGACAGGGTTTCTTCCCACTCCACATCTGATATGGGGTGGTAGGCACAGTCTTGGTTGGAGCCTTGTTCAAGAGATATGCAGCTGCTTCAAGTGCATAACCCCAGAAAGATCGCGGTAACTCAGCCTTGCTCATCATGGAACGAACCATATCCAATAGGGTTCGATTCCGTCTCTCCGATACAGCGTTATGTTGCGGGGTGTATGGAGGAGTAAGCTGAGAGAGAATTCCATTCTCTTTTAAGTAATTCAGGAACTCGGCACTCAAGTATTCACCACCTCGATCCGATCTTAGAATCTTAATACTTTTGCCTGTTTGTTTTTCAACTTCATTTTTGTAATCCCGAAATTTCTCAAAGGCCTCGGATTTGTGCTTCATTAAGAAGACATGTCCATACCTAGAGAAATCGTCTGTGAAAGTAATGAAGTATGAATAACCGCTTCGCGCATGTGTAGACATTGGATCACACACGTCACTGTGTATGAGTCCCAAGAGCTCGCTCGCTCTTTCTCCGTGTCCAGTGAACGGAGTCTTTGTCATCTTTCCCATGAGACAAGATTCACAAGTGGCATAAGACTGATACTCGAACGGATCCAAGTATCCTTCTTTATGTAACTTAGTCAACCGTGTCTCATTGATGTGACCCAGTCTACAATGCCATAAGAAATCCTGATTGATATCTGGAGACTTTCTTTTGTGTGTATTCTGGACATTGAAAATCTGTGGTTGGTTTAATACGTATATACCATTGCTCAATGTACCTGACCCAATCAGAACTTGATTAAGGTGAATGTTTACAACATTACTTACAAACGCAAATTCATAACCTTCTTTAGAAACCAAAGATACAGAAATGATATTACAAGTTGCGTTGGGTACAAAAAAGCAATTACGCAAAACCAAAACATGCCCATCTGACATTCCTAGGTGATAGTCCCCCACGGCTTTAGCATCCATGCTAGCTCCGTTCGCAACTCTGAGGGTCATGTCACCTTCCTTCAAAAACCTACGGTTTCTCAATGCCTGCAAAGAATTACAGATATGAGATCCTGATCCGGTATCCAATACCCAGGAAGTAGAGTTTATAGAAAGACAGTTTTCAATAACATACACACCTGAAGCTGAAGCCGCAACCTGCTTCAGTTCCTGTGTCCTAACCTTCCAAGCCCTGCAATCCTTTTTCCAGTGTCCACTCTTATGACAATAGAAGCATTCTTCTTTACCAACAAGCTTCCCCGCAATCTTTGTTGCCTTTTCCTTTCCCTTCGTACCCACTTTACTAACACCGCCTCTTGGTTTGGCGGGGGCTTTCTTCCTCTTTCCCTTGGCTTTCGCCTTGGACCTAGAGGAAGAAGATCCTCCTACAAACAAAGCGGGTGTTTCCCTACCCTTCTGTAGGGTGCCCTCTGCGCTCCTCAGCATGTTGAGGAGTTCTGAAAGTTCAACTTCCTTTTCTTGCAAGTTGAAATTCAGTATGAACTGGGCGTAAGTGGATGGAAGGGACTGGAGAATTAAATCCGTATAAAGTTCACTGTCCAACGTGGTCCCAAGTTCCGCGAGCTCCTCAGTGTAGCCAATCATCTTAAGCACGTGGTCCGCTACCGATGATCCGACGGCCAACTTTGTCGAAAATAAGTTCTTCGACACTTCGTATCTTGCGATACGAGACTGCTCTCCATACAGTTCTTTTGTATGGAGAAATATGGACTCGAGGTCCATATTCTCATGCCTCCTCTGATGTTCGTTGTCCATAGAGGCAAGCACGAGGCACCTGGCCTTCGCGCAATCAATCTCCCAAGTCTTACGGATTTCCTTATCCGCGACGCTGGAGGTGGGACCTGGGACGGGGGGAGCTTTGGTGGTAAGAAGATACCCCAGCTTGTCGTAAGTGATTGCCAATTTTACATTCCTGAGCCAATCTTTGTAGTTTGGCCCTGTCAGTATGTTTTTATCTAGAAGTAACTTAAGTCCAGTCATTTCGATTTGGTCGCTGCAGGGGGAGAGAAGAAACACTTAGCACGATGCTCTTGCAAGTTTAGAATGGTTTTTAATTTGTCTAAACAGGATGGCTCCCACTGTCTCTCGAATCCCTCCTCAAACCACAAAGGAAGAATTAGCCGGGATCAATCCCACCGCACAATACTTGCTTAACCATTCAGCCAGGCCAGTGTCGGTACTTCGAGGGAGGTTTTCCAACGCTTTCGCGAAGTTCCTTAATTTAAGAACCTCTTTTCCCTGGGGGCGTAGCCCCGCTAACACCTTTCAGGCACCTACTAGGTTTATAGCATTGATCGTTTAGTGAGAAATTTCCCGAGGAGTAGCATATACTCACAGTAGGATCGGGATCCAAATATCATCGCGTGACAAAAATGAAGGAATCCTACCATAATCATCACACTCCAAATGGTATGCAAATCTAGCAAGTTTCAGTACTTATGAAACTCCCGATGTGGATTTTTGCCCCATGCTCTTATGACCTTGACGAAGGTCAACAAATCATAAGTCACATGTCAAGTTCTGCCCGTCATTATCCAGGTTAATTTGAACCCACCCGTATATACCCTTGACGAAGGTCAACAAGGCAATACGACTGTCCCAAACCAACGCATCTATCTATGCTACATATGAACACCCAACTGCTACCAATCTCTATGTCTTGACGAAGGTCAACAAACATAACTTGAATACTATTGAATATTCATACGAAACGACGGAGGGCTACGAATGGTTTTGGCGAAACCGTGAACGTAGTGAACTTGATATAATCGATGGAACGAGATAGCTTTTAGAAGGAGTGGCTCAAGCTCCGCATTTAAAAGTTAGTTTTGAAAAGAACCGAGTGGTTTTTCGAAAGTGTTCCAACGACTTTAGTTTGGTTTATTATCTTGCATTAGTTCTTTTAATGCGTGATATTCTTGCATTAGTTCTTTTAATGCGTCCCATCATTTAATCCTACCATTGCAGAAAACAACCAAAATATGACGTACGCTTATGCCATTCGCATTCGCCACGGGGTCCCGTCATCACTCGTTAGGTTACTTAACTAACGACAGAGCGGGGGCTGGGCTAGCGCGGCTGTAAAACATAAGCAACGCCTAAATATAAAGCAATGATAGACATTACAGATCACAGATGAATACATTGGATATACTAGCAATCCGCAATCCGTTCGAGCCTGCAACGAAAAGCGGATTACACGGTCGCGGTGAATAGCAAATACACCACCCAAGACCCCTACGGGTGCGGCAAACTACCCGCCAAGTACCCGGTAGTTTGAGCACCCCTCCATGGGTCTATCCTAGGAGCAAAAACAGTAAAAAGAATTATACAATGACGGCTACAACCCCGACCCGGTTGTGCGGCCATACAAATAATATTATTACATCAATTTACATTTCCAAATGAATGAAAGAAAAACAAAAGCTCATCTCACATCCACCCCGGCTATTCACCCGCGACAGTCCAACAGATTATATACACATTCCAATATCAAACACAGATCACAGAGATGTATAACCCCGACTAATCGACTTATAGCGATTAGCCGACGTTCAATACATGCAAACATCACAGATATAACCATCATAGTCAAAGTGCAGTGAAGTTCGGAAAAAAATACGGAATTATAGGACCCCAAAAGCAAATTTCTGTTCTGGAAAATCTGGGCACATATAATATATTTTAAAAATCCCAAAACCAACACAGAGACACACTGCACGAAACCCGATCACCAGAAGACTCTAAACAGCGGCGGATCCGCGGCGCTAAGAATAGGTGAGGCCGCGGATCCGCGGCGTTTTGAAGGAATTAGGGGATCGTTTTTCTTGGGTGTTCACACAAAACCCTGAGCCGAATTTAGGTGTATAACAAATCTTGTTTTGACCAGAAATTTTTTTAACAGAAACTAGGGTTTTGCAAAAGTTTGGTTTTTGGATTTTTTCGGTTCCGAACTTCGTTACACTTCACTACCAAGCTAGTTTAAGTTTAGTTAGGCTCTGATACCACTGTAAGTCCACGTTGCGACCCCCGGTTCTTACGGGGAGGCGGAAACGGTATAAAAATCAAATTTTTAGCGCAAGGGGCAACATGGACTAACAAAGTCGGGATCTTTTCCTAAACTAAAACTAGCAAACTTGCTAAAGAGAGTTAGCTACTCGGAAAGATGGTTATACCTAAACTTGAACTCCTTCTTCTTCAAACTTTGTAGAGGTTGATGGTTCTTTCCTCGTCGCCTTCTTCCGTCAAAGATGGATCCACCTGAGGGTTCTACCTTCGGGCTCTTTCTCGAACTTTGAGAGAACTAGAGTCTTCGGCTTCCTAAACCTTTGATCCTAGAGTGAGTAGAGAGTGTCTAGGGGTTGTTTTCTTTTCAAGGAGAGGGATTCTCAACACATGAGAAGGATTCTCCTTGAGCTTGAGGAAGAAGAAGATGAAGTGAGGAGAGAGAATGATTATGAAAGAATGAGCTCTTTTCTTTTGCAACCATAACTAAAAGAAAAAGAATTATCTAATTAATAATAATAATTGAAATGAGAATAGTTGATGGTTGTTTTGGAATAACCACTATCATACTTTCAATAAATGAGTGTAAGCATGAATCAAGGAGTATCCTTTCAAAGCATGATGGTGGTCAACATTCAACCATGGTCAACAAGTCAACCATGGTCAACAAGTCAACAAAATCAACCATAACAATATTTCATTTAATTACTATTATTAATTGATATTTCATAAATCTATTAGGGTTTGGAAAATGACGACTGTCAACTGTGCATACGCACCCGTTCCGAAACCCTAATGAAAAACCTCATCCTCCGCCTCAAGCAACTGTGCATACACACCTCCATTCTCGTTCCGAGGAACAAGAATACCGAGAAATAAAAGCAACCCCAAAACATATACCAGTATCTGGCTCAAACCAGAGCCCGCCAGTATAATCCGTCCGGACTCCAAACGTGCACAAGTGCGCGGATGAGAACGAACCCTGCCGCAAAATCATGCGACCTCTACTCTGTTTTGCCCAGAGGCGAATACCCTCTGTGTGGGACTCTAAAGACTCGACACTACGCTGGCAGTGGGTTTAACCACAGACCGCAAGCGGCACTAGCTGTGCGTAACGGTCCCCAGGTAGATGCCGACAAGAAGGCTGATGAGGTGAACCCCATCTGAACTCCTGCTGAGTCTGAATGTGACATTCTCCGTACAGTCCGGTCTGTTCGTCTGATACATCGCATGTCGGGCCTAGGGGGTGGTAAAACGTCAGTCCCCCAATAGCGGTACAAGTCGTGTCGGAGTGAAGCCCAAAACACCCTGAGATAACACTGGAAGCCTACCAGTATATCTCGCTTGCCCTGGCCAGGGACTACTCGTGTAATGGCTCTCCTAGACACAGCGCGATGTCAACCCCCAATACCGGGAGAGACGAATCCTGTCTAACCGTCACTGCCTCCAAGTGCTTCGGGACTGCACCCAACCACTACCTGTTTGCACGACTCCTTTGAGCCGTGGTAGGGTAGTGATCAAAGTGCAGTGGGAACACACTCGAGGCGAAGTGCCAGTGTCAAGTCAGCGGACTAAGCTGTACTCATGTCACCTGGGAACTGATAACTGACGATAGGTATAATACCAACCTGTCAGTTCCCGACGAGTCCTGTCCAGTGTACTCGTAACCCAACGAGCACCCGTATACTATCTCCAGTACGACGTACTGATGGCTGTAGGACAGACCATCTCCCACACTGGGATAAGAAGCGCATACGCTAGTCTACTCCGGAGTATCGATGGCCTGTCTCGATAGTCCTGCGACTAGGGACCTGTATAAGGATGTGCTTATAGATTACCCAGCCCCCACTAGTGTGACTGCCATCACAACGCTGGTAATCAAGCAAAGATCCTAAGGGCTCTACTAATGCGTATAGGTGATATCGCAAAATAAACACATGTACACATTGAAGTAGAAACAAACCAAGTAGCATACTACTATATTGAGCAAGATTGTTTATACAAGGTGAATATCCCAAGCTTCCATTAAGTAATATACAAACTAGTATGATACAGTAATGGCCTCTAGGGCATATACACTAACACCCGCTGCTCCTACTATCTACGAAGCCCTCCGGCTGAGTCATGTACACGCACTCTTCTAAATCACCATTTAGAAAGGCGGTCTTAACATCCACTTGCCAGATTTCGTAGTCATGATATGCAGCGATGGCAAGCATGATCCGGATGGATTTAAGCATAGCCACTGGAGAAAAGGTTTCGTCATAGTCCACACCTGGTCTTTGACGAAAATCTTTTGCTACAAGTCTAGCTTTGAAAGTCTCCACTTTCCCATCTACACCAAGTTTCTTCTTGAAGATCCACTTGCTCCCAATGGGTTTTACCCCTTCAGGAGCAACTTCCAAAGTCCATACTTTGTTGGTGTACATGGATTCCATCTCGGACCGCATTGCATCCAGCCATTTCACTGAGTCCCTACTCGTGATGGCCTGCTCGAAGCTAGTTGGGTCATCATCCTCCATGATGCAATCCTCGCACCCACCATCCATGAGAAAACCGTAGTATCTCTCTGGTTGGCGAGGAACCCTACTAGATCGGCGGAGAGGCTGGGGTTCATTGGGAGCTACTGAATCCTCTTGTTCCACTAAATCTTCAGTTTGAGTTTGTGTATCTGGAACCTCTTCCAGCTCTACCACTTTGCCACTAATTTCTTTTTCAAGAAATTCCTTTTCTAAAAAGGTGGGATGTTGAGCAACAAACACTTTTTGTTCCTCACTGTGGTAGGAAAAATACCCATATGAGTTCTTTGGATATCCCACAAACTTGCAAAGAACTGACCGTGCCTCGAGCTTGTCCGGATTTTGTCTTTTGACATAAGCTGGACAACCCCATATTTTAACTCGTTTAAAATATGGTCTCTTCCTACTCCATATCTCATATGGTGTGGTAGGTACAGATTTAGATGGAACTTGATTCAATAGGTATGCTGCTGTCTCCAGCGCATATCCCCAAAAGGAAATAGGTAACTCAGCTGTGCTCATCATAGAGCGCACCATATCTAATAGGGTGCGGTTCCTCCGTTCTGATACACCGTTGTGCTGTGGTGTATATGGAGGAGTCAGCTGAGAGAGAATCCCATTCTCTTTTAGGAAGTCCAGGAATTCTCCGCTTAAGTATTCACCTCCTCGATCAGATCGAAGGATTTTAATACTTTTTCCGGTTTGGTTTTCGACTTCTTGTTTATATTTTCTAAATTTCTCAAAAGCTTCTGATTTGTGTTTCATCAGGAACACATATCCGAATCTAGAGAGATCGTCAGTGAATGTAATGAAGTACGAAGAACCATCCCTGGCATGTGTAGATATAGGACCGCATACATCACTATGTATCAGTCCTAAGAGTTCGGTAACACTTTCTCCGTGTCCCGTAAACGGAGTTTTGGTCATCTTGCCTCTGAGACATGACTGGCAAGTGTCATAAGATGAAAATTCGAATTGTTTCAAATATCCATCCTTATGCAACTTAGCTAGTCGTGTCGCATTGATGTGACCCAGTCTACAATGCCACAAGAAGGATTCGTTCAGTTCTGAACTCTTCCTCTTGTGTGTGTTAGTTATGCTCAGAACTGTTGATTGATTTAGAACATAAATGCCATTGCACAGCGTGCCTGATCCAACCAACTTTTGGTTATGGAAAATGTTCATAACATTGTCCTGTAATACAAAATTATATCCCTCTTTACTTAATAAAGAAACCGATATAATGTTGCATATCAGGTTCGGCATGTAATAGCATTCGTTCAGAACCAATGTATTACCAGTTGGTAATTCAAGGTGATATTCCCCGACAGTCTTAGCTGCAACAATTGCACCATTTCCGACTCTAATGTCTTTATCACCTTCTCCAAGTTCTCTACCTTTCCTAAGCCAATGTAACTGATTACATATATGGGATCCTGACCCGGTATCTAATACCCAGGACGTAGAGCAAATGGAGAAATAGTTCTCTGTAACGAACACACCCGAAGAAAATGCATCAACATGTACTTTCTTCATCCGGGTGGCATGGGAATCCTGGTATTCCCCTATATCCTGTTCATTCCTATAACTCTTATAAGAAAGAACGGAACCAACGTTCCCCAGCACAGTATAATATGCGGGTTCGGTCAATACATCCATATTATTATCTTGATTAAGGCATGAACTGGTAGCTACCTGGAGAGAGAGAGAAGAAAACACTTTAGCGTATGCTCGTGCAAGATCAGATTGGTTATTATCTTATCTAATCAGGATAACTCCCACTGGTTTTTATCAAATCTTCCTTCAAACCCTAAAAGGAAAGACTAGCCGGGATTAATTACACCTTACAACTTCGTCGATCTTTCAGCCAGGCCAGTGTCGGTACTTTGAGGGAGGTCCCCCGTGCTTTCGCACGAACCTAATTAATGTAAACCTCGTTTTTCCAGAGGCGTAACCCCGTTGACACCTTTCTAGACACCTACTTGATCGGCTAATTGTAGTGTGTAAAACTCTCCCAGGAGTAACTCTTACTCGCAGTGGGTATCGGGATCCAACTATCTCATAGAAGGTATGCAATCTCATTGCAAATTTCAACACTTGAAATTCCCGATAATCTTTTGCCCCAAACGATCTATGACCTTGACAAGGTCAACAAACCATAGACCGTAAGTCAAGTTCAACCCGTCATTTCTTGATTGAATTAAACCCACCCGCACGACCCTTGACAAGGTCAACAAGGCCGTACGACTACCCTAACTCAATCTGCATCATATGCATAAGCAGATAAATACTGGTTAGCTACCGCACACTGCGCCTTGACAAGGTTAACAAACGCAGCACGAATACTAAACAGGACTTATCTGAAATGACGGAGGGCTACGACAGGTTTTTCTGAAAACCTATTGCGTAATGAACTTGATATCGTTGTAGAATCAAATGAAGTTTTGAAATGTAGTGATTTTAAGGCTTTTCTAGTTTTGCTAAAGGGGCCACTCCCGGTGAAGGGATCGTCGGCCCTTTCCTCGTCGAATGAGGTGCGGGATATATCATATATATCACTGTGCAAAGCAGAAACTATAGAAGCAGTCAAAAACAAACCGAGTGTGTAGCATCTGCCAGGTTTTGCTAAAGGAGTCACTCCCGGTGAAGGGATCTCGGTCCTTTCCTCATCGAATAAGGTGCAGGGCATATCACATATACCGCTATGCAAAGCAAGAACTGTAGCTACCTGTTTTATTTTAAAATTTGATTCTACAACATCTTAGGTTTGTTTTCTTTCATTAATCACATTAATGAAGTCCCATCATTTAAGTCACCTAAACATCACAGATAAATACGACGTACACTTATGCCATCCGCATTCGCCTAGATGTCCCCTCGTGCACCGTTAGGTTAGGTAACTAACGACAGAGCAGGGCATGGCTGGTGCGGGTGCAAAACATAAGTAACGCCTATATAATATATCATATATACTATATACAGTATTTATCATAGAACATCACATGATCGCATCACAGATATCGCATCACATATACTAGGACGTCCGTGTTTTCAATACGAGCCAGTATAAAACACGGATTCCACGGTCGTGATGAATAGCCAATCCCACACCCCTAGACCCCTACGAGAGCGGCAAGCAACCCTGCCAATCCTAGGGTTAGGAGACCCGGACTCGACTCCTCGAGATGGTCTCCCACTGGACCCTAGAACCCGGTTACTTGTGCTCCCCTCCTTGGGTCTATCCTAGTGCAGAAAAGTAAATAATATACAAAGGGTGACAACTTCCGCAACCTAGAAGTGCCCCGAATAAAAGAATATTACATACAAGTTTTTACATGAATGAAAATGAAAAACACTCATCTCACATAAAACCCCTCCGGCTATTCAAACACGACGATCCAATATAACATATCCAGCAACACATAACATCATATGTCATCAACGTAAGTAAGTATGCATACACCGATTATCGTCGACGTATAGCAACGACAATCGGCAATACCACTACATACTACACTTACGGTCACAGAAAAGAAAGTGTAAAACTACAACAATTGGAAACCGCAATCTCTTTAGACATCACATGCCTAACAGTTATAAACCCCGCATTTTAGTCCCATTATCGAAAACTCTTTTCGATATCAAGTGAAACTAAACCGCTAGATTTATAACATTCATCCAGTTATCTCATAACTGTTTGTGAATTCCAATTATTGTATCCAATTCCGGATAAATAGAATATATTAAACTTTCCGATCGAACATTCGAACACCCAAGTTTTCCCGACACCGATCAACACATGAAATAGGTTCAAAGACATTCACTTTATGCCTCAGTACCAACGGTCCAGCCGTAGAAGGGTCAAGCCAACGCCTCACATGTGGCACGCCGTACTGCCCCAAACCCGAAGGTTCAAAGGGCAGTTCAAGACGGTCACATAATCGAGTTAAGGTTTGTTGTCTTCTAGAGGGACCATCGCGTTACTTGCACTACTCAGAATGTGTTTAAACCACAGAAAAATCCAAGACTTGGAATTTTTCCGGCAGGGGAAAAGTTGGGTATTTAAATCCGGTCGAACTTTTTAACATATTCTAAAGTTATCTGGAAAGCCACATAGACAAAATCTGATAACCCGAACGAATAATTGAATCCCCAAAGCAACCCCAAAATACTCTTCTGTAGAGTCACAATAAAAATACCCAGAAAATATAATATCTGAATTCATGAATTACTGTGAAAAAATCACCAGACAAGGGGACAGTACGGCCGCGGAACCGCCGCGCATGCAAAGCTCATGCCGCGGTTCCGCGGTGGAAAAGTTGAATCAGGCCCTCGTATTTCACAGTATTTCATATAAGACCCTGCATAATTTTCTGCATATTTTTAATTGACAAAAATCCAAAATTTCAGAAAATTTCCAGAGAGCACCTTCGAATTAGGGTTTCGGGTTCGTTCGGACTTCAAACTCCGTCTAGACTTCGCCTAAGGCTCTAGCTAGGCTCTGATACCACTGTAGGGTTCCTAGGCATCCTAATGAAGTCTCACAAGGCATCAACCATGCCGATTTCAAAAAATTATTGGTGCCGAGAAACCCTAACACGGATCGTTGACTAGATGTTTAGGCGAAATGAGAATCTAGTTAACTACTTAACTAAAAGTTAGATGCTACAACCTTTGTAGATCCGGTTCCCTACTTCCTTAGCTCCACGTGGGTGTGCTCTCGCTGTCCATCATGAATCCTAGACTCATTCGTCCGCTTCATCGGAAAAACGGGCGAGCAAGGTCGTCGGCTTCGTGTCAAAGACGATCTACGTCGAGGTTGCACAAGTTCAAGCTCCGACTTCACCAAGTTGTGAAACTTGTGAAGAAAACACCCAAAACCACTTGGCAAGAGGTAGAGGATGAAGAAATAGGAGGTGGGTTCACTTTAGATTTGGATTTCTCACTTTAGAAATGAAGTTGCCATTGATGGCATCAAGCTTTTCCTTTTTGAAGTGAAGAAGAAGATGAAGCTAGAATTATGATAAGTCTTGTAAATATGAATAATAAAATAATACTTATCATAATGGGAACCATGGTTAGGTGTAGAGAATTGACCAAGGTTAAAAGAGTGGTTAGGGTTAAGCATGAAGACAAATTGGTCACTTGGGTCAAAGCTTCATGAAGCTTCACAAAGGTTCAAGAAAGAAAGCAACCATTTTGTATTCATATGCCATTCTTTTTCTAAAATAAATAAATGAAAAGAATGGATAATAAAAACCCTAATTACTTACTTAACCTAGGTTTAATCCTTTACACTTAACCAAATGAGTATGCATCATCAAACATGATACAAATATGTGCACAAAAGCATATCACATATACAATGTGCAAATCAAGTGAGAAAATCCGTTTAAAGTGAACCTATACTAGTTAATGCAAAGTAATATATCAAATATATAATTATACATTAAATCATTAAATCAACACTTGATTTAATGATCCGGTCATGTCGCACATAACCGACTAGTATTCAAGGCATCGATTTATCGAATCAATGATTCGATAACTAGGTCATATCTCATACAACCAATGGAAACATTAATCGCGAGAATCAAATACGGTATCATATACACGCATCATTCTCGGTCCCGCACATATCTCATATGCGCTCCTATTTCGTTTCGCTTGAGCCAGGAAACCGCTGTGTAGGACTCTAAAGACTCGTCAATACGCCGGTAGCAGATGATGATCATATCAAGCACCCACAAGCCGCAAGCGGTCTGCTAAACGTAACGGCCACCCGGGTATTGAGCGATCAGAAGATCGACGAGCTAGCCCACTCACACTCCTGCGAATCCGACCAGTAACACTTAACCGTACAGTCCGGTCTCTTCGTCTGATATGTCGCATATCAAGTCTAGGGGTGGTAAACGTCAGACCCCAATAACCCGATAAGTCGTGCCGATGTGAGGTTCGCAACGGGTCGAGAAACTACTGGTAACACTTACCAGCAAATCTCTGATCAGCCCTGGCCAGGGACTTCCCTGCTACGGCCAATCGAGCACAGCGCAACATCAACTCCCAATACCGGGAGAGACGAAACCCCTCCTATCGCTCATTGCCTCCATGTGACTCGGGACTGTACCCAAAGACCACCGTTTTGCACGCCCTCATGGACGTGGTAAGGTGGAGATCAAAGCATAGTGGGAATCACACAAGACTCTATGACGATCTCGGGTCTACAGACTAACCTGTACAAGTGTCACCTGAGAACTGCCATCTGACGTGAGGTATAATACCATCTGGGAGTTCTCGGCGAGTCCGTCCAGTGTACCCAGTCTCCACTGAGCACCCGTATACCATCTTTGATGTCAAACACCAATGGATATGGGATCATCCATCGTCCATCACATGGGTCGAGAAGCGTATACGCTAGTCTACACTGGTATATCGATGCCCCGTCTCGATACACCCACGACTAGGGACCTTGAAGGATGTACTTATGGACTACCATGTCCCCACTAGTATGATCTGCATCATAGTCCAGGTAGTCAAGTACACATCCTAAGGGCTTTACCAACATGTAACTATAAGACAGTATAAAGAGACTAGTATACATGTTAAGATAAAGAGCAACCAGATAACATACTATCATATCGAGCAAGAAAGTCATCTCTATATATGTCCAAGCATCCAATATAATATACATCATCTGTACAATACTGGCCTCTAGGGCATACATACAACTAACAGATATAAGGTCTATAACAGTTCAAGAAACTACTGGTAACACTTACCAGTAAATCTCAGCAACCCTGGCCAGGGATTTCCGGTTATAGCCAATCGAACACAGCGCAACATCAACTCCCTATACCGGGAGAGACGAATCCCCTCCTATCGCTCATTGCCTCCATGTGATTCGAGACTGTACCTAAAAACCACCGTTTTGCACGCCCTCTTGGACGTGGTAAGGTGGAAATCAAAGCACAGTGGGAATCACACAAGACTCTATGACAATCTCGGGTCTACAGACTAACCTGTACCAGTGTCACCATAGAACTGCCATCTGACGTGAGGTATAATACCATCTGGAAGTTCTCGGCGAGTCCGTCCAGTGTACCCAGTCTCCACTGAGCACCCGTATATCATCTCTGATGTCAAACACCAATGGATATGGGATCATCCATCGCCCATCTGTATGGGTCGAGAAGGTATACGCTAGTCTACACTGGTATATCGATGCCCCATCTCGATACACCCACGACTAGGGACCTTGAAAGATGTACTTATGGACTACCATGTCCCCACTAGTATGATCCACATCATAGTCCAGGTAGTCAAGTACACATCCTAAGGGCTTTACCAACATGTAACAGAGAGACAATCAGTGTACACGTTAAGGTAAAGAGCAACCAGATAGTATACTATCATGTCGAGCAAGAAAGTCTTCCGTATATACGTCCCAGCATCCACTACAATATACATCTTATGTACAGTAATGGCTTCTAGGGCATACATATAACTAACATAAGGTCCCTAGTCGTGGGTGTATCGAGACAGGGCATCGATATACCAGAGTAGACTAGCATATAAGCTTCTAGACCCATGAGATGGGCGATGGATGATCCCATATCCGTTGGTGTTTGACATCAGAGATGGTATACGGGTGCTCAGTGGAGACTGGGTACACTGGACGGACTCGCCGAGAACTCCCAGTTGGTATTATACCTCACGTCAGATGGCAGTTCTCTGGTGACACTTGTACAGGTTAGTCTGTAGATCCGAGATCGTCATAGAGTCTTGTGTGAATCCCACTGTACTTTGATTTCCACCTTACCACGTCCATGAGGGTGTGCAAAACGGTGGTTTTTGGGTACAGTCCTGAGTCACATGGAGGCAATGAGCGATAGGAGGGGTTTCGTCTCTCCCGGTATTGGGGGTTGATGTTGCGCTGTGCTCGATTGGCCGTAACAG
The DNA here is from genome assembly GCA_030015575.1 of Agapanthus africanus. Taxonomy (NCBI): domain Eukaryota; kingdom Viridiplantae; phylum Streptophyta; class Magnoliopsida; order Asparagales; family Amaryllidaceae; genus Agapanthus; species Agapanthus africanus. The sequence goes on from CM057341.1 coordinate 617,069,859, forward strand.
GGAAGTCCCTGGCCAGGGCTGATTCAGAGATTTGCTGGTAAGTGTTACCAGTAGTTTCTCGACCCGTTATGAGCCTCACATCGGCACGACTTATCAGTTATTGGGGGCTGATGTTTACCACCCCTAGACTTGATATGCGACATATCAGGCGAGGCGACCGGACTGTACGGCAAGTGTTGCCGATTGGCTCGACGGGAGTTGTAGCAGGTTCGCTTGTTTTCTTCTGATCGCTCAATACCCGGGTGGCCGTTACGTTTAGCTGACCACTTGCGGCTTGGGGGTGCTTGATATGATCATCACCCACTGCCGGCGTATTGACAAGTCTTAGAGTCCCACAAAGGAGTTACCTAGTCCAGGCGAAACGTTGTGGTGCGCGTATGCGATATGCGCATGGACCCGATTAAAATGCGCATATAGGATACCGTATATTGATCGGGCGGCTTGCTTTTGGTGGGGTCATATGTGATATGGCCGGATTGATAAATCAAGTGTTGATTTCTCATTTAACCATTAGTTTTCTCACTTGAAACCTTTTCTTGTAGATGATGGATGTATGCATGCATGTATGCTATCTTTCTTTTAGTTTCATGCACATATGGATGTGCATACATACATACATACATACACCATCTATCATGGTTGATTACACATTGAATATGATGGCAATATAAGACTCACACCATGGTTAAATATATGGATTATTATTTGATTTTTGCTTAAAACAAAAGGAATAAAGAAAAGGATAATTCATGCTTAGTTTCTACACTCTTCTTTAAACCTAACCATGCTCACCTACTTCTAACCATGAGTTAACCTTCTATTTTTGTTTTAAACTCAAGTTAAATAATGTCTTTATCATCTAACCATGGTTTGAGATGAGGATAAGAAAATATATGTACATATATTTTCTTTTTCCTTCATAAGAGTTATCTTTTTACTCTTGTTTAAAAGAAAGCCATCATCTTCTTCCTCCTTCACCATTTGCTCTCTAGACTTTTGTAGTGAGCATAACACACATCAAGAAAGGTTTTTGAAGTGAGAAAAGCCACCACAACATCATTCTACACAAGTTTAGCCCACTTGTTTGGAGTGTTCTCTTCATTTCTCCTCTTGAAAAGTGAAGTTGCAAGTTTGGACTAGGAGCTTCGGGTGGATCGTCGTGGACGCTAGAAGACTTCAAGAGAACCTTCCTCCAACACTCAAGAGGCCAAAGAGTCTAGCGAAGGGAGCTACAAAGGTTGTAGTCTCGAAACCCTAGTCTTTGTTGCATTTATTGTTTAGAAACCCTAATTTTCTAGGATCGATCCTATGTTTGTTACCTTAGCACCCTAAAGATTCCATCTTTGGTACATGTGATGCTTCCAAACCCTTCATGAGGTGCTAGGCTAACCTAACAGTGGTATCAGAGCCGACCTAGAACATTAGGCGATACTTTAACGAAGTTAAAACTCCGATCGAACCGAAAAATACGATTTTTTAGTGCTCTCTGGACATTTTTCCGAATCTGGTTATTTTCAGAATTAAAAATATGTAAAAAAATAGACCAGGGAATTCTAAGAAATACTGTGAAAAATGAAACCCTAATTCGACATTTCCACCGCGGAACCGCGGCCATAGCTTGCTTAGGCCGCGGCTCCGCGGCCGTACAGAGCCTTTAAGGTTTCATTTTTGGTACAGTGTGTTCTTGTCTGCTTTTAGATGGTTTTGGGTATTTTTAATCTGAATTTAGTTCTGTAAATTCTGGAGATGGTTTTGGACTCGTCGATTCGATCGGAATTTTCATTTCGTGGATTTTCCGGATAAATTAGAAAGTATTGAAGTGTTTGAAAGAGTATTATTTGCTCACTTTTCACGGGGTTTAAATATTTTGGAGATACGTGCAAGTTTTGTGGTGGACCCTCTAGAAAACAACAAACCTTAACTCGATTATGTGACCGTCTTGAACTGCCCTTTGAACCTTAGGGTTTGGGGCAGTACGGCGTGCCACATGTGAGGCGTTGGCTTGACCCTTCTACGGCTGGACCGCTACTACTGTGTCACACTCCGGGTTTTTGAACTCCGCTCAAGTGTTAAGCTTTAGTGAATCTTGGGTATTTGATCGTTCGTTCGAAAAATTTAATACTGTCTAATTATCTGGAATGTGATGCAATGTGTGGAATTTATATTACTAGACATGAAATTCGAAGTATGTGATATTTCGCATTTACGATGTCTAAAGAGAATGTGGATTCCAGATATTGCAGTTTTACACTTTCTTTTCTGTGACCGTAAATGTAGTATGTCGATATCGCCGGTTTCGTTGCTATACATCAACGACAATTGGGGTATGCATACTTACTTACGTTGATGATATGAGATATTATGTGTTGCTGAGATATCATGTGCAGGATTGTCGCGATTGAATAGCCGGGTTTTTTTATGTGAGATGAGAGTTTTTATATTTTCATTCATGTAAATTCAAATGTAATGTAATATTCTTTTATTTGGGGCACTTCCAGGTTGAGGTTGATGCCACCAGTGTTGTATATTATTTACTTTTCCGCATTAGGATGGACCCAAGGAGGGGAGCACGGGTGACCGGGTTCTGGGGTTCAATGGGAATCCATCTCGAGGAGTCGAGACCGGGTCTCCTAAACTCCAGAATTGGTAGGGTCACTTGCCGCTCTCGTAGGGGTCCAGGGTGTGGGCTTGGCTATTCATCGCGACTGTGGAATCCGTATTTTCTATTGTTGGCTAAATACTAAATATGGACGTCCTAGTATATCCCACATTATATCTATGTTTCTGCTGCGATATCTGTGATGTGATCATGTGATGTGCTGTGATAGATACTTTATATAGTATATATGATATATTATAAAGGCGTTACTTATGTTTTACACCCGCACTAGCCCTGCCCTGCTCTGTCGTTAGTTACCTAACCTAATGGTGCACGAGGGGACATCGAGGCGAATGTGGATGGCATAAGTGTACGTCGTATTTATCTGTGATGTTTAGGTGACTTAAATGATGGGACTTCATTAATGTGATTAATGAAAGAAAAGAAACCTAAAAGATGTTGTAGAATCAAATTTTCAAATAAACGGGTAGCTACAGTTTTACTTTGCATAGCGGTATATATGATATGCCCTGCACCTTATTCGATGAGGAAAGAGCCGAGATCCCTTCACCGGAAGTGACCTCTTTAGCGAAACTGGTAGATGCTACAACACTCGGTTTGCTTTTGATTGCTTTTGGAGTTTTGCTTTGCACAGTGATATATATGATATATCCCGCACCTTATTCGATGAGGAAAGAGCCGAGATCCCTTCACCGGGAGTGACCTCTTTAGCAAAACTAATAAAAGCCTCAAAATCACTCCATTTCAAAACTTCACTTGATTCTACAACGATATCAAGTTCATTACGCAATAGGTTTTCAGAAAAAACCTGTCGTAGCCCTCCGTCATTTCAGATAAATCCTACTTAGTATTCGTGCTACGTTTGTTGACCTCCGTCAAGACGTAGTGTGCGGTAGCTAACTAGTATTTATCTGCTTATGCATGTGATGCAGATTGGATTAGGGTAGTCGTACGACCTTGTTGACCTCCGTCAAGGGTCGTGCGGGTGGGTTTGATTCAATAAAGAAATGACGGGTTGAACTTGACTTGCACCCTATGGTTTATTGACCTCCGTCAAGGTCATAGGATGCTTGGGGCAAAATATTATCGGGAATTTCAAGTGTTGAAATTTGCAATGAGATTGCATACCTTCTATGAGATAGTTGGATCCCGATACCCACTGCGAGTAATTGTTACTCCTGGGAGAGTTTTACACAGGACAATTAGCCGATCAAGTAGGTGTCTAGAAAGGTGTCAATGGGGTTACGCCTCTGGGAAAACGAGGTTTACATTAATTAGGTCCGTGCGAAAGCACGAAGAACCTCCCTCAAAGTACCGACACTGGCCTGGCTGAAAGATCAGCGAAGTTGTAGGGTGTAATTAATCCCGGCCAGTCTTTCCTTTTAGGGTTTGAAGGAAGATTTGATAAAAAACAGTGGGAGCCATCCTGATTAGATAAGATAATAACCAATCTGATCTTGTAAGAGCATACGCTAAAGTGTTTTCTTCTCTCTCTCTTAAGGTAGCGACCATGTCATGCCTTAATCAAGATAATAATATGGATGTATTGACCGAACCCACAAGTTATACTGTGCTGGGGAACGTTGGTTCCGTTCTTTCTTATAAGATTTATAGGAATGAACATGACATAGGGGAATACCAGGATTCCCATGCCACCCGAATGAAGAAAGTACATGTTGATGCATTTTCTTCGGGTGTGTTCGTTACAGAGAACTGTTTCTCCAATTGCCCTACGTCCTGTGTATTAGATACCGGGTCAGGATCCCAAATATGTAATCAGTTACATGGGCTTAGGAAAGGTAGAGAACTTGGAGAAGGTGATAAAGACATAAGAGTTGGAAATGGTGCAATTGTTGCAGCTAAGACTGTCGGGGAATATCACCTTGCATTACCAACTGGTAATACATTGGTTCTGAATGAATGCTATTACATGCCGAACCTGATAGGCAATATTATATCGGTTTCTTTGTTGAGTAAAGAGGGTTATAATTTTGTATTACAGGATAATGTTATGAACATTTTCCGTAACTAAAAGTTGGTTGGATCAGGCACGTTGTGCAATGGCATTTATGTTCTAAATCAATCAACAGTTCTAAGCATAACAAACACACACAAGAGGAAAAGTTCAGAACTGAACGAATCCTTCTTGTGGCATTGTAGACTGGGACACATCAATGCGACACGACTAGCTAAGTTGCATAAGGATGGATATTTGAATCCGTTAGAATTTTCATCTTATGACACTTGCCAGTCATGTCTCAAAGGCAAGATGACCAAAACTCCGTTTACGGGACACGGAGAAAGAGTTACGGAACTCTTGGGACTGATACATAGTGATGTATGTGGTCCCATGTCTACACATGCCAGGGATGGTTCTTCATACTATATTACATTCACTGACGATCTCTCTAGGTTCGGGTATGTGTTCCTGATGAAACACAAATCAGAAGCTTTTGAGAAATTTAGAGAATATAAACAAGAAGTCGAGAACCAAACCGTAAAAAGTATTAAAATCCTACGATCTGATCGAGGAGGTGAATACTTGAGCATTGAATTTGTTAGTTGTATGTATGCCCTAGAGGCCAGTATTGTACAGATGATGTATATTATATTGGATGCTTGGACATATATAGAGATGACTTTCTTGCTCGATATGATAGTATGCTATCTGGTTTCTCTTTATCTTAATATGTACACTAGTCTCTTTAAACTGTCTTATAGTTACATGTTGGTAAAGCCCTTAGGATGTGTACTTGACTGCCTGGACTATGATGCAGATCATACTAGTGGGGACATGGTAGTCCATAAGTACATCCTTCAAGGTCCCTAGTCGTAAGTGTATCGAGACGGGGCATCGATATACCAGAGTAGACTAGCGTATACGCTTCTCGACCCATGAGATGGGCAATGGATGATCCCATATCCATTGGTGTTTGACATCAGAGATGATATACGGGTGCTCAGTGGAGACTGGGTACACTGGACGGACCCGCCGAGAACTCCCAGATGGTATTATACCTCACGTCAGATGGCAGTTCTCAGGTGACACTTGTGCAGGTTAGTCTGTAGACCCGAGATCGTCATAGAGTCTTGTGTGATTCCCACTGTGCTTTGATCTCCACCTTACCACGTCCATTAGGGTGTGCAAAACGGTGGTCTTTGGGCACAGTCCCGAGTCACATGGAGGCAATGAGCGATAGGAGGGGTTTCGTCTCTCCCGGTATTAGGGGTTGATGTTGCGCTGTTTTCGATTGGCCGTAACAGGGAAGTCCCTGGCCAGGGCTGATCAAAGATTTGCTGGTAAGTGTTACCAGTAGTTTCTCGACCCGTTATGAGCCTCACGTCGGTACGACTTATCGGTTATTGGGGTCTGACGTTTACCACCCCTAGACTTGATATGCGACATATCAGACGAACAGACCGGACTGTACGGTAAGTGTTACTGGTTGGATTCATAGGAGTGTGAGCGGGCTAGCTCGTCGATCTTCTGATCGCTCAATACCCGGATGGCCGTTACGTTTAGCAAACCGCTTGCGGCTTGTGGGTGCTTGATATGATCATCATCTACTACCGGCGTATTGACGAGTCTTTAGAGTCCTACACAGAGGTTTCCTGGCTCAAGCGAAACGAAATAGGAGCGCATATGAGATATATGCAGGCCCGAGAATAATGCGTGTATGTGATACCGCATTTCATTCTCGCGTTGAATGTTTCGATTGGTTGTATGCGATATGACCTAGTTATCGAATCATTGATTCGATAAATCGATACATCGGATACTAGTCGGTTATGTGCGACATGACCGGATCGTTGAATCAAATGTTGATTTAATGATTTAATGTATAATTATATATGTGATATATTACTTTGCATTAACCAGTATTGGTTCACTTTAAATGGATTTTCTCACTTGATGTGCAAGTTGTATATGTGATATACTTTTGTGCACATCTTTGTATCATGTTTGATGATGCTTGCTCATTTGGTTAAGTGTAAAGAATTAAACCTAGGTTAAGAAAGTGATTAGGGTTTTTATTTATCCATTCTTTTATTTATTGATTTTGGAAAAAGAATGGGATAAGAATACAAAATGGTTGCTTTCATTCTTGAACCTTGTTGAAGCTTCATGAAGCTTTGACCAAAGTGACCACTTTGTCTTCATGCTTAACCCTAACCATTCATCTAACCTTAGTCAATTCTCTACACCTAACCATGGTTCACATTATGATAAGTATTCATTTTCTTTTTCATTTGATTAACTTATCATAATATTCTATCTTCATCATCTTCTTCTTCTTCAAGAAAAAGCTTGCCACCATTAATGGCACTTTGAGCAAAAGTGTGAGAAATCCAATTCTAAAGTGAACCCACCTCCTATTTCTTCACCCTCTACCTCTTGCCAAGTAGTATAGGGTGTTTTCTTTATAAGTTTCACAACTTGGTGAAGTTGGAGCTTGAACTTGTGATGCCTCGACGTAGATCATCTTCGGCACGAAGCCGACGACCTAGTCCGCCCAATTCTCTGATGAAGCCGACGATTGAGTTCGGGATTCGAGATGGACAGCGAGAGGATGCCTACGTGGAGCTAAGGAAGTGGAGAACCGGATCTACAAAGGTTGTAGCCTCTCTCCTATAGTTAAGATGTTAACTAGTTTCGTTTTTCGCCTAAATTTCTAGTCGACGATCCGTGTTAGGGTTTCTCGGCACCCATAAAATTTGAAATTGGCATGTACGATGCCTTGTGGGACCTCTTGAGAGTGCCTAGGAACCCTTCACTGGTATCAGAGCCTAGCTAGAGCCTTAGGCGATGAGTAGACGACGTTTGAAATCCGAACGAACATCGAAACCAACATCCAAAATGCTCTCTGGATATTTTCTAAAAATCTGGTTTTTTGTAAATTAAAAATATGTAGAAAAATCAGCAGGTTTTTATAAGAGTTACTGTGAAATTCGAGAAGCTAAGTCCATTAAACCGCCGCGATTCCGCGGCATGAGCTTGCTCATGCGGCGGTTCCGCGGCCGTACTGTCGCCTTGTCAAATGAATTTTACACAGTAATTCCTATTTTGCAGTGCTATATTTTCTGGGTATTTTTATTATGACTTCAGAGTTGAGTATTCTGGGGTTGTATTGGGAATCGTAGATTCGATCGGATTATCAAATTTCGTCTTTTTGTATTTCCGGATGACTTTAGAATATGTTAAAAAGTTCGACCGGATATAAATACCCAACTTTTCCCCTGCCGGAAAATATCCAAGTGTTGGATTTTTGTGTGGTTTAAGGACGTTCTGAGTAGTGCAAGTAACACGATGGTCCCTCTAGAAGACAACAAACCTTAACTCGATTATGTGACCATCTTGAACTGCCCTTTGAACCTTAGGGTTTGGGGCAGTACTGTTAGTGTATATGCCCTAGAGGCCATTACTGTATCATACTAGTTTGTATATTACTTAATGGATGCTTAGGATATTCACCTTGTATATACAATCTTGCTCAAAATAGTAGTATGCTACTTGGTTTGTTTCTACTTCAATGTGTACATGTGTTTATTTTTGTATATCGCCTATACACATTAGTAGAGCCCTTAGGATCTTTGCTTGATTACCAGCGATGTGATGGCCGTCACACTGGTGGGGCTGGGTAATCTATAAGCACATCCTTATGCAGGTCCCTGGTCGCAGGACTATCGAGACAGGGCATCGATACTCCGGAGTAGACCAGCGCATGCGCTTCTCATCCCAGTGTGGGAGACGGTCTGTCCCACAGCCGTCAGTACGTCGTACTTGAGATAGTATGCGGGTGCTCGTTAGGTTACGGGTACACTGGACAGGACTCGTCTGGAACTGACTAGTTGGTATTATACCTATCGTCAGTTATCAGTTCCCAGGTGACATGAGTACAGCTTAGTCCGCTGACTTGACACTGTCATTCCGCCTCGAGTGTGTTCCCACTGTACTTTGATCACTACCCTACCACGGCTCAAAGGAGTCGTGCAAACAGGTAGTGGTTGGGTGCAGTCCCGAAGCACTTGGAGGCAGTGACGGTTAGACAGGATTCGTCTCTCCCGGTATTGGGGGTTGACATCGCGCTGTGTCTAGGAGAGCCATTACACGAGTAGTCCCTGGCCAGGGCAAACGAGATATACTGGTAGGTTTCCAGTGTTATCTCAGGGTGTTTTGGGCTTCGCTCCGGCACGACTTGTACCGCTATTGGGGGACTGACGTTTACCACCCCTTAGGCCCGCCATGCGATGTATCAGACGAACAGACCGGACTGTATGGAGAATGTCACACTCAGGCTCAGTAGGAGTTCAGATGGGTTTCGCCTCGTCGGTCTTCTTGTCGGCATTACCTGGGGACCGTTACGCACAGCTAGTGCCGCTTGCGGTCTGTGGTTAAACCCACTGCCAGCGTAGTGTCGAGTCTTTAGAGTCCCACACAGAAAGCTTTTCGCCTTTAGGCAAAAGAGTAGAGGTCGCATGGTATTGCGACAGGTCGCATGGTTTTGCGACAGGGTTCGGTCACATCCGTGCACTTGTGCACGTACAGTGTCCGGACAGTTTTCACTAGCGGGCTTTGGTTTAAGCCAGATCCTAGTGTACCTTATGGGATTGGATTTATCCAGTTTACATTCGTGTTCCTCGGAACGCGGATGCGGGTGTGTATGCACAGGTGACAGGGAGGCAGAGGCAGCGGATTCTCATTAGGGTTGTCGACAGTTGACCGTTGACTATTTGACGTTTTGCTCAACCCTAATGAGAATATGATATGTGATTAACTATTATACTAATTAAGTATTATGGTGACATGGTTGTTGACTTTTGTTGACTTGTTGACTTTTGTTGACTTGTTGACTTTGTTGACCGGTTGACTAGGCTTGACTAGTTGACCATCATGATAACCATAGCCATCATTTCATGGCAAAGACTTTTGTTTACTTGCTCATTTGTGTAAAATGAGTGCATGAAATGATATGGTTATGGTTGCTTCAACCATCACATAAGACTTTTTTTGATATGATGAGTTATGATCACTTTGGATTATGAGAGGGTGAAAGACAAAAGAGAGCCTCATTCTTTCTTGCTCATTCTCTCTCTTGTTCTTGAGCTCTCCTCTTGCTCTCACCCTCAACCTCTTCCTCCCTCTCTTGATTCTATGGTTCTCTTGTCTCATGAGTTGAGAATCAAGAACCATAAATAAAATCCCATTCTATTTCTTCTCTACTCATTCTAGTTCACTAGGTTTAGCAAACCAAGTGAACCAGTTTCTTCAAAGAACGAAGAAGGAGCTAAAGATTGGAGCTTTCAGGTGGATCTATCTTCGGCGTACGGAGACGACGAGAAGAAGCCATCGGACCACCATCGGAGTCTTGAAGACGAAGGAGTTCAAGACAAGCAAGGTATAACCCCCTAACCGAGTAGCTAAAAACTCATAGTTAGGTGTTAGATAGATGTTTAACCAAGATCCGGGTTATAGGTCCATGTTACCACCTCCGTAAAAATTGTTTTTTACCAAATTCCGCTTTCCCGAAAGTACCGGGAGAGGTAGCATGGACTTACAGTGGTATCAGAGCCTAGTTAAACTCTATCTAACATGTTAGCAAGTAACTAGAAGATCGATCAAAGAAAATGTCCCGAAAACGAACCCCGAAAATTCGAGTTTCTGTCGATTTTTTTACTGTTCAAAAATTGATTATTTTAACACCTAAAATCGGCTCAGGGTTTTTAGAAGCCACTGTAGAAAAATCACCAAATGAATCCCCTAAAGGACCGCGGAAACGCGGCAATAGCTTGCTATTGCCGCGGTTCCGCGGCCTCCTTGGCGCCTCTCTGGTGATTCTTTGCTATAGTGTTCTTCTGGGGGTATTTTGGGAATTTTGGTACATATATTTTCAACCCAGATTTTCCAGAACGAAAATTTTATTTTGGGGTCCCGAAAATCCGTATTTTTGATCGAACTTCTAAAAGACTTTAGCTAACGGGTTTTTCTGTAATGTGATATTTGTATTGAACGTCTACTAATCGCTATATGTCGATTAGTGGGGGTTATACAAATCTGTGATCTGTAATGTGCTGGAATGTGTATATGAATATGTTGGATTGTCGCGGGTGAATAGCCGGGGTTGTGAGACGAGAGTTTTCTTTTCTTTCAATTCATGTAAATTTGTAAATTGATGTAATAATTATTTGTATGGCCGCACAACCGGGTCGGGGTTGTAGCCGTCATTGTATAATTTCTTTTTACTGTTTTTGCTCCTAGGATAGACCCATGGAGGGGGTGCACAAACTACCGGGTATGCCGAAGTGTCGAGTGGCCTACTCATGGAGATGAGGGAGGTTGCTACGCTTCGGGTACTTGGCGGGTAGTTTGCCGCACCCGTAGGGGTCTTGGGTGGGGTTTTGGCTATTCACCGCGACCGTGTAATTTGTCTTTCGTTACAGGCTCGTACGAATTACAGATTCCTAGTATATCCAATGTATTCATCTGTGATCTGAAATGTTTATCATTGCAGTATATCTATATATGATATTATTTAGGCGTTGCTTATGTTTTACAGACGCGCTAGCCCAGCCCCCGCTCTGTCGTTAGTTAAGTAACCTAACGGGTAATGACGGGGCCCCGTGGCGAATGCGAATGGCATAAGCGTACGTCATATTTTGGTTGTTTTCTGCAATGGTAGGATTAAATGATGGGACGCATTAAAAGAACTAATGCAAGAATATCACGCATTAAAAGAACTAATGCAAGATAATAAACCAAGTTAAAGTCGTTGGAACACTTTCGAAAAACCACTCGGTTCTTTTCAAAACCAACTTTTAAATGCGGAGCTTGAACCACTCCTTTTTAAAAGCTATCTCGTTCCATCGACCAAATCAAGTTCACTACGTTCACGGTTTTGCCAAAACCATTCGTAGCCCTCCGTCGTTTCGTATGAATATTCAATAGTATTCAAGCTGTGTTTGTTGACCTTCGTCAAGGCACAGTGATTGGTAGCTATTGGGTATTCATATGTAGCATAGATAGATGCGTTGGTTTGGGACATTCGCATTACCTTGTTGACCTTCGTCAAGGGTATATACGGGTGGATTCAAATTAACCTGGATAATGACGGGCAGAACTTGACATGTGACTTATGATTTGTTGACCTTCGTCAAGGTCATAAGAGCATGGGGCAAAAATCCACATCGGGAGTTTCATAAGTACTGAAACTTGCTAGATTTGCATACCATTTGGAGTGTGATGATTCTGGTAGGATTCCTTCAGTTTCGTCACGCAATGATATTTGGATCCCGATCTTACTGTGAGTATATGCTACTCCTCGGGAAATTTCTCACTAATCGATCAATGCTATAAACCTAGTAGGTGCCTAGAAAGGTGTTAGCGGGGCTACGCCCCCAGGGAAAAGAGGTTCTCTAATTAAGGAACTTCGCGAAAGCGTTGGAAAACCTCCCTCGAAGTACCGACACCGGCCTGGCTGAACGGTTAAGCAAGTATTGTGCGGTGGGATTGATCCCGGCTAATTCTTCCTTTATGGTTTGAGGAGGGATTCGAGAAACAGTGGGAGCCATCCTGTTTAGACAAACTAAAAACCACTCTAAACTTGCAAGAGCATCATGCTGAGTGTTTCTTCTTCTCTCTCCTAATTGCAGCGACCAAATCGACATGACTGGACTTAAGTTACTCCTAGATAAAAACAAACTGACAGGGCCAAACTACAAAGATTGGCTCAGGAATGTCAAGATAGCAATCACTTACGACAAGCTGGGGTATCTTCTTACCACCAAAGCTCCCCCTGTCCCTGGTCCAACTTCCAGCGTCGCGGATAAGGAAATCCGTAAGACTTGGGAGATTGATAGCGCGAAGGCCAAATGCCTCCTGCTTGCCTCGATGGACAACGAACATCAGAGGAGGCATGAGAATATGGACATGGAATCCATATTGCTTCATACAAAAGAACTGTATGGAGAGCAATCTCGTATCGCAAGATACGAAGCGTCGAAAAAGTTATTTTCGACAAGAATAGCCGTCGGATCATCAGTAGCCGAGCACGTGCTAAAGATGATCGGCTACATTGAGGAGCTCGCTGACCTAGGGATCACATTGGAGAGTGAGCTATATACGGATATAGTTCTCCAGTCCCTTCCTTCCACTTACGCCCAGTTTATACTGAACTTCAACTTACAAGAAAAAGAGGTTGAACTTTCAGAGCTCCTCAACATGCTGAGGAGCGCAGAGGGCATCCTACAGAAAGGTAGGGATACATCCACTTTGTTTGTAGGAGTATCATCTTCTTCTAGGTCCAAGGCGAAAGCCAAGGGAAAGAAGAAGAAAGCCCCCGCCAAACCAAGGGGTGGTGTTAGTAAAGTGGATACGAAGGGAAAAGCAAAAGCAACAAAGATAGCGGGGAAGCTTGTGGATAAGGAAGAATGCTTCTATTGTCATAAGAAAGGACACTGGAAGAATGATTGCAGGGCCTGGAAGGCCAGAACACAGGAATTGAAGCAGGTTGCAGCTTCAGCTTCAGGTGTGTATGTAATTGAAAACTGTCTTTCAATAAACTCTTCTTCCTGGGTATTGGATACCGGATCAGGATCTCATATCTGTAATTCTTTGCAGGCGTTGAGAAACCGTAGGGTTTTGAAGGCAGGTGACATGACCCTCAGAGTTGCGAACGGAGCTAGCATGGATGCTAAAGCTGTGGGGGACTATCACCTGGGAATGTCAGATGGACATGTTTTGGTTTTGCGTAATTGCTTTTTTGTACCCAACGCAACTTGTAATATCATTTCTGTATCTTTAGTTTCTAAAGAAGGTTATGAATTTGCGTTTGTAAGTAATGTTGTAAATATTCACCTTAATCAAGTTTTGATTGGGTCAGGTACATTGAGTAATGGTATATACGTGTTAAACCAACCACAGATTTTTAATGTCCAGAATACACACAAAAGAAAGTCTCCAGAAATAAATCAGACTTTCTTATGGCATTGTAGATTGGGTCACATCAATGAGAGAAGGTTGACTAAGTTACATACAGAAGGATATTTGAATGCGTTCGAATATCAATCGTATGCCACTTGTCAATCTTGTCTCAAAGGAAAGATGACAAAGACTCCGTTTACTGGACAAGGAGTAAGAGCGAGCGAGCTCTTGGGACTCGTACACAGTGACGTGTGCGGTCCAATGTCTACACATGCCCGAAGCGGACATTCTTACTTCATTACTTTTACGGATGACTTCTCAAGGTATGGCTATGTCTTCTTAATGAAACATAAGTCCGAGGTCTTTGGAAAATTCCAGGAGTATAAGAATGAAGTAGAGAAACAGACCGGCAAAAGTATTAAGATTCTAAGATCGGATCGAGGTGGAGAATACTTAAGTGCCGAATTCCTGAATTACTTAAAAGAGAATGGTATTCTCTCTCAGCTTACTCCTCCATACACTCCGCAACATAACGGTGTATCGGAGAGACGGAACCGAACCCTATTGGATATGGTTCGGTCCATGATGAGTAACGCTGAGTTACCGCGATCATTCTGGGGATATGCACTAGAAGCAGCTGCGTACCTCTTGAACAAGGCTCCCACCAAGACTGTGCCTACCACCCCATATGAGATGTGGACTGGGAAGAAACCCTGTCTTAAGTATCTTAAGGTATGGGGATGTCCAGCTTTTGTAAAAAAAGCAGCATGCGGACAAGCTTGAGGCACGTTCAGTACAGTGTAAGTTTGTGGGATACCCAAGGAACTCCAGGGGGTATCTTTTCTATTCAGCTGAGGAACAAAAGGTTTTTGTTTCTCAGCATGCCCACTTCTTGGAAACTGAGTTTTTGGATACCCAGATAAGTGGGAACACAATAGAACTGGAAGAAGTTCCAGAACCACAGACTGTTACTGAAAGCTTAGTGGAACCAGAGGGTTCAACAGAACAGGACATTCCTGCGCCGCTCCGCAGGAGTAGTAGGCAGACTCATCCGCCCGAGAGATACTACGGTTTTCTCATAGACGGGGATAGAGAGGATTGCATCATAGATTATGATGAGCCTACTAGCTTCCAGCAGGCCGTTCAGAGCGTTGACTCAGTGAAATGGCTGGATGCAATGCGGACCGAAATGGAGTCCATGTACACCAACAAGGTATGGACGTTGGACATTGCTACAGACGGGGTAAAACCCGTAAGATGCAAGTGGATCTTCAAAAGGAAGATTGGTGTAGATGGACAGGTTGAGACCTATAAAGCTAGGCTGGTAGCAAAGGGTTTTCGTCAAAGACCTGGCTTGGACTATGACGAAACCTTTTCTCCAGTAGCCATGCTGAAATCCATTCGGATCCTTCTTGCCATTGCTGCCTTCCACGATTATGAGATCTGGAAAATGGACGTAAAGACAGCTTTTCTAAATGGAAATTTAGAGGAGTGTGTCTATATGGACAAACCAGAGGGTTTCGTTCAGAGTGGGAGCAGCGGAAAGGTGTGCAAGTTGCTTAAGTCCATCTATGGACTAAAGCAGGCATCGCGGAGTTGGAACATCTGCTTTGATGAGACGGTCAAAGAATTTGGCTTTATCAAAAATCCAGATGAACCATGCATCTATAGTAGATTTGTAGCGAGAACTGTAGTATTCCTCGTTTTATACGTGGATGACATTCTCTTAATAGGAAATGACATTCCTATGCTACAATCTGTCAAGGGGTTCTTGTCACACAGGTTCTCCATGAAAGACCTGGGTGATGCCTCATACATTCTGGGTATCCGGATCTACCGTGACAGATCCAAGAGGATATTAGGACTTTCGCAGTCCAGGTACATCGACACCATACTGAAGAGATTCAGTATGGAAGATTCCAAGCGCGGTAACCTACCGGCTTGTCACGGGATCACCCTCTCTAAAGAGATGTCTCCCAAGACTGATTTGGAGAGGGATCGCATGTCTATTATACCCTACGCTTCTGCGGTAAGCTCTATAATGTATGCGATGTTGTGTACTAGACCGGATGTAGCTTATGCACTGAGTATGGTAAGCCGGTATCAGTCAAACCCTGGGGAGAAACACTGGATAGCGGTAAAGAACATTCTTAAGTACCTGAGAAGGACTAAGGAGATGTTCTTGGTGTATGGCGGAAAAGACCTCCAGATCGAGGCCTTTGCTGACTCCAGCTTCCAGAGTGACAAGGATGATTCCAAGTCCATGTCGGGTTTTGTCTTTACCCTCAATGGAGGGGCGGTGTGTTGGAAGAGTTCCAAACAAGAAACCGATGCAGACTCGACGATGGAAGCGGAATACATCGCTGCATCTGATGCCGCAAAAGAAGCTGTCTGGATGAGGAAGTTCTTGAAAGAACTTCAGGTGGTTCCGTCCATTGTTGATCCAATACCTCTGTATTGCGACAACAACGGGGCTATAGCTTTAGCGAAGGAACCCAGGTCCCATCAGAGATCCAGGCACATCTTGAGGCGGTATCACCTGATCAGGGAGATCGTAGATCGCCAGGAGATCGAGGTTCGGAGAGTCGCTTCAGAAGATAACACTGCAGATCCATTCACCAAGGCCCTGCCCCAGACTCAGTTCGAGCGGCTGATCGAGATGATAGGTCTTCGATACGCCAGTACATGGCCTTAGTGCAAGTGGGAGATTGTTAGTGTATATGCCCTAGAGGCCATTACTGTATCATACTAGTTTGTATATTACTTAATGGATGCTTGGGATATTCACCTTGTATATACAATCTTGCTCAAAATAGTAGTATCCTACTTGGTTTGTTTCTACTTCAATGTGTACATGTGTTTATTTTTGTATATCGCCTATACACATTAGTAGAGCCCTTAGGATCTTTGCTTGATTACCAGCGATGTGATGGCCATGACACTGGTGGGGCTGGGTAATCTATAAGCACATCCTTATGCAGGTCCCTGGTCGCAGGACTATCGAGACAGGGCATCGATACTCCGGAGTAGACCAGCGCATGCGCTTCTCATCCCAGTGTGGGAGACGGTCTGTCCCACAGCCGTCAGTACGTCGTACTTGAGATAGTATGCGGGTGCTCGTTAGGTTACGGGTACACTGGACAGGACTCGTCGGGAACTGACTAGTTGGTATTATACCTATCGTCAGTTATCAGTTCCCAGGTGACATGAGTACAGCTTAGTCCGCTGACTTGACACTGTCATTCCGCCTCGAGTGTGTTCCCACTGTACTTTGATCACTACCCTACCACGGCTCAAAGGAGTCGTGCAAACAGGTAGTGGTTGGGTGCAGTCCCGAAGCACTTGGAGGCAGTGACGGTTAGACAGGATTCGTCTCTCCCAGTATTGGGGGTTGACATCGTGCTGTGTCTAGGAGAGCCATTACACGAGTAGTCCCTGGCCAGGGCAAACGAGATATACTGGTAGGTTTCCAGTGTTATCTCAGGGTGTTTTGGGCTTCGCTCCGGCACGACTTGTACCGCTATTGGGGGACTGACGTTTACCACCCCCTAGGCCCGCCATGCGATGTATCAGACGAACAGACCGGACTGTACGGAGAATGTCACACTCAGGCTCAGTAGGAGTTCAGATGGGTTTCGCCTCGTCGGTCTTCTTGTCGGCATTACCTGGGGACCGTTACGCACAGCTAGTGCCGCTTGCGGTCTGTGGTTAAACCCACTGCCAGCGTAGTGTCGAGTCTTTAGAGTCCCACACAGAAAGCTTTTCGCCTTTAGGCAAAAGAGTAGAGGTCGCATGGTATTGCGACAGGTCGCATGGTTTTGCGACAGGGTTCGGTCACATCCGTGCACTTGTGCACGTACAGTGTCCGGACAGTTTTCACTAGCGGGCTTTGGTTTAAGCCAGATCCTAGTGTACCTTATGGGATTGGATTTATCCAGTTTGCATTCGTGTTCCTCGGAACGCGGATGCGGGTGTGTATGCACAGGTGACAGGGAGGCAGAGGCAGCGGATTCTCATTAGGGTTGTCGACAGTTGACCGTTGACTATTTGACTTTTTGCTCAACCCTAATGAGAATATGATATGTGATTAACTATTATACTAATTAAGTATTATGGTGACATGGTTGTTGACTTTTGTTGACTTTGTTGACTTGTTGACTTTTGTTGACTTGTTGACTTTGTTGACCGGTTGACTAGGCTTGACTAGTTGACCATCATGATAACCATAGCCATCATTTCATGGCAAAGACTTTTGTTTACTTGCTCATTTGTGTAAAATGAGTGCATGAAATGATATGGTTATGGTTGCTTCAACCATCACATAAGACTTTTTTTGATATGATGAGTTATGATCACTTTGGATTATGAGAGGGTGAAAGACAAAAGAGAGCCTCATTCTTTCTTGCTCATTCTCTCTCTTGTTCTTGAGCTCTCCTCTTGCTCTCACCCTCAACCTCTTCTTCCCTCTCTTGATTCTATGGTTCTCTTGTCTCATGAGTTGAGAATCAAGAACCATAGATAAAATCCCATTCTATTTCTTCTCTACTCATTCTAGTTCACTAGGTTTAGCAAACCAAGTGAACTAGTTTCTTCAAAGAACGAAGAAGGAGCTAAAGGTTGGAGCTTTCAGGTGGATCTATCTTCGGCGTACGGAGACGACGAGAAGAAGCCATCGGACCACCATCGGAGTCTTGAAGACGAAGGAGTTCAAGACAAGCAAGGTATAACCCCCTAACCGAGTAGCTAAAAACTCATAGTTAGGTGTTAGATAGATGTTTAACCAAGATCCGGGTTATAGGTCCATGTTACCACCTCCGTAAAAATTGTTTTTTACCAAATTCCGCTTTCCCGAAAGTACCGGGAGAGGTAGCATGGACTTACAAGTACGGCGTGCCACATGTGAGGCGTTGGCTTGACCCTTCTACGGCTGGACCGTTGGTACTGAGGCATGAAGTGAATGTCTTTGAACTTATTTCATGTGTTGATCGGTTTCGGGAAAACTTGGGTGTTCGAATGTTCGATCGAAAAGTTTAATATTTTCTATTTATCCGGAATGGGATACAATAATTGGAATTCACAAACAGCTATGAGATAACTGGATGAATGTTATAAATCTAGCGGTTTAGTCTCACTTGATATTGAAAAGAGTTTTCGATAAAGGGACTAAAATGCGGGGTTTATAATTGTTAGGCATGTGATGTCTAAGTATTTCATTTGATTAGGCATGCGATGTCTAAAGAAGTTGCGGATTCCAACTGTTGTAGTTTTACACTTTCTTTTCTGTGGCCGTAAATGTAATATGTGATATCGCCGGTTTCGTTGCTATATGTCAACGACAATTGGGATGCGCATATTTACTTACGTTGATGACATGTGATGTTATGTGTTGCTGGATATGTTATATTGGATTGTCGTGTTTGAATAGCCGGGGGTTTTTATGTGAGATGAGTGTTTTTCATTTTCATTCATGTAAAAACTTGTATGTAATATTCTTTTATTTGGGGCACTTCCAGGTTGCGGAAGATGTCACCTTTTGTATATTATTTACTTTTCTGCATTAGGATAGACCCAAGGAGGGGAGCACAAGTAACCGGGTTCTGGGGTCCAGTGGGAGACCAACTCGAAGAGTCGAGTCCGGGTCTCCTAACCCTAGAATTGGTAGGGTTGCTTGCCACTCTCGTAGGGGTCTAGGGGTGTGGGATTGGATATTCATCACGACCGTGGAATCCGTGTTTTATACTGGCTCGTATTGAAAACACGGACGTCCTAGTATATCCAATGTTTCATATGTTTCTTCTACTGCTTTATCTGTGATGTGATCATGTGATGTTCTGTGATAGATACAGTATATAGTATATATGATATATTATATAGAAGTTACTTATGTTTTACACCCGCGCTAGCCCTGCCCCGCTCTGCCGTTAGTTACCTAACCTAACGGTGCACGAGGGGACATCGAGGCGAATGCGGATGGCATAAGTGTACGTCGTATTTATCTGTGATGTTTAGGTACTTAAATGATGGGACTTCATTAATGTGATTAATGAAAGAAAAGAAACCTAAGATGTTGTAGAATCAAATTTTAAAACAAAACAGGTAGCTACAGTTCTTGCTTTGCATAGCGGTATATGTGATATATCCTGCATCTTATTCGATGAGGAAAGGACCGAGATCCCTTCACCGGGAGTGACTCCTTTAGCAATAACTGGCAGATGCTACACACTCGGTTTGTTTTTGATTGCTTCTATAGTTTCTGCTTTGCACAGTGATATATATGATATATCCCGCACCTCATTCGACGAGGAAAGGGCCGACGATCCCTTCACCGGGAGTGACCCCTTTAGCAAAACTAGAAAAGCCTCAAAATCACTCCATTTTAAAACTTCATTTGATTCTACAACGATATCAAGTTCATTACGCAATAGGTTTTCAGAAAAACCTGTCGTAGCCCTCCGTCATTTCAGATAAGTCCTGTTTAGTATTCGTGCTGCGTTTGTTGACCTTGTCAAGGCGCAGTGTACGGTAGCTAACCGGTATTTATCTGCTTATGCATATGATGCAGATTGAGTTAGGGTAGTCGTACGGCCTTGTTGACCTTGTCAAGGGTCGTGCGGGTGGGTTTGATTCAATCAAGAAATGACGGGTTGAACTTGACTTACGGTCTATGGTTTGTTGACCTTGTCAAGGTCATAGATCGTTTGGGGCAAAAGCATTATCGGGAATTTCAAGTGTTGAAATTTGCAATGAGATTGCATACCTTCTATGAGATAGTTGGATCCCGATACCCACTACGAGTAAGAGTTACTCCTGGGAGAGTTTTGCACACTACAATTAGCCGATCAAGTAGGTGTCTGGAAAGGTGTTAACGAGGTTACGCCTCTGGAAAAACGAGGTTTACATTAATTAGGTTCGTGCGAAAGCACGGGGGACCTCCCTCAAAGTACCGACACTGGCCTGGCTGAAAGATCGACGAAGTTGTAGGGTGTAATTAATCCCGGCTAGTCTTTCCTTTTAGGGTTTGAAGGAAGATTTGATAAAAAGCAGTGGGAGCCATCCTGATTAGATAAGATAATAACCAATCTGATCTTGCACGAGCATACGCTAAAGTGTTTTCTTCTCTCTCTCTCCAGGTAGCGACCATTTCATGCCTTAATCAAGATAATAATATGGATGTATTGACCGAACCCGCATGTTATACTGTGCTGGGGAACGTTGGTTCCGTTCTTTCTTATAAGAGTTATAGGAATAAACAGGACAAAGGGGAATACCAGGCTTCCCATGCCACCCAAATGAAGAATGTACATGATGATGCATTTTCTTCGGGTGTGTTCGTTACTGAGAACTGTTTCTCCATTTGCTCTACGTCCTGGGTATTGGATAATGGGTCAGGATCCCATATATGTAATCAGTTACATGGGCTTAGGAAAGGTAGAGAACTTGGAGAAGTTGATAAAGACATTAGAGTTGGAAATGGTGCAATTGTTGCAGCTAAGACTGTCGGAGAATATCACCTTGTATTACCAACTGGTAATACATTGGTTCTGAACGAATGTTATTACATGCCGAACCTGATATGCAACATTATATCGGTTTCTTTGTTGACTAAAGAGGGTTATAATTTTGTATTACAGGATAATGTTATGAACATTTTCCGTTACCAAAAGTTGGTTGGATCAGGCACGTTGTGCAATGGCATTTATGTTCTAAATCAATCAACAGTTCTGAGTATAACAAACACACACAAGAGGAAGAGTTCTGAACTGAACGAATCCTTCTTGTGGCATTGTAGACTGGGTCACATCAATGCGACACGACTAGCAAAGTTGCATAAAGATGGATATTTAAATCCGTTTGAATTTTCATCTTATGACACTTGCCAGTCATGTCTCAAAGGCAAGATGACCAAAACTCCGTTTACGGGACACGGAGAAAGAGTTACCGAACTCTTGGGACTGATACATAGTGATGTATGCGGTCCCATGTCTACACATGCCAGGGATGGTTCTTCGTACTTCATTACATTCACTGACGATCTCTCTAGGTTCGGGTATGTGTTCCTGATGAAACACAAATCAGAAGCTTTTGAGAAATTTAGAGAATATAAACAAGAAGTCGAGAACCAAACCGGAAAAAGTATTAAAATCCTTCGATCTGATCGAGGAGGTGAATACTTGAGCAATGAATTCCTAGAATTCCTAAAAGAGAATGGGATTCTCTCTCAGCTGACTCCTCCATATACACCACAGCACAACGGTGTATCAGAACGGAGGAACCGCACCCTATTAGATATGGTGCGCTCTATGATGAGCACAGCTGAGTTACCTATTTCCTTCTGGGGTTATGCGCTGAAGACAGCAGCATACCTATTGAATCAAGTTCCATCTAAATTTGTACCTACCACACCATATGAGTTATGGAGTGGGAAGAGACCATATTTTAAACGAGTTAAGATATGGGGTTGTCCAGCCTATGTCAAAAGACAAAATCCGGACAAACTCAAGGCACGGTCAGTTCTTTGCAAGTTTGTGGGATATCCAAAGAACTCATATGGGTATTTTTTCTACCACAGTGAGGAACAAAAAGTGTTTGTTGCTCAACATGCCACCTTTTTAGAAAAGGAATTCCTTGAAAAAGAAATTAGTGGCAAAGTGGTAGAGCTGGAAGAAGTTCCAGATACACAAACCGTAACTGAAGATTTAGTGGAACCAGAAGATTCAGTAGCTCCCAATGAACCTCAGCCGCTCCGCCGATCTAGTAGGGTTCCTCGCCAACCTGAGAGATACTACGGTTTTCTCATGGATGGTGGGAGCGAGGATTGCATCATGGAGGATGATGACCCAACTAGCTTCGAGCAGGCCATCACGAGTAGGGACTCAGTGAAATGGCTGGGTGCTATGCGGTCCGAGATGGAATCCATGTACACCAACAAAGTATGGACTTTGGAAGTTGCTCCTGAAGGGGTAAAACCCATTGGGAGCAAGTGGATCTTCAAGAAGAAACTTGGTGTAGATGGGAAAGTGGAGACTTTCAAAGCTAGACTTGTTGCAAAGGGTTTTCGTCAAAGACCAGGTGTGGACTATGACGAAACATTTTTCTCCAGTGGCTAAGCTTAAATCCATCCGGATCATGCTTGCCATCGCTGCATATCATGATTACAAAATCTGGCAAATGGATGTTAAGACCGCCTTTCTAAATGGTGATTTAGAAGAGTGCGTGTACATGACTCAGCCAGAGGGCTTCGTAGACAGTGGGAGCAGCGGGAAGGTGTGCAAACTGCTTAAATCCATTTATGGATTAAAGCAAGCATCGCGGAGTTGGAACATCTGCTTTGACGTCGTTATCAAAGAGTTTGATTTCGTCAAAAACCCAGATGAACCTTGTATTTACAAGAAGGTGGCAGAGAGTAAAGTTGTCTTCCTCGTATTGTACGTGGACGACATACTCTAGATAGGAAATGATATTCCTATGCTGCAATCGGTTAAGCTCTTCTTATCACAAAGATTCTCAATGAAAGATCTTGGTGATGCCTCCTGCATATTGGGAATTAGGATCTATAGAGATAGATCCAAACGGATTTTGGGATTGTCCCAATCCAGGTACATTGACACCATACTAAAGAGGTTTAGTATGGAAGAATCCAAGCGTGGGAACTTTCCCACGATCTCTGGAGTCACTCTCTCCAAAGAGATGTCTCCCAAGACTGATTTGGAGAGAGCTCGCATGCAAGGGATACCCTATGCTTCGGCTGTAGGCTCTATCATGTATGCGATGCTATATACCAGACCCGATGTAGCATACTCACTAAGTGTAGTGAGCAGGTATCAAGCTGATCCTGGAGAGAGTCACTGGACAGCTGTGAAGAGCATTCTCAAGTACTTGCAAAGGACTAAAGAGATGCTCTTGGTGTATGGTAACGGAGAACTCCAAGTGGAGTCCTTTACCGATTCCAGCTTCCAGAGTGATAAGGACGACTCTAAGTCGCAGTCGAGATTTGTCTTTACCCTTTACGGAGGGGCGGTCAGCTGGAAGAGTTCCAAGCAGGAAACCGTGGCAGACTCGACGATGGAGGCTGAATACATCGTTGCCAACGATGCTGCCAAACAGGCAGTTTGGATCAAGAAGTTCATTACTGAACTTGGAGTGGTTCCATCCATTGAGCATCCAATACCTTTGTATTGCGATAACAATGGAGCGGTGGCTTTGGCCAAGGAACCCAGGTCCCATCAGCGATCCAGGCATATTCTGAGGCGGTATCACCTGATCCGGAAGATAGTTGATCGTCGGGAGATCGAGGTCAGGACGGTTGACACGAAGGAAACCACGGCGGATCCACTCACGAAGGCCATTCCCCAGATACAGTTTGAGAGACTCTTGGGGATGCTCGGTATGCGATACTACAGCAGCTGGCCTTAGTGCAAGTGGGAGATTGTTAGTTGTATGTATGCCCTAGAGGCCAGTATTGTACAGATGATGTATATTATATTGGATGCTTGGACATATATAGAGATGACTTTCTTGCTCGAAATGATAGTATGCTATCTGGTTTCTCTTTATCTTAACATGTACACTAGTCTCTTTAAACTGTCTTATAGTTACATGTTGATAAAGCCCTTAGGATGTGTACTTGACTGCCTGGACTATGATGCAGATCATACTAGTGGGGACATGGTAGTCCATAAGTACATCCTTCAAGGTCCTTAGTCATAGGTGTATCGATACGGGGCATCGATATACCAGAGTAGACTAGCGTATACGCTTCTCGACCCATGAGATGGGCGATGGATGATCCCATATCCATTGGTGTTTGACATCAGAGATGATATACGGGTGCTCAGTGGAGACAGGGTACACTGGACGGACTCGCCGAGAACTTCCAGATGGTATTATACCTCACGTCAGATGGCAGTTCTCAGGTGACACTTGTGCAGGTTGGTCTGTAGACCCGAGATCGTCATAGAGTCTTGTGTGATTCCCACTGTGCTTTGATCTCCACCTTACCACGTCCATTAGGGTGTGCAAAACGGTGGTCTTTGGGCACAGTCCTGAGTCACATGGAGGCAATGAGCGATAGGAGTGGTTTCGTCTCTCCCGGTATTGGGGGTTGATGTTGCGTTGTGCTCGATTGGCCGTAACAGGGAAGTCCCTGGCCAGGGCTGATAAGAGATTTGCTGGTAAGTGTTACCAGTAGTTTCTCGACCCGTTATGAGCCTCACGTCGGCACGACTTATCGGTTATTGGGGTCTGACGTTTACCACCCCTAGACTTGATATGCGACATATCAGACGAACAGACCGGACTGTACGGTAAGTGTTACTGGTTGGATTCACAGGAGTGTGAGCGAGCTAGCTCGTCGATCTTCTGATCGCTCAATACCCGGATGGCCGTTACGTTTAGCAGACCGCTTGCGGCTTATGGGTGCTTGATATGATCATCATCTGCTACCGGCGTATTGACGAGTCTTTAGAGTCCTACACAGAGGTTTCCTGGCTCAAGCGAAACGAAATAGGAGCGCATATGAGATATGTGCAGGACCGAGAATAATGCGTGTATGTGATACCGCATTTCATTCTCGCGATGAATGTTTCGATTGGTTGTATGCGATATGACCTAGTTATCGAATCATTGATTCGATAAATCGATACATCGGATACTAGTCGGTTATGTGCGGCATGACCGGATCATTGAATCAAATGTTGATTTAATGATTTAATGTATAATTATATATGTGATATATTACTTTGCATTAACTAGTATTGGTTCACTTTAAATGGATTTTCTCACTTGATGTGCAAGTTGTATATGTGATATACTTTTGTGCACATCTTTGTATCATGTTTGATGATGCTTGCTCATTTGGTTAAGTGTAAAGAATTAAACCTAGGTTAAGAAAGTGATTAGGGTTTTTATTTATCCATTCTTTTATTTATTGATTTTGGAAAAAGAATGGGATAAGAATACAAAATGGTTGCTTTCATTCTTGAACCTTGTTGAAGCTTCATGAAGATTTGACCAAAGTGACCACTTTGTCTTCATGCTTAACCCTAACCATTCATCTAACCTTAGTCAATTCTCTACACCTAACCATGATTCACATTATGATAAGTATTCATTTTCTTTTTCATTTGATTAACTTATCATAACATTCTATCTTCATCATCTTCTTCTTCTTCAAGAAAAAGCTTGCCACCATTAATGGCACTTTGAGCAAAAGTGTGAGAAATCCAATTCTAAAGTGAAACCACCTCCTATTTCTTCACCCTCTACCTCTTGCCAAGTAGTATAGGGTGTTTTCTTCACAAGTTTCACAACTTGGTGAAGTTGGAGCTTGAACTTGTGATGCCTCGACGTAGATCATCTTCGGCACGAAGCCGACGACCTAGTCCGCCCAATTCTCCGATGAAGCCGACAATTGAGTTCGGGATTCGAGATGGACAGCAAGAGGACGCCTACGTGGAGCTAAGGAAGTGGAGAACCGGATCTACAAAGGTTGTAGCCTCTCTCCTATAGTTAAGATGTTAACTAGTTTCGTTTTTCGCCTAAATTTCTAGTCGACAATCCGTGTTAGGGTTTCTCGGCACCCATAAAATTTGAAATTGGCATGTACGATGCCATGTGAGACCTCTTGAGAGTGCCTAGGAACCCTTCAGAATTCCTGGACTTCCTAAAAGAGAATGGGATTCTCTCTCAGCTGACTCCTCCATATACACCACAGCACAACGGTGTATCAGAACGGAGGAACCGCACCCTATTAGATATGGTGCGCTCTATGATGAGTGTAGCTGAGTTACCTATTTCCTTCTGGGGATATACACTGGAAACAGCAGCATACCTACCGAATAGGGTTCCTACCAAATCTGTGCATACCACCCCATATGAGATATGGGAGGGGAAGAGACCATATCTTAATTTTATAATGATATGGGGTTGCCCGGCCTATGTCAAAAGACAAAAACCGGACAAACTCGAGGCAAGGTCTGTTTTGTGTAAATTTTTTGGATATCCCAAGCATTCGCGAGGGTATATCTTCTACCACAGTGAGGAACAAAGAGTTTTTGTTGCTTAACATGCCACCTTTTTAGAAAAGGAATTTCTTGCAAAAGAGATTAGTGGCTTTGAGGTAGAACTGGAAGAGGTTCCAGCTGAACAAACCACAACAGAAGATTTAGTGGAACCAGAGGATTCATTAGCTCCCAACGAACCTCAGCCTCTCCGCCGATCTAGTAGGGTTCCTCGCCAACCTGAGAGATACTACGGTTTTCTCATGGATGGTGAGTGCGAGGATTGCATCATGGAGGATGATGACCCAACTAGCTTTGAGCAGGCCATCACGAGTGGGGACTCAGTGAAATGGCTGGATGCTATGCGGTCCGAGATGGAATCCATGTAAACCAACAAAGTATGGACTTTAGAAGATGCTCCTGAAGGGGTAAAACCTATTGGGAGCAAGTGGATCTTCAAGAAAAAGCTTGGTGTAGATGGGAAAGTGGAGACTTTCAAAGCTAGACTTGTTGCAAAGGGTTTTCGTCAAAGACCAGGTGTGGACTATGACGAAACCTTTTCTCCAGTGGCTATGTTTAAATCCATCCGGATCATGCTTGCCATCGCTGCATATCATGATTACGAAATCTGGCAAATGGATGTTAAGACCGCTTTTCTAAACGGTGATTTAGAAGAGTGCGTGTACATGACTCAGCCAGAGGGCTTCGTAGATAATGGGAGCAGCGGGAAGGTGTGCAAGCTGCTTAAATCCATTTATGGATTAAAGCAAGCATCGCGGAGTTGGAATATCTGCTTTGACGTCGTTATCAAAGAGTTTGATTTCGTCAAAAACGTAGATGAACCTTGTATTTACAAGAAGGTAGCAGAGAGTAAGGTTGTCTTCCTCGTATTGTACGTGGACGACATGATCTTGATAGAAAATGACATTCCTATACTGCAATCGGTCAAGCTCTTCTTATCACATAGATTCTCAATGAAAGATCTTGGTGATGCCTCCTGTATATTGGGAATTAGGATCTATAGAGATAGATCCAAACGGATATTGGGATTGTCCCAATCCAGGTACATTGACACCATACTAAAAAGGTTTAGTATGGAAGAATCCAAGAGTGGGAACTTACCCACGATCTCTGGAGTCACTCTCTCCAAAGAGATGTCTCCCAAGACTGATTTGGAGAGAGCTCGCATGGAAGGGATACCCTATGCTTCGGCTGTAGGCTCTATCATGTACGCGATGCTATGTACCAGACCCGATGTAGCATACTCACTAAGTGTAGTGAGTAGGTATCAAGCTGATCCTGGAGAGAGTCACTGGACAGCTGTGAAGAGCATTCTCAAGTACTTGCAAAGGACTAAAGAGATGCTCTTGGTGTATGGTAACGGAGAACTCCAAGTGGAGTCCTTTACCGATTCCAGCTTCCAAAGTGATAAGGACGACTCTAAGTCGCAGTCGGGATTTGTCTTTACCCTTTACGGAGGGGCGGTTAGCTGGAAGAGTTCCAAGCAGGAAACCGTGGCAGACTCGACGATGGAGGCTGATTACATCGCTGCCAACGATGCTGCCAAAGAGGCTCTCTGGATCAAGAAGTTCATTACTGAACTTGGAGTGGTTCCATCCATTGAGCATCCAATACCTTTGTATTGCGATAACAATGGAGCGGTGGCTTTGGCCAAGGAACCCAGGTCCCATCAGCGATCCAGGCATATTCTGAGGCGGTATCACCTGATACGGGAGATAGTTGATCGCCGGGAGATCGAGGTCAGGAGGGTTGACACGAAGAATAACACAGTGGATCCACTCACGAAGGCCATTCCCCAGATACAGTTTGAGAGACTCTTCGGGATGCTCGGTATGCGATACTATAGCAGCTGGCCCTAGTGCAAGTGGGAGATTGTTAGTTGTATGTATGCCCTAGAGGCCAGTATTGTACAGATGATGTATATTATATTGGATGCATGGACATATATAGAGATGACTTTCTTGCTCGATATGATAGTATGCTATCTGGTTGCTCTTTATCTTAACATCTATACTTGTCTCTTTATACTGTCTTATAGTTACATGTTGGTAAAGCCCTTAGGATGTGTACTTGACTACCTGGACTATGACGCGGATCATACTAGTGGGGACATGGTAGTCTATAAGTACATCCTTCAAGGTCCCTAGTCGTGGGTGTATCGAGACAGGGCATCGATATACCAGAGTAGACTAGCGTATACGCTTCTCGACCCATGAGATGGGCGATGGATGATCCCATATCCGTTGGTGTTTGACATCAGAGATGGTATACGGGTGCTCAGTGGAGACTGGGTACACTGGACGGACTCGCCGAGAACTCCCAGTTGGTATTATAGCTCACGTCAGATGGCAGTTCTCTGGTGACACTTGTACAGGTTAGTCTGTAGACCCGAGATCGTCATAGAGTCTTGTGTGATTCCCACTGTACTTTGATTTCCGCCTTACCACGTCCATGAGGGCATGCAAAAAGGTGGTTTTTGGGTACAGTCCCGAGTTACATGGAGGCAATGAGCGATAGGAGGGGTTTCGTCTTTCCCGGTATTAGGGGTTGATGTTGCACCGTGCTCGATTGGCCGTAACAGGGATGTCCCTGGCCAGGGATGATTCAGAGATTTGCTGGTAAGTGTTACCAGTAGTTTCTCGACCCGTTATGAGCCTCATATCGGCACGACTTATCAGTTATTGGGGGCTGATGTTTACCACCCCTAGACTTGATATGCGACATATCAGACGAGGAGACCGGACTGTACGGGAAGTGTTGCCGATTGGCTCGATGGGAGTTGTAGCAGGTTCGCTTGTTTTCTTCTGATCGCTCAATACCCGGGTGGCCGTTACGTTTAGCTGACCGCTTGCGGCTTGGGGGTGCTTGATATGATCATCACCCACTGCCGGCGTATTGACGAGTCTTAGAGTCCCACAAAAGAGTTACCTAGTCCAGGAGAAACGTTGTGGTGCGCGTATGCGATATGCGCATGGACCCGATTAAAATGCGCAATTAGGATGCCGTATATTGATCAGGCGGCTTGCTTTTGGTGGGGTCATATGTGATATGGCCGGATTGATAAATCAAGTGTCGATTTATCATTTAACCATTAGTTTTCTCACTTGAAACCTTTTCTTGTACATGATGGATGTATGCATGCATGTATGCTATCTTTCTTTAAGTTTCATGCACATATGGATGTGCATACATACATACATACATACATACACCATCTATCATGGTTGATTACACATTGAATATGATAGCAATATAAGATTCACACCATAGTTAAATATATGGATTATTATTTGATTTTTGCTTAAAACAAAAAGAATAAAGAAAAGGATAATTCATGCTTAGTTTCTACACTCTTCTTTAAACCTGACCATGGTCACCTACTTCTAACCATGAGTTAACCTTCTCTTTGTGTTTTAAACTCAAGTTAAATAATGTCTTTATCATCTAACCATGGTTTGAGATGAGGATAAGAAAATATATATACATATATTTTATTTTTCCTTCATAAGAGTTATCTTTTTACTCTTGTTTAAAAGAAAGCCATCATCTTCTTCCTCCTTCACCATTTGCTCTCTAGACTTTTGTAGTGAGCATAACACACATCAAGAAAGGTTTTTGAAGTGAGAAAAGCCACCACAACATCATTCTACACAAGTTTAGCCCACTTGTTTGGAGTGTTCTCTTCATTTCTCCTCTTGAAAAGTGAAGTTGCAAGTTTGGACTAGGAGCTTCGGGTGGATCGTCGTGGACGCTAGAAGACTTCAAGAGAACCTTCATCCAACACTCAAAAGGCCAAAGAGTCTAGCGAAGGGAGCTACAAAGGTTGTAGTCTCGAAACCCTAGTCTTTGTTGCATTTATTGTTTAGAAACCCTAATTTTCTAGGATCGATCCTATGTTTGTTACCTTAGCACCCTACAGATTCCATCTTTGGTACATGTGATACTTCCAAACCCTTCATGAGGTGCTAGGCTAACCTAACAGATAGCCTGTGCAATGAAATCCTAGACCCCTACGGGCGCGGCAAGTTACCCGCCAAAACCTGAAGCGGGGCAACCCCCTTCAACAACGTGAATGGACCACCCAGCACTTCACGGAATCCGGTAACTTGAGCACCCCTCCTTGGGTCAACCTGTGTAAGTCGATGTACAACACCCCACTACTAGCGGAGAGGCGGAAATATGAAAAACGATCTTGTTCTTTGCATAAACATCGACTAACCGCATGAATCGAAGCTAAACGATAACTAACAACAAACATAGAAGTTCTATACTACTATGTTTAGGGATTATACCTAACGAATCGTGTCCTTCGTCTTTGCGAACTCCACCTCCTCCTCGTCCTTCTCGAAGTAGTAGACGATCCACCCGAGAGCTTTACTCCAACCTTAGCCTCTAAACTTGAGGCAACTAGGTTTCTTTAAGTGCTAATCAAAGTACCTAGATGATATAAAGTGAGGGTTATGGATTAAGTAGTCTAACTAATCCTTGTACTCAACACATGAGAGAGGAGGATTAGGGTTTGAAGAGAGAGAGAGCTTGAGGAGAGAGAAGGTGAGAATAATAATTGATATGAGAAAATGAGTTATCATAATATATATGAAGCATTAAGTTTTATCAAGAAAAGAAAATCAAATGATGAATAATCATGCTTCATAAATATCTAATGGTGATTCATTACCATGAGTCATTAAGCATTTATGATGCATTAATGACATGGATGAATCACCCATATGACTCACTAATCTCATTCAATGTATATGCCACCTTAACCTCCTTAGTCACCATCTTCTAGAAGCTTCTCGCGCAATTACCAGAACGTCCCTCCTATCCGTGAAAACACGGAAAAACTTTTGACTGTATAAATCCAATAACCGGATACTAGTAACTGGCTTAAACCAAAGCCGACTAGTAAAAACTGTCCGAAAGTCGTACGTGCGTAAACGCACGTATGCGTCCGAACCCGTGTCGTAAAACCATACGACCTCTATATCGTTTCGCCTGAAGTAGGGAAACTCTCTGTGTGGGACTCTAGAGACTCGACTACTACGCTGGCAGTAGTTTTAACTACAGACCGCAAGCGGCACTAGCTGTACGTAAGGGTCCCCAGGTAGATGTCGATAAGAAGGCCGATGAGGAAACCCATCCGAACTCCTACTGAGCCTGCTGTGACAATCTCCATACAGTCCGGTCCATTAGTCTAAGACTATCGCATATCGGGCCTAGGGGGCGGCAAGCGTCAGTCCCCTAATAGCGGTATAAGTCGTGTCGGAGCGAAGCCTATTACACCCTGAGAAACTACTGGAACCTACCAGTAAATCTCGCTTCCCCTGGCCAGGGACTTTGCATAATGGCTCTCTGACACAGCGCGATATCAACCCCCAATACCGGGAGAGACGAATCCTGTCTAACCGCCACTGCCTCCAAGTGCTCGGGACTGCACCCAACTGCTACCTGTGTGCACGACTCCTTTGAGCCGTGGTAGGGTAGCAATCTAAGAACAGTGGGACACACTCGAGGCGAAGTAGCAGTGTCAAGTCTGCGGACTATGCTGTACTCATGTCACCTGGGAACTGTTCACTGACGACTGGTATAAAACCAACCAACAGTTCCCTGTGAGTCCTGTCCGGTGTACCCGTAACCTAACGAGCACCTGTACACTATCTCCAGTACGACGTACTGACGGCTGTGGGACAGACCATCTCCCCAACTGGGATGAGAAGCGTACACACTAGTCTACTCCGGAGTATCGATGCTCTGTTTCGATAATCCAACGACTAGGGATCTGAATAAGGATGTGCTTGTAGACTACCCAGCCCCCACTAGTGTGACTGCCATCACAACGCTGGTAGTCAAGAAAGATCCTAAGAGCTCTATCAATACGTATACTCACATATTAAGATAGGAAAACCAAGTAGCATACTACCATGTTTAGCAAGACTGTTATATACATGTGAATATCCCAAGCTTCCATTAAGTAATATACAAACTAGTATGATACAATAATGGCCCCTAGGGCATATACACTAACAATCTCCCACTTTCACTAGGGCCATGTACTGGCATATCGAAGACCAATGATCTCGAGTAGCCTCTCGAACTGAATCTGAGGTAGGGCCTTCATGAATGGATCAGCAATGTTCTCTTCAGAAGCAACTCTCCGAACCTCGATCTCCTGACGATCAATGATCTCCCTGATCAGGTGATACCGCCTTAAGATGTGTATGGACTTCTGATGGGACCTTGGTTCCTTCGCTAAAGCTATAGCTCCGTTGTTGTCATAATACAGAGGTATTAGATCAACTATGGTAGGAACCACCTGAAGTTCTGTTAGGAACTTCTTCATCCAGACTGCTTCTTTTGCGGCATCGCAAGCAGCTATATACTCCGCTTCCATCGTCGAGTCAGCAATGGTGTCCTTCTTGGAGCTCTTCCAGCACACCACCCCTCCATTGAGGGTAAAGACATAACCCGACATGGACTTGGAATCGTCCTTATCACTCTGGAAGCCGGAATCAGCAAAGGCCTCCAACCTGAGGTCTCTTCCGCCATAAACCAAGAACATCTCCTTAGTCCTTCTCAGGTACTTGAGATTGTTCTTTACTGCTATCCAGTGCTTCTCCCCTGGGTCTGACTGATACCGGCTTACCACGCTCAGTGCGTAAGCTACATCTGATCTGGTGCACAACATCGCATACATTATAGAGCCTACCGCAGAAGCGTAGGGTATAATAGACATGCGTTCCCTTTCCAAATCAGTCTTGGGAGACATCTCTTTGGAGAGGGTGATTCCGTGACAAGCCGGTAAATTACCGCGTTTAGAATCCTCCATACTGAATCTTTTCAGTACAGTGTCGATATACCTGGACTACGAAAGTCCCAACATCCTCTTGGATCTATCACGATAGATCCGGATCCCCAGAATGTAAGAGGCATCACCCAGGTCTTTCATGGAGAACCTGTGTGACAAGAATCCTTTGACAGATTGTAGCATAGGAATGTCATTTCCTATCAATAGAATGTCATCCACGTACAAGACGAGGAATACGACACTTCTGGGTACAACTTTACTATATATGCACGGTTCATCTGGATTTTTGATAAAGTCATATTCTTTGACTGTCTCATCAAAACAGATGTACCAACTCCGCGATGCCTGCTTTAGTCCATAAATGGACTTAAGCAGCTTGCATACTTTCCCGCTGCTCCTACTCAGATTGGAACCCTCTGGCTAATCCATATAGACGCACTCTTCTAAATTTCCATTCAGAAAAGCCGTCTTTATGTCCATCTGCCAGATTTCATAATCATGGAAGGCAGCAATAGCAAGATGGACCCAAATGGATTTGAGCATAGCCACTGGAGAAAAAGTTTCGTCATAGTCCAAACCAGGTCTTTGACGAAAACCCTTTGCAACAAGTCTAGCCTTATAGGTTTCCACCTGTCCATCGACACGAATCTTTTTCTTGAAGATCCATTTGCATCCTATGGGTTTTACCCCATTTGGAGCAAAGTCCAAAGTCCATACTTTGTTGGTGTACATGGACTCCATTTCGGTCCGCATTGCATCTAGCCATCGTACAGAGTCGCCGCTATGGATGGCCTGCTGGAAGTCAGTAGGTTCATCATCATCTATGATGCAATCCTCTCTATCCCCATCTATGATAAAACCATAGTATCTCTCAGGCGGATGAGACGGCCTACTACTCCTGCGGAGGGGTGCGGGAATGTCCTGTTCTTCTTGAACTACCGGTTCTACCAAACTTTCAGTATTAGTTTGTGGTTCTGGAATTTCTTCCAGTTCTATTTCGCTCCCACTTGATTCCTTTTCTAAAAACTGATGTTCTAGAAAATGGGCATTACAAGAAACAAATACCTTTTGTTCCTCTGCGTAATAGAATAGATATCCCCTGGAGTGCTTTGGATATCCCACAAACTTACACTTTACTGATCGTGCCTCGAGCTTGTCCACATGCTGCTTTTTAACAAAAGCTGGACATCCCCAAATCTTTATATACTGTAGATGGGGTTTCTTCCCGCTCCACATCTGATATGGAGTGGTAGGCACAATCTTGGTAGGTACCATGTTCAAAAGATATGCCACTGATTCTAGTGCATAACCCCAGAAAGATCGCGGTAACTCAGCATTACTCATCATGGATCGTACCATATCCAATAGGGTTCGATTCCGTCTCTCCGATACACCGTTGTGCTGTGGAGTGTATGGAGGAGTAAGCTGAGAGAGAATTCCTTTCTCTTTTAGGTAACCTAGGAACTCGGCACTCAAGTATTCACCACCTCGATCAGATCTAAGTGTTTTGATACTTTTGCCGGTTTGGTTTTCTACTTCATTCTTATACTCTTGGAATTTCTCAAAAGCCTCGGATTTATGTTTCATCAGATAAATGAATCCGTATCTTGAGTAATCATCCGTGAAAGTAATGAAATAGGAAAAACCACCTCTTGCATGTGTAGACATTGGACCACATACATCGCTGTGTATGAGTCCTAAGAGCTCGATCGCTCTTACTCCTTGTCCAGTAAATGGAGTCTTTGTCATCTTTCCTTTGAGACAAGATTGACAAGTGTCATAAGTTTGATATTCGAACGAGTCCAAATATCCTTCTCTATGCAACTTAGTCAACCTTCTCTCATTGATGTGACCCAGTCTACAATGCCATAAGAAAACTTTATTTAAATCTGGAGACTTTCTTTTTAGTGTGTTCTGGACATTGAAAATTTGGAGTTGGTTTAAAACATATATACCGTTATTTAGTTTACCGAACTCAATCAAACCATGATTAAGGTGGATGTTAACAACATCTCTTACAAACGTGAAATCATAACCTTTATTTGATAACAAGGAAACTGATATGATATTACACGTTAAGCTTGGTACAAAAAAACAGTTATGTAAAACCAAAATGTGTCCACTCGTCAATCCTAGGTGATAATCCCCGACGGACGCAGCTCCCACGCTAGCTCCATTAGCAACCTTTAGGGTCATATCACCTTCCTTCAGCACTATACGGTTTCTCAGTGCCTGCAATGAATTGCAAATATGAGATCCTGATCCGGTATCCAATACCCAGGAAGTAGAGTTGATTGACAAACAGTTCTCAATTACAAACACACCTGAAGTCGAAGCCACAGCTTGCTTCGGTCCTTGGTTCTTGGCGATCCACGCCTTGCAATCCTTCTTCCAGTGCCCTTTCCTATGACAATGGAAGCACTCATCCTGAGCCACTACTGGTACCGGCAACTTTTTCTTTCCCTTCCCTCCTACCTTACTTACACCTCCTCTTGGTCTGGGGGCGGCCTTCTTCTTCCTTCCTTTGGCCCTAGCCTTGGACCCGGAAGAAGATGCACCGCCAACAAACATAGCGGGTGTTTCCCTTGCCTTCTGCAAGGTGCCCTCTGCACTCCTGAACATGTTCAGGAGTTCCGGAAGTTCAGCTTCTTTTCTTTGAATGTTGAAGTTCAGGATAAACTGGGCGTAGGTGGAAGGAAGGGACTGGAGAATAAGGTCTGTATAGAGCTCATTATCCAAAGTCGTCCCAAGGTTTGCGAGCTCTTCTATATAGCCGATCATCTTTAGGACATGTTCTTTTACCGATGACCCGACAGCCAACCTCGCTCGAAACAAGTTCTTTGAGGTCTCGTATCTTGCTATACGAGATTGCTCTCCATAAAGTTCCTTTGTATGGAGAAATATGGCATCTAGTTCCATATCCTCATGCCTCCTCTGATGTTCATTGTCCATCGAGGCAAGCACGATACACTTGGCTTTCGCGCAATCGAAATCCCAGGTTTTGCGGATTTCCTTATCCGCATTACTGGATTTGGGACCAGGGACAGCAGGTGCCGTAGCGGTGAGGACGTACCCCAATTTGTCATAGGTCAAAGCCATTTTGACATTCCGCAGCCAATCTTTATAGTTTGTCCCTGTCAGTATATTTTTCTCTAAAAGTAACTTAAGTCCAGTCATTTTCAGGGTCGCTGCAATTAGGAGAGAGAGAAGAAAACTCTTTAGCATGATGCTCTTGCAAGTTTAGGGTGGTTTTTAGTTTATCTAAACTGGATGGCTCCCACTGTTTTTCGAATCCCTCCTCAAACCAAAAAGGAAGAATTAGCCAGGACTATTTTCACCGTACAATACTTGCTTAACCGTTCAGCCAGGCTAGTGTCGATACTTCGAGGGAGGTTTTCCAACGCTTTCGCGAAGTTCCTTAATTAAAGAACCTCTTTTCTCTGGGGGCGTAACCCCGCTAACACTTTTCTTGACACTTACTTGGTTTATAGCATTGATCGTTAAGTGACGAATATCCTGATAAGTAGCATATACTCACAGTAGGATCGGGATCCAAATATCATCGTATGATAATGTTGAAGGAATGCTACCAACATTCATCAAACTCCAAATGGTATACATCTCTTTGCAAATTTCAGTTTCTTTAGAAATTCCCGATATAAGTTTTTGCCCCATGCTCTTATGACCTTGGCGTTAGGTCAAAATGTCATAAGTCACATGTCAAGTTCTACCCATCATTATCTTGTCAATTTGAACCCATCCGTATATATCCTTGACGTTCGGCCAAAATGATAATAAGACTGTCCCAAACTAACTCATCTATCTATGCAACAAATGAATATCCAGTAGCTACCAAACACTATGCCTTGGCGTTAGGTCAAAATACATAGCTTGAATACTACTGAATACCCAGATGAAATGACGGAGGGCTACGAATGGTTTTGGCGAAACCGTGAACGTAGTGAACTTGATATAATCGAAGGAACCTGATAGCTTTTAAAAGGAGTGGTTAAAGCTCCGCATTTAAAAATATCTGTTTTTAAAATTAACCGAGTGGTTTCTTTTAAATTGTTCCAACGATTTAACATTTGGTTTATTTTCTTTGCATTATAAATAATGTGTCCCATCATTTAACCTATCATTGCAGAAAACAACGAAAATACAACGTCCTCTTATGCCATCCGCATTCGCCACGGGGTCCCGTCATCACCCGTTAGGTTACTTAACTAACGACAGAGCGGGGCTGGGCTAGCGCGGGTGTAAAACATAAGTGACGTCTAAATAGCTATCATATATAGATATTGTACATTCGTCAGACGCAATAATAGGCATTCCAGATCACAGATGAACTTTATTGGATTTGCAAGTAATCCGTGTTTGTTTTGATCCTGCAACAAAAGACGGATTACACAGTTGTGATGAATAGCCATTACCCCACCCAAGACCCCTACGGGTGCGGCAGACTACCCGCCCGGCAGTTTGTGCACCCTATTTTGGGTCTGTCCTAGGAGCAAAAACAGTAAAATGAAATAATACAACGGTGGCAACAACCGCAACCTGGATGTTCTCCGCAAAATAATATTACAACAAATTACATTTACATCAAATGAATTAAATAATAACCCATCACATAACTCCGGCTATACATCACAACAGTCCAACACAGTTCATATGCACAAACAGATAAAATCCATTACAGAAATGTGCAACCCCCCGCCAACCGACATACTAGCAGTTAGGGGAGGTTTACGAACACATTATACAAACACAGATATAATCAAATTAGCCAACATCGTAAAATTTCGATCGTGCAAACACATTAGATTCTACTCCAATACTTCTCTGTGCACCTGAGACTTGAGCAGAAAAATAAACATTCCAGAAAACACAAAAATATCACAGAAGAATTACTGGTGAAAATTGGGTTGAATCGGCCCCAACTCGGCCGATCCGCCGCGGTTCCGCGGTCGTTTGGCCGATTCAGGAACCAATTTTTCTCCATTTTTCTTATATCTCTCTGTAGGTTATTCTGAAGCACCCTGAAAAATTTTTAGAGCCTGTTTAAAAATCGACAGAAAGTAGTGATATCGATGTCGGTTTTTGGTTCGTTTTGCGTTCGAATATCTTACGACTTTGCTAATGAGTTAATTATTGTTTAGCGATGCTCTCATACCACTGTAAGTCGATGTACAACACCCCACTACTAGCGGAGAGGCGGAAATATGAAAAACGATCTTGTTCTTTGCATAAACATCGACTAACCGCATGAATCGAAGCTAAACGATAACTAACAACAAACATAGAAGTTCTATACTACTATGTTTAGGGATTATACCTAACGAATCGTGTCCTTCGTCTTTGCGAACTCCACCTCCTCCTCGGCCTTCTCGAAGTAGTAGACGATCCACCCGAGAGCTTTACTCCAAGCTTAGCCTCTAAACTTGAGGCAACTAGGTTTCTTTAAGTGCTAATCAAAGTATCTAGATGATATAGAGTGAGGGTTATGGATTAAGTAGTCTAACTAATCCTTGTACTCAACACATGAGAGGGGAGGATTAGGGTTTGAAGAGAGAGAGCTTGAGGAGAGAGAAGGTGAGAATAATAATTGATATGAGAAAATGAGTTATCATAATATATATGAAGCATTAAGTTTTATCAAGAAAAGAAAATCAAATGATGAATAATCATGCTTAATAAATATCTAATGGTGATTCATTACCATGAGTCATTAAGCATTTATGATGCATTAATGACATGGATGAATCACACATATGACTCACTAATCTCATTCAATGTATATGCCACTTTAACCTCCTTAGTCACCATCTTCTAGAAGCTTCTCGCGCAATTACGAGAACGCCCCTCCTATCCGTGAAAACACTGAAAGACTTTAGACTGTATAAATCCAATAACCGGATACTAGTAACTGACTTAAACTAAAGCCGACTAGTAAAAATTGTCCGAAAGTCGTACGTGCGTAAACGCACGTATGCGTCCGAACCCTTGTCGTAAAACCATACGACCTCTATATCGTTTCGCCTGAAGTAGGGAAACTCTCTGTGTGGGACTCTAGAGACTCGACTACTACGCTGGCAGTGGGTTTAACTACAGACCGCAAGCGGCACTAGCTGTACGTAACGGTCCCCAGGTAGATGTCGATAAGAAGGCCGATGAGGAAACCCATCCGAACTCCTACTGAGCCTGCTGTGACAATCTCCATACAGTCCGGTCCGTTCGTCTAAGACTATCGCATATCGGGCCTAGGGGGGAGGCAAGCGTCAGTCCCCTAATAGCGGTATAAGTCGTGTCGGAGCGAAGCCCATTACACCCTGAGAAACTACTGGAACCTACCAGTAAATCTTGCTTGCCCTGGCCAGGAACTTTGCGTAATGGCTCTCTGACACAGCGCGA
Organism: Agapanthus africanus; assembly: GCA_030015575.1. NCBI lineage: Eukaryota > Viridiplantae > Streptophyta > Magnoliopsida > Asparagales > Amaryllidaceae > Agapanthus > Agapanthus africanus. The sequence goes on from CM057341.1 coordinate 617,109,635, forward strand.
TATCAACCCCCAATATCGGGAGAGACGAATCCTGTCTAACCGCCACTGCCTCCAAGTGCTCGGGACTGCACCCAACTGCTACCTGTTTGCACGACTCCTTTGAGCCGTGGTAGGGTAGCAATCTAAGAACAGTGGGACACACTCGAGGCGAAGTAGCAGTGTCAAGTCTGCGGACTATGTTGTACTCATGTCACCTGGGAACTGTTCACTGACGACTGGTATAAAACCAACCAACAGTTCCCTGTGAGTCCTGTCCGGTATACCCGTAACCTAACGAGCACCTGTATACTATCTCCAGTACGACGTACTGACGGCTGTGGGACAGACCATCTCCCCAACTGGGATGAGAAGCGTACACACTAGTCTACTCCGGAGTATCGATGCTCTGTCTCGATAATCCAACGACTAGGGACCTGAATAAGGATGTGCTTGTAGACTACCCAGCCCCCACTAGTGTGACTGCCATCACAACGCTGGTAGTCAAGCAAGATCCTAAGAGCTCTATCAATACGTATACTCACATATTAAGATAGAAAAACCAAGTAGCATACTACCATGTTTAGCAAGACTGTTATATACATGTGAATATCCCAAGCTTCCATTAAGTAATATACAAACTAGTATGATACAATTATGGCCCCTAGGGCATATACACTAACAACCTGTACCCCCTACGAGTGCGGTGAATAGACCGCCAATTCTAGAGTGAATCCCCCTCCGTATCAAAGCCATGAGATGCAGGCCCGTTGCCCTCTAGAACCCGGCTACCCGTGCACCCCTCCGCGGGGTAATCCTAGTACAGAAAAATAAAATATACATACAACGGGTACATCGACCTCAGCCCGGTCGTGCCCCAAAAGAATAATATACAAACTGGCAGTGATGGCAGTCCACATGTTGGACGCTCGCCTCACAATATCAAATGTACATATACACCCAAACTGTACTAACATTGCACCCAGGCTATCCACCACGACAAATCCGCAACATCACAGCACAACACAAAACATCAACGTGAATGCCACGTTCGCAAATCCGTCTAAAAGAACTATAGCAGTTAGACAGGATTTACCGATCAAGTGACATTCACGGTCGCAGATATAATGTAAATACTGTGAACTAACATGTTTAAAATTTTCGATCGACAAAAATGTAAGTCCACGGTAGCGCCCCGGCCGTCTAACAGACGCCAAATGCGGAACAAAAACTTTTACAACTGGCGCTATCGCGTACTATAACCCGGATCTGCCATTAAAGCTAAACTAACAAACTACAAAGTGGGTAGAAATGTTATACCGAACGATCCGAGTCCTTCGGTCTTCAACCATCATCCCATGCTTTGTTACGGCTGCTCCGATCTCCTCGATCTCCAGTCTTCTCGTCCAGGTGGCACCACGTCGATGGATCTTTAAACGGGCTCCCGCCTCTGAACCGAGGCAACTCGATCATCAAGTTTGCTAAAAGAGATGACCAAGATTGATGTAGAGAATGAGTAGAACATTTTGTCTCGTTACGTCCAAAGCCATGGACGAACGGTTAATGAAGTTGCCTTTTTGGATCGAATGGAAATGAGAAATGGATCACATCTAATTTCTATCAACCAAAACTATCATAATCTTTTTCAAGTAACCATGCTTTTCTTGCAAGAGGGGGCCGACCACTATATAAGAGGGGGAGGTGAGTGTAGGAGAAATGAAGGGGTGACCACAAGCAAAGCAAACTTATCATCTCACTTAATGAAAAGAATGAGTCACAAATAACATTAAATGCAAACTAATGAACATTAACCTAGTCACTAAAGCATTTAATGCATCCATGAGTTACTAATCCTAGTCACCATATCAAGAAGCTTCCACTCATGACTCATCTCATGACTCACCCTCCAGAAGAAAAGATAAATCCGCATTTAACCGAATGTTAAATACGGCTGATAGAAAACTGAAAACTGGCAACTTCCAAAAGTGATCCTGAAACGAATTTCAGGATAACCCCGTAACAGTATAAACATACCCGCATTTGTATTACGACCGAATACAAATGCAACTGAGACAAAGATATTATATCTACACAGTATAATACTCGGATCCGGCTTAAACCAAAGCCCACCAGTATTATCTGCCCGAAATATGACACGTGCACGTGCGTAAACGCACGTGCATTTTCCGAACCCTGCCATAAAACCATACGGCCTCTACAACGTTTCGCCCGAACTTGGGAAACGGCGTGTGGGGGACTCTATTGACTCATCAACACACTGGTACTGGGTATAACCACTAGCACGTCAGAGGTACTAGCTGTATGTAACGGTTGCCTATGTATTGAATGGAAGGGAAGCTGATGAGCGAACTCATCCATAAACCCTACTGAGCCTAACAGTGACAATATACATACAGTCCGGTCCGTTCGTCTAAAGAGTATCGCATATCGAGTCTAGGGGGGTGGATAAAGTCAGACCCCTAATAACGCGATAAATCGTGTCGGCATGAAGCCCATCACTATCTGAGAAACTACTGATCCAAATCAGTAATTCTCCACTATCTCGGCCGAGGATTTCTAGTGATGGCCATCCGTGCACTCTGCGACATCAACCCCCAATACCGGGAGAGACGAATCCTCGACGATCCGCTCACTGCCTCCATGTGGCTCGGGACTGTACCCAAAAAATACCTGTTTGCATGATTCCTTTGAACAGTGGTAGGGTAGAAATCAAAGCACAGTGGGAACTCACACGAGACAAATGACGATCTCTGGTCGACAAATTAACCTATACACATGTCCCCAGGGAACTGATATCTGACGATATGTATAATACCAACTAGCATGTTTCCGGCGAGTCCTGTCCGGTGTACTCATAACCCAATGAGCACCTGTATACATCTTAGGTGAACCAACTGACACCAATGGCTTGTGAGACCGGCCATTGCCCCTCGTCGGGGTCTTGACTGTATACACTAGTCTACTCTGGAGTATCGATGCCCAGTCTCGAAACTCCCATGACTAGGGACATTTTAAGGATGTGCTTATAGACCCCAGCTCCCACGTATATGATCACCATCATACTGCTGGCTGTCAAGCAGAATCCTATGGGCTCTATCATCATGCAATAGTGAACTAAAGCATGTATACGATGATAAAGACAAACCAGATAGCATACTATCATCTCGAGCAAGACCGTCATATCGGTATAGGTCCTACCTCAATCCTTGCAATCACGTACCTGCGATCCAATAATTGACTTTGAGGGCACTATCTCCAACAATCTCCCACTCGCACTTAAGGCTAATTATTGCGATGTCGCATACTCACAGCCCGTGTGATACCGAACATCCAACTCCTCTACTAATCAGTTTCATAAAGCTAGTTTGTAAAACTTTTGTGTTCGAGAAATAGCCTCAGTGAGTGGATCCGCCCTGATGTTTTTTTCTATGTCTCTCTTAATCTCAAGTTTCACGGAGAAAGCCATCTCCCGAATCGAGTAGTTCCTGTCTTAGAATATGTCTGAATATCTGATGGGACCTAGTTCATAAATGAACTCCAAATCCAAACTTCTTAGACTTTATTGATAACTGAACCTAATCAGTATCCAGCACCACGCCTCCCTCAGTATCCGCTTGGACCACCTGTCCAAAATACTTCCCCTCATGAGAGGGAAAACTATAACTCTGATAGTCACTCTATCATCCATGTCACCTTTGAAGCCTGGAATGATAACCGTCTCCCGAAGGAGGCTGCCGTCATCAAATCCGTAGAACAAGCACTTATGTTCTAAAACTGCTTCCTTATGTTTCTTCAGGATTGGATTAATATAAACTTATCGCATCAAGTGCAAAAACAACATCTGGTGTGGTACTTGACATCTCATGATTGACTCAATTGCCTAAGCAAGTGATTTGCCAATCATGCACATCCCTCTCTCCTTCAGTCTCTAAGACACCTTTAGAGAGGGTGACTCCATCACATGCAGGTACACCACCATGCCAGGAGTCATCTATTCTAAAATACTATTAGAACATTGTCAAAGTACCCATATTGGGAAACTACCCAAATCTAGATCTAAAACCATAGATCTAGTAACCAGAATGTCAGATATTATATCCATATCCTTTGTGGAGAAACAACTGTGTGACGACCACAGTACAACCGATCGTAGTATATGAATTTTACTTCCTACTCTGTGTGTGTCATCCAAATACCAGGACATCACACCCTACTACCTTCTCAACAGATCCATCCCCTATTCTGATGAAGTAAAGCCATGACTGTCTCATCAAAATTAGATGATCTATCTCCACTATAACTGGTGAAGTCTATAAATAGACATAAGCTACTTGCCCACTATGCTTCCGCTGCTCCCACTGACTACGATAACCCACTGGCAGAATCATATATACGTACACTTCTAAAGCTAGTTTAGAATGATGCTATACTTATTCTTCTGCCGGGTCTCATAGTCTGGAACAACAGTAGTGTCAAGTCTGGGTAAACAATAACCTCCCTGTCACCGTCCTTGAGGGTACCGGAGTACCTCTCGGGTGTCTGAGGTTACCCACCATATCTGTGGAGTGGCTATTGGAATGTCAAAACCTGATTGAATTTATAGGTCCTATTAAATTTTCCGTAATCGTTTGCGGTTCTGGAATCACTTCCAGTTCTACCATACTCCCACTACTGTTTTATGAAAAAATCCATTTTACTAAAACTGTGGCGAGTCAAGAACAATATCACTATTGATGTCACGACCCAAAGTTCGGCCCGTGACCGGCACTTAACCACGTAACGTCTACAGGCGTAACGCGACTAAGTAAGCCGAAACCCAGAAATCAAAACCATTTTAAATATAGAGTGTTAAAACATTTTAGTAGAAGCATTTGTGAAATGTTTAGAAAACCTTAAGTAATTTAGTAGAAAACCATTTTAGTTCAAGAGTTACATTTTAATAATTTTGGCAACATTTCCTTTATAAAAATTTGTCCCGCAAGTAGGGTAAAGGCAAGGTGTAGTCGAAGTAACATGTGAAATGAATAGAGCATCACAATATGATATACGACGCCGTAGCGAAGAATGAGCAGTAAAGCAAAGACAAATATCATAAAAGATAAGACTGCATAAATAAAGTCGGCTCACAGCGAGCTCGACACCAGAGTACAAAATAACATACATCGCCCTCACAACTGTCTCAAAGTCAATACATGAAGGTAGATGGAGAATACTAGATACATCAATATACAACTGAAAGGTAAACATATATCGTACAAAACCCACCTAATAGAAAAAGGGCTAACACGCCTCAGAAATGGTATCTGTGTCAAAAGATGCGGTAAACAGCCAGCCGCGACTACTCCAAAGGGCAACCTGCAAGCACTGTGGCACAACGGGGGTGAGTTGCCAACTCGTGAAAAGTAGATAACATATAAAGGTAATCGCGAGTATGCACCTGCTGCGATACTCTAATATATGCCAACGGATAAACATCTATATGATGAACTGGGTGCTCAATATCATGCAACAAGTGCGATCTAGTAATCATATCTATATGATGAGCAAGATATGTGATAATCAGGCATGGCGATGCAATCTAACAACCCTATATATATAATGAGCAGGGTACGCAATGATATGCAAGCATGTGTACTCTATCAGGTATGCTAGCTACAGGATGAGATGTCAAGTACTAAATGTTGAGTATGGGAAGAAATAATGTCTACACGGAATGTCAACGTGGAAAACATAACTGGTGTCTGTCAATACACCCCAATCCCAATACAACTCAGGCGCCGTCATCCACATCGGCCCTCAAATCCTGTAATCTCATAAAATCGTGAGTGACCAACATCGGCACCCAAATATCAAGAAAACTCGTGTCCAGCATCGACACGCAAAACCTCATATCTCGGGCATCTATCAGTCCTGGTTAGCCCACGGGCTCTGTCTGCGGTATCGGCCCTGGGCCCCGGCAGTACGAGTCGTCCCGTATCCATCTCTCGACACTGGTCGGTATCCTCCGGATAACCGCCAGGTCTAACAAATCACCGGTAGGTAGTAGTCCCTCTGCCAGGCTCACCGTCTACTGCACAGCGATCCGTTTTCACCCCGGGGTACCATACCGGGTCCACCATGTACCCGCAATCGGCCTCGTCCAGCACCTCGACTCGGGTTCACATGTATCGCTCTAGCAACGAGAAAACACATGGTGGACGCACTGAAATATCATATCAAGGGAAACCTGGTTTTTAAACAGTGCGTATTTTTCTTAAAATAGTACTCCGATTCCCAAATCCAGAAATCGCATAGATCAATCTAATGCGTAAATCCATGCCATGCGTCGTATGACACTGAGGGTAAAAGAAAAAGGAAAACCACTCTTTTTAAAAGATCAAGTTTGGAAAATATCATATGCGGTCCCTTAGTTTTTAAATTAGGTCAATATCATCCATGTATGTAACAAGTGAATATGAGTATAGGTATGGATGTGCGAAAAGATAAGTATGCTAAGTGAATGTAGCAACGTACATGTACAGTAATGTGGACATATGATGTATATGTGTCCAAGTATGAATAGATGATATATGTGGCACAAGCATGAATCTGTGATGTATCTGTGCTAAGCATGCATGTATGCGACGTATAAGGCACAAGTACGAACAGGTGATGTATGTGTGCTCAAAGTCTGAATATATGCAGTGTAGGGGCACAAAGGTAAACATATCAAGGTATATATGTATATGCACTATGACGAAATATAATGGTGCAATGCACAGGTAGTGAGATATCAATGAAGGTATGCAAAATCGTAAGTGTATAGTGTACATGATATGAATATAATATATGCTGATATGTGGCAGGTCATGACAACATCAATAAAACGGAATCAATATCATAAATGATTTCTAGCAATCCTATACTGTGAGTGTCATGGCAATCACTAACGGCGTGAGTGTAGCATATAAGTCGTGCTCATGCAACTGATACCGCTAGTGACAGTGCAGTATTCTATACTACCAGTTCTATATATAACAAAGGTATGCTACTCTAGTATGTCTATATGAACACATAAGACTAAATATCCTATTACGCCCCGACGCTTAACGCCATACGGGCGATTTCCCCGTAAATGTTAAATCTACTCACCTGGTCGCGTGCTAAGTATAGCCGACCACCTGCTTCCCTTTCCTGGCGACGTCTGACGTACCCGCCTGTGAACCTGGAATTTACATAAGGAATCCAATTATATAAGCAAGAGTCTCGCAAAACGCGATATCGAAACAAAACGAGAAACTCGCGTCGCGAATCAACGCGCGTGTGTGCGATACGCTGAAACGTGTGTGCACGCGTCTACGACTCATCCCGACACGCCGCGATACGCTGAATCACAAAACCAACTCGCGTATCGCGGAAACTAAAAACACCAGACAACGATATATCGTCCCAGATTTTACCCAGGTTACAATATTACAAAACTATATACACCAAGGACCTACAGAACATAGCAGACACCCACCCTAAAAACCCTAGCTCCTATCTCCCTGCTCTGGCCGCAATTTGCGGCCAGATCGATTTTTCCGGCGGCCTGAAGGTTGGATGGTGGGGTCGGGCTCTGGTGGTGGGGTTAGGGTGTCACAGTATGCTATGGTCCACTCAAATTTATTCTGGAGTCACTGGGGTAACAGCAGATATCAAAAAGCTAAGTTTTGCTTTAAAAAGTCACATTTTGCACAATCACGAAAAATCAGGGTATTTTGGTGTAATCTATGGTTTCCTAGGTTTACTTGGCCTTAATAGCACCTAATTAACTTAGTCTACCCAAAACTGACCTTACTTAAGCAAAGATCACACTAATCTCCATAAATATCGTTAAAAAGACACAATCTAGCGATAACAACTACCAATTTACACTAACTAAACTAAACCAACGCACAAGTCTAGCATACAAGCAAGTGGAGCTCAGAGGTTATACCTCACTTGACCCTACGAGGCTGGGTCAGGAGAAGAAGAGAAGAAGAAGAAGCTGCTACTGCTGTTGCTGCTCCAGATGTTGTTGCTGTTGCTGTTGTTACTGCTACTGCTGTTGCTGTTGTTATTGTTGCTGATGGTGTTGCTGCTGCTACGTGTGCTGTTGCTGCTCGTGCTGTGGCTGTGGGGGCTGAGCTGCTGCTTGCACTGCTGATGCTGTTGCCATTGCTGTTGTTATTGTTGCTGTTGCTATGCCTACAGCTTCTGCTGCTGATGTAGCTGCTGTGTGTGTGAGTGAGTGAGTGAGAGAGTGAGTGAGTGAGATATGAGAGTGTGTGATGCAACAAAAGAAATGATAATGCACAAGGTCAAGCCCCCATTTCTCTCTCTCTTGCCACATTAAATGCAAGCATGGGCTTGCCATGATGCACCCCTCTCTCTCTCTCATTTAATGCAAGCATGGCTTAGTCATGATGCATTCTCTCTCTCTCAAGTCAACCAAAAGCATTTTAAATTCCATTTCATTTTTAAAAAAATATATATATATCCTTAATTCAAATCATGTTAACTTACTAATGGTGGGGTTAACCTACCATGGTTGTTAAATATGGTTTAACCCAAATTCTAACCCTAGTTTACATGCACAAGTTTGTGCAAGCTTGGGAAAATTTTAGAAAAATATTTATTAAATTTGAAAAATTATTTGAAAATCAATTTGGTAAACTTTTTATTAAAATTCACATATAAAAATATAATTAGCCACTAAACACATCCTAGGGTGTTACAATCTTCCCACCTTAGAGAAATTCATCCCCGAATTTAAAATATAAAGCAACGCATACCTTCAAAGAGATGAGGGAATTTCTTCCGCATCTCGCTCTCGGCCTCCCAAGTGATCTCTTCACCATTCGGGCTGCGCCAAAGCACCTTCACTGATGGCAAGACCTTCGATCTAAGTTTCTTCACCTGCCGGTCCAAGATCACGACTGGCTGCTCAGTGAACGTAAGATCGCGCTCGAGCTGAACGGTCTGATGTTGAATCATGTGCGAAGGGTCATGTAGGTATCTGCGAAGCATCGACACGTGGAATACGGGGTGAACATCTGGGAAGTCGGGTGGAAGAGCTAAACGATAAGTTACTGCGCCCACACGCTCGAGGATCTCAAAGGGACCTATGAATCTGGGGCTAAGCTTCCCCTTCCGTCCAAACCTCATCACTCCCTTCATCAGAGAGACCCTCAGAAACACATGATCGCCAACTGCGAACTCTAGTCTGCACCGGCGCCTGTCTGCATACGATCTCTGCCTGCTCTGAGCTGTCCTCATCCTGTCTCGAATCAGCTGTATCTTCTCAGTCGTCCCGTGTACGATCTGTGGCCCCAAAATACTGCCCTCGCTGAGCTCTATCCAACAGACGGGCGATCTACATCTCCTCCCATACAAAGCCTCAAAAGGTGCCATCTGAATCGTATCCTGGAAGCTATTGTTGTAGGAGAACTCTATCAAGGGTAAATGATGATCCCAGCTACCATCAAAATCTAAAACGCACGCTCGGAGCATGTCCTCGAGAGTCTGAATGGTCCGCTCTGACTGTTCGTCGGTTTGCGGATGAAATGCTGTGCTGAAACTCAAGCGCGTGCCCAAAGCCTCCTGAAGCCTCTGCCATAGTCGGCTGGTAAACTGGGTGCCTCTGTCCGACACAATACACGTCGGGACTCCATGCAATCGTACAATCTCGTCGATGTATATCTGGGCATACTGAGCAGATCCGAAAGTCGTCTTCACTGGCAGGAAGTGAGCCGCTTTCGTCAGACGATCCACGATCACCCAAATGGAGTCATACCCCCGCCTAGTCCTGGGTAGACCCACCATGAAATCCATCGAAATCTGTTCCCATTTCCACTCCGGAATGGGTAACGGCTGTAGCTCCCCTGCGGGCCTCTGGTGCTCGGCCTTGACTTGCTGACAAGTCAGGCATCTAGACACGAAATCTGCAATGTCCCTCTTCATTCCGTCCCACCAGTAGACCTCTCTCATATCATGGTACATCTTGGTGGAACCGGGGTGGACACTGTACACCGATCGATGTGCCTCCTCAAGAATATCGCGCCGCAATCCCTCAGTATCTGGTACGCACAGTCTAGACCCAAATCGTAATATCCCCTGATCATCAATCGCGAACTCGGAGAATCTTCCCTGTCCAATCTGTGCCATGATCTCTGAGCAACGGTCATCCCCGCGCTGTGACTCATATATACAGTCAAGAAACTGTGGGCGTGCACGAACATGCGCAAGCTGTCCCCCAATCTGTGTGAACTCGAACTGCACTCGGCTGTCGCATAATATCTGCCAATCTGCCGACGACTGCCTCTGTACTACACTCAAACCTGCTAGACTACCCTTGGGCCTCCTACTCAACGCATCTGCTACTACGTTAGCCTTGCCCGGGTGATATAAGATCTCGCAGTCGTAGTCTTTTACCAGTTCCATCCAACGGCGCTGTCGGAGATTCAGGTCTCGCTGCTGAAATATATACTTGAGGCTCTTGTGATCAGTGAATATCAGGCACGACTCGCCGTATAGGTAATGTCGCCAGATCTTAAGTGCAAAGACCACTGCAGCCATCTCCAGATCATGAGTGGGGTAGTTCTGTTCATGTTTATTCAATTGCCTGGAAGCATAAGCGATCACCCTGCCCTGCTGCATCAATACGCACCCTAGCCCCACTCGTGAAGCGTCACAATAGACTGCAAATCCGCCTGATCCTGAAGACAACGATAATACTGGCGCCGTAGTCAAACAAGTCCGTAGCTGCTGGAAACTGTGCTCGCAATCCTCTGTCCAATCGAAGGGAACTCCCTTCCGGGTCAATCCGGTCAAGGGTGCAGCAATACGGGAGAAATCCTGTACAAATCGCCTGTAGTAGCCGGCCAGTCCTAGAAAGCTGCGTATCTCAGTAACGGATGTAGGTCTGGGCCAGCTCTGAATGGCCTCAATCTTCCTTGGGTCCACACATATACCATTCCGTGTAATCACGTGACCCAAGAAGTCTACGCCGTCGAGCCAGAATGCGCACTTGGAGAATTTTGCATAAAGCTGGTGCTCCCTCAAGGTCTGCAGTGTGATCCGCAGGTGCTGCTCGTGCTCCTCTCTGCTCCGGGAATACACCAATATATCGTCAATGAATACGATGATGAACAAGTCGAGATACGGCCGGAATATACGGTTCATCAAGTCCATGAAGGCTGCTGGCGTGTTGGTGAGTCCGAACGACATCACCAAAAACTCATAATGGCCATAACGTGTACGGAAAGCTGTCTTCGGAATGTCCTCCCGTCAAACTCGCAGCTGATCATAGCCCGATCGTAAATCGATCCTCGAAAAATATCCTGCCCCCTGAAGCTGGTCGAACAAATTGTCGATACGTGGCAAAGGATATCTGTTCCGCACGGTCATCCTGTTCAGCTACCGGTAGTCGATACACAAACGTAAGCTTCCGTCCTTCTTCTTGACAAACAGGACCGGAGCACCCCAAGGTGAAACACTGGGTCGAATAAGTCCCTTGTCCAGCAAATCTTGCAACAGACTCTTCAACTCACCAAGCTCCGCCGGGACAATCCGATAAGGCGTTATAGAAATAGGCCCCGTGCCGGGAATCAAATCAATACAGAACACAACATCATGCTCAGGCGGTAGCCCAGGAAGCTCGTCAGGGAATACGTCAGGGAACTCACATACAATCGGAACCTGGTCCAATGGAACATCTGTAGCTCTAGTGTCGCAAACATAGGCTAGGAATCCCTGACTTCCCTTCCTCAACAGCTGTCCAGCGCGAAGAGAAGAAATCAAAATATGAGGGGTGGCACCACGGTCCCCCTGCACAACAAAAGCCGACTCGCCGGGAAAACAAAATCTCACTGTCTTCTCGCGGCAGTCCACAGACGCATAGCACGTGGCTAACCAATCCATGCCCAAAAGAACGTCGAAGTCCAACATCTCAAGAAGTATCAGGTCGACAGGCAGGTCTCTCTCGCCAATACGGACAACACAGGATCGGAACACGTGCCTAGCAACAAACGACTCTCCTACTGGAGTGGTCACAACAAGCGGCTGATCAAGCAGACCGGACTCTCTACCCAAACTCGGCACGAAGTGTGTGGATACGTACGGGTGCGTGGATCCGGGATCGAACAATACGTGTGCATCAACAGAATATACTGATAAGATACCTGACACCACCGCATTGGACGCCTGTGCGTCCTGATGCGTCAAACCGAAAACTCATGCATGTCCTCCACCTGCAACTGGCGGTCTCCTACTAGCAACAGGCTGTACTCTGCCGGTGGCTGGTTGTCCTCTGCCTCGACCGCCTCGCCCTCTATGAACAAACCCTCCGCGACCACGGTCTTTCTGTGTATGGGTCTGACGCGGAGCAACTGTGGGTACAACAGGTAACGCCTTCTGGGGTGGAGAAAGTGGAAGTGTGACATGTGGTACGGCTGCTTCTCTACGAGGTATCTCAGGACACTCTCGAACACGATGATAGGTACTCCCGCATCGGTAACATCCGGATGATACTGGCTGACCCTCCTGGGGATAAGAGTTGAAAGCTGACCTCGTCTCGAGTCTCTGCCACCTGCAAGGTGTCTGTCGCGGCGCCTGAACGGCCGTCTCCGTGCCGATGTATCAGTACGAACCCTCTTCGGCCCTGGAACTACCGAAGTCTCTGCAAGGCGCTCCTCAACCAAAAGGGCTGCGTCTATCGCTACGGCATAGTTCTCATAATGCTGGGAGCCGATCGCAAGGAATAGCAGGGTATGCAAGCCTCGGACAAATCTCTTGACTCGCATCTCCTCAGTATCCACTAGGTACGGAGCATAAACTGATAGCTCGGTGAACAACACATCATACTCTGCCACTGTCATCTCTGGCATCTGGCGCAAAGACTCAAATCTGCGTGCTCGGGCATCCCTAACACTCTGGGGAAGGAAGCGGGCAAGGAACATCGTCACGAACTCTGTCCAGGTCATAGTAGGAAGACCTGCTGCTCTGCCATTCTCAACTGATTCACACCATTTCTGCGCAAGACCTTCCAGGCGAAAGCTCGCGAACTTGACCCATCTCGCATCTGCGCATCTGAGGGAACGACATATCCAGGCCATCTTATCAATGAAAGACTGCGGGTCCTCGGCTGCATCTGTGCCTGTGAAAACCGGAGGCTTCAGCCTCATGAACTCTGATAGCGATACTGTAATCACCTCCGTGGCTGCACGGGCAACTGGCTGTACGGTCGGTACCATCGCGGTCCCTGTGACTGGTGGAGCTACCTCTGGTCGCTGCGCTCGAAGCATCTCAACTAGCGATCCTATCATCTGGCGCATTTCCTGCATGCTGGATCCCACCTTCTGGCGCATCTCCTGCATACCAGCCCCTAACGTGGCGATCTGATATTTCATGGGAGGAACAGTCTGCTCGGGTACGACGGGTGCACTGCCCGGATCAGTCCTCGTCTCGGACGAGTCAACACGAATCTCGGCCCTCGCGGCCGCTCTCTGCGCCCTAGTAGTCTTTGGCAGCATAGTGGCTGAAAAGGAAAGTAGGATTCGATAAGGATACGGAAATCGAATCGCAAGAATGTATGCAATAATGAAGGAATTTCAACCAATAAGTCCTAAGGTCGCTTAGGCGGAGTACCGTGTCGTGAGTATGCCGCAGAACATACGCACGCTACGCCACTCTGCTGCAGCTACCGACTCCATCATACTAGGGTCATCCTACACTCCGAAGGTAAAAACCTACGCTCTGATAACAACTTTGTCACGACCCAAAGTTTGGTCCGTGACCGGCACTTAACCACGTAACGTCTACAGGCGTAACGCGACTAAGTAAGCCGAAACCCAGAAATCAAAACCATTTTAAATATAGAGTTTAAAAAATTTTAGTAGAAGCATTTGTGAAATGTTTAGAAAACCTTAAGTAATTTAGTAGAAAACCTTTTTAGTTCAAGAGTTACATTTTAATAATTTTGACAACATTTCCTTTATAAAAATTTGTCCCGCAAGTCGGGTAAAGGCAAAGTGTAGTCGAAGTAATATGTGAAATGAATAGAGCATCACAATATGATATACGACGCCGTAGCGAAGAATGAGCAGTAAAGCAAAGACAAATATCATAAAAAATAAGACTGCATAAATAAAGTCGGCTCACAGCGAGCTCGACACCAGAGTAAAAAATAACATACATCGCCCTCACAACTGTCTCTAAGTCAATACATGAAGGTAGATGAAGAATACTAGATACATAAATATACAACTGAAAGGTAAACAGATACCGTACAAAACCCACCTAATAGCAAAAGGGCTAACACGCCTCAGAAATGGTATCTGTGTCAAAAGATGCGGTAAACAGCCAGTCGCGACTACTCCAAAGGGAAACCTGCAAGCACTGTGGCACAACGGGGGTGAGTTGCCAACTCGTGAATAGTAGATAGCATATAAAGGTAATTGCGAGTATGCACGTGCTGCAATACTCTAACCTATGCCAACGGATAAACATCTATATGATGAACTGGGTGCTCAATATCATGCAACAAGTGCGATCTAGTAATCATATCTATATGATGAGCAAGATATGTGATAATCAGGCATGGCGATGCAATCTAACAACCCTATATATTTGATGAGCATGGTACGCAATGATATGCAAGCATGTGTACTCTATCAGGTATGCTAGCTACAGGATGAGATGTCAAGTACTAAATGCTGAGTATGGGAAGAAATAATGTCTACACGGAATGTCAACGTGGAAAACATAACAGGTGTCTGTCAATACACCCCAATCCCAATACAACTCAGGCACCGTCATCCACATCGGCCCTCAAATCCTGTAATCTCATAAAATCGTGAGTGACCAACATCGGCACCCAAATATCAAGAAAACTCGTGTCCAGCATCGACATGCAAAACCTCATATCTCGGGCATCCGTCAGTCCGGGTTAGCCCACGGGCTCTGTCTGCGGTATCGGACCTCGGCCCCGGCAGTACGAGTCGTCCCGTATCCATCTCTCAACTCTGGTCGGTATCCTCCGGATAACCGCTAGGTCTAACTAATCACCGGTAGGTAGTATTCCCTCTGCCTGGCTCACCGTCTACTGCACAGCGATCCGTTCTCGCCCTGGGGTACCATACCGGGTCCACCATGTACCCGCAATCGGCCTCGTCCATCTCCTCGACTCGGGTTCACATGTATCGCTCTAGCACCGAGAAAACACATGGTGGACGCACTGAAATATCATATCAAGGGAAACCGGGTTTTTAAACATTGCGTATTTTTCTTAAAATAGTACTCCGATTCCCAAATCCAGAAATCGCATAGATCAATCTAATGCGTAAATCCATGCCATGCGTCGTATGACACTGAGGGTAAAAGAAAAGGGAAAACAGCTCTTTTTAAAAGATCCAGTTTGGAAAATATCATATGCGGTCCCTTAGTTTTTAAATTAGGTCAATATCATCCATATATGTAACAAGTGAATATGAGTATAGGTATGGATGTGCGAAAAGATAAGTATGCTAAGTGAATGTAGCAACGTACATGTACACTAATGTGGACATATGATGTATATGTGTCCAAGTACGAATAGATGATATATGTGGCACAAGCATGAATCTGTGATGTATCTGTGCTAAGCATGCATATATGCGACGTATAAGGCACAAGTACGAACAGGTGATGTATGTGTGCTCAAAGTCTGAATATATGCAGTGTAGGGGCACAAAGGTAAACATATCAAGGTATATATGTATATGCACTATGACGAAATATAATGGTGCAAATGCACAGGTAGTGAGATATCAATGAAGGTATGCAAAATCGTAAGTGTATAGTGTACATGATATGAATATAACATATGCTGATATATGGCAGGTCATGACAACATCAATAAAACGGAATCAATATCATAAATGATTTCTAACAATCCTATACTGTGAGTGTCATGGCAATCACTAACGGCGTGAGTGTAGCATATAAGTCGTGCTCATGCAACTGATACCGCTAGTGACAGTGCAGTATTCTATACTACCAGTTCTATATATAACAAAGGTATGCTACTCTAGTATGTCTGTATGAACACATAAGACTAAATATCCTATTACGCCCCGACGCTTAACGCCATACGGGCGATTTCCCCGTAGATGTTAAATCTACTCACCTGGTCGCGTGCTAAGTATAGCCGACCACCTGCTTCCCTTTCCTGGCGACGTCTGACGTACCCGCCTGTGAACCTGGAATTTACACAAGGAATCCAATTATATAAGCAAGAGTCTCGCAAAACGCGATATCGAAACAAAACGAGAAACTCGCGTCGCGAATCAACGCGCGTGTGTGCGATACGCTGAAACGTGTGTGCACGCGTCTACGACTCAGCCCGACACGCCGTGATACGCTGAATCACAAAACCCACTCGCGTATCGCGCGTATCGCGCAAACTAAAAACACCAGAAAACGATATATCGTCCCAGATTCTACCCAGGTTACAATATTACAAAACTATATACACCAAGGACCTACAGAACACAGCAGACACCCACCCTAAAAACCCTATCTCCTATCTCCCTGCTCTGGCCGCAATTTGCGGCCAGATCGATTTTTCCGGCGGCCTGAAGGTTGGCTGGTGGGGTCGGGCTCTGGTGGTGGGGTCAGGGTGTCACTGGTATGCTATGATCCACTCAAATTTATTCTGGAGTCACTGGGGTAACAGCAGATATCAAAAAGCTAAGTTTTGCTTTAAAAAGTCATATTTTGCACAATCCCGAAAAATCAGGGTATTTTGGTGTAATCTGTGGTTACCTAGGTTTACTTGGCCTTAATAGCACCTAATTAACTTAGTCTAGCCAAAACTAACCTTACTTAAGCAAAGATCACACTAATCTCCACAAATATCGCTAAAAACACACAATCTAGCGATAACAACTACCAATTTACACTAACTAAACTACACCAACGCACAAGTCTAGCATACAAGCAAGTGGAGCTCAGAGGTTTTACCTCACTTGACCCTACGAGGCTGGGTCAGGAGAAGAAGAGAAGAAGAAGAAGCTGCTACTGCTGTTGCTGCTCCAGATGCTGTTGCTGTTGCTGTTGTTACTGCTACTGCTGTTGCTGTTGTTATTGTTGCTGATGATGTTGTTGCTGCTACGTGTGCTGTTGCTGCTCGTGCTGTGGCTGTGGGTGTTGCTACTGCTGCAGGTGCTGAGCTGCTGCTTTCACTGCTGATGCTGTTTCCATTGCTGTTGTTATTGCTGCTGCTGCTGTGCCTGCAGCTTCTGCTGCTGATGTAGCTGCTGTGTGTGAGTGAGTGAGTGAGAGAGTGAGAGAGTGAGATATGAGAGTGTGTGATGCAACAAAAGAAATGATAATGCACAAGGTCAAGCCCTCATTTCTCTCTCTCTTGCCACATTAAATGCAAGCATGGGCTTGCCATGATGCACCCCCCTCTCTCTCTCATTTAATGCAAGCATGGCTTAGCCATGATGCATTCTCTCTCTCTCAAGTCAACCAAAAGCATTTTAAATTCCATTTCATTTTAAATATATATATATATATATATATATATATATATATATATATATATCCTTAATTCAAATCATGTTAACTTACTAATGGTGGGGTTAACCTAGCATGGTTGTTAAACATGGTTTAACCTAAATTCTAACCCTAGTTTACATGCACAAGTTTGTGCAAGCTTGGGAAAATTTTAGAAAAATATTTATTAAATTTGAAAAATTATTTGAAAATAAATTTGGTAAACTTTTTATTAAAATTCACATATAAAAATATAATTAGCCACTAA
This sequence comes from Agapanthus africanus, assembly GCA_030015575.1. Lineage (NCBI taxonomy): Eukaryota > Viridiplantae > Streptophyta > Magnoliopsida > Asparagales > Amaryllidaceae > Agapanthus > Agapanthus africanus. The sequence goes on from CM057341.1 coordinate 617,127,438, forward strand.
ACACATCTTAGGGTGTTACAATTGATCTTTCAGATGGTAGAAAGTCAATCCTCGTCAAAGCCAGGGTCAACCCACAAACTGCCATTACAGAAACGTGCCTTGAGTTATCCAGTGTCTGGTTTTAAGCATAAGTTGGACAACTCCCCGTACCTTAAAATCGTTAAGATATGAACCATTCTATATCCAATATAGAAACATTGGCACTTTATTTAATTGGAACCAGATTCTAATCATGCTCCTGTCTCCAGTGCATATCAACTTAATGGAGAGAAGCTAATCGGCATTACTCAACTTAGAAATACATCTAATTATGAGTAACCCGAAAGAGAAACAAGTTTCTCAAAACCATTACTTTCATCTGAATACCAATCACAACAATCTACATCTTCAATCTCTTTGAAGAATCCCGATACTTGCGATACCTGGTTCTCTACTTTATTCTTATAACCACAACTTCTCAAAACTTAGACATTATATTTCAATGAAACACTTGTCTAAAAACTAGAGAAGTTACAAGTAAACAGAACAGAGTACGATGACCTACCCCTTTTTCCTAACGGACACTGGACAACATACAATACTCTGTATAAGTCCACTGAGTTTGAATAACTCTAAACCTGTGCATCGTAGGTTGAAAACTGTACCCAGGTGATTTTCTCAAATATCACCAATTACAACGAATTCCGATATAATGAGGATGATCACCTAATTCCCAATAACTTACTCCCACTCATCATCTGTAAAAACCATACAGATATGAGAATGAAACCTGGTAAATACATACCCTGGAGTAAGTATCTAATCGGGAAAACAATTTTCTTTTAACAATGCGCAGTAAAACTGAAACATTAAAATGTTTCGTAGGGGTATCCTGATATTCTTAATAATGCCTTTTCCATAATCCAATTCATAACTTTAACCGTATATTTTATTGCCATCTCTCCAAATCCCTTTATTTGTCTTTATTCATTAGCTTCTGTACACCATTGTTAGGCTAAATGGTTTTCTTCCTTCCCTACCGTTCGACACCAGCCTATGGTTTGGAAGAAGACTATCCAGTAAGCATAATAGGTGTACCCTCCTAAACCAAGGAGTACTCACAACTTGAGAGAAGGTGATGATAAAAGACAACTGAATAATACCTTATTCTATTTCTCCCGAACTAGGGAAAAATCAAAGGTGAAAATAGGAGTGGCGATGAAGTACGCGGTTTTGATCGTGAATGATAACAGTCGCAATTTACTTTGCCATCTTTCTAATCTTTTATTTTTTCTTTAGTTATTACCTTCTGTACACCCTACTTAGGCTAATTGGTTTTCTTCATTACCTACCTTTCGGCATCTGCCTATGGTTTGGAAGAAGACTATCCAATAAGTGTAATAGGTGTACTCTCCTAAACTAAGGAGCCCTTGCATCCTGAGAGAAGGTGATAATAAAAGACAACTGAATAATACCTTATTCTATTTCTCCTCAACCTGGATCCATCCTCGAAGAAGTCCCTCCGAGTTCGTATATAACCATACGATGGATCTATCCAATGGAAGTGGATGTCCGTAGTAATACGGGGTGTTCTGAGAAATACAAAGGGTAAAAGAAGGAGCGACAATGACTTATGCAACCCATACAATCCAAAAGCTAGTATTTTAAGAAGGTTCGGTCAACTTGGTCACTGAGTCATAGTCTAGGGTCGGTCAATGGTCGCTGCCAAAGAGAGAGAGAGAAAAGAAACACTCTGCATGCACTCTAACCTAGATCAGAATGGTTATCACTTTATCTAATCAGGAAACCTCCCACTGTAATCTCAAATTCTCCTCCAAACCTGAAAGAAGAATTAGTCGGGATCACCCGAAGAGTAAACCAACTCATCAGTGAGAATCGGGATCCAACTATCATCGCATGATAACTTGATGGAAGCCACTCAAGTTATCACACTCCAGAAGGTGTAAGTCGATGTACAACACCCCACGACTTGCGGAGAGGTGGAATAATGAAAAAACGATCTTGTTTTAGGCGTAAACATCGACTAACCGAGAATCTTTGCTTAAACAATAACTAATAAGAAACCATAGAAGAATTAACTACTATGATAAGTGATTATACCTATAAAACCGAGTCTTTCGTCTTGTCGTTCTCCACATCCTCTCCGGCCTTCTCTATGTAGTAGAAGATCCACCCGAGAACTTAACTACATGCTTCACCTCTAACTTGAGGTAACTAGGTTTCTTAAATCGCTAATCTAAGTAACCTAGGTGATATAGAGAATGGTTAAGGATTAAGTAGCCTACTCTAATCCTTGGTCTCAACACATGAGGGGAGGATTAGGGTTTGAAGAGAAAGAGCTTGAGGAGAGAGAAAGTGAGCAAGAGAATGAGATGAGAAAATGAGCTATCATAATATATATCAAGCATTATCATTTATCCAATAAAAGAAAAATAAAGGATTAATCATCATGCTCAATAAATATAAGAGGGTGATTCATCTCCATGAGTCATTAAGCATTTATGATGCATTAATGACATGGATGAATCACTCAAATGACTCACTAATCTCATTTAATGCATATGCTACCTTAACCCCTAAGTCACCATCTTCTAGAAGCTTCTCGCGCAATTACGAGAACGCCCCTCCTATCCGTGAAAATACGGAAAAACTTTAGACTGTATAAATCCAATAACCGGATACTAGAAACTGGCTTAAATCAAAGCCGACTACTAAAAACTGTCCGGATGTCGTACGTGCGTAAACACACGTATGCGTCCGAACCCTTGTCGTAAAACCATACGACCTCTATATCGTTTTGCCTGGAGTAGGGAAACTCTCTGTGTGGGACTCTAGAGACTCGACTGCTACGCTGGCAGTGGGTTTAACTACAGACCGCAAGCGGCACTAGCTGTACGTAACGGTCCCCAGGTAGATGTCGATAAGAAGGCCGATGAGGAAACCCATCCGAACTCCTACTGAGTCTGATGTGACAATCTCCGTGCAGTCCGGTCTGTTCGTCTAAGACCATCTCATATCGGGCCTAGGGGGGCGGCAAGCGTCTCTCCCCTAATAGCGGTATAAGTCGTGTCGGAGCGAAGCCCATTACACCCTGAGAAACTACTGGAACCTACCAGCAAATCTCGCTTGCCCTGGCCAGGGACTTTGCGTAATGGCTCTCTGACACACCGCGATATCAACCCCCAATACCGGGAGAGACGAATCCTGTCTAACCGCCACTGCCTCCAAGTGCTCGGGACTGCACCCAACTGCTTCCTGTTTGCACGACTCCTTTGAGCCGTGGTAGGGTAGCAATCTAAAAATAGTGGGACATACTTGAGGCTAAGTAGCAGTGTCAAGTCTGCGGACTATGCTGTACTCATGTCACCTGGGAACTGTTAACTGACGACTGGTATAAAACCAACCAACAGTTCCCTGTGAGTCCTGTCCGGTGTACCCGTAACCTAATGAGCACCAGCATACTATCTCCAGTACGACGTACTGATGGCTGTGGGACAGACCATCTCCCCAACTGGGATGAGAAGCGTACACACGAGTCTACTCCGGAGTATCGATGCCCTGTCTCGATAATCCTACGACTAGAGACCTGAATAAGGATGTGCTTGTAGACTACCCAGCCCCCACTAGTGTGACTGCCATCACAACGCTGGTAGTCAAGCAAGATCCTAAAAGCTCTATCAATACGTATACTCACATATTAAGATAGAAAAACCAAGTAGCATACTACCATGTTTAGCAAGACTGTTATATTCATGTGAATATCCCAAGCTTCCATTAAGTAATATACAAACTAGTATGATACAATAATGGCCCCTAGGGCATATACACTAACAATCTCCCACTTGCACTAGGGCCATGTACTGGCATATCGAAGACCGATGATCTCGAGTAGCCTCTCGAACTGAATCTGAGGTAGGGCCTTTGTGAATGGATCGGCAATGTTCTCTTCAGTAGCAACTCTCCGAACCTCGATCTCCTGACGATCAATGATCTCCCTGATCAGGTGATACCGCCTTAAGATGTGTCTGGACTTCTAATGGGACCTTGGTTCCTTTGCTAAAGCTATAGCTCCGTTGTTGTCGCAATACAGAGGTATTGGATCAACAATGGTAGGAACCACCTGAAGTTCTGTTAGGAACTTCTTCATCCAGACCGCTTCTTTTGCGGCATCGCAAGCAGCAATATACTCCGCTTCCATCGTCGAGTCAGCAACGGTGTCCTGCTTAGAGCTCTTGCAGCACACCGCCCCTCCATTAAGGGTAAAGACATACCCTGACATGGACTTGGAATCGTCCTTATCACTCTGGAAGCCGGAATCAGCAAAGGCCTCCAACCTGAGGTCTTTTCCGCCGTAAACCAAGAATATCTCCTTAGTCCTCCTCAGGTACTTGAGAATGTTCTTTACTGCTATCCAGTGCTTCTCCCCTGGGTCTGACTGATACCGGCTTACCACGCTTAGTGCATAAGCTACATTTGGTCTGGTGCACAACATCGCATACATTATAGAGCCTACCGCAGAAGCGTAGGGTATAATAGACATGCGTTCCCTTTCCAAATCAGTCTGGGGAGACATCTCTTTGGATAGGGTGATTCCATGACAAGCCGGTAGATTACCGCGCTTAGAATCTTCCATACTGAATCTTTTCAGTACAGTGTCGATATACTTGGACTGCGAAAGTCCCAACATCCTCTTGGATCTATCACGATAGATCTGGATCCCCAGAATGTAAGAGGCATCACCCAGGTCTTTCATGAAGAACCTGTATGACTAGAATCCTTTGACAGATTGTAGCATAGGAATGTCATTTCCTATCAATAGAATGTCATCCACGTACAAGATGAGGAATACGACACTTCTGGCTACAACTTTACTATATATACATGGTTCATCTGGATTTTTGATAAAGTCATATTCTTTGACTGTCTCATCAAAACAGATGTTCCAACTCCGCGATGCCTGCTTTAGTCCATAAATGGACTTAAGCAACTTGCATACTTTCCCACTGCTCCCACTCTGATTGAAACCATCTGGCTGATCCATATAGACGCACTCTTCTAAATTTCCATTCAGAAAAACCGTCTTTACGTCCATCTGCCAGATTTCATAATCATGGAAGGCAGCAATAGCAAGAAGGACCCGAATGGATTTGAGCATAGCCACTGGAGAAAAAGTTTCGTCATAGTCCAAACCAGGTCTTTGACGAAAACCCTTTGCAACAAGTCTAGCCTTATAGGTTTCCACCTGTCCATCTACACCAATCTTTTTCTTGAAGATCCATTTGCATCCTATGGGTTTTACCCCATCTGGAGCAAAGTCCAAAGTCCATACTTTGTTGGTGTACATGGACTCCATTTCGGTCCGCATTGCATCTAGCCATCGTACCGAGTCACCGCTCTGGATGGCCTGCTGGAAGCTAGCAGGTTCATCATCAACGATGATGCAATCCTCTCTATTCCCATCTATGAGAAAACTGTAGTATCTCTCAGGCGGATGAGACGGCCTATTACTCCTGCGGAGGGGTGCGGGAATGTCCTGTTTTTCTTGAACTACTTGTTCTAACAAACTTTCAGTATTAGTTTGTGGTTCTGGAATTTCTTCCAGTTCTATTTCGCTCCCACTTGTTTCCTTTTCTAAAAACTGATGTTCTAGAAAATTGGCATTACGAGAAATAAATATCTTTTGTTCCTCTGCGTAATAGAATAGATATCCCCTGGAGTTCTTTGGATATCCCACAAACTTACACTTTACTGATCGTGCCTCGAGCTTGTCCACATGCTGCTTTTTAACAAAAGCTGGACATCCCCAAATCTTTATATACTGAAGATGGGGTTTCTTCCCGCTCCACATCTGATATGGAGTGGTAGGCACAGTCTTGGTAGGAACCATGTTCAAAAGATATGCCGATGATTCTAGCGCATAACGCCAGAAAGATCGCGGTAACTCAGCATTACTCATCATGGATCGTACCATATCCAATAGGGTTCGATTCCGTCTCTCCGATACACCGTTATGCCGTGGAGTGTATGGAGGAGTAAGCTGAGAGAGAATTCCTTTCTCTTTTAGGTAACCTAGGAACTCGGCACTCACGTATTCACCTCCTCGATCAGATCTTAGTGTCTTGATACTTTTGCCGGTTTGGTTTTCTACTTCATTCTTATACTCTTGGAATTTCTCAAAAGCCTCGGATTTATGTTTCATCAGATAAATGAATCCGTACCTTGAGTAATCATCCGTGAAAGTAATGAAATAGGAAAAACCACCTCTTGCATGTGTAGACATTGGACTACATACATCGCTGTGTATGAGTCCTAAGAGCTCGCTCGCTCTTACTCCATGTCCAGTAAATGGAGTCTTTGTCATATTTCCTTTGAGATAAGATTGACAAGTGGCATAAGTTTGATATTCGAACGGGTCCAAATATCCTTCTCTATGTAACTTAGTCAACCTTCTTTCATTGATGTGACCCAGTCTACAATGCCATAAGAAAACTTTATTTAAATCTGGAGACTTTCTTTTTAGTGTGTTCTGGACATTGAAAATTTAGAGTTGGTTTAAGACATATATACCGTTATTTAGTGTACCGGACCCAATCAAACCATGATTAAGGTGGATGTTAACAACATCACATACAAACATGAAATCATAACCTTTATTTGATAACAAGGAAACTGATATGATATTACACGTTAATCTAGGTACATAAAAACAGTTATGTAAAACCAAAATGTGTCCACTCGTCAATCCCAGGTGATAATCCCCGACGGACACAGCTCCCACGCTAGCTCCGTTAGCAACCTTTAAGGTCATATCACCTTCCTTCAGCACTCTACGGTTTCTCAGTGCCTGCAATGAATTGCATATGTGAGATCCTGATCCGGTATCCAATACCCAGGATGTAGAGTTGATTGACAGACAATTCTCAATTACAAACACACCTGAAGTCGAAGCCACAGCTTGCTTCGGTTCCTTGTTCTTGGCGTTCCACGCCTTGAAATTTTTCTTCCAGTGCCATTTCCTGTGACAATGGAAGCACTCATCCTGAGCCACTACCGGCCCTGCAATCTTTTTCTTTCCCTTCGTTCCCACCTTACTGACACCTCCTCTGGGTCTGGTGGCGGCCTTCTTCTTCCTTCCTTTGGCCCTAGCCTTGGACCCGAAAGAAGAAGCACCGCTAACAAACATAGCGGGTATTTCCCTTACCTTCTGCAAGGTGCCCTCTGCACTCCTCAACATGTTAAGGATTTCCGGAAGTTCAACTTCTTTTCTTTGAATGTTGAAGTTCAGAATAAACTGGGCGTAGGTGGAAGGAAGGGACTGGAGAATAAGGTCTGTATAGAGCTCATTATCCAAAGTCGTCCCAAGGTCTGCGAGCTCTTCTATGTAGCCAATCATCTTTAGGACATGTTCTCCTACCGATGATCCGACAGCCAACCTCGCTCAAAACAAGTTCTTAAATGTCTCGTATCTTGCTATACGAAATTGCTCTCCATAAAGTTCCTTTGTATGGAGAAATATGGCATCTAGTTCCATATCCTCATGCCTCCTCTGATGTTCATTGTTCATCGAGGCAAGCACGATGCACTTGGCTTTCGCGCAATTGAAATCCCAGGTTTTGCGGATTTCCTTATCCGCATTACTGGATTTGGGACCAGGGACAGCAGGTGCCTTAGCGGTGAGGACGTACCCTAATTTGTCATAGGTCAAAGCCATTTTGACATTCCGCAGCCAATCTTTATAGTTTGGCCCTGTCAGTATATTTTTCTCTAAAAGTAACTTAAGTCTAGTCATTTTCAGGGTCGCTGCAATTAGGAGAGAGAGAAGAAAACTCTTTAGCATGATGCTCTTGCAAGTTTAGAGTGGTTTTTAATTTATCTAAACTGGATGGCTCCCACTGTTTCTCGAATCCTTCCTCAAACCATAAAAGAAGAATTAGCCAGGACTATTATCACTGTACAATACTTGCTTAACCGTTCAGCCAGGCTGGTGTCGGTACTTCGAGGGAGGTTTTCCAACGCTTTCGCGAAGTTCATTAATTAAATAACCTCTTTTCTCTGGGGGCGTAACCCCGCTGACACCTTTCTTGACACCTACTTGGTTTATAGCAATGATCGTTAAGTGACGAATCTCCTGATGAGCAGCATATACTCACAGTAGGATCGGGATCCAAATATCATCGTATGATAATGTTGAAGGAATCCTACCAACATTCATCAAACTCCAAATGGTATGCATCTCTTTGCAAATTTCAGTTTCTTTAGAAATTCCCGATATAAATTTTTGCCCCATGCTCTTATGACCTTAGCGTTAGGTCAAAATGTCATAAGTCACATGTCAAGTTCTACCCATCATTATCTTGTTAATTTGAACCCATCCGTACATATCCTTGACGTTCGGCCAAAATGATAATACGACTGTCCCAAACTAACTCATCTATCTATGCGACAAATGAATACCCTGCAGCTACCAAACACTATGCCTTTGCGTTTGGTCAAAATACATAGCTTGAATACTACTGAATACCCAAATGAAATGACGGAGGGCTACGAGTGGTTTTGGCGAAACCGTGAACGTAGTGAACTTGATATGACCGAAGGAACCTGATAGCTTTTAAAAGGAGTGGTTAAAGCTCCACAATTAAAAATATCATCTGTTTTAAAATAACCGAGTGGTTTCTTTTAAATTGTTCCAACGATTCATCTTTTTGGTTTATTTTCTTTGCATTATAAATAATAGGTCCCATCATTAACCTATCATTGCAAAAAACAACGAAAATACAACATCCTCTTATGCCATCTGCATTCACCACGGGGTCCCGTCATCACCCGTTAGGTTACTTAACTAACGGCAGAGCGGGGGCTGGGCTAGCGTGGGTGTAAAACATAAGTGACGTCTAAATAGCTATCATATATAGATATTGTACATTCGTCAGACGCAATAATAGGCATTCCAGATCTCATATGAACTTTATTGGATTTGCAAGCAATCCGCGTTTGTTTAGAGCCTGCAACAAAAGACGGATTACACAGTTGTGATGAATAGCCATTACCCCACCCTAGACCCCTACGGGTACGGCAAACTACCCGCCAAATACCCGAAGTGAAGCGGTCTCCCTCAACAAAGTGAGTAGGCCACTAAACACTTCAAAGTACCCGGTAGTTTGTGCACCCCACCTTGGGTCTATCCTAGGAGCAAAAACAGTAAAATGAAATAATACAACGGTAGATACAGCCGCAACCTGGATGTGCCCCGAAAAATAATATTACAATATATTACAATTATATTGAATGAATTAAAATAATAACCCATCACAAAACCCGGCTAATCACACAACAGTCCAATACAGTTCACATCCACAAACAGTAAAAACCATTACAGAAATGTGCAAGCCCCTGCCAACCGACATATTAGCAGTTAGGGAAGGTTTACGAACACATTATACAATCACAGATATAATCATATTAGCAAACATCGTAAAATTTCGATCGAGCAAACACTTTAGATTCCGCTCCAAAACTTCTCTGTGCAGCTGAGATCTTAGCAGAAAATAAAATATCCCAGAAATATCATTATTAACACATAGGAGTTACTGAGAAATTTGGGCTGACTCGGGCATAACTCGGCCGCGGATCCACGGCGGATCGCATGGATCCGCCGCGGTTCCGTGTTGATTTAGCCGAGTTACAGGTCCAAATTTCTGCAGTAGCCCTAGTTTTTCCTGCTTGTTATTCTGAAGGTCCCTGAAAAATTTTTAGGGCCTGTTTTAAATTCGGCAGAAACTGAGTTAAAACGATGATCTTTCCGGTTCTTTTTGCGTTCGAAATACTTAAGACTTTGCTAATGAGTTAATTATTGTTTAGCGAGACTCTGATACCACTGTAAGTCGATGTACAACACCCCACGACTTGCGGGGAGGCGGAATAATGAAAAACGATCTTGTTTTAGGCGTAAACATCGACTAACCGAGAATCTTTGCTTAAACAATAACTAACAAGAAACCATAGAAGAATTAACTACTATGATAAGTGATTATACCTATAGAACCGAGTCCTTCATCTTGTCGTTCTCAACATCCTCTCCGGCCTTCTCTATGTAGTAGAAGATCCACCCGAGAGCTTAACTACAAGCTTCACCTCTAACTTGAGGTAACTAGATTTCTTAAATCGCTAATCTAAGTAACCTAGGTGATATAGAGAATGGTTAAGGATTAAGTAGTCTACTCTAATCCTTGGTCTCAACACATGAGAGGGGAGGATTAGGGTTTGAAGAGAGAGAGCTTGAGGAGAGAGAAAGTGAGCAAGAGAATGAGATGAGAAAATGAGCTATCATAATATATATCAAGCATTATCATTTATCCAATAAAAGAAAAATAAAGGATTAATCATCATGCTTAATAAATATAAGAGGGTGATTCATCTCCTTGAGTCATTAAGCATTTATGATGCGTTAATGACATGGATGAATCACTCAAATGACTCACTAATATCATTTAATGCATATGCCACCTTAACCCCCAAGTCACCATCTTCTAGAAGCTTCTCGCGCAATTACGAGAATACCCCTCCTATCCGTGAAAACACGGAAAAATTTTAGATTGTATAAATCCAATAACCGGATACTAGAAATTGGCTTAAATCAAAGCCGACTAGTAAAAACTGTCTGGATGTCGTACGTGCGTAAACACACGTATGCGTCCGAACCCTTGTCGTAAAACCATACGACCTCTATATCGTTTCGCCTGGAGTAGGGAAACTCTCTGTGTGGGACTCTAGAGACTCGACTACTATGCTGGTAGTAGGTTTAACCACAGACCGCAAGCGGCACTAGCTGTACATAACGGTCCCCAGGTAGATGTCGATAAGAAGGCCGATGAGGAAACCCATCCGAACTCCTACTGAGTCTGATGTGACAATCTTCGTACAGTCCGGTCTGTTCGTCTAAGATTATCGCATATCGGGCCTAAGGGGGCGGCAAGCGTCAGTCCCCTAATAGCGGTATAAGTCATGTCGGAGCGAAGCCCATTACACCCTGAGAAACTACTGGAACCTACCAGCAAATCTCGCTTGCCCTGGCCAGGGAATTTGCGTAATGGCTTTCTGATATAGCGCGATATCAACCCCCAATACCGGGAGACACGAATCCTGTCTAACCGCCACTGCCTCCAAGTGCTCGGGACTGCACCCAACTGCTACCTGTTTGCACGACTCCTTTGAGCCATGGTAGGGTAGCAATCTAAGAACAGTGGGACACACTCGAGGCGAAGTAGCAGTGTCAAGTCTGCGGCCTATGCTGTACTCATGTCACCTGGGAACTGTTAACTGACGACTGGTATAAAACCAACCAACTGTTCCCTGTGAGTCCTGTCCGGTGTACCCATAACCTAACGAGCACCTGCATACTATCTCCAGTATGGCGTACTGATGGTTGTGGGACAGACCATCTCCCCAACTGGGATGAGAAGCGTACACACTAGTCTACTCCGGAGTATCGATGCCCTGTCTCGATAATCCTACGACTAGAGACCTGAATAAGGATGTGCTTGTAGACTACCCAGCCCCTACTAGTATGACTGCTATCACAACGCTGGTAGTCAAGCAAGATCCTAAGAGCTCTATCAATACGTATACTCACATATTAAGATAGAAAAACCAAGTAGCATACTATCATGTTTAGCAAGACTGTTATATACATGTGAATATCCCAAGCTTCCATTAAGTAATATACAAACTAGTATGATACAATAATGGCCCCTAAGGCACAGCACTAACAGAAGGTATGCGCATGCCTGGCAAGTTTCCTGTATGTTTGAAACTCCCGATGTGATTTTTGCCCCATGCTCTTATGACCTTGGCATTGGTCAAAATATCATAAGTCACATGCCAAGTTCTACCCGTCACTATCCTGGTCAACTTAAACCCACCCGCACATGCCCTTGACGTTGGCCAAAATGGCAGAACGACTGTTCCAAACCAACTCATCTATCTATGCAACAGATGAATACCCAGCAGCTACCAAACACTATGCCTTGGCGTTGGTCAAAATACATAGCTTGAATACTACTGAATACCCAAAAGAAATGACGGGGGGCTACGGCTGGTTTTTAGCGAAAAACCTTTAACGTAATAAACTTGATCTCGTTGAAGGAACCTGATAGCTTTTTATAAAAAAATATAGTGGCGAAAAACTTTTGCTAAAGAGGTCAGTCCCGGTGAAAGGATCTCGACCCTTTCCTCGTAGAATGAGGTACAGGATATTCTAACTGAATACCGCGATGCAAAGCAACTTGTAATCGACTATATTGAAGTTATTACCCTGACGTAAACTTCTGCCCAAGGGGTCACTCCCGGTGAAGGGATCTCGGCCCTTGCCTCGTCGAATGAGGTGCAGGATATTCCAACTGAATACCGCTATGCAATACAAAAGGAAACATCTTTGTAATAACATCTTTTAAAATTTGTTCCAACAACATCAAATATAGGTTTGTTTTATCCTTGCATTGATAAGAATCAATGCAGTCCCATCAATCAATCACACCAGAAAAGAACGAAAATAAAATATACGTATATGCCATCCACATTCGTCACTGGGTCCCGTCATCACCCGTTAGGTTACTTAACTAACGACAGAGCGGGGGCTGGACTAGCGCGGGTGTAAAACATATACAACATCTAATAAAATATATACCAATATACAATAATCGCTCCAGGCGTGATAATATGCAACATTACAGAAAAGTAATAAGCATCACAGAACAATACAGATAATCTGGGATCCCCGGGTTTCACAGAGCCGCTGCTGAAAACCGACGTTCCCCTGGTCGTGTGGATGCCTGTGCAATGAAACCTAGACCCCTACGGGTGCGGCAAGTTACCCGCCAAAACCTGAAGCGAGGTAGCCCCTACAGCAAAGTGAATAGACCACCCGGCACTTCACGGAATCCGGTAACTTGAGCACCCCTCCTTAGGTCAAACTGTACCCCCTACGAGTGCGGCGAATAGTCTGCCAATTCTAGAGTGAGGTCCCTCTGCCTCTCAAAGCCATGAGATACGAACCCGTTGCCCTCCAGAACCCGGCTATCCGTACACTCCTTCGTGGGATAAACCTAGTACAGAAATAAAAAAATATGTACAACGGGTACATCGACCTCAACCCGGTCTCGCCCCAAAAGAATATTATACAAACTGGCAGTGACGGCAGTCCACATGTTGGACGTTCGCCCCGCAATATCAAATGTACAAATAAATCCATACTGCACTATCGTTGCACCCTGCTATCCACCACGACAAATCCGCAACATCACAGCACAACACAGAACATCAACGCGAATGTCACGTTCGCAAACTCGTCTAAAAGAACTATAGCAATTAGACGCGGTTTACCGCTCGAATGACATTCACGGTCGGAGATATAAAGTAAGTACTGTATACTAACAAGTTTAAAATTTCGATCGACAAAACTTCCCGAAGTGGGCCCCACGACATCTGCTGTACAGTGACAAAAACTGGGCCCAAAAAAACTATACCAGAAATCACAAATTCCAACAAAGAATCACCAGTAGAAAAAAGACAAAATGAAACACCAAGACGGCCGCGGTTCCGCGGTCAAAGATAGGCTTTGACCGCGGTTCCGCGGTCGTACGGACGATTCAGTGGATCGTTTTTCTCTATTATTCTTTTAAAAGCCTGCTTGTTTTTCTGTGATGCTCAAAATAATTTTAAGACCCTTTTAAAAATCGACAGAAACTTTAGTGCTGAAAAATGCGATTTTCGAAATTCCGTTCGATCGATGTTTTAAACGTGTTAGCACAAGTTAGTATAGCTTAATGGTGAGGCTCTGATACCACTTTAAGTCCACGGTAGCGCCCCGGCCGTCTAACAGACGCTAAATGCGGAACAAAAACTTTTACAACTGGCGCTATCACGTACTATAACCCGGATCTGCCATTAAAGCTAAACTAACAAACTACAAAGTGGGTAGAAATGTTATACCGAACGATCCGAGTCCTTCGGTCTTCAACCATAATCCCACGCTTTGTTGCGGCTACTCCGATCTCCTCGATCTCCAGTCTTCTCGTCCAGGTGGCACCACGTCGACGGATCTTTAAACGGGCTCCCGCCTCTGAACCGAGACAACTCGATCATCAAGTTTGCTAAAAGAGATGACCAAGATTGATGTAGAGAATGAGTAGAACATTTTCTCTCGTTACGTCCAAAACCATGAACGAACGGTTAATGAAGTTGCCTTTTTGGATCGAATGGAAATGAGAAATGGATAACATCTAATTTCTATCAACCAAAACTATCATAATCTTTTTCAAGCAACCATGCTTTTCTTGCAAGAGGGGGCCGGCCACTATATAAGAGGGGGGAGGTGAGTGTAGGAGGAATGAAGGGGTGACCACAAGCAAAGCAAACTTATCTTCTCACTTAATGAAAAGAATGAGTCACAAATAACATTAAATGCAAACCAATGAACATTAACCTAGTCACTAAAGCATTTAATGCATCCATGAGTCACCAATCCTAGTCACCTTATCAAGAAGCTTCCACTCATGACTCACCTCATGACTCACCATCCAGAAGAAAAGATAAATCCACATTTAACCGAATGTTAAATACGGCTGATAGAAAACTGGAAACTGGCAACTTCCAAAAGTGATCCTGAAACGAATTTCAGGATAACCCCGTAACAGTATAAACATACCCGCATTTGTATTACGACCGAATACAAATGCAACTGAGACAAAGATATTATATCTACACAGTATAATACTCGGATCCGGCTTAAACCAAAGCCCACCAATATTATTTGCCCGAAATATGACACGTGCGTAAACGCATGTGCATTTTCCGAACCCTGCCATAAAACCATACGGCCTCTACAACGTTTCGCCCGAACTTAGGAAACGGTCTGTGGGGGACTCCAATGACTCATCAACACACTGGCACTTAGTATAACCACTAGCACGTCAGAAGTACTAGCTGTACGTAACGGTTGCCTATGTATTGAATGGAAGGGAAGCTGACGAGCGAACTCATCCATAAACCCTACTGAGCCTAACAGTGACAATATACATACAGTCAGGTCCGTTCGTCTAAAGAGTATCGTATATCGAGTCTAGGGGTGGATAAAGTCAGACCCCTAATAACGCGATAAATCGTGTCGGCATGAATCCCATCACCATTTGAGAAACTACTGATCCAAATCAGTAATTCTACACTACCTCGGCCGAGGATTTCTAGTGATGGACACCCGTGCACTGTACGACATCAACCCCCAATACCGGGAGAGACGAATCCCCGACGATCCGCTCACTGCCTCCTTTGAGCCGTGGTAGGGTAGAAATCAAAGCACAGTGGGAACTCACACGAGACAAATGACGATCTCAGGTCGACAAACTAACCTGTACATATGTCACCAAGGAACTGCTATCTGACGATATGTATATTACCAACTAGCAAGTTCCCAGCGAGTCCTGTCCGGTGTACTCATAACCCAATGAGCACCTGTATACATCTTAGCTGAACCAACTGACACCAATGGCTTGTGAGACCGGCCATTGCCCCTCGTCGGGGTCTCGACTGTATACACTAGTCTACTCTGGAGTATCGATGCCCAGTCTCGAAACTCCCACGACTAGGGACATTTTAAGGATGTGCTTATAGACCCCAGCTCCCACGTATATGATCACCATCATACTGCTGGTTGTCAAGCAGAATCCTATGGGCTCTATCATCATGCAATAGTGAACTAAAGCATGTATTCGATGATAAAGACAAACCAGATAGAATACTATCATCTCGAGCAAGACTATCATATCGGTATAGGTCCAGCCTTAATCATTGCAATCACGTACCTGCGATCCAATAATTGACTTTGAGGGCACTATCTCCAACAAAAAATTCCCGAAGTGGGCCTAAGCACAACTGTAGCACTCAAAATAAATCTGGGCCTAAACAGAATATACCAAAAACCCTATTTCCAACTCAGGAACCTACTGAAGAAATTTGGTCCAGTGATTCCTCTTTATTGCGGCGTAACCGCGGCCAAAGCAGGGGTACGGCCGCGGTTCCGCGTCTAAACAGGAACATCACTTCACCAAATTTTTCCAGATTTCATAAAAAACCCTGCCTGTATTTCTGCAATGCACAAAATTATTTTTTGACCACAGAAAAATTTCGACAGAAACTGAACTTTGAAAATGCGGTTTTAGGAATTTTTGTTCGATCGAAGTTCTAAACACGTTAGAGCAAGCTAGAAAAGGTTAATGGCATAGCTCTGATACCATGTAAGTCCACGGTGGTACCCCGGCCGACTGAACGAGGCTAAAATGCAGAAACAAAAACTTTTCTTTAACTAGAAACCGGCGCTACCGCGGACTATAAACCCGGATCGGACCATTAACCTACTACTAGCTAACTAGAGAAAGGGTAGAGAGCTATACCGAGCGATCCGTGTCCTTCGGTCTTCGGCCACCATCCCGATCTCCCCGCGGCATCTCCGGTCTCGATCTCCTCGTCGGAAAGGGCACCACATCACCGAGTCTTTTTACGGGCTCCCACCTCTGAACCGAGGCAACTCGGACACGAAGTTGGCAAGCCGACGTGTCCAAGATTGCTGTAGACTGAGTGTAGAACGCTATGTCTCAATGGTTAATGAAGTTGCCATTTGTAGTGAGGAGAAGAAGATATGAACTTTTGTGATGGCTAAGAAATTTTGTTGCAAGCAAAAATGAGATGAATAATTTTCCCCACCAAAATGAATCCCCTCCCATTCCTTTGAGTGGCCGGCCATGTAATTGGAGGAGGGAGAAAAATTAATGCAAGAGAGAAAAATGATGAACCATCATGAAGAATGTCACACCAATCTCTTTTCACAATCCAATCACCAAAAAAGGCAAGTAATGATGAAACAAAAGAAGTCAAAGGATGCTAGAACCATCATGAACCCTCCACCACAAAAAACATCCTCCACTTTGCTAATTTGCACATTTGCAAATAAGCCCCTCCCATCAAAGGAATTTCAGCCAAGAAGGAACAAAGGAAAAATGGCCGAAACGGAATGCAAACTGGCAACTTCAAAATGCGATCCGGTAACAAGTTACGGGATAACCCCGCGTCTGTATATACATACCCACATTTGTGTTCCGACCGAATACAAATGCAATGAGACAATATCTACACTGTATAATACAAGGATATGGCTTAAACCAAAGCCCGCTAGTATTATCCGTCTGATTATGATCCATGCAATACCGCACGTATATGATTGAACCCTGCCATATATCCATACGGCCTCTACAGCGTTTCGCCCGAAACTTGAGAAACTGTTTGTGGGGGACTCTAAAGACTCGTCAATACTTTGGCTGTGGATTTAACCACTAGCACGTCAGAGGTATTAGCCGTACGTGACGGGCTACCAGTTATTGACCAAAAGGGAGGTCGATGAGTGAACTCATCCTGACACCCTACTGAGCCTGTCAGTGACAATATCCGTACAGTCCGGTCCGTTTGTCTATGAGCATCGCATGGCGGGCCTAGGGGGTTGGTAAAAGTCAGACCCCTAAAAGCGGTACAAGTCGTGTCGGAGTATAGCCCAGAACACCCTGAGATACTACTGGAATACCTACCGGTAAATCTCCTGCCTTGGCCAAGGACTTCATGTAATGGCTCTCCTAGACACAGCACGATCTCACCCCCAATAATGGGAGAGACGAAACCCCTGCCGATCCGCTCACTGCCTCCATGTGGCTCGGGACTGTACCCAACTAAAACCTGTTTGCACGACTCCTTTGAGCCGTGGTAAGGTAGTAAACAAAGCACAGTGGGAACTCACAAGAGACAAATGACGATCTCAGGTCGATGAACTAACCTGTACACATGTCACCAGGGAACTGCTATCTGACGTCAGGTATAATACCAACTAGCATGTTCCCGACGAGTCCTGTCCGGTGTACTCATAACCCAATGAGCACCTGTATACATCTTAGGTGAACCAACTTACACCAATGGCTTGTGAGACCGGCCACCACCCCTCGTCGGGGTCTCGACTGTATACACTAGTCTACTAATGGAGTATCGATGCCCAGTCTCGAAACTCCCACGGCTAAGGACCACTTAAGGATGTGCTTATAGACCCCAACTCCCACATATATGATCGCCATCATACTGCTAGTAGTCAAGCAAGAATCCTAAGGGCTCTTATCAACGCGCAATAGTGACATGTAAGGTCACCTGAAGCAGTACACGATGTTAAAGGTAAACCAGATAGCATATTATCATCTCGAGTAAGACTGTCCTACCGGCATAGGTCCTCCCTCAATCATTGCAACCACGTGCCTGTGATCCAATAATTGACTCTAAGGGCACTATATCCAACATTATTGGGATTTGGTGCATTGATAGCACCGATTATTTTTCCACGTTGACATTCCGTGTAGATGTCATTTCATCCCATGCTCAGCATTCATTATTATGCATCTCATCCTGTAGCTATTATACCTGATAGAGCACTTGCATGATTATTGTACATATTGCTTATCGCATATAGATATCATCTGCTGGCATATGATAGAGTAGCGCAGTACGTGCATGCTCGCGATTACCTTTATATGTTATCTTCTATTCACGAGTTGGCAACTCACCCCCGTTGTGCCACAGTGTTTGCAGGTTGCCCCTCAGAGTAGTCGCGGCAGGCTGCCTTCTTGCATCTTTTTGGCTACAGATACCACTACAGCTGGAGCGCGAGCTGTTTTGCCGTTAGGTGGGTTATGGTATCTGGTTATTTCCATTGTACATACTTTTGTATCTAGTATTCTCCATCTACCTTTATATGTATTGACATAGAGACCAGTGTGAGGACGATGATGTATATTATTTGTATTCTTGTGTCGAGCTCGTGTGGGCCAACTTTACTTATGCAGTTTATCATTCTGTGATGTTTTTCACTTATTGCTCATTTCTTCGTTACGGCGTCGTATATTACTTTTGTAGTGTTTGTATCCGCCGTTCGGCGTGATTGCTCCCGTTTGGGATGCCTTATTTCACTGTATATCATTTTTACTCATATTTTGTCTTGTACCCGGATTCGGGGTTAGTTTTACAAAGGAAATGCTGCCAAAATTTTTAAGATAATAACATAAACTTTAAAGAATATTATTAAACAACTTAAGGTTTTCCAAATGTCTTTAAACAAATGTTTTCAACACTCACTACTTTTATTGGTTTTGATTTCTGGGATTTTCGGCTTACTTAATCGTGTTACGCCTGTAGACATTACGTGGTTAAGTGCCGGTCACGAGTCGAACTTCGGGTCGTGACAAATGTATTCAGCCTTTATCGTCTAGTATGTCACGGTATCTAGCTTGGAACTCTTCCAACATACCGTTCCTCCAATGAGGGTAAAGACAATGCCTGTGACTGACTCTCAGTCGAACTTATCACTCTGGACGCTGGAACCAAGAACTTTCTTTTAGTGCTTCTCAAGTACTTAAGAATATCCTCCACAGCTATCCAGTGATTCTCCCAAGATCCGATTGATTCCTGATCACTACATCTAGTGAGTCATCTACATCTGGTCTGGTACATAACATCGCACACTCTGATAGAGCCTACTGCCGAACCATAGGGTATCGCTTGCATGCGAGCTCTCTTCAAATCAGTCTCGGGAGACATCATTTTGGAGAGAGTGATCCAAGAGTAAGCGGACGAACCACCACGCTTAGAATCATCCATACTAAACCCCTTTAGTATGGTGTTAATGTACCTGGATTTGGGATACTCCCAACATCCATATAGATCTATCACCATAGATCATAATGCATAAGATGTAGCAGGCATCATCCAGATCTTTTATTGAGAATCCCCGTTATAAGAGGAGCTTGACCGAGTATAGCATAGGAAACCATTTCCTATCAGGAGTATGTCATCTACGTACAATACGTGGAAGACAACCTTACTGTCTACAACCTTCTTGTATATACAAGGTTCATCTACCATTTTGATGAAGTCGAACACTTTGACTATCACATTAAAACAGACGTTCCAACTTCCTGATCCCAGTTTGGCCATCATCTCATGATGCAGTCCTCGCTCCCACTGTCACCGAGAAGACAGCAGTATCTCTCAAGTGGATGAGGAACCCTACAAAATTCGGAGAGGCTGAGGTTCGTTGGAGACTATTGAATCCTTTGGTTTCACCAAATCATCAGCTGTTAGTTTGTCTAGCTGGAACTCCTTCCAGTTCTACCTCATGACCATTAATTTCTTCACAAGATTTTCCTTTTCTAAAAAGGTGGCATGCTGAGAAACAAAACACCTTTTGATCCTCAGTTAGGTAGAAGATATTCTCTCACTAATGTTTGGGATATCCTGACAAACTTACACAACCGACCTTTCTTTGAGATTGTCCGGATTTTTCTTTTCAACATAGGCCAGACAACCCCATATCTTAACTCGTTTAAGACATGGTCTCTTCCCATACCATATCCCATATGTAGTGGTAGGCTCTGATTTGAATGGAACCCCATTTAATAGGTATGCAGTTTCTCAAGTGCATAACACCAAAAAGGAAATAGGTAACCCAGCAGTACTCATCATAGAGCGCGCCATATCTCATAGGGTGCGATACCTCCGCCCTGATACACCGTTGTGCTGTGGTGTATTCGAAGGAGTAAGCTGAGAGAGAATCACATTCTCCTTTTAGAAAATCCAGGAACTCCATACACAAGTATTCGCCTCCTCGATCACATCGTAGGACTTTAATACTTTTACCCATTTGGTTCTAAAAAGAACCAACCTTAGCATTTGTAGACATGGGACCATATACATCATCATGTATCTGTCCCAAGAGTTCAATAACTCTTTCTCTGTTTCCAGTAAATGGAGTATTGGTAATTTATCTTTGAGACAAGACTAGCAAGTAGCATAAGATGAAAATTCGAACAGATTCTCATATTCATCTTTATGTAACTTAGCTGGTCGTGTCGCATTGATATGACCTGGTCTATAATGCCACAAGAAGAATTCGTTCATTTCTGAACTACTCTTCTTGTGTGTGTTCTATATACTTCGAACTGTGGTTTGATTTAGAACGTATATGCTATTATACAGCGTGCCTGATCGAATCAACACTTGATTCAGGAAAAATGTTTACAACATTATCCTCCAATACAGAATTATATCCTTCTTTAACTTAATAAAGAATATGATGTAATGATGTATATCAGGTTCGGTATGTAATAACATTCGTTCAGAATCAATGTATTAATACAATGTGATATCTGCCAACTGATTTGGCTGCAACAATTACACCATTCTCTAACATTTAGAAACATATTACACATTCTCAGTTCTCTGTAATAAGGACACCCGAAGAATATGCATCAACATGTACTTTCTTCGAATTGGGTAGAATGGGAACCCGGATAGTCCCCTATTTCCTGCTCGGACTTATAACAGTTATAAGATTGAGCGGAGCTAACGTTCTCTAGCTCAGTATAATAAGCAGGTTCGGTCAATGCATCCATATTATTATCTTGATTAAGGCGTGACATTGTTGCTACCAGGAGAGAGAGAAGAAAAAACTCTGCGTGTGCTCTTGTAAGATTAGATTGGTTTATTATTTTATCTAATCAGGATTGCTCCCACTGTTTTAGTCAAATCTTCCTTAAAACCCTAAAAGGTAAAACTAGCCGGGATTAATTACACCCTACAAGTTCGCCAATCTTTCGGCCAGGCTAGTGCCGGTACTTTGAGGGAAATTCCCCGTGCTTTCGCACGGACCTAATTAAGATAAACCTCATTTTCCCAAGGGCTTAACCCCGTTAATACCTTTCTGGACACCTACTTTGATCGGCTAATTGTAATGTATAAAACTCTCCGAGGAGTAACTCTTACTCGCAGTGGGTATCGGGATCCAACTATCTCATAGAAGGTATGCAATCTCACTGCAAATTTCAACACTTGAAATTCCCAATAATGTTTTACCCCTAGCGTCTTATGACCTTGACGGAGGTCAACAAACCATAGGCTGCTAGTCAAGTTCTACCCGTCATTCCCCGATTGAATTAAACCCACCCGCACGACCCTTGACAGAGGTCAACTGTTCATACCGTAATTTTGCATTCTTTTATACCCCATTCTTATTCATTTTACAAATAAACAGGTGCTTTTGACCCATGTCTGCTACATAGTTACAAGTTACAGGTTCTCGGAACAAAAACAGTGAAAAAGACAAAAGACGATGCAAAAGTGAGACTACGACCGATAAATGGTGGAATCTTGATCAAGCCTACAATTCGAAGACTAAACGAAGATCAATAGACGATTTCACAAGTACGAAGGCAGTGCAAGGTTCAAGACTTCGACACGAAGCAACGTTAAAAGTCCACTACAATTATTCACTGCAGAGATCTGGGAGAGAACGAGAAGACATCCTAAAGAACCAACTGAAGAAAAAGGAAGCAAAAGTCAACAAAAAGCAAAAGACCAAATTTCAGCACAGGAGCCTCCTATTTAGCCACGGAACCGTGGCTAAACCTGGCCTATGGCCGCGGTTCCGCGGCCGGGTATAGCCCATAGTGACGAAAAATTTACCAAAACGCTTAGCAGCGCTGACTAGTCTTCCTAGAGGTATTTTTGTAAAAGCATACATGCAGCGAGTGTAAACCTAGGGTTTTCTATGTCCTATAAATAGAGACCCAAATGCTTGTATTAGGTCATGCCTCCTTTCATTAATAAAATTCAAAATTCTGAAGTTTTGGAGAGCATCAATTTGTAAGTAGTTTTTATTTTCTGCCTTAGTTCATAGTTTTAATTTCTGCCCTAGATAGATCTATTCTTTGCCTTAGTTTTAAATCTAGATTAGAATTTTTATTAAACTGCAGTAGTTAATTAATCTCTTAAAACGAAAACCAAAATAAAAATTATGTCTTTTGTAGATCCCTTAATGAGCGAGTAGTTTCCTCGCTTGTTAGGGTTAGGAATAGGGAAGGGTTTGAGAGATGCAAATCTCTCACCCCTTTCTTGCCCATCACATGTTAATAATTAAGACTCCATGCATACATACATATTCCGCTCCTTACGGCACCCTACCCATGAGGTAACGGTGATACCGTAGTATAAAAGACCGGATATCCATGTTTTCCATGGAGGTTAGGGTAAGGATTAATAAAGGACGGACAAGGACCTAGAGGAAGAAACATCATTTCTTCCCGATCGTCCTAATCCCCTCTATTAGTAATTACCATAACACCTAAAAAAGATCTAATTTAGGGCATTGAAAGAGGTGGGAAATTTTATTTTACCAAACTTAACCTAAACCTAACCCTAGCAAGATTTCTAAATCCTAGTCTAAATCAAATTAGTTTTAGTGATAAAGGTCCAAACATCATTTGGAATTAACTCGTTAGAATAACTAGGAAATATACACCATCCCTATGGACCGACCCGTACTCACCAGCTAGCTACCAAGCGACACCGTTCTTGATTGCGGTAATATTATTTTTCGATCGTTAAAATCATTTCAATCATCAACAAGGCCACACGACTACCCTAAAACAATCGCATCATATGCAGCAAATAAATACTAGTCAACTACCGCACACTACGCCTTGACGGAGGCCAACAAACGCAGCACTAATACTATGTAGGACTTATCTGAAATGAGGGAGGGCTACGTCAGGTTTTTAAGAAAACCTTTTTGCGTAATGAACTTGATATCATTGTAGAATCGAGTGAATTTGAAAAGGAGTGTTTTTGAGGCTTTTACTAGTTTCGCTAAAGAGGTCACTCCCGGTGAAGGGATTTCGGCTCTTTCCTCATCGAATAAGGTGCAGGATATTTCACAAATACCACTATACAGAGCAAAAACTATAGAAGCAATCAAAAGACAGACCGTGTTTGTAGCATCTGCTAGTTTTGCTAAAGAGGTCACTCCCGGTGAAAGGATCTCGGCTCTTTCCTTATCGAATAAGGTACTGGATATTCTACAAGGAATACCGCTATGCAAAGCAAGAACTAGAGCGACCAATTTTTAAACAAGTTTCTACAACATCTTTAATTTTCTTTTACTTTCATTAATCTCATTAATGAAGTCCCATTTATTTATGCTTCCTAAGCATCACATAAGAAACGAAAGCAACAATATTAATTATATCTCATATATATAATATATAGGCATTCGTCTCAGGCATATAATATGATCACATCACATAATATCAGCAGCAGAAGAATCACATATGAAATATTGGATATATTAGGAATTCCGTGTTTTATTTAAGCCAGTGAAAATACGGATTCCACGGTCGTGATGAATAGCTAAACCCACATCTCTAGACCCCTATGAGAGCGGCAAGCAACCCTACCAATTCTAGAGTTGGGTGACCCGGTCTCAACTCTTTGAGATGGTCTCCCACTGTACCCTAGAACTCGGTTACTTGTGCTCCCCGCCTTGGGTCTATCCTAATGCGGAAAAGTAAATAATATACAATGGTGACATCATCCTCAACCCGGAAATGCCCTAATAAAAGAATATTACATACATTGAATTTTACATTAATGAAAATGAAAAACTATCATCTCACAAAAAAAACCCCGGCAATTCAAAACACGGTGATCCAATATAATATATCACAGCAACACATAACATCACATACCATCAACGTAAGTAAATATGCATATCCCAGTTGTCGTTGACAAATAGCACCGAAGCCGGCGATATACCACATATTACACTTACGGTCGCAGAAAAGAAAGTGAAAAACTACAACATTTGGAATCCACAATCACTTTAGACATCTTAAATCCGAAATATCACATACTTCGCATTTCATGCCTAACTAAACGAATTCCACATATTGTATCACATTCCAGATAAATAGACAATGTTAAACTTTCCGATCGAATAAACAAACACCCAAGATTTTCCAAATAGCTCAACACTTGAGCGGAGTTCAAAAAGTCCCAGAACATGTCACAGCCACTATTAACCAGCCGTAGAAGGGTTAAACCAATGCCTCACAAGTGGCAACGCTAAACTACCACAAACTATATGGTTCGGTGGCGGTTTTGACGGTCACATAATCGAGTTAAGGTTCCGTTCTTTTAGAGGGTCCACAGATTCGCTTGCATGATTTTCTGAAAGTTTTAAACTCGGAAAAAATCCAACACTTGAAAGTTTTCCGATAGGGGAAAAAGTGAGATATTGATATCCGTTTGAACTTTTTAACACGTTCTAAATTATCCGGAAAAAACTTAAACGAAGTTAAACTTTCCGATCAAATCAACAAGTTCCCAATATTTCCCAGAAACCTCAACACTTTGTAGGGTGTTTTTCATCACCCCATTGAGATGGGAATACGCGCGCGCTTGTCAGGCGTACTACAGTTTCCGCCTGCCTAGCGTAGGCCGGGGTTTATTGATTGTGGGGATCCGAATCTCCGGCAGCCACGGAATAAGCTGCCGTTAATTACCCCTCGCCTTTGGGGCGAGGGAACCTCCGATTAACGGGTTAAACTGGTCATGCGAACTCAATGTGCAGTGTACGTGTGTGTTATTTTGGAAGGGGTTTGGACATATCGGGAGCCACGCAGAGTTTTCACGGGGTCCCGCTA
Organism: Agapanthus africanus; assembly: GCA_030015575.1. Taxonomy (NCBI): domain Eukaryota; kingdom Viridiplantae; phylum Streptophyta; class Magnoliopsida; order Asparagales; family Amaryllidaceae; genus Agapanthus; species Agapanthus africanus. Next base: position 617,153,048 of record CM057341.1, read on the forward strand.
CCCGGATGGCGGGCTGGGGTCAAGGGGGATAGCAGCCCCCTTATGGGGTTGTTAGTTATATGTATGCCCTAGAGGCCATTACTGTACATTGGATGTATATTGTAGTGGATGCTAGGACATATATAGGTAGGACTTTCTTGCTCGACATTATAGTATGCTATCTGGTTGCTCTTTATCTTAACATGTATACTTTCTGTCTCTCTGTTACATGTTGATAAAAGCCCTTAGGATGTGTACTCGACTTCCAGGAGTATGATGTAGATCGTACTAGTAGGGCCTGGGTAGTCCATGAGTACATCCTTCAATGTTCCTAGTCGTGGGAATATCGAGACGGGGCATCGATATTCCAGAGTAGACTAGCGCATATCTTCTCGACCCATGTGATGGGCGATGGATGATCCCATATCCATTGGTGTTTGACATCAGAGATGGTATGCGGGTGCTCAGTAGAGACTGGGTACACTGAACGAACTCGCCGAGAACTCCCAGATGGTATTATACCTCACGTCAGATGGCAGTTCTTTGGTGACACTGGTACAGCTTAGTCTGTTGACCCGAGATCGTCATAGAGTCTTGTGTGTCTCCCACTGTGCTTTGATTTCCACCCTACCGCGGCTCTACTGAGTCGTGCAAACAGGTGGTTTTTTGATACAGTCCAGATTCACATGGAGACAATGAGCGATAGGAGGGGATTCGTCTCTCCCGGTATTGGGGGTTGATGTTGCGCTATGCTTGACTGGCCATAACCGGAAATCCCTGGCCAGGGTTGCAGTGATATACTGGTAAGAGTTATCAGTAGTTTCACGATTGTTATGGACCTCACGTCGGCATAACTTATCGAGCTATTGGGGTTTGACGTTTACCACCCCTAGGCGAGATATGCGACATATCAGACGAACAGACCGGACTGTACGGTAAGTGTTACTGGTTGGATTCACAGGAGTGTGAGCGGGCTTGCTCGTCGATTTTCTGATCGCTCAATACCCGGGTGGCCGTTACGTTTAGCAGACCGCTTGCGGCTTGTGGGTGTTTGATATGATCATCACCTGCTGCCGGCGTATTGACGAGTCTTTAGAGTCCTACACAGAGGTTTCCTGGCTCAAGCGAAATGAAATAGGAGCGCATATGAGATATGTGCGGGACCGAGAATAATGCATGTATGTGATACCGTATTCTATTCTCGCGATGAATGTATCGATTGGTTGTATGCGATATAACCTAGTTATCGAATCGAGGATTGATTCGATAAGTCGATACATCGGATATTAGTCAGTCATATGCGATATGACCGGATCGTTAAATTAAGTGTTGATTTAATGATTTAATGTATAATTATATATTTGATATATTACTTAGCATTAACTAGTATTTGTTCACTTTAGATGGATTTTCTCACTTGAAGTGCACATTATATATATGATATAGTTTTGTGCACTAGTTTGTATCATGTTTGATTATACATGCAAACTTGGGTATGTGTATGCTTTAAACCTTGTTTAGGTTAATGGTTAGGGTTTTGTGATCTTTACTTATTTATTTATTCTTTTATTCATTCATTTTGGCAGGAATAAAATGGTGGGTAACTTTGTTTCTTTCTTGAAACTTCATGAAGCTTTGAAGCTTTGACCATTTTGTTTCTTAGCCTTAACCTAACAATTAAACCTAACCCTAGTTTATTCTCTACACTTAACCATGGTCTCTATATGATAAGAATCACTTTATTTTCTATTTTCAATATTCTTATCATATTCTTTTCTTCTTCTTCTTCTTCTTCAAGATGAAGAAAACCTTTGCTACCTTCAATGGTGACTTGAGAAAAAGAGTGAGAAATCCAAATCCAAAGTGAACCCACTTCTGATTTCTTCATCCTCTACCACTTGCCATGTAGTATAGGGTGTTTTCTTCACAAGTTTCATGACTTGGTGAAGTTAGAGCTTGATCTTGAGTTGCCTCGACGCAGATCATCTTCGGCATCGAAGTCGACAACCAAGCCAGATCTTTTCTCCGATGAAACCACCGCGAGAGTCTAGGATTCCGATGGGTACTGCTGAGGGACGTCATCACGGAGCCAAGGAAGTGGAGCACCAGATCTACAAAGGTTGTAGTCACTTTCCTTTAGCAATAAAGTTCTTTACTTGCTTGCATCGCCTTACCTCTAGTTAACGATCTAGCGTTAGGGTTTCTTTGGCACATGAAAATTTTGAATTGGCTATATTTGATCACTTGTAGAACCTCATGGGTGTGCCTAGGAACCCTACAGTGGTATCAGAGCCTTGCTAGAGCCTTAGGCGATGAGTAGACGAAGTTAGAAACCCGATCGAACCCCGAAACCCTAGCTTTAACCCTTCTCTGTACATTTTTTGAAATCGGGGATTTTTATGAATTAAAAATATGCATAAAAATAAGCAGGCTTTTCTAAGAATTACTGTGAAGCACGTGAGCATGAATCGACCAAATGGCCGCGGAACCGCGGCATGAGCATGGCATGTGCGGCGGTTCCGCGGCTATAAAAGGGCATCTTGTAATTTTCTTTACACAGTAATTCCTATATTTTAATGCTGTATTTTCTGGGTGTTTTTATTTTGACTCAAGAGTTGAGTGTTCTGGGGTTGTATTGGGGACTCGATGATTCGATCGGATTATTTAACTTTGTTTACTGTGTTTTCCGGGTATTTTTAGAATATGTTAAAAAGTTCGACCGGATATAAATACCCACTTTTTCCCCTGCCGGGAAATTTCCAATTGTTGGATTTTCCGTAGTTTAATGACGTTCTAAGTAGTGCAAGTAACGCGATGGTCCCTCTAGAAGACAACAAACCTTAACTCGATTATGTGACCGTCTTGAACCGCTCTTTGAACCTTAGGGTTTGGGGCAGTACGGCGTGCCACATGTGAGGCGTTGGTTTGACCCTTCTATGGCTGGACCGTTGATACTGAGGCACGAAGTGAATGTTGTTAAACTTATTTCATGTGTTGAGCTGTTTCGGGAAAACTTGGGTGTTCGATTGTTCGATCGGAAAATTTAACATTTTCTATTTATCCAGAATGTGATACAATATTTGGAATTCACAAGTAGTTATGAGATAGCTGAATGAATGGTGTAAACATAGCAGTTTAGACTCACTTGATCGGTTGCCACGGAATTTTGATGTGATCAAAAGTCCGTCGCAATCATGTAGCGTATGCGGATACTCGCCGGATAAACTTAATAAACAGCTTCGCCCCATAGCCCGACCAAGTGACTGTAGGAGAACCCCGTCACCGAAAGCATCCGTTCGGGTGCTCGCGGCAGCGGTGTTCCGCCTTGGTGCACTTCGTCGATGGCGTAGGGGGTGCGGCCGCCTACTAAAGTTTGCGAAGAGCATTCGATCAGGATGTCAGGAATCTTGTTGAATTGCCCGACTTGATATTGAAAAGAGTTTTCGATAACGAGACTAAAATGCAGGGTTTATAATTATTAGGCATGCGATGTCTAAAGAGGTTGCGAATTCCAACTGTTGTAGTTTTAAACTTTCTTTTCTGTGACCGTAAGTGTAATATGTAATATCACCGGTTTCGTTGCTATATGTCAACGATAATTAGGATACGCATGTTTACTTATGTTGATGACATGTGATGTTATGTGTTGCTGGATATGTTATATTGGATCATCGTGTTTGAATAGCCGGGGTTTTTTATGTGAGATGAGTGTTTTTCATTTTCATTCGTGTAAAAACTTGTATGTAATATTCTTTTATTGGGGCACTTCCAGGTTGCGGATGATGTCACCATTTGTATATTATTTACTTTCCGCATTAGGATAGACCCAAGGAGGGGAGCACAAGTAACCGGGTTCTAGGGTCCAGCGGGAGGCCATCTCGAGGAGTCGAGTTCGGGTCTCCTAACCCTAGAATTGGTAGGGTTGCTTGCCGCTCTCATAGGGGTCTAGGGGTGTGGGATAAGCTATTCATCACGACCGTGGAATCCGTGTTTTATACTGGCTCGTATTAAAAACACGGACGTCCTAGTATATCCAATATTTCATATGATATTTTCTGCTGCGTTATCTGTGATGCGATCATGTGATATGTTCAGATAGATATTATATATAGTATTTATGATATATTATATAGACGTTGCTTATGTTTCACACCCGTGCTAGCCTGCACCGCTCTGCCGTTGGTTACCTAACCTAACGGTGCAGACGGGACATCGAGGCGAATGCGGATGGCATAAGCATACGTTATATTTATCTGTGATGTTTAGGTGGACTTAAATGATAGGACATTCATTAATGAGATTAATGAAAGAAAATAAACCTAAAAGATGTTGTGGAATCGAATTTCAAAACAAAAACAGGTAGCTACAGTTCTTGCTTTGCATCGCGGTGTTCCTTGTAGAACATCCTGCACCTTATTCGATAAGGAAAGGACCGAGATCCCTTCACCGGTAGTGACTCCTTTAGCAAAAACTGGCAGATGCTACAACCCTCGGTTTGTCTTTTGATTGCTTCTATAGTTTCTGCTTTGCACAGTGATATATATGATATATCCCGCACCTCATTCGACGAGGAAATGGCCGACGATCCCTTCACCAGGAGTGACCCCTTTAGCAAAACTAGAAAAGCCTCAAAAACATTCCATTTAAAAACCATTTGATTCCGCAACGAGATCAACTTCAAAGCGTTAAAGGTTTTCATAAAAACCATTCGCAACCCTCCGTCATTTTAGGAAGTAGAGTACTTAGTATTCGTGCTGTGTTTGTTGACCTTAGTTAAGGCACAGTGTACGGTAGCTAAGTGATGTCTTCCTACACCGCATATGATGCGATTAGTTAGGACAGTCGCGTGACTTTGTTGACCTTAGTTAAGGGTCATGTGGGTGGGTCTAATTAATCACGAAATGACGGGTAGAACTTGACTAGTACTTATGATTTGTTGACCATAGTTTAGGTCATAGGTGCTAGGGGTAAAAACCTTTATCGGGAGTTTCAAGTGTTGAAATTTGCAATGAGATTGCATACCTTCTATATGATAGTTGGATCCCGATACCCACTGCGAGAAATTGTTACTCCTGGGAGAGTTTTGCACTTTACAATTAGCCGATCAAGTAGGTGTCTAGAAAGGTGTCAACGGGGTTACGCCTCTGGGAAAACGTGGTTTACTGTAATTAGGTCCGTGCGAAAGCACAGGGAACCTCCCTCAAAGTACCGACACTGGCCTGGCTGAAAGATTGGCGAACTTGTTGAGTGTAATTAATCCCGGTTAGTCTTTCCTTTTAGGGTTTGAAGGAAGATTTGATAAAAAACAGTAGGAGCCATCCTGATTAGATAAAATATATAACCAATCTAATCTTGCAAGAGCGCACGCAGAGTGTTTTCTTCTCTCTCTCTCCAGGTAGCGACCATATCACGCCTTAATCAAGATAATAATATGGATGTATTGACCGAACCTGCTTGTTATACTGAGCTGGGGAACGTTGGTCCCGCTCCAACTTATAATTGTTATAAGACCGAGCAGGAAATAGGGGAATACCAGAATTCCTATGCCACCCAAACGAAGAAAGTGTATATGATGCATCTCCTTCGGGTGTGTTCATTACAAAGAACTGTTTCTCAGTATCCTCTACGTCCTGGGTATCTGATACCGGATCAGGATCCCAGATATGTAATCTGTTACATAGGGCTATAGAAAGGTAAAAAACTGAGAACGGGTGATAAGTTTCATGAGACAGAAAACGGGGCAAGTGTTGCAGCCAAGTCTGTTGGTCACTGTCACCCTGTATTACCAATACATTGATTCTGAACAAATGCTATTAGATACCGAACCTGATATACAAAATCATATCAATCTCTTTATTTATTAAAGAAATGATAAAATTTTGTATTGATGGATAATGTTTTGAACATTTCCTATATCAAAAGTTGATCGGTTCAGGCACGTTATCTAAAAACATTGACTTTCTAAATCAAACTATAGTTCCTAGTATACAGAACACACACACAAGAGGAAGAGTTCAGATATGAACGATTCCTTCTTGAGGTATTGTAGACTAGGTCATATCAATGTGACCCGACTAGCTTAAGTTATATTTTAGATGCATATTTAAATCAGTTTGAATTTACATCTTGTGAAACTTGCCAGTCATGTCACAAAGATAAAATGACCATAGCTCTGTTTATTGGAAACAGAGAAAGAGTTAATGAACCATTGGGACTGATACATGACGATGTATGTAAGGTCTCCTGTCTACACATGCCAGGACCGGTTCTTTGTACTTCATTACGTTCTTTGATGATCTCTCAAGATTCAATCATGTGTTCCTGTTGAAACACAAGTCCGAACCTTTTGAGATATTCACAGAATATAAGCTAGAAGTAGGGAACCAATACGGGTATAAGTATTATGTCCTTTGATATGATCAGGGAGGAGAATACTTGTGAATAGAATTCCTGGATTATTCTAAAGGAGAATGAGATTCTCTCTCAGTATTACTCCTCTGAATACACCACAGCACAACGGTGTATCAGGGCGGAGCAATCGCACCGTATTAGATATGGTGTGCTCTATGATGAGTACTACTGAGTTACCTATTTCCTTTTGGGATTGTGCACTTGAGAAGCTGCATACCTATTGAATTAGGTTCGAATCAAATCAGTGCCTACCACTCCATATAAGATATGGTATGGGAAGAGCCTATCTCTTAAGTAAGTTAAGATTTGGGATTGTCCGGCCTATATCAAAATCAAAATCCGGACAAGATCGAGGCAATCTGTAGAACTGGAAATGTTCCAGCTATACAAAACTGCAGCTGATGATTTAACAGAACCAAAAGATTCAATAGTTCCCGACGAACCTCAGCCTCTCCGCCGATCTAGCAGGGTTCTTCACCTGCCTGAGAGATACTTCGGTTTCTCGATGACAGTGGGAGCGAGGAATGCATCATAAGATGATGACCCAACTATTTTCGAGCAGGCCATCGAGAGTAAGGACTCTGTAAGAATGGCTGGATGCTTAGCGATCTGAGATGGAATCCATGTACACCAACAAAGTATGGACTTTGGTTGCTATATCTGAAGGGTTAAATCCCCATCAGGAGCAAGTATATCTTGAGAAGATTACTTGGTGTAGATGGAAAAGTTGAAACTTTCAAAGCTAGACTTGTTGAAGGTTTTCGTCATCGACCAGGCGTGGATAATGATGAAACCTTTTCCAAGTGGTTATGCTTAAGTCCATCCGGATCCTACTTAACATTGCTGCATACCATGACTACGATATCTGGTGGTTGGGTGCCATGACTGCTTTTCTAAAATGATTTAGAAGAGAACGTCTATAAGAACAAAGCCAGAGGGCTTCGTAAATAGTGGGAGCAGCGGAAACGTGTGCAAGTTGCTTTACAGAATAAAGCAGGCATCGCGGAGTTGGAACGTCTGTTTTGATGTGGTAGTCAAAGTGTTTGACTTCATCAAAATGGTAGATGAACCTTGTATATACAAAAAGGTAGTAGAGAGTAAGGTGGTCATCCTCGTATTGTACGTGGACAACATACTCCTGATAGGAAAAGAGTTTCCTATGCTACGCTCGGTCAATCTCCTCCTATCACATGGATTCTCTATATAGGGTCAAAGTGATACCTCCTAAATCCTGGGTTTTGGATCTATGAGATAGATCTAAAAGGATGTTAGGGTTCTCACTAGGTTTAGTGAGATGGTATCAGTTGATCCTGGGGAGAATCACTGGAAAGGTTCCAGGGTGATAAGGACGACTGAATGTCAGTCGCAGGCATTGTCTTTTCCCTCTGTGAAGGGACGGTATGTTGGAAGTTTTCCAAGCTAGATACCGTGGCAAACTAGATGATAAAGGCTGGTAACATCGCTATTAAAGATACTACCAAAGAGGCGGTTTGGGTGTATATTGGTTCATAAGATGAACTAGGTTCCTACCATTGTGTGACAATGGAAGTGTGGTTTTGGCCCAGGAAACCTGGTATCATCAGTGACCCAGACATATTCTGAGGCAGCATCACCTGATCATGGAGATAGTTGATCTCCAAGGTGATCGAGGTTAGGAGAGTAGACTCAGAGGACAACACGGCAGATCCACTCACAAAGGCCTTTTCCCAGAGAGAGACTTATATGGGATGGTTGAGTATTAGATACTGCAACCACTGCTACAGATGGCCCTAGTGCAAGTGGGAGATTGTTAGTTATATGTATGCCCTAGAGGCCATTACTGTACATTGGATGTATATTGTAGTGGATGCTGGGACATATATAGGTAGGACTTTCTTGCTCGACATGATAGTATGCTATCTGGTTGCTCTTTATCTTAACATGTATACTTTCTGTCTCTATGTTACATATTGATAAAGCCCTTAGGATGTGTACTCGACTTCCAGGACTATGATGTAGATCGTACTAGTGGGGTCTGGGTAGTCCATGAGTACATCATTCAACGTTCCTAGTCGTGGGAATATCGAGACGGGGCATCGATATTCCAGAGTAGACTAGCGCACATCTTCTCGACCCATGTGATGGGCGATAGATGATCCCATATCCACTAGTGTTTGACATCAGAGATGGTATGCGGGTGCTCAGTAGAGACTGGGTACACTGAACGGACTCGGCGAGAACTCCCAGATGGTATTATACCTCACGTCAGATGGCAGTTCTCTGATGACACTGGTACAGCTTAGTCTGTTGACCCGAGATCGTCATAGAGTCTTGTGTGTCTCCTACTGTGCTTTGATTTTCACCCTACCACGGCTCTACTGAGTCTTGCAAACAGGTGGTTTTTGGGTACAGTCCCGATTCACATGGAGGCAATGAGCGATAGGAGGGGATTCGTCTCTCCCGGTATTGGGGGTTGATGTTGCGCTATGCTCGACTGGCCATAACCGGAAATCCCTGGCCAGGGTTGCAGTGATATACTGGTAAGAGTTATCAGTAGTTTCACGATTGTTATAGACCTCACTTCGGCTTGACTTATCGAGCTATTGGGGTCTGACGTTTACCACCCCTAGGCGAGATATGCGACATATCAGACGAACAGACTGGACTGTACGGTAAGTGTTACTGGTTGGATTCACAGGAGTGTGACCGGGCTTGCTCGTCGATCTTCTGATCGCTCAATACCCGGGTGGCCGTTACGTTTAGAAGACCGCTTGCGGCTTGTTGGTGTTTGATATGATCATCACCTGCTGCCGGCGTATTGACGAGTCTTTAGAGTCCTACACAGAGATTTCCTGGCTCAAGCGAAACGAAATAGGAGCGCATATGAGATATGTGCGGGACCGAGAATAATGCATGTATGTGATACCGTATTCTATTCTCGCGATGAATGTATCGATTGGTTGTATGTGATATAACCTAGTTATCGAATCGAGGATTGATTCGATAAGTCGATACATCGGATATTAGTCGGTCATATGCGATATGACCGGATCGTTAAATCAAGTGTTGATTTAATGATTTATTGTATAATTATATATTTGATATATTACTTTGCATTAACTAGTATTTGTTCACTTTAGATGGATTTTCTCACTTGAAGTGCACATTGTATATATGATATAGTTTTGTGCACTAGTTTGTATCATGTTTGATGATACATGCAAACTTGGGTATGTGTATGCTTTAAACCTTGTTTAGGTTAATGGTTAGGGTTTTGTGATCTTTACTTATTTATTTATTCTTTTATTCTTTTATTTTGGCAAAAATAAAATGGTGGCTAACTTTGTTTCTTTCTTGAAACTTCATGAAGCTTTGAAGCTTTGACCATTTTGTTTCTTAGCCTTAACCTAACCATTAAACCTAACCCTAGTTTATTCTCTACACTTAACCATGGTTGCTATATAATAAGAATCACTTTATTTTCTATTTTCAATATTCTTATCATATTCTTTTCTTCTTCTTCAAGATGAAGAAAACCTTTGCTACCTTCAATGGTGACTTGAGAAAAAGAGTGAGAAATCCAAATCTAAAGTGAACCCACTTCCTATTTCTTCATCCTCTACCACTTGCCATGTAGTATAGGGTGTTTTCTTCACAAGTTTCATGACTTGGTGAAGTTGGAGCTTGATCTTGAGTTGCCTCGACGTAGATCATCTTCGGCATCGAAGTCGACGACCTAGACCGATCTTTCCTCCGATGAAACCACCGCGAGAGTCTAGGATTCCGATGGGTACAGTGAAGGGACATCATCACGGAGCCAAGAAAGTGGAGCACCGGATTTACAAAGGTTGTAGTCACTTTCCTTTAGCAATAAAGTTGTATACTTGCTTGCATCGCCTTACCTCTAGTTAACGATCTAGCGTTAGGGTTTCTTTGGCACATGAAAATTTTGAATTGGCCATGTTTGATCACTTGTAGAACCTCATGGGTGTGTCTAGGAACCCTACAGGGGTGCGGGGCAGCGCCCCGGCCCAAAATATTTTTGGGAGGGAGAGCGTTGTAGAGTATGTGTATGTGTACATATGTATACATATGTATATATATATACATGTATATATATAAAGGGGGAAAAAAGATATCCAAAGGATGCATGCGGCCAGCGCTTTGAGCGCAAGAGCGCTAGCGCGCCACGTGTCAGCATGTGGGCGCTTTGCGCTGGAGCGCTGGGCGCTGGAGCGCTGGGCGCTGGAGCGCAAGTGCGCCATGTGTCGGCACGTGGGTGCAAAGCACAGGGCGCTGGAGCGCAAGCGCGCCACGTGTCGGCATGTGGGCGCTTTGCGCTTGTGCGCTAGGGCGCTCGAGCGCAAGCGCGCCACGTGTCAGCACGTGGGCGCTTTGCGCTTGAGCGCAGGGCGCCGGCGAGGAAAAAGGGGGCTTTTAGTCCCAGAACCAGAAGCTATGCTTCAGAAAGGAAATATTTATTATTATTATTATTATATATATATATATATGTATATATATGGAGTTAAACTCCTAGGATGTTTTGAAGCTGATGAAGGGCTTCCCCCCTTGAGCCCTAGTTCTTCCCCAAAGTGGGGTTTCTGGAGATGGGTCTCCTTCTTCTTCCTTTGATGGCCGGATCTTGAAGATCGAGAAGTAGGGGATTTTAAAAATCACTCCTTTTTGAGATCTGATGGGAGATCTGAGTTCCCCTTTGTGGGTTTTGTGGTGGAAAACTACTCAGTTTTGGAAAAGAAAGAGTAAAACTCTTGATTTAATTCAAAAGAAATAAGAAGGTTTAGAACCTTGGAGAAAGAGCAGGAGGCAAAAAGAACGCTAGTTTTTGGGGGAATGAAAAGTATCACTTTATTCATCATCATATTGCCTTATATAGGCTTACATGTTTACATATAGCCCCTTGGGCATTACAAAATTGTGTTTTGCCCATCCCATGGCTCATGTGCCATTTCTTTTTGCACATAAGCCATGAACTTACAAAAATTTGGCTTTATGCCCATTTTGTTTACATTCATGCATAAAAAATTACATAAAAAATTATTTATTACATGATTTATATTTTGGCATAGAGGATGGCCGGCCGCTTCATGTTCGGACTCGACTTGGGCATGGGCCCGTTTGGCTTGGGGTTGACTTTGACTTTGACTTGGTCAACCGTGATGCAATTTTCGACTTCAAGAAAGTGCCCCTATCAATAAATGCACACCACGTATGTGGGTCGTGTGCATGAAATTGATGGATCTTCTTTCGCGTGGAGGCGACTTGTTTTGGTTCCCACTTTTTGGGATGCACTGCCCTTTTTACGACGTGGACGGTCGACGCTTGATGCGTCTCCGAGACGGAGTGTCCGTGGTAGATGTTTCCCTGGCCCGGAGCGATCTGGTTCCTGCTTTGTAGGAAGCCTGCACTGCCCTTTTTGCGACATGGACGGTCGACGCTCTGATCCGGAGCGATTCGGTTCTCGATTTGTGGGAAACCTGCACTGCCCTTTTTGCGACATGGACGGTCGACGCTCTGATCCGGAGCGATTTGGTAGACGTTCCCCCGGCACGGAGTGTCGCTGGTCGACATTTCCCCAAGGCAGAGTGTCGGCTGGCTGACGTGTCCCCGAGGCGGAGTGTCTGCTTGACGTTTCCTCGTTACAGAGTGTATGCTTGACGTTTCCCTGTCACGGAGTGTCATTGTTTGAAGTTTCCTTGTTACGAAGTGTCTGTATTGGACGTTTCCCCGATGCAGGGTGTCGCTGGTTGACGTATCCCCGAGACGGAGTGTCTGCTTGACGTTTCCCGGTTACGGAGTGTCGTTGTTGGACGTTTCCCCGGTACGGAGTGTCTGTTGTCGATGTACCCCCGGCACGGAGTGTCTGCTGGACGTTTCCCCGAGGCGGAGTATCGGCTGGTTGACGTGTCCCCGAGGCGGAGTGTCTCTGGTAGACGCTTCCCTGGCCCGGAGTGATCCGATTCCAGCTTTGTAGGAAGCCTGCACTGCCCTTTTTGCGACGTGGACGGTAGACGCTCCGATCCGGAGCGATTTGGGTTCCCGATTTGTGGGAAGCCTGCACTTCCCTTTTTGCGACGTAGACGGTCGACGCTCCGATCCGGAGCGATTTGGGTTCCCGATTTGTGGGGAGCCTGCACTGCCCTTTTTGCAATGTAGACGGACGCTCTGATCCGGAGTGATTTAGGTTCCCGATTTGTGGGGAGCCTGCACTGCCCTTTTTGCGACGTAGACGGTCGACGCTCTGATCCGGAGCGATTAGGGTTCCTGATTTGTGGGGAGCCTGCACTGCCCTTTTTGCGACGTAGACGGTCGACGCTCTGATCCGGAGCGATTTGGGTTCTCGGTTTGTGGGGAGCCTGCACTGCCCTTTTTGCGACGTAGACGGTCGACGCTCCGATCCGGAGCGATTTGGGTTCCCGATTTGTGGGAAGCCTGCACTGCCCTTTTTGCGACGTATACGGTCGACGCTCCAATCCGGAGCGATTTGGGTTCCCGATTTGTGGGGAGCCTGCACTGCCCTTTTTGCGACGTAGACGGTCGATGCTCTGATCCGGAGCGATTTGGGTTCCCGATTTTTGGGGAGCCTGCACTGCCCTTCTTGCGACGTAGACGGTCGACCCTCTATTTGACTTGCTCTGCTTTCTGCAGTGTCAGGGATGAACTTGACTTGCTCCGTTTCTTGCGGTGTCGAGACTGGATTCTGACTTGCTCCGCTTTCTGCGGTGTCGAAGTTGAAGTTGACTTGTTGATTGTGATTTTGGTTGGCATCAGTATCGCTATACTGGAATATGGTACCAGGAGCGAATCATCATTTGCCATGAGAGAATTTAGGAATTGGTTTTGGTTTAGCATCTGCATTGCTGCACTGGAATAATGCCAGGAGCAACTCATCATTTGCCCCGGAAGGATTTGCGAATTGGTGGCTTAGGAGACAGGTTTAGATCGCTATCACCTAAGGCTTTTCAATTTTATGGGCCGTAGGGGTCCCATAAAAGCATTTTCTCCCTACGAGTCGACAGGATCTCGTAGGTGCATTTTCTCCTTAGGAGTCGTGGGGACTCCTAAATGTGTTGCTCCTTTATGAGTCGTAGGGATCTCACGCGGGAATTTTCTCCTCACAAAGTCGAGAGGACTTTGCGAGTGCATTTCATTTATTTTTTACGAGTTCGCACCCTTTCGGGTTTTCATAAACTCGCTGGCAGTCCTGCTGTTTTTACTCACGGAGCCCTTTCGGGTTTTCATCCGTGCCCATTTTGCTTGTGGACATACCATTTTTTATTTATTTATTTATTTATATATTTTTTTTTTGATTTTTGATTTTTTTTTTTATTTTTTTGATTTTTTTTTAATTTTTTGTGGGACTTTAAATGTGGTCTCACCGGTAAGACTTGGGAGAGACTCCGATTGTTTTACGCCCGTGGATTGTATACGGTTTTGCAGGATGTATGATCCAGACCGTAGGGCCATAAAAATTTCGGGACTTTGTTGGCGTATGCATCGCTGCACTGGAATATGGTACCAGGAGCGACTCATCATTCGCCACTTGGGGATTTGGATTTGGAATTTGGCTGGCGTCTGCATCGCTGCACTGGAATATGGTACCAGGAGCGACTCATCATTCGCCATTGGGGTATGGGATTTAGAATTTGGTTGGCGTCTGCATCGCTACACTGAAATATGGTACCAGAAGCAACTCATCATTCTCCATTGGGGTATGGGATTTGGAATTTGGTTGGCGTCTGCATCGCTGCACTGGAATATGGTACCAGGAGCGACTCATCATTCACCACTTGGGAATTGGGGAGCGATGGCTTAAGAGACAGGTTTAGATCCCTATCACCTAAGACTTTTCAATTTTGTGGGCCGTGAGGGTCCCATAAAAGCATTTTCTCTCTGCGAGTCGTAAGGATCCCGCAGGTGTATTTTCTCCTTAGGATTCGTGAGGACTCCTAAGTGTGTTTTTCCTTTATGGGTCATAAGGATCCCACAAATGTTTGTTCTCCTCATGTATCGTGAGGACACATGAGTGGATCTTCTTAATGGAGCATAATTCCAAAGGCGGAGACCTGCCGCGTAACAGGTGATTGTGGTGGGGTATGAGTATGATGAGAATTATTTGAGCCCGTGGATTGTATACGGTGGTCAGCATGGGGACCAACTGTTCATACCAGAATATTGCATTTAATACCGCCCATTCTTACGCTCGTTTGTTTATAGGTAGATGCTTTTAATCCGTGTTTGCTACATATTTACAGACTACAGGTTCCTTGTCCAAAATAACGCAAATGATACAAAATCTCCACTATTATGCCAAAATACAGAACATCTGTTGACAGCAGATAAAAGCCGGGTTCCGGTCATCCGTATCTGTCCAGTGCCGCGTACCGGTTCCAGAGACAAGACATATGACAGTGGTCATTCGTGTCTCGGACAAGCACAGAGCACGTGGGAGGCAGCACAAGAATCAATGGGTGCACGGAGCTCGAGGGAGAAAAGGTCAAAAGTATTATTTTTGATGCCATTTTGGACCATTGCAGATCTGAAACAATTGTGGAAGCAATTTACAATTTGGTACATGTAGAACAATAGAAGATAGCAGCACAGGGAAACCCAGAAAAAACGGCATCCCAACTCCCCATAACGGCCGCGGATCCGCGTCCAACATGGTGACTCGGCCGCGGATCCGCGGCCGAGTTAACTCGGTAGCTGTTGATTTTTTAGGGGTAGTTTGGTCTTCTCATGTAGGGCCAGAATGTGGCCCTAGGGTTTCAGCACGCAGCCTATAAATAGCCCAGTTTTGTGCAAGCCAAAGGGCTTCTTCATGTCTTGATTTCCATTCTCTCTTTGTTAGGATTTAGCTTAGTTTCTTCTTCTTCTTCATTCTTTCCTCCAAGAAAATTGTAGTGAGAGCTTTTTGAGTAGAAGATCAATGAAGATGAGGGTTATTTTTTATCTTGTCTCTTTTATTTATTGTCTTGTAATTTTATTATCTTGTATTGTAATTTTATTATTTGTTGTTAACTAGTTGTTGTTATTTCTTTTCTTGTTCTCTTTTCTTTTCTTCTTTTATCCGTATTTTCAAGCGATGATACTTGACGGAGTTCCTTGCTAAGGTGAGGACCCAAGAGTTAGCTTGCTTCACTTGTAAAACCGTATTTTCCTCTTTTCTTCCTTCTTGTTTTCTTTTCTTTTCTTTTATGATGTGTGAATAATTTCCCTCTTGTTAAGGCTAAGGAAGGTGGTATGAGGGACGGAGAAATCCCTTGTGCTTCTCTTCGCCAAACATCTTGAAACGAACCCCGACCAAACAACCGCAACCCCCTCACTTAGGCGCGCTATACGTGACATATAGCCGCGACCTAAGTCGAGAAGTCTTTTAAGCGCACTACAACGTGACATGTAGTTGTGACTTAATTGGATACATGGTTGCGAGTGTTTGGCCGAGGGTTGGAAATAAGCGTATTTAGCAGATGGACAAGGGGCACTAGGAATGGATTTAGCGTTGGAAAGCTTGCTTAAACTCGCAAATCCCATTCCTATGTCCTCCTAATCCCTGCTACTTTTGATTATCCCAACGTCGTTTTAAGAATGGCAAAAGATAAGTACAAGACTAATCCTAACTCTACTAACCAATCTTAACCTTAACAAGCTTACTTAAACATAAATACGAACAACAAACATATACACATTCTTTCTTGACTCGTCTAAAACTCGAACGGACATACAACCATCTCCCTGTGGATCGACCCGTGCTCAACCGGCTAGCTGCATAGCGACACCGTCCTGATCGCGGTTATAATTTAGAACTTTGAACATCCGACACGCCAAAAGCGTACGATCAAATGGCGCCGTTGCCGGGGAGACGGTAACGTATTTTCTTTCTTGTTATTCGGGTTAATATCCTTTATATATATATTTATAAATAAAAAATAAAATCTTTTTGTTATTTTTGATAATTTTTGTGTGCAAGTGTGCAGGCTAATCTGGAGCAAGTACAGTAATCTAATCAAGAAACAGAGGGTTTTTTTAGGGTGTACAGAGAAGGGCACGTCTATTGACCTAAATTTCAGTCGCCAACTCATCAATTTGACCGCGGGACCGCGGTCAAAGAAGGGATACGGCGGCGGTTCCGCGGTCATATTGAGGCTTCTGAGCCCTAAATTTTTTCTGCCCTTTCTCTCTCCTCTAGTTCCCTCTCTGAATTCCACCATACTGTATTTTCTGCAGGTTTCTTTGCATAGCTTGCGCAGCCGCCAAATAAATTTTTGTTATTTTAGATTTTGTTTGTTTACCGCTTTGCATATACTAATACGGACATTAAGGGACTATAACACCAATTCAGATTGGGTGGGGATTTCATCACCCTTCCGAAGACCCCACAAATCACTAATTGCATACACATTACCTTAAGCTAATAAAAAATACTAGACTCAGCCCTAAGGACGTCGCGCTCAATAGGACAGAGAACTAGTTGTAGCCATCGACCGTTTATCCTATCCTGACTTTGCGGTGTCTAGGCAAGTGTGTCCAAGACAAGTGGTTACTTAATTAGGACCACTACTTACGTAGTGGGGAGCCTCCCACTTACCTGGCACTTAACTGGCCGCAATTGGCGGAGAAGAGGCGGTTTAAGGTCCTATTCCTAGCCCTTTGGAATAGTTAGGAGCTGTCTAGCTGACCTAGAAGACCCTAGCTCTAGGTGTGTTTGTACATATTGTGATTGTGATTGTGCTTGTAAAAAGTTAGTCCCATAATTCCGTATTCTTTAAAAACAAACAATTTCAAAAACTCCAAAAACAAACATTTTTTTTTATAAAAAAAATAATAAATAAAAAATCCACATTCTTTCCTTCTTCTTCTCTTCATATCATGGGTACTCCACCTAGAAAAACTCTTGCCGAACTTTGGTACCCACAACCTGACATAACTTCCTACGGTTCTTGCTTTGGTCGAATTTCGAGCGACCCCTCCATGCCCAAAATTTCTTTGAAAGATCGGATAGACGCGTCTAGGACAAACACTTGCCCTCCGCAATCCACTTTGTATCAACCTTTTCAACCTCCCCCACCCTCTTATGTTGATACCCCTTTTACTTGTCATCCTTTGTCCATCGCTGAACATATTGAACAATCCTGTAGCCGATCTTTCACTCATTTCGCCACTACAGATTCTTGGGATCAACAATTCTATTCACCTTCTTATCCAAATGTTGATCCTGCTCCTGTCCAGCCATTCTATTCTTACCAGTTCTACCCGACTTTTGCACCTTCCCTAGACATTGCTTCTGAATCGCCATTTGGGAGTTTTCAGTATCCAAACAACTTTGAATATTTTACTGAAACCCCTTCACAACCCATGTCTAGTCTGGAACAGTCATTGGAAGACTTTAGGGTAGCATCGTACCAACAGATGATGGATTTGAATGAGTCCATGGCCGCCCTCATACAACCTAGTGACCTAGTAGCTAGTTTTCAACTAGCTCCAAATTTTCCAATATATGAAGAGGCGGTAGGATAGATTGAGAATTTGAGTAGAGAGAGTGAGTTGTACCCTCTTCCGAATCAAGCCTACCCGTTTCAACTTGAATCCCACAATTCTGGTTTTGAATGTCTATCTAGTGTTCCAAACGATTCATTGATTAAAGATAGAACAGATAATGAGTTGTGTGACTTTGTAGTGTTTGATTTGCCCGATTGTGAAGGGTCCCTTTTGATTGAAACCACACCCAATCCTTTTGACCTCTACACCTCCATCTTTGAACCGGAATCGATTGAAATCCATGTTTTTGATGAGGTGTCTGAGAATATTGATTTTCATTTGATTGAGGATATTGACGCTGGGGATAATTTGGATGATGAACCCGCAGATTTGGCTGAGTTTTTCTCTCCAATTCATCATCCCGAGTCATTAAATGTTTTTCCCGAACCCCATATGCGTCTAGATTTTGATGAAATATGCATTGATGTGCTGAATCTTGAGGAAAATTTTGAGGATATTTTTGAGGATGAACCAGTTTTGCTTGATGAGTCGGATTTTCCAATTCATCATGTCCCTGTCATTGACTGTGTACACCCTCCTGAACCTTTACCTGATATCCTTCCTCAATCACTTCCCTCCATCCTTTCCATCATTCCGACCTTGCAAGAAACCGTATCATTTTCACTTCCTGTGTCTGGTTTACCAAGTTCGGCGTACCCATGGTTTCTCACGAATCTTGAGGGATTTTACCCCATTTCTCGACGGGTTGATATATTAGCAAAATCACTTTTTACACATCATTCATCACATATTGTGCTAATCTATTCACTCCATTATCTCCCTCAAGTTCGTATTCCACTTCTTTCTCCTTTCCGCCATTCTTCTTTTCATATACCGAGACCGTATCCCGCTTCTATCTCCATACGGTCTCGCGTATTCTCTATTTCTTACCTCTCCGCATTCTTTCACCAGCCTCTGCTATATCACGACAAGATCTTTGAATGGTTGGTGCTCACTTTTGGCCTGTGTAAGGCCTTGTATAGCTTAATACTCTTTTCTTTCTCCCCTGATCCTGAACTTCAACGCTTAACAGTGGAAACACTGTTTTACTTAAGTTTGGGGGGGAACCTTTTTGTATATAATTTTTGTTTTCCTTTTTGTTTCGTATATAATTTGCTTTTAGGGAGCGCCGACAATTTTGACCCTCTTGGTGTAGCCTGACAGTGAGGGCACTGTCAAGTTTAATTTTGGGGGTGTGCTCGGTAAGCTTTCTTCCTTCGCATTCATTTGTATATTTTGCATTTGCATACCTTATTAAAAACCCATAAAAATCGAAAAAAATTCCAAATAATATAAAAACTTTGTCGTCAAGTTAGCTAATAGGGTAACTTAGATTTTTATTCTGAAAGTTTAGTTGATATGTTAGAAATAACTAAATTCTAGGCTTAGGAATTGAAAATCCTAAAAATAACCCTCATTCTGTTTAAACTTGGTGATTATACGTCCTTACAGTTTTTTTTTAGAAATAGGCAATCTTGAGTTCAGTTCTTGAGTTAAGTCAAGATGAGGGGAAAGTATTGATGCTTTACTGAAGTATAAGTCTGAAAAATAGTTTCTATTCTTGAGTTCAAATTTAGAAAATATATACCCTACAAACTGCACTTACACGCACCTTGAAACTTGGGATAGTAGAGGATACCTAGAAACACTCTTGCCTGAAAACCTAGTATGAAAGAAAAAACGGTAATTAAAGCTAAACACCAAAAGAGCATCATTGAAAAATATATCCGGTCTTGAAAAAGAAAAAGAAAAAAAAAGAAAAAGAAAAATAGAATAAAGTCAAGACCTGGAAACTGCTATTTACGCTTTAAGCTCACACATTCAGTAATCGGCTGTTAGTGCCTCAAGAAGCATTAATAGTCGCATGAAAGGTGTGTGAGCAAATCCGTCCATCCTTAATGAAAAGAAGTAGTATTAGGGGTTAGGGCAATGGTACTATAGCTTGAATTGAATTCTTGAGTGTAGGGGTGCAAATATACACACACGTATGGATATACAATCGATGTTTGGATAAAAGATAGAAATGAAGAATAAGACTTATGTTTTCTGTAAAGTTGATAAAAATCCCTGATTTGAGACCACACTCGAAGAAGGAAAACTCAGGAGATACCAACATCTTTCTAAACTTTTTTTTGGAACGTATAAAATCTGAGGTTAAATAGAAAGGAGGTGTGAAGTATTAGGGTTGGATATTTCTAACTTAGGATGATAGAGTTTCTAACGTAGATACTAAACTATAGGAGTAGAATCAATGTTAACTTATGACACTGGCTTGACGGGATTTTGTGGGTAGTATCCGCTGAAAACCCTCAGAAGAGAACACTCCTCCTATTAGGGACACCTAGAGGTTTAATGGCTTGTTGCACGAGCTCAGTGCAATTGCGTTCCCTGCGAAAGTGAGGTTAGGACTTTTTGTGAATAATTGGTTTTGCTCGGGACGAGCAAAAGTTAAGTTTGGGGGTATTTGTTCATACCAGAATATTGCATTTAATACCGCCCATTCTTACGCTCGTTTGATTATAGGTAGGTGCGTTTAATCCGTGTTTGCTACATATTTACAGACGACAGGTTCCTTGTCCAAAATAACGCAAATGATACAAAATCTCCACTGTTACGCCAAAATACAGAACATCTGTTGACAGCAGATAAAAGCCGGGTTCCGGTCATCCGCATCCGTCTAGTGCCGCGTACCGGTTCCAGAGACAAGACATATGACAGTGGTCATTCGTGTCTCGGACAAGCACTAAGCACGAAGGAGGCAGCATAAGAATCAATGGGTGCACGGAGCTCGAGGGAGAAAAGGTCAAAAGTATTATTTTTGATGCCATTTTGGACCATTGCAGATCTGAAGCAATTGTGGAAGCAATTTGCAATTTGGTACATGTAGAACAATAGAAGATAGCAACACTGGGAAACCCAGAAAAAACGGCATCCCAACTCCCCATAACGGCCGCGGATCCGCGGCCAACATGGTGACTCGGCCGCGGATCCGCGGCCGAGTTAACTCGGTAGCTGTTGATTTTTTAGGGGTAGTTTGGTCTTCTCATGTAGGGCCAGAATGTGGCCCTAGGGTTTCAGCACGCAGCCTATAAATAGCCCAGTTTTGTGCAAGCCAAAGGGCTTCTTCATGTCCTGATTTACATTCTCTCTTTGTTAGGATTTAGCTTAGTTTCTTCTTCTTCTTCATTCTTTCCTCCATGAAAATTGTACTGAGAGCTTTTTGAGTGGAAGATCAATGAAGATGAGGGTTAGTTTTATCTTGTCTCTTTTATTTATTGTCTTGTAATTTTATTATCTTGTATTGTAATTTTATTATTTGTTGTTAACTAGTTGTTGTTATTTCTTTTCTTGTTCTCTTTTCTTTTCTTCTTTTATCCGTATTTTCAAGCGATGATACTTGACGGAGTTCCTTGCTAAGGTGAGGACCCAAGAGTTAGCTTGCTTCACTTGTAAAACCGTATTTTCCTCTTTTCTTCCTTCTTGTTTTCTTTTCTTTTCTTTTATGATGTGTGAATAATTTCCCTCTTGTTAAGGCTAAGGAAGGTGGTATGAGGGACGGAGAAATCCTTTGTGCTTCTCTTCGCCAAACATCTTGAAACGAACCCCGACCAAACAACCGCAACCCCCTCGCTTAGGCGCGCTATACGTGACATATAGCCGCGACCTAAGTCGAGAAGTCCTTTAAGCGCACTACAACGTGACATGTAGTTGTGACTTAATTGGATACATGGTTGCGGGTGTTTGGCCGAGGGTTGGAAATAAGAGTATTTAGCGGACGGACAAGGGGCACTAGGAATGGATTTAGCGTTGGAAAGCTTGCTTAAACTCCCAAATCCCATTCCTATGTCCTCCTAATCCCCGCCACTTTCGATTATCCCAACGTCGTTTTAAGAATGGCAAAAGATAAGTACAAGACTAATCCTAACTCTACTAACCAACCTTAACCTTAATAAGCTTACTTGAACATAAATACGAACACTTAGGATAGAATTGAACAAACATATACACATTCTTTCTTGACTCGTCTAAAACTCGAACGGACATACAACCATCTTCCTGTGGATCGACCCGTGCTCAACCGGCTAGCTGCATAGCGACACCGTCCTGATCACGGTTATAACTTTAGAACTTTGAATATCCGACATGCCAAAAGCATGCGATCACCAACCGTAGGGCTGAGGGAATTTTGAAAAATTGGATTTTTGTTGGCGTCTGCATCGCTGCACTGGAATATGGTACCAGGAGAAACTCATCATTCGTCGTTGGTTTGTTTTGTTTCACCGCGATTGCTCTATCATTTCAGCTTTTCTTATCGTGAAGGTCGCGATTGCCCTATCATTTCGGCTATTTATTCGCGGTTGCCCTATCATTTAGGCTTTATTTTCATTTTTATTTTTACTCGCTGATTTTTATTGCGAGTTGCCCTATCATTTCGGCTTTTCCTTTTATTTATTTATTTACACATTTTTTTACATTCCCAGTTTAACGACTTAGAGTTCGATTGTTCCCAGTTTAACGACGTGGCGGTCCTTTTTCTTATCCCAGCTCCTTGAACTTTGATCTTGGCGGAGCTGTGTTGATGACCTAGCTCTATGGCTTGCCGATACATCCGAGGATTGTGAGGTTCTTCCAAGCTTATATTGGTCCTCTGCCCAATCTTTGAAAACACAGCAGTCTTCAATGGTATGACTCAGCACTCTATGGTATGGGCAGTATGCGGGGTTGCCGGTCATATTCATTTCATGTGGCCTCTTCGGAATAGGCGATTGCAGGCCGTTGTTCAAGGCTTTCTCGAATATATTGCGGACCTCATCCCTCCTGAAGGAGTACACCTTCTTCTTTCTCTCTATTAGAGTAGGTGCCCTTACTGATGCTGGTTCTTGAGGCCGATCAGTCTTTGGTTCGCCTTTTTCAGATAGTGGCACATGTCTAGGAGGATTGGGTTCCCAAAAGGCTTCGGTCTCCATTTGTATGGAATCGGCGGTCGTAGCTTGACTGTTCGCCAACACGTCTTTAGACAGTTCTATCTCTCCCGTCTTGTATTGCCTTTCGACCCAATCTTTGAAGACGAAGTAGTCCTCAATGGCATAACCTATCACCCTGTGATAGGGGCAATATTCTGGGTCGTCGGTCATATTCTCTTCTTGCGGTCTCTTTGATTCTGGCAGCTGTAGAACGTTTCTTAGGGCGTCCCTGAATATCTTGTGGACTTTTTCCCTTTTGAAGGAATAGACTTTTTCCAGTTTTTCTTTCATAGGAGATTCTCTTCCGGTGTATGTATTGGAGGGACTGGAGGCTGATCGCGGCCGTTTTTCGTGAAGGCGCTCTGCTCTTAGGTTGAAGGGGGTGTCAGTTGGCTGCCTCCGGGTATCAATCCCTGGCTCATGAACCAAAACTTGATTCTTCTG
Organism: Agapanthus africanus; assembly: GCA_030015575.1. NCBI lineage: Eukaryota > Viridiplantae > Streptophyta > Magnoliopsida > Asparagales > Amaryllidaceae > Agapanthus > Agapanthus africanus. The sequence goes on from CM057341.1 coordinate 617,176,381, forward strand.
TAATTGCAATCGGGCGACTTGGGTCGCGAGATCTACCGCGACGTTTGCCAATTCGTCGACCTTGGACTCTACCCTGGCTAACTTCTCATCCCTGTCCTGAAGCTGCCTCTGAAGCCATCGGAATAATGCTTATTCTGTAGCTCCGGTTATGACAACCGAATCATCTTTATTGCCTGAGCACAATTTCGCAAGAACCACGGACTCCTCTAGCTTATCAGACTGAGCAGGCTCTTCATCATTTAGATCGAGCCGATGCTGGGTAGCATCAACCATATCATCACCATGGCTGTGAAGAAGAGGAGGGTTCGTTTCTTCATACCCGGCCATGTAGATAGTGTGGATAACACATCCAGCCATTCTTTCATCGCTGACAGCTGGTTTCGCAGAGCGGTCCGGGCTTTAGAAATTCATATATTTTAACATGGCCAGAGCCCTAGCCTTTTTGTTGGCTCTATATCTGAGCCGCTTCTGCCTCAGCTTCTTGATTTTGAAGGCTTGGTGGGCATCCGTTATCCGGGAAGCCATCGTGAGTTGATTAGCGGGGAGCTTAGAGAAGACACCCGATCGAGCAGTTGTTGGGGGTACCGCTAGAGATTGCCTGAGATGCCCCATTGCTTCATTGACGTTGATGGACTTGCCCCCAGCTGGAGCGATAGAGGGTCGTTTGGAAACGGATTTGTGCTTGGGCAGAGGTGCCCTTGCAACCATGACATTCGGCCTTTTCCCTTTTGAGACCGGTTTGTCTGCTACCGGAGCTTGAGGAGCTGGGATGTCGTTAGCAGACACAAACATAATAGAGCCAAATGGTAGCGGCAGCTCCTCCCATTGTCGCCCGAAACTAGCCGGGAGGACCGTCCGGGAGTCCATCTTCATCGTATAGGAGATGGGAGCCGTGCTGAGAGCTGAGATCGTCCTTGAAGACATTGTTGAAAAGTGATTGCTTGAATACCTGCATGAAAGAGCATTATTTTAGTATAAATATAGATATGTATATTGATTGAGTTCGCATGAACGTTTAACCCGAAATATGGGAGGAGAGATTGGTCCCACCGGGCGTGCCAGAATCTATAGGGTATTTTTCGTCACCCCATTGAGATGGGAATACGCGTGCGCTTGTCAGGCGTACTACAGTTTCCCCCTGCCTAGGGTAGGCCGGGGTTTATTGATTGTGGGGATCCGAATCTCCGGCAGCCGCGGACTAAGCTGCCATTAATTACCCCTCGCCTTTGGGGCGAGGGAATCTCCGATTAACGGGTTAAACTGGTCATGCGAACTCAATGTTCAGTGTACGTGTGTGTTGTTTTGGAAGGGGGGTTTGGATATATCGGGAGCCACACAGAGTTTTCACGGGGTCCCGCTGCCCGGATAGCGGGCTGGGGGTCAAGGGGGCTAGCAGCCCCCTTGCGGGGTGCGGGGCAGCGCCCCTGCCCAAAATTTTTTTGGGAGGGAGAACGTTGTAGAGTATGTGTATGTGTACATATGTATATATATATACATGTATATATATAAAGGGGGAAAAAGACATCCAAAGGATGTGTGCGGCCAGCGCTTTGAGCGCAAGAGCGTTAGCGCGCCACGTGTCAGCATATGGGCGCTTTGCACTGGAGCGCTGGAGCGCAAGCGCGCCACGTGTCGGCATGTGGGCGCTTTGCTCTTGAGCGCAGGGCGCTGGAGCGCAAGCGCTCCCCGTGTCGGCATGTGGGCGCTTTGCGCTAGGGCGCTGGAGCGCAAGCGCGCCATGTGTCGGGACGTGGGCGCTTTGCGCTTGAGCATTGGGCGCTTGAGCGCAAGCGCGCCACGTGTCGGCACGTGGGTGCTTTGCGCTTGAGCATTGGGCGCTCGAGCGCAAGCGCGCCACATGTCGGCACGTGGGCGCTTTGCGCTTGAGCGCCAGCGCGCCACGTGTCGGCACGTGGGCGCTTGGCGCTTAGGCGCCGGCGAGGAAAAAGGGGGCTTTTAATCCCAGAACCAGAAGCTATGCTTCAGAAAGGAAATATTTATTATTATTATTATTATTATTATTATTATTATTATTATATATATGTATATATATGGAGTTAAACTCCTAGGATGTTTTGAAGCTGATGAAGGGCTTCTCCCCTTGAGCCCTAGTTCTTCCCCCAAAGTGGGGTTTCTGGAGATGGGTCTCCTTCTTCTTCCTTTGTTGGCCGGATCTTGAAGATCAAGAAATAGGAGATTTTAAAAATCACTCCTTTTTGAGATCTAATAGGAGATCTGAGTTCCCCTTTGTGGGTTTTGTGGTGGAAAACTACTCAGTTTTGGAGAAGAAAGAGTAAAACTCTTAATTTAATTCAAAAGAAATGAGAAGGTTTAGAACCTTAGAGAAGGAGCAGGAGGCACAAAGAACCCTAGTTTTTTGGGGAATGAAAAGTATCACTTTATTCATCATCATGTTGCCTTATATAGGCCTACATGTTTACATATAGCCCCTTGGGCTTTACAAAATGGCGTTTTGCCCATCCCATGGCTTATGTGCCATTTCTTTTTGCACATAAGCCATGGGCTTACAAAAATTTGGCTTTATGCCCATTTTTTTTACATTCATGCATAAAAAATTACATAAAAAATTATTTATTACATGATTTATATTTTAGCAAGGGGGAGGGTCGGCCGATTCATGTTCGGACTCGACTTGGGCATGGGCCCATTTGGCTTGGGGTTGACTTTGAATTTGACTTGGTCAACCGGGGTGCAATTTTCGACTTCAACAAAGTGCCCTCCATCAATAAATGCACACCACGTATGTGGGTCGTGTGCATGAAATTGATGGATCTTCTTTCGCGTGGAAGCGACTTGTTTTGGTTCCCACTTTTTGGGATGCATTGCCCTTTTTACAACGTGGACGGTCGACGCTTGATGCGTCTCCGAGACGGAGTGTCCGTGGTAGACGTTTCCCTGGCCCGGAGCGATCTAGTTCCTGCTTTGTAGGAAGCCTGCACTGCCCTTTTTGCGACATGGACGGTCGACGCTCTGATCCGGAGCGATTTGGTTCCCGATTTGTGGGAAACCTGCACTGCCCTTTTTGCGACATGGACGGTCGACACTCTGATCCGGAGCGATTTGATAGACGTGCCCCCGGCACGGAGTGTCGCTGGTCGACGTTTCCCCGAGGCGGAGTGTCGGCTGGCTGACGTGTCCCCGAGGCGGAGTGTCTGCTTGACGTTTCCCCGTTACAGAGTATCTTCTTGACATTTCCGTGTTACGAAGTGTCGTTGTTTGAAGTTTCCTTATTACGGAGTGTCTGTATTGGACGTTTCCCCGATGCAGGGTGTCGCTGGTTGACGTGTCCCCGAGACGGAGTGTCTGCTTGACGTTTCCCCGTTACGGAGTTTCGTTGTTGGACGTTTCCCCGGTACGGAGTGTCTGTTGTCGATGTGCCTCCAGCACGGAGTGTCTGCTTGATGTTTCCCTGAGGCGGAGTATCGGCTGGTTGACATGTCCCCGAGAAAGAGTGTCTGTGGTAGACGCTTCCCTGGCCCGGAGTGATCCGATTCCTGCTTTGTACTAAGCCCGCACTGCCCTTTTTGCAACGTGGACGGTCGACGCTCCAATCCGGAGCGATTTGGGTTCCCGATTTGTGGGAAGCCTGCACTGCCCTTTTTGCGACGTGGATGGTCGACGCTCCGATCCGGAGCGATTTGGGTTCCCGATTTGTGGGGAGCCTGCACTGCCCTTTTTGCGACATAGACGGTCGACGCAATGATCCGTAGCGATTTAGGTTCCCGATTTGTGGGGCGCCTGCACTGCCATTTTTGCGACGTAGACGGTCGACGCTCAGATCCGGAGAGATTTGGGTTCCCGATTTGTGGGGAGCCTGCACTGCCCTTTTTGCGACGTAGACGGTCAACGCTCTGATCCGGAGCGATTTGGGTTTCCGATTTGTGGGGAGCCTGCACTGCCCTTTTTGCGAGACGGTCGACGCTCCGATCCGGAGCGATTTGGGTTCCCGATTTGTGGGGAGCCTGCACTGCCCTTTTTGCGACGTAGACGGTCGATGCTCTGATCCGGAGCGATTTGGGTTCCCGATTTGTGGGGAGCCTGCACCGGCCTTTTTGCGATGTAGACGGTCGTCGACCCTCTATTTGACTTGGTCTGCTTTCTGCAGTGTCAGGGGTGAACTTGACTTTCTCCGCTTCTTGCGGTGTCGAGACTGGATTCTGACTTGCTCCGCTTTCTGCGGTGTCGAAGTTGAAGTTGACTTGTTGATTGTGATTTGGGTTGGCATCAACATCGCTATACTGGAATACGGTACCAGGAGCGAATCATCATCTGCCATGAGAGGATTTGGGAATTGGTTTTGGTTTAGCATCTGCATTGCTGCACTGGAATAATGCCAGGAGCAACTCATCATTTTCCCCGGAAGGATTTGCGAATTGGTGGCTTAGGAGACAGGTTTAGATCCTTATCACCTAAGGCTTTTCAATTTTATGGGCCGTAGGGGTCCCATAAAAGCATTTTCTCCCTACGAGTCGATAGGATCTCGTAGGTGCATTTTCTCCTTAGGAGTCGTGGGGACTCCTAAGTGTGTTGCTCCTTTGTGAGTCGTAGGGATCTCACGCGGGAATTTTCTCCTCACAAAGTAGAGAGGACTTTGCGAGTGCATTTCATTTCTTTTTTACGAGTTCGTGCCCTTTCGAGTTTTCACAAACTCGCCGGCAGTCCTGCTGGTTTTACTCACGGAGCCCTTTCAGGTTTTCATCCGTGCCCATTTTGCTTGTGGACATACCATTTTTTATTTATTTATTTTTGATTTTTTTTTGATTTTTTTTTTGATTTTTTTAAATTTTTGGTGGGACTTTGAATGTGGTCTCACCGGTAAGACTTGGGAGAGACTGGGATTGTTTTACGCCTGTGGATTGTATACAGTTTTGCAGGATGTATGATCCAGACCGTAGGGCCAAAAAAATTTCGGGACTTTGTTGGCGTCTGCATCGCTGCACTGGAATATGGTACCAGGAGCGACTCATCATTCGCTATTGGGGTATGGGATATGGAATTTGGTTGGCGTCTGCATCGCTGCACTGGAATATGGTACCAGGAGCGACTCATCATTCGCCACTTGGGGATTGGGGAGCGATGGCTTAGGAGACAGGTTTAGATCCCTATCACCTAAGACTTTTCAATTTTGTGGGCCGTGAGGGTCCCATAAATGCATTTTCTCTCTGCGAGTCGTAAGGATCCCGCAGGTGTATTTTCTCCTTAGGAGTCGTGAGGACTCCTAAGTGTGTTTTTCCTTTGTGAGTCGTAAGGATCCCACAAAGGTTTGTTCTCCTCATGTATCGTGAGGACACATGAGTGGATCTTCTTAATAGAGCATAATTCCAAAGGCGGAGACCAGCCGCGTAACTGGTGATTGCGGTAGGGCCTGGGTATGATGAGAATTATTTGAGCCCGTGGATTGTATACAGTGGTCAGCATGGGGACCAACCATACGGCCGAGGGAATTTTGGAAAATTGGATTTTTGTTGGCGTCTGCATCGCTGCACTAGAATATGGTACCAGGAGCGACTCATCATTCGCCGTCGGTTCCGCGGCTTTTTGAGTGAGTTATAGTTTCGTACTTCACAGTAATCCTTAGAATTCTCTGCATGATTTTCTGAGTATTTTTAATATGAAAAATTTCAACTTTTGAAAAATTTTACAGAAAGTGGGATTTATCGGGGTTTCGGAGTTCGATCGGACTTCAAACTTCGTCTAGACAATGCGTAATGCTCTAGCATGGCTCTGATACCACTGTAGGGTTGGCTTAGCACCTTATGAAGGTTTTGGCAAGCATCAATCATGCTACTTTAAAATTTTAGGGTGCTAAACAAACCCTGACCAAGATCTTAACCGGAGACTTAGGGTAAAACATGATATATAAACACTTTATATCTAAGTGAACAAGGAATACAACCTTTGTAGACCGTTCCTTCACTTCAATAGCTCCGTGTAGAATTCCTTTCGCTACGATCACGATCGTCCGGACTCTAGAGAGGCTCCTATGAAGAAACGAACAAGCTTGCTTCGACGTGTTCAAAACCGAAGATGATCTACGTCGAGGAGACACTAGCTCATGCTATCTCTTCACTAATTGTGTAGATTAGTGAAGCAATCATCCTAAACTAAATGGCTATTAGTATAGGATGATGAAGTAGGAAGTGGGCTCATTTTTGATATATTTTTCTCACAAGTTTCCATCACTTTTCAAAAAGCTAGGAAGCTTTTCTCACTTGATGAAGAAGAAGAAGATGAATGAACTCATAAGGTTAGAAATGCAACCATGGTTCATGATAAATGTCATGGCTAACCATTGTAGAGACTTAACCATTGCCTATGGTTAAGGGTTGGGTTGGAAATATCTTAAGCAAGACAAAAAAAGTGGACTAAGTCAATGTTATCCACAAGCTTCTACAAGCTTTGAACCATGACTCATTATCCAAATGTTTTAATTGCTTAAAAAAAATAAAACCCTAACTTAACTCTAGTATGGTGTGAGTCTCATACATACATGTTGCATGTGTAACCTAGCATGACACAACAATATATATCACATATATATTTTGTGCAAAAACAAAACAATACATATAACATATATCACATATATATCAATGTATCATAAAGTGAGAAATGAAAACTTTAAGTGAGCTAATATTAGTTAATGTAATTTAATATATCAAATATATAATTATACATCAAATCATTAAATCAACTCTTGATTTAATAATCCGGCTATAGATCATATAACCGAATAATATCAAATGAATCATCTTATCGAATCAACACTTGATCCGATAACCCGGCTATATCACATATAACCGACCGATATCTCATATCGCGAGAATAGAATACGGTATCACATACTCGCATTAATCTGGGTCCTGCACATATCACATAGGTGCTCCTAATCCGTTTCGCATGAACTAGGAAACCTCTGTGTAGGACTCTAAAGACTCGTCAATACGCCGGCAGTAGGTGATGATCATATCAAACACCCACAAGCCGCAAGCGGTCTGCTAAACGTAACGGCCATCCGGGTATTGAGCGATCAAAAGATCAACAAGGAAGCCTGCTATAACTCCTGCGAATCCAATCAGTAACACTACCGTACAGTCCGGTCTCTTCGTCTGATATGTCGCATATCACGGCCTGAAGGTGGTATAATGTCAAACTCCAATAGCCTGATAAGTCATGCCGATGCAAGGTCCATAACATTTCGAGAAACTACTGATAACACTTACCAGTAAATCTCAGCAACCCTGGCCAGAGATTTCCCGTTATGACCAATCGAGCAAAGCGCAACATCAACTTCTGATACTGGGAGAGACGAAACCCCTCTTATCGCTCATTGCCTCCATTTGACTCGGGACTGTACCCAAAAGCCATCATTTTGCACGATCTCTTGACCGTGGTATGGTGGAAATCAAAGCACAGTGGGAATCATACAAGACTCTATGACGATCTCGGGTCTACAGACTAACCTGTACCAGTGTCACCAGAGAACTACTATCCGACGATAGGTATAATACCATCTAGGAGTTCTCGGGGAGTCTGTCCAGTGTACCCAGTCTCCACTGAGCACCCGTATACCTTCTCTGATGTCAAACACTAATGGATATGGGATCATCCATCGCCCATCACATGGGTCAAGAAGCGCATATGCTAGTCTACTCTGGAGTATCGATGCTCTGTCTCGATACTCCCACGACTAGGAACATTTGAAGGATGTACTTATCGACTACCCAGTCCCCACTAGTATGATATACATCATAGTCCTGGTAGTTAAGTACACATCCTAAGGGCTTTATCAACATGTGATCACAAAACAGTATTTGTTTACATGTTAAGATAAAGTGCAACCAGATAGCATACTATCATGTCGAGCAAGAAAGCCCTTCCTATATATGTCCAAGCATCCACTACAATATACATCACATGTACAGTAATGTCCTCTAGGGCATACATATAACTAACAATACTCACCCCGTTGTGCCACAGTTCTTGCAGGTTGACCGCATGGATCAGTAGCGGCATCACTGGCACGCAGCTGCATTCGGGTGATTTGCTTTGGTAGGTGGTACATGTTGGATCGTTCCACTCTCGTATTATTATTCCTATTGTATCTAGTCAACTCTATCAATCAAAAAATAGTATTTGTATAAGTAGTAAGACTTAGCAATACTTGTAGTTGCGAGACTTGAGCGATGGGTTATATGTTCGCTTGGTAGGTTTGATGTCTTGCTTTACATTATTCCTTGTGTTGATCTTCGCCGTTGGGCATCATATACTTATATTCTGTCTTGCGTGGTTGTGACCCCGCCGATTGGAGAAGAGCTAGCTCCCGCTTGGGGATGCCTATATATTGTTGTATATCTATTTTGGATCAAAATATACGAGGGAGGTGATGCCCGAAATTTTAAAAGACAAAAAATGATTCATTATACCTTTATTTCAAAACTTCACCTCTTCTATTTTCTTAAAAAGGTTTAGATTTCTGGGTTTCGGCTTACTTAATTTACGTTGCGCCTTTAGACGGTGCGTGATTTAAGTGCCGGCCACGAACTAAATTCGGGTCGTGACAAAGTTGGTATCAGAGCACTAGGTTTAAACTTGGTTCGAGTCTAGGTTTGACTATGTGGAGTTTAGGCCGTATATATTTCGGAACCTAGGCTTGACCTTACGGAACTTACACTTGAACATGGGGTGTATTAGACCCGAACTTTCGTTACATAGGCTGAACCTGATTGATGAAGTAGGTAGCTTGAGTAGAGTAACGTACCGTACGTATGTTCCGCTGCATATCTACGATACGATACTCCACTTAAGTGACCTTAGGATGTACATATCTTAAGACTTGTGATTCTCTTCGTTCCCTTGATTATACATCAATTTGAGATCCTTGATTCTATTCATTTCCATGATCATACTCTCACTGATTCCGTTCCTTCTTATGATCATGTATTCATTCTGGATCTGTTGATTCTTTTCATCCCTTTAATCAATTTTCGTCGATACTTGATTGAGGTTCCTGTCACCATGGTTTGAGCGCAGATTGAGCTACTACTAGTGATGCGGTCAAGGCGAGCTCGTCATGGACGAGGACTGACCATCGTGTTTTCTGGTGACATGGGAACGTATCGATTTAATGTTTATATTATGACCTCTCGTTTGAGGCGAGTGTACGGTTTTGTACCGGATGATCGGACTATTGTTAGAGGCTGCCTGTTGTGAGAGGACTGTTGATATACAGCCTACCTCAGAGATTGTGATGTCGTCTATGATGCAGACAGATGACCCAGCTGTTGCAGAGATTGACGATATGTCACTTCCAGAGCTTACGAGCTGAGATCGCTGGAGCTTTCAGGAAGAGATGCGACAGGTGATAGCCAATCTATCTTGAGTTAAAAGACGAAGGTGATTCGTCAGATTTGATGCGCCGACGCAGGACCAGTTGAGTTGAAGATTTCCAGTGTGGAGAATCTTACTCAGATCTAAAGTAGATCGATCCAGAGATGACGTTGTTCGTTGGATGATCCGATAGGAGATCAATAAGTGGACCAGCTTCAGATAAAGGACCTCACCCAGATGCATTGTGAGTTGATCGAGAACGGACAAATATGGAGTATTCCTCCGATGATTAGGATGAGTTCCCGAGGACATGTTCATCTAGATATCTTTTATAGAGTGATGAAGATACCGAGTTCACGATTTTGAGTCCGTGTGAGAGATTCCGGATTGATTATAGCCAAGAGCATTTTCAGTACGTAGATAGCATGACGTGACGTCGAAGTGGGCAATAATAAAGACGAGTGGAACAAGAGCTTCGTGCGAGATGCTGACGAGCTGTTGTTACTCCCTATTGAGATTAAAGATCCGATATGTATACAGAGACGATGGGATATGGCCAATTCCCGAGGAAATGTTGTGCTGAGAACACAGATGTCCAGAAAGCGAGAAAAGATTATGTAAGAGTACCAGCCTCCGTATAGTTCGGCACAGGCGAGATCGGAAGAGACCTTGAGCAAGCTCCTTCCATGACACTGCTGCGATAGGATTTACACCAAGGATCAGTTGTGTCATGTGTATTCAGAGGGCCAAAGACCGACGCCAGTGACGTGCTACTTTACGAGTGGTCATACTAATTAGCCGAGAGATGACCAGAGGAGTGCCAGAGCGGGATCGTTTCTGTTAGCACACCTGACCGAGCCGACGAGTCGATGGATTGCGAGATTGGTAATCCACAGAGAAAATGAGGACCCAGAGACAGAGGATGCTTGGCCATGGGCAGGAGGCAAGCGGATGTTCTTGCTCTGCCAGTGTTGGGCGCACCAACATTTTTTCAACATTGTAGGAGGTGTACCTCAATGTCATTTGTTGTGATTTACGTTTGTGCTCCGAGTATCACACTTATATCGCTTGGATTTGAGTTCTGATGATTGAGTTTCATGATATTGTTTTAATGCACCATGGTTGTACCTACTGGGTATTTACATTTTGTGCATAGTTATTGCACTTGATATATGTTTTACACACCGTTGTGTTGGTTTATGATTTGTGCATATTTATTGCACTTGATTCGGTTTTGTGCCTTGGCTGCACATGTTTATGATTTCGTGGATTTCATACGGTTGATTTGATTTTGTACATGTGGTACGCACTCGATTTGATTTTTGCACTCGGTATAGCTCACTTGTGGTTGCAGTGCATTGATATATGTTTTGTGTATGCAGTTGCACGTGTTTTTGATTTTTATACACCTTGGTACACTCGGTGTTATTTTATACGTATTTGAGTTATTAATGGATTTCCGTGCACTAGTTGCACCTGATTTGTATTCTGTGCAATTGTTGCACTAGGTTTTACGCCGTGCATTTGTTGCACTGTATTTGTATTTCGTGCACTGGACGCACCGTATTTGTATTTCGTGCACTGGACGCACCGGATTTGTATTTCGTGCACTGGATGCACCGGATTTGTATTTCGTGCACTAGATGCACTAGATTTGCATTTCGTACATTTGTTACACCAGATGGGTATTTCGTGCATTGGTTGCACTAGATTTATACTCCGTACCTTGTTTGCACCCGATTTTTTTCTTTGAGCATTTGTTTTACCAGATTTGTATTTTTTTGCGCGGGTGTACTTGATGTTCGTTTTCGTGCATGCTACTGCACTAGATATTTTAAACGAACCTGACGCGCTTGGTTTGGATTTTGCGCATATTAGACGCTTGATATTGGATTTTGTGTGCATCGGATGCACTTGAGTGAGATTCTATTCGTGCACGTCGGATGCACTTGATTTAGCTTTCATTTTTGCATGACGGATGCACTTGATTTGGATTTTCGCGCATGTTGAGCGCATGATATGGGATGTGATTTTGTGCACACCGGATGCACTCGATTGGGATTTTCATTCGTGCATGTTAGTTGCACTGAATTGATATTTGCGTGCATAATAGATGCACTAGATGTTGTTGTCGTGGACACCTGTTGCACTGGACAAATACTTTCGTTCACTCCCGTTGCACTTAGTTTTGCTTTCGTGCATATTGTGGCACTTGTATTGGATTTGATTTCCATGCGCACCAGACGTACGTGATTACTGGATACGCCTTTTGGGGCTGAGTTTGCTCTTGAGCACTTTACTTTCATGTTGGGCACTATATTATGTAGTAGCCGAACATGACTGATCTGTGGACAGTGTCTGAGTATTTTTCATGCATAAAAAGTTTAACAAGAGGTTTTCAAAAAAGAGCAATAGTCTCGCTATTTGGTACGTGTCCGCGAGCGACACGAACGTTTACAAAGGAGAAACCTTTTAGGATGTTTTAAAACGGCGGAACGTATATTTGAGCAAAACATATATGAACGTATAATATTACTTTACAAATGAGCGTCCGTCGCTTATGTCGTGAGTTACGTATCACACGGCAATTCGGAAAAGATTTTGCATATGTTTTATTCAGTTTTAAGAGCTTTTTCCAAAGATGCGTATTATACCCGTATTATAGTATTTGACTAGTGCATATGGGATTTCGGTAGTAGATTTCGAGATATGTATCTCCATTGTAACTCCGATGATATGCACGAAAATCCGATGATTTGCATGACGCTTGACGGAGTTTGATTTTGAGTTTCGTACTCGTTTTCTGGCGCACGCAATGCGGTGTGTTATTTTTGTATCTCCCGTGATTTCGAAGCCCCGTTGATTGGAGCTGATTATTGAAATGTTATAGCATTTGAGGGTTTAAATTTAAATTCGGGGATCGAATTTATTTAAGAGGGAAGACTGTAACATTTCAGAAATATAAAATATTATTTTGGAAATTTTAAATATTAAAATAATATATTTCGCGAAAACTATTCGAATTGCGAATAGGTATTTTTCGTAAAGTGGTATAAATATATACTAATATTTGGAAATTTATCGGAGATTAAAGTGATTTATTTATTTTAATGATATTTAATGGATTTTTGGTAAAATCCGTGTTTTATTTTTCCGTGACTTATGCACCGTGTCATGTGTATGTTGGGTTGTGACTTGTGAGTTTTGAGAGAAAGAGAAAAGAAAATCAAAGAAAAGAAAAGAAAGAGTGTAGTGTGAATGGAATAAAAATAGATGCCATGGACAAATTTGATATTTGTGAGAGAGAGTGAGTGTAGGGGAGATATTATGGTGAGAGAGTGAGCCTAAGGACTAACTTGGCTGCCCCAATCCTTCATCTCCTCCATTGTTTTATCCATCAGTCTTCATCTCCTTCAATACCCTCATTACATCCATGCACCATCTCATTTTCCTTGCTAAAACCCCATGCACCCTTCACATAAAACATGCACCAAGCCACTCTAAGACCTTAGAACCATCCAAGTTTGGATTTTGAAGACTTGGGCAACTCAAGAAAGTTCTTTGGTTGCTATTAAGGTAATCGATTCACTTTAGTTTAGAAATTTCGCTAAATATCGCATTTTTAGTTAGAAATTGAGTTAATTAGGTTTTTGATTTTAGAAAATTGAAAGTTGCTGTCTAGTGGCCATTTGAGATGTAGTTAGTGTTTACAAGACCTTAGAAATTGATTTAGAGGCCTGGAATTGAGTTTAGAACCCGATACACGAAATTAGAATTGTTCCGTGTCGCTTTTGTGAAACCTTAAGGCCTACAGGGAATCTGGAGCAACCTGTTCACACCATAATATTGTATTATTATATTCCCCATTCTTATTCTTTTTATAAATAAACGGGTGCTTTTGACGCATGTCTGCTACATGTTACAGATTACAGGTTCTTGGACAGAAAACAGTGAAAACGATGTAAAGACGATGCAAAAGTGGACTTTAACCAATAAAAAGAAGACTCTTGATCAAGCCGACATAAGGAACAATTCACAAAGCAAGATTCAAGACATCGACTCAAAGCGAACGGGTAGAAGTCCACTACAATGTTCACTGGAAATCTGGAAGAGAACCAGAAGCCCAATTAATAAAAGAACCAATTTTTCAGTAGCTCAAAATGACCCAGAAGTATACCCAAAAGTTTGAGGACTTGAACCAACAAATGGGCCGCGGAACCGCGGCCCAAGCCTGCCTTTGGCCGCGGTTCCGCGGCCAAGTGAAGCCTTCATGAAAAAGTATTTTTACCATAATTTGGGTGCGGCGCTGACTAGTCAATCTAAGGGCTATTTTTGTAATTTCATACATGCGAAACAAATGTAACCCTAGGGTTTCCTATTCTTTATAAATAGGAACTCTAATCATTTTAATTCTTATGCCTCCCTTTAATGAATAAAATTTAGAAATCTTTTGGAGAGCATCGATGTTTCTTCTCCATTCAGAAATTCAGATCTGACAAACCTGCATGGATGATTGGAGGGATGCATCTGTAAGTAATTTAATTTCTTGCCCTAGTGTAGATTTAAATTTCTTGTCCTGGGTAGATTTAATTTTATGCCCTAGGAACTTGTTTAGGTTTAGCTTTGGGGAAGGATTTTGAGAGATGAAATCTCTCATCCCTTTCTTACCCACCAAATATTTACAATAGGACTCCATGCATACATGCACATACCGCTCCCTACGACACTCTATCCCTCGAGGTAGCGGTGATACCGTAGTATAAAGGCCCGGGTGTGATGTTTTCCATGGAGGTTAGGGTAAGGATCTCTAAAGGAAGGACAAGAACCTAGAGGAAGGAACACCTTCCCGAACGGATCTAATCCCCTTTATTGATAATTACCATAACTCCTCACAGATCTTCATTCGGGTATAGAAAGCGTTGAGGTTTACTTGCATTTCCAAACCATCCCTAAACCTAACCCTAGCAAGAATAGATCTAGTTAATTGCCCTAGAATAATTAGGTTTTTTAGATTTAATAATTAATCCGAACACCCTTCGGAATTAACTCGTAAGCGCGACTAGGAGATTCACAAAATCCCTGTGGACCGACCCGTACTCACCGGCTAGCTTCATGCGACGCCGTTCTTCATTGCGGTTAGAAATATTTTTGATCTATCTTTTAGAAAGCGCAAGCACGCTAAATCATTCAATCAAATGGCGTCGTTGCCGGGGATGGCGTGTCATTTCCTTTTCGCAATTTCGGGTTAATCAAAATTTTAAAAAAAATCATAAAAATCTAAAAAATCCAAAAAAAAATATAAAAATATATATATATTGTTATTTTTGGAAGGGATACTTTGTTGTTTTAATTTTGCAGGATATACATAGACGATCTAGAAATTTCCAGAAGGCGAAACAGAAATCAGAAGATCGAAACAGAAGGGGAATCAAATAACAGAACAGTGAAAATTTTTTGGAGACCCAATTCCCTCATCCCGCCGCGATTCCGCGGCCAAAACCCACCTTAGGCCGCGAAACCGCGGCCGTCTAGTCGATTCGTCGCACCAAAAAAATTCTATGGCACTGTGCACTTAATGTGACCGCGAAATCGCGGTGGGATCCACGTTTTGCCGCGGAAGGGCGGTGGAATTGTGACATCATCAGACCAACTTTGCTCTGTAAGATCTTCTGTTCATCCTCTGTATATTTTGAAATATATTTTCTGAAAATTGCCTGCAGGATTTTGTGCACATTAGAAATATATTCCCTTCTAAATAACGATCTTGTACAGGATTTTTGGGCCCCGCTTGAAATAAAATAGATTGCAAGTAATATTTTGCTGTTGCATATCTTTTCTATAAAATATTTTGCTGTTGCATATCTTTTCTCTAAAAATCTTTTTGCAACAAAAATTTTTCCAAATAAAGAGAACGAAAAAATCAATGAAAAATGAAAATAAAAAGGACAAATATTTTATAGAACTTGCAAAATTTTTTTAGCCCCAAATAAAAATCCTTGCACCATCCAAGCTTCCTTCTTATCACCTTTCTTCTTCTAACATGGGTACCCCACACAATAAATCATTAGCCGAACTTTGGTATCCAGAACCTAATTTTGCGTCGTACTTTAATTTGTTCGGTCAATTTAAAAACGATCCTTCCTTGCCAAAAATTTCGTTGAAAGATCAAATAGAGGCGTCTAGGAAAAACAGTTTGACTTTTCAACCCACTTTGTGTCAACCAAGTCAACCTTCACTACCTCCATATGTTGATACAACTTTTCCAAGTCCTGCTGTAACTCCTAAACCGATGTCCATTGCTGAGCACATTGCTCAATCTCGCAGCCGATCTTTCATCCCTCTCCACTCATCTAGTTCTAGGGATCCGCACGATTATTCACATTTTTATCCACATGTTGACCCTATCCCTGTCCAACCACCCACTTCCTACCAGTCCTACCCAACTTTCCCACCTTCTATACATTGATTCTACACAGCCTGTTGGGAGTTTTGCATATCCATACAATTTCGAATCTTTTCCCGAAACCCCCTTACCACCCAAGTCTAGTTTGGAAGAGTCGTTGGAGGCGTATATCGCAGCAACAAATAAAATGATGAGGAATGTGGAAGCATCCATGGCCGCCCTTATGCAACCTAGTGAACCGGTAGCTAGTGTCCCGCTAGCTCCAAATTTTTCAATGTATGAGGCGGCAGTTGGACAGAGTGAGAATGAGAGAGGATTTTCAAATCAAACCTACACTTACCTAATTGAAGCCCACAACTCCTATTTTCCATCGATTGCCCTAAATAGTTCACCTGTTGAAAATAAAAATGAGTTGTGTGATTTTATAGTGTTTGATTTGCCAGATTGTGAGGAACCCCTTTCGAGTGAAACCGCACCTAATCCTTTCGATCTTTACACCTCCACTTTAGAACCTAAATCGATAGATATCCATACTTTTGATGAGGTGTCTAAAGAAAATGATTTTCACTTGATTGAGGATATAGACGCCGGGAATATTTTGGATGATTAACCTGTCGATTTTCTTGAAATTTTATGTTCAAATCATCATTCTGGGTTATTAAATGTTTCTCCCGAATCTCATATGCGTCTAGATTCCGATGATAATGGCATGGATGAGTTGAATATTAAGGATAGTATTGAGGAGAGTATTGAGGATAATATTGAGGTTGAATCATTTTTATTTGATGTGTCAGATTTTCCTATTCATCCTCCTGAACCTTTGACTGTTATATCACCCTCCCTCCTTCCCATCGTTCCGACCCCGCTTGAAGACTGTGAGCTTGAAAGATTTTCCTTTGAGTCCGATACTGTTCTCACAGATGATAACACTTACGAGTGTTTCACTTTTTCGGACGATGTTGATGACTCACCGCCCGAGTTTGAGTCCTTTACATTTTCAGATGAGCCATCAGATTCGGTTGATTATAGTAGTTTCGAACCATTAATGGAATCTTTCAAGTTCGAAACAGTTTACTACGGTGAGAAAGATACTATCCCTAATTCACTCCCTTTCGTCTCTCCTATTGTCCCGACCGTACAAATGACCGTTACGCTTTCATCTCCAATACCAAGTTCGGCGTACCCATGTTTTCTTGCGAATCTTGAGGGATTTGACCCTATTTCTCGATGGGTTGATAGGTTAGCGCAATCGCTTTTAACACATCGGTCATCACAAATTGTGCTAATTTATTCACTCAATTTACACCCTCAAGATCGTACTCCACTTCTTTCTCATTTCCGCCATTCTTCTCCCCTACCGAGACCATATTCTACCATTCTTCTTTCCACACGGTCTCACGTGTTTCTCATTTCTTTCTTCTACACCCCACTATTTCACCAACTCGGCCATTACCACGATAAGATTTTTGAATGGTTGGTGCTAACTTTTGGCTTGTGCAAGGCCAAGCTTAAGTTTGGGGGAATCTTTGTATATATGTATTTTTTTTTTCTTTTCTATAAAAAAAAATTTCAAAACATTAAAAATATAAAAAAAATTATAAATAAATAAACAGGGGAGTGCCGGTATTTTGACCCTCTTGGTTTAGCATGACAGTGAGGACACTGTCAAGTTCAAGTTTGGGGGTATGCTCGGTACGTCTTCTTCCTTCGCATTCATTTGTACATATTTTTGCATTTGCATACTTATTTGAAAAACCCATAAAAATTGAAAATTTTCAAAAATTATAAAAATTATTGTATTCAATTTTGGCTAATTGACTCGAGTTTGATAAATAGGTTAACTGGCTAGGAACAACTAGATCTTAGACTTAGTAAATTTAAAACCCTAAAAATAACATTCCTTAAAGTTTAACGGTAGAAAGTATATGCCTTGTAGTTTATTTAGAAATAGGCAAATTTTGGGTTCACTTCTTGGGCTAGGTCGAAACGAAGGAAAAATATTGAAGCTTTTATTAGAGTATAAGTTTGAAAAATAGTTCCTAGATTAAGTCTAGATTCTGAAAATGTATACCCTATAACTTGCACAATCACGCACCTTGAAACTTGGAATAGTAGAAGAGACCTTGAAATGCTCTTGTCTAAAGTCCTTAGTACAATGAAAATAAAGAAGAAAAAAAGTGAATAAAGAAAAAAATGGACACTGGTTTTTGTGATTACTTAAGGCTGTAAAAATAGAAAAATATTTAGCGAGGGTGCTTCATCATCTAGTGCCTTAGACCAACTGGTTTGGGAGTCACTGCTAAAGCCTTGGGTGTTGCAAAACTAGGAAGTACGCTTTAAAGTGCTAACGTATCTTGTAATCGGTTGTTGGTACCTCAAGAAGTATTAACGGTCGCATGAAGGATGTGTAAGCAAATTTCATTTAAAAATTCACTAATTAATAAGTGCTTTAGACAATGGACGAGAGTACGATTGCTTGATTTGAATTTCCAAATGTAGGGGTGATATTTACACACACGTAGGGATATGTGATTGGAATTTAGATAAGAGAGAGGAATGAAAAATAGAACTTATATTTTTTATAGAGTTGATAGAAATTCCTAAGTGGGGATGAAATCCTAGAAGGAAGACTTAAGAGATGCCGAAAGCTAAGTAGGTCTACATAACATATATAATCTTAAGTTAAATAATGAGGAAGTGTGAAGAATATGGGTGGATAATTTGCGAGCCAAAAGGTAATAGAATTCCTTGTTAGAAAACCTAATTAGAGAACAAAAGTCAATGGGCCGAGTTGATAGGATTTTGTGCGTATAATCCGCTGAAAACCCTCAGGAGACAACACTCCTCCTACTAGGGACACCTAGAGGTTTAACGGCTTGTTGCACGTGCTCAGTGCAATCGCGTTTCCCTGCGAAAGTGCGGGTAGGATTTTAGTGAAAAAAATAAGTTTGCTCGAGGACGAGCAAAAGATAAGTTTGGGGGTATTTGTTCACACCATAATATTGCATTATTATATTCCCCATTCTTATTTTTTTATAAATAAATGGGTGCTTTTGACGCATGTCTGCTACATGTTACAGGTTACAGGTTCTTGGACAGAAAACAGTGAAAACGATGTAAAGACGATGCAAAAGTGGACTTTAACCAATAAACAGAAGACTCTTGATCAAGCCGACATAAGGAACAATTCACAAAGCAAGATTCAAGATATCGACTCAAAGCGAACAGGTAGAAGTCCACTACAATGTTCACTGGAAATCTGGAAGAGAACCAGAAGCCCAATTAATAAAAGAACCAATTTTTCAGTAGCCCAAAATGACCCAAAAGCATACCCAAAAGTTTGAGGACTTGAACCAACAAATGGGCCACGGAACCGCGGCCTAAGCCTGCCTTTGGCCGCGGTTCCGCGGCCAAGTGAAGCCCTCATGAAAAAGTAATTTTACCATAATTTGGGTGCGGCGCTGACTAGTCAATCTAAGGGCTATTTTTGTAATTTCAGACATGCGAAACAAATGTAACCCTAGGGTTTCCTATTCTTTATAAATAGGAACTCTAATCATTGTTATTCTTATGCCTCCCTTTAATGAATAAAATTTAGAAATCTTTTGGAGAGCATCGGTGTTTCTTCTCCATTCAGAAATTCAGATCTGACAAACCTGCATGGATGACTGGAGGGATGCATCTGTAAGTAATTTAATTTCTTGCCCTAGTGTAGATTTAAATTCCTTGCCCTAGGTAGATTTAATTTCATGCCCCAGGAACTTGTTTAGGTTTAGCTTTGGGGAAGGATTTTGAGAGATGAGATCTCTCATCTCTTTCTTACCCACCAAATATTTACAATAGGACTCCATGCATACATGCACATACTGCTCCCTATGGCACTCTATCCCTCGAGGTAGTAGTGATACCGTAGTATAAAGGCCCGGGTGTGATGTTTTCCATGGAGGTTAGGGTAAGGATCTCTAAAGGAAGGACAAGAACCTAGAGGAAGGAACACCTTCCCGAACGGATCTAATCTCCTTTATTGATAATTACCATAACTCCTCACAGATCTTCATTCGGGTATAGAAAGCGTTGAGGTTTACTTGCATTTCCAAACCATCCCTAAACCTAACCCTAGCAAGAATAGATCTAGTTAATTGCCCTAGAATAATTAGGTTTTTTAGATTTAATAATTAATCCGAATACCCTTCGGAATTAACTCGTAAGCGCGACTAGGAGATTCACAAAATCCCTATGGACCGACCCGTACTCACCGGCTAGCTTCATGGGACGCCGTTCTTGATTGCGGTTACAAATATTTTTTATCTATCTTTTAGAAAGCGCAAGCACACTAAATCATTCAATCATAACCCGGGACGTTTTGGAGAAAAACTAGCAACTCCAGAGACCTATTTAAGACACTAAGAGACCACCCTGAGAAGACAGACCCAAACGGAGCACCCCGGGTCGAGCTCACCGGATTTCTGGGTATTGTGGCTGGTCTTATTTTGGGTAGTGGGGTCAAGGTTGCTTCTATAGCTCACCTACTCCATATACAACACCATATACTTATTTGTTTAGTCCCAGTTTACCTGAACCAAAATCTGAGAGCACATTGGGGTGTTTTTGGTTATGTTTTCCATATTTTGGAATTCTTGGTTTTAGTATTTGATATTGTATTGGGTCATTGGATGTTTTTACGTCAACGAAGAGGGTTGTTTGGTTGGTTTTGCATGCGTAGACTATAGGTTCTAACCTATTGGCAATCCATGTGCCGTATCGGTTTTCGGATATTGATTGTGTTTTCATATCGATTGTGTATAGATTGTAGGTACTTCTCGTGGACTTCCGAGACGACGAAGCACATCGACTGCACCTAAGCGAGAAGTTTAGCAGGTGAGTAGATTTATATCTACGGGGGAAGTCGGGTGGATGGCGGATAGCACCCCCGCAAATTATTATGGAAACCGATATATATAGAATATGGTTAAGAAAACCATGTTAGAAACTTATGGATAGGGTTTAAGAATGTATACGTAAGATAACTTGATGTGAGATATTAATGTGATGAACGAGTATACGACGTGATATGATGACTTGGTGTGATATGTCGTTATATGGATGCGGGTCGATATGAAACAGTTGATACCTTCGTCGGTCCCACAATATGAGATTGATATGGATGGGACCTAGGATATAGGTATATAGATATATATAATGTCATGAATCTTGAGTGATATGCCGTCCGAGACTTTAGGTCCGTACCCTCAGCGTCATATAGATTGATAGGATCCCTAATAGTTTAATACCGACGCACGATGATTTACCGTACGTGATGAGTTTTATGATGATTGATCCATACCCTTGACTAGAGGATGCCATACAATAGATTATACTGTACGTGATGTTATGAGGATGGATGCCGATTGATAGATTCACTGACTCGGATATATTGTAGACACGTATACCTTGTAGCGTTTCGCTTACGATGTACTTTATGCTGCGTTCATGATATTCGCATTGCATTGCATATACCTGTGCTAGTACACCTACACCATTATCGATGATGCATATGTTACACTTACACAGATTGGCCGGCTCACACACCTTCATCATCAATAATTGCTATGTCACTTACACAGTAGAATTGCCACATCATTATTTTAGGTTGCATGATATACTTGCTATTCTCACATCATTATGCTATGTCACATCACCGTTCCATGTTGCATGATATACTTGCTATGCCCACATCATTATGATATGTCACATCACTGTTCCATGTTGCATGATATACGGATATGCTCACATTTCTGTTATATGTTCGCACACATCATGCTTTACGATTATATGCACTGAGATGTTGTTTTCATGAGATTTCTGGATTTGAGAACCGTGGTTTTTTCAAAGGAAAGTATGTATTGTTTTAAAAACCCGGCTTCTCGTGATATGATATTTCGAGACATCCACCATGTGTTTTCTCGGTTCTGAGATTGGCATGTGAAACCCAATTCGATGAGCGATAGGCACCGTCTGTGGGTACATGGTGGACCCGGTATGGTACCCCGGGGCGAGATATGATTTTCGTGGTGTAGACGATGAGCCTGATGTTGGAGATAGTGCCCTCAGAGTCAATTATTAGATCACAGGCACGTGATTACAATGATTGAGGGAGGACCTGTCCCAGTAGGACATTCTTACTCAAGATGATAGTATGCTATCTGGTTTATCTTTATCATCGTGTACTGCTTTAAGTGACCTTACGAGTCGCTATTACACGTTGATAGAGCCCCTAGGATTCTTGCTTGACTACCAACAGTATGAGGGCGATCATATACGTGGGAGCTTAGGTCTATAAGCACATCCTTAAAAGGTCCCTAGTCGTGGGAGTTTCGAGACAGGGCATCGATTCTCCAGAGTAGACTAGTGTATACAGTCGAGACCCCGACGAGGGGTGGTGGCCGGTCTCACAAGCCACTGGTGTCAGTTGGTTCACCTAAGATGTATACAGGTGCTCATTGGGTTATGAGTACACCGGACAAGACTCGCCGGGAACCTGCTAGTTGGGATTATACCAGACGTCAGATAACAGTTCCCAGGTGACATATGTACAGGTTAGTTCATTGACCTCATATCGTCATTTGTCTCATGTGAGTTCCCACTGTACTTTGATTACTACCCTACCACGGCTCAAAGGAGTCGTGCAAACAGGTTTTAGTTGGGTACAGTCCCGTGCCACATGGAGGCAGTGAGCGGATCTGCAGGGGTTCGTCTCTCCCGGTATTGGGGGTTAGGTCGCGCTGTTTCTAGGAGAGCCATTACACAAAGCCCTCGGCCGAGGCAGGAGATTTACTGGTAGGTATTCCAGTAATATCTCAGGGTGTTCTGGGCTACACTCCGACACGACTTGTACCGCTTTTGGGGGTCTGACTTTTACCAACCCCCTAGGCCCGCCATCCGATACTCATAGACGAACGGACCGGACTGTACGGATATTGTCACTGACAGGCTCAGTAGGGTGTCAGGATGAGTTCGCTCATCGACGTCCCTTTTGGTCAATAGCTGGTTGCCCGTCACATATGGATAATACCTCTGATGTGCTAGTGGTTAAATCCACAGCCATAGTATTGACGAGTCTTTAGAGTCCACCACACACAGTTACTCAAGTTTCGGGCGAAACGCTGTAGAGGCTGTATGGAGATATGGTAGGGTTCGATCAGATACGTGCGGTATTGCACGGATCGTGATCGGACGGATTTTTACTAGCCGGCTTTGGCTTAAGCCGGATCCTAGTATTAGATAGTGTAGATTTTGTCTCTTTGCATTTGTGTTCAGTGGGAATACAAATGCGGGCATGTATTTGCAGTAGCGGGGTTTTCCTGTAATTTATTACGGGATCAGTTTTCTGAAGTTGCCAGTTTGCATTCCGTTCCGGCCAGTTTTCCTTAGTTCCTTCGCGGCCGGACTTTTCTGGTGGAGGGGGTTATTTGCATGTTTGCAAATAACTTATTGTGGAGGGGGTTTCTTGCATTTGTGGCTTCTATCATCATGAGATACTTTATACATCATTTCTTTGTGATTAGAGTTGA
Organism: Agapanthus africanus; assembly: GCA_030015575.1. Classification (NCBI taxonomy): domain Eukaryota; kingdom Viridiplantae; phylum Streptophyta; class Magnoliopsida; order Asparagales; family Amaryllidaceae; genus Agapanthus; species Agapanthus africanus. Next base: position 617,199,703 of record CM057341.1, read on the forward strand.
TCTTGATTTAGATTTGACCTTGTTATCATTACCCTTGGATGTGGTCACCCTCTACTTTTCCTACAATTACCTCCCTTCATGGTTTTGGGTTTTTCCCTCCACCATTTTGTTGATAAGGGGCCGGCCACACATATGAGATATGGGGGAGTTCATTTTTCATGTGGAGAAAAGTGTTCATCTCATTTTGTATCAAAGTTCCCAAGCTCCATTTCTCATTGCTCCTTTTGATTCTCTACCCCATCCTCCATGGCAACTTCACTACCCGTGAGAGACAAAGTATTCTACACTACACCTACAGTACCCTTGGACGTGTCGGCTACCCAACTTCGCGCCCGAGTTGCCTCGGTCCAGAGGTGGGAGCCCGTAAAAGTATTCGGCTACGTGGTGCCCTTTTCGACGAGGACGTGACGGACGGAGATTCCGCGGGAGATCGGAGTGGAGACAAAGACCGAAGGATACGGATCGCTTGGTATACTTCTCTATCCATTCTCTTGTTAGCTAGGATTAGGTTAATGGTTACGATCCGGGTTTATTGTCCGCGGTAGCGCCGGTTTAAAGATAAGAAAAAATTTTGATTCCGCATTTTGGCCTCGAGTAGACGGCCGGGGCGCTGCCGTGGCGCAACATGGTATCAGAGCCACGCCATTATCCTAGTCTAGCTTGTACTAGTATGTTTAAAGCTTTGATCGAACAAAAATCCCAAAAACCGTATTTCGTGTGCATCAGGTTTCTGTCAAAATTTTTTGGGCTCTAAAAATTTTTCAGTACATTGCAGAGACATGTGTAGGGGACTATAAGAATTCTGTGAAAATTTGGTCGCGTGATCTCACTATTCCACCGCGGAACCGCGGCCAAACCCAGTATTTGCCGCGGTTCCGCGGCCATTTTAACAGTTCATTGGACCAAATTTTTTCAGTGAGCTTTTGGGTTGGAAATAGGGTTTTTGGAACATCCTTTTTGGGCCCAGATTTTCTATGAGTGCTACAGTAGTGCTTGGGGCCCACTTGGGTATATTTGATCGATCGGATATTTTAAATATGCTAGTTCACAGTATTTACATTATATCTACGACCGTGAATGTCATTTGATCGGTAAATCCTGTCTAACTGCTATAGCCCTTTTAGACGGATTTGCGAACGTGACATTCACGTTGATGTTCTGTGTTGTGCTATGTTGTTGCGGATCGGTCATGGGGGATAACCTGGATGCAATATTAGTACAGTTTTGTTTTATTTGTACATTTGATATTGCGGGGAGAGCGTCCGACATGTGGACTGCCGTCACTGCCTGTTTGTATTATTCTTTTGGGGCACGACCAGGTTGCGGTCGATGTACCCGTTGTATGTATATTTTACTTTCTGTACTAGGATTACCCCGCGGAGGGGTTCACGGGTAGCCGGGTTCTAGAGGGCAACGAGCCCGCATCTCATGGCATTGAGACAGAGGGGGCTTCACTCTAGAATTGGTGGGCTATGCGCCGCACTCGTAGGGGGTATAGGTTGGCCCAAGGAGGGGTGCCCAAGTTACCGGATTCCGTGAAGTGCTGGGTGGTCCATTCATGTTGCTGAAGGGGGCTGCCTCGCTTCAGGTTTTGGCGGGTAACTTGCCGCGCCCGTAGGGGTCTAGGATTTTCATTGCACAGGCTATCCACACGACCAAGGGAACGTCGGGTTTCAGTAGCGGCTCTATGAAACCAGGGGATCCCAGATATCTGTATTGTTCTGTGATGCTGGTTACATTTCTGTCATGTTGCATTTTATCACGCCTTGAGCGAATATTATATATTGATATATATATTAGTAGATGTTGTATATGTTTTGCATCCGCGCTAGTCCAGTCCCCGCTCTGTCGTTAGTTAGCTAACCTAAGGGTGATGACGGGACCCAGTAGCGAATGCGGATGGCATATACGTATGTCATTATTTTCGTTCCTTTTGTGGTGTGATCAATTGATGGGACTGCGTTGATTCGGATCAATGCAAGATAAACAAACCTATTCTGATGTTGTTGGAACATTTTTCAAAAAGTTGTTATTGCAAGGATGTTCACTTTTGTTTTGCATCGTAGTATTCAGTTGGAATATCCTGCTCCTCAGTCGACGAGGCAAGGGCCGAGATCCCTTCACCGGGAGTGACCCCTTGGACAAAAGTTTGCGTCAGGGCAGTAACTTCACTATAGCCGATTACTTTTGCTTTGCATCGTGGTATTCAGTTGGAATATCCTGCACCTCATTCTACGGGGAAAGAGCCGAGATCCCTTCACCGGGAGTGACCTCTTTAGCAAAGGTTTTCGCCACTATATTTTTATAAAAAGCTATGCAGTTTCTTCAACGATATCAAGTTCATTACGTTAAATGTTTTTCGCCAAAAACCAGCCGTAGCCCTCCGTCATTTCTTACGGGTATTGTTTAGTATTCGTCGTTTGTTGACTCCGTCAAGGCGTAGTGTACGGTAGCTAAGTGGTGTTTGTTTGTTGCATAAATGGGATTGGTTAGGACAGTCGTGCGGCCTTGTTGACTCCGTCAAGGGCACGTACGGGTGGGTTTAATGCAATCCAGATAATGACGGGTTGAACTTGACTAGGACTCTTTGATTTGTTGACTCCGTCAAGGCCACTTGGGTCCTAGGGGTAAAAATCACATCGGGAGTTTCTAAAGAAACTGAAACTTGCCAGGCATACGCATACCTTCTGGAGTGTGGTGACGTTAGTGGATTCCGTCACGTTATCATGCGATGATAGTTAGATCCTGATTCCCACTGATGAGTTGGTTTACTCCTCGGGCGATCCCGACTAATTCTTCTTTCAGGTTTCGAGAAGAATTTGACGTTACAGTGGGAGGTTTCCAGATTAGATAAAGTGATAACCATTCTGATCTAGGTTAGAGTGCACGCTGAGTGTTTCTTTTCTCTCTCTCTTGGCAGCGACCATTGACCCGACCCTAGACTATGACTCAGTGACCAAATTAACCGAACATTCTTATAAGACTGGCTTTTGGATTGTCAGAGTTGCAAACTTCATTGCCACTCCCACTTTTACCCTTTTCTCCAGGACACCCCGTATTACTATGAACGTCCACTTCCATTGGACAAAACCATCGTATGGTTATATACGAACTCGAAGGAATTTATTCGAGGATGGTTTCCGGTTCTGGAGAAAATGAATAGGACTATTCAGTTGTCTTTTCCTTTTACCTTCTCTCAGGTTGCGAGTACTCCTTGGTTTAGGAGATAGTACACCTATTACGCAAAATTGGATAGTCTTCTTCCAAACCATAGGCAGGTGCCGACCGGTAGGGAATGAAGAAAACCGATTAGCCTAAACAGTGTACAGAAGGTATTAAGTTAAGACAAAGAAAGGGATTAGTAAGAGAGCAAAGTAAATTGCGACTGCTATTCACGACCAAACCAAGTATTTCTTCGCCAATCCTAAATCACCTTTGTATTTCTCCAGGACACTCCGTATCACTACGAAGATCCCAAGTTTATTGGATAATCCATCGTATGGTTATATACGAACTCGAAAGGAACTTGTTCCAGTTCGCGGATGGATCCTGGTTCAGGAGAAATAGGAATAAGGTTTATTCGGTTGTCTTTTATCTTCACCTTCTCTCGCATTGCGAGTGCTCCTAGGATTAGGACAGTACACCCATTATGCTTATTGGATAGTCTTCTTCCAAACCATAGGCTGGTGCCGAACGGTAGGGAAGGAAGAAAACCATTTGGCCTAAAGGGGTGTACAGAAGGTAATGACTAAAGACATATGAAGGGATTTGGAGAGGTGGCAAAGAATTATACGGTTATAGTTGTGAATCTGGATAATGGAAGAGACATTACTAGGAATACCGGGATACCCCATCGAAACATTCCAATGTTTCAGTTTCACTGTGTAATGTTAAAAGAAAACTGATTTCTCAATTAGACAGTTGCTCCAGGGTATGTATTTACCAGGTTTGATTCTCACATCTGTATGGTTTTATAGATGATGAGTGGGAGTAAGTTATTGGGAATTAGGTGATCATCCTCATTATATCGGAATTCGTTCTAATTGGTGATATCTGAGGAAGTCACCTGGGTTGTTTGCCGGACGGCAAATATTTGGTTTTGAATATCCGTTGTTATGCACCAATTTCAAATTGATATATCTGTACGTCTATTTTTATAGAGTGAGATATACCTTTTTGAAATTATGTCTATGACATTTACCTATATCAGTGGATGGTTAGGTAAGGAGCATTGAACAGCGATGTAATTCTTCTTAACCATAAGTACAGTTTTCAACCTATGACACATAGTGAATGAGTTATTAGACTCAAGGGACTTGTACAAAGTATTGTATATTGTCCTGTGTCCATTAGGTCAGAGGGGTTGGTCCTCGTACTATATTCGGCTTACTTATGACTTCTCTAGTTTTTAGACAGTGTTTCGTAGAAACACAAGGTCCGAATTTTGAGAAGTTATAGGTATAAGAGTAAAGTAGAGAACCAGGTATTGCAAGTATCGGGATTCTTCAAGGTGATCGAAGATGTAAATACTTGTGAATGGTGTTCAGTTGATAGTAGTGATTAAGAGAACTAGCTTCTTTTTCAGGTTACTCATAATTGGAAGTATTCCTAAGTTGAGTAACGTTGATCGGCCTCCTTCCATTTAGTTGACATGCACTGGAGACAGCTGCATGATTTGAATCCGGTTCAATTAAATCAGTGCCTCTGTTTCTATATTGGATATAGAACAGTTCATATCTTGACATTGTTAAGGTACGGGGAGTTGTCCGGCTTATGCTTAAACCAGACTCTGGATAACTCAAGGCACGTTTCTGTAATGGCTGTTTGTAGGTTGACCCAGGCTATGACGAGGGTTGACTTTCTACCATCTGGAAGATCAATAGTGATACTGCTCTTGACTCACCACATTTTTAAAAGAAATGGATTTTTTCAGAAAACAGTAGTGGGAGTATGGTAGAGCTGGAAGTGATTCCAGAACCGCAAACGATTACTGAAGATTTGATAAGAACCTAAAGATTCAATCTGGTTTGACATTCCATTAGCCACTCCGCAGATATGGTGGGTAACCTCAGGCACCCGAGAGGTACTTCGGTATGCTCAAGGACGGTGGCAGGGAGGTTCTTGTTTACCCAGACTTGCCATTGCTGTTGTTCCAGACTGTGAGACCCGGCAAGAGGATGAGTATAGCGTCATTCTAAACAGGCTTTAGAAGCGTACGTGTATATGACTCTGCCAGAGGGTTGTCGTAGTCAGTGGGAGCAACGGAAGCATAGTGGGCAAGAGGCTTATGTTTATCTATAGACTAAAGCAGATATAGCGGAGATAGATCATCTATTTCTGATGTGATAGTCATGGGTTTGACTTCATCAGAATAGGGGATGGATCTGTTAAGAAGGTAGTAGGGTGTGATGTCCTGGTATTTGATGACATACACAGAGTAGGAAGTGATATTCCTATACTACGATCGGTTATACGTTGGTCGTCACACAGTGGTTTCTCTACATAGGACTTGGATATTATATCAGACATTCTGGTCACTAGATCTATGGTTTTAGATCTAGATTTGGGTGGTTTCCCAATTAGGGTACTTAGACAGCATTCTGTGAGTATTTAGAATGGACGACTCCTAGCACGGTAGTGTACCTGCAGATGATGGAGTCGCCCTCTCTAAAGGTGTCTTACAGGCTAAAGGGGAGAGGGATACGCATGATTGGCAGATCACTTGCTTAGGCAATTGAGTCAATCATGAGATGTCAAGTACCACACCAGATGTTGTTCTTGCAGTAGATGCAATAAGTTGATATTAATCCAATTCTGGAGAAACAATCGGAAGCAGCTTTAGAACATAAGTGGATGTTCTAGGGATTTGATAACGGCAGCCTCCTTTAGGAGACGGTTATCATTCCAGGCTTCCAAGGTGACCTGGACGACAGGGTGGTCGTCAGAGTCATAATTTTCCCTCTGACGAGGGGCAGTATTTTGGATAGGTGATCCAAGCAGATACTGAGAGAAGGTATAGCGCAGGATACTGATTAAGTTCAGTTGACGATACAGTCTAAGAAGTTTGGATTTGGAGTTCATTTATGAGCTAGGTCCCATCAGACATCCAGACACATTCTAAGACAGGTATTGCTTATTTCGGGAGATGGCTTTCTCCGCGAACTTGAGATAAAGAGAGACATAGAAAGAAATATCAGAGCGGATCCACTCACTGAGGCTATTCCTCGAACGCATTAGTTTCGCAAACGAGCTTTGTGAGACTGACTAGTAGAGGAGTTGGGTGTTCGATATAACACGGGCTGTGAATATGCGACATCGCAATAATTAGCCTTGAGTGCAAGTGAGAGATTGTTGGAGATAGTGTCCTCAGAGTCAATTATTGGATCACAGGCACGTGATTACAATGATTGAAGGAGGACCAGTCCCAGTAGGACAGTCTTACTCAAGATGATAGTATGCTATCTGGTTTATCTTTATCATCGTGTACTGTTTTAAGTGACCTTACGAGTCGCTATTACACGTTGATAGAGCCCCTAGGATTCTTGCTTGACTACCAGCAGTATGAGGGCGATCATATACGTGGGAGCTCGGGTCTATAAGCACATCCTTAAAAGGTCCCTAGTCGTGGGAGTTTCGAGACAGGGCATCGATTCTCCAGAGTAGACTAGTGTATACAGTCGAGACCCCGACGAGGGGCGGTGGCCGGTCTCACAAGCCACTGGTGTCAGTTGGTTCACCTAAGATGTATACAGGTGCTCATTGGGTTATGAGTACACCGGACAGGACTCGCCGGGAAACTGCTAGTTGGGATTATACCAGACGTCAGATAGCAGTTCCCTGGTGACATGTGTACAGGTTAGTTCATCGACCTCAGATCGTCATTTGTCTCGTGTGAGTTCCCACTGTACTTTGATTACTACCCTACCACAGCTCAAAGGAGTCGTGCAAACAGGTTTTAGTTGGGTACAGTCCCGAGCCACATGGAGGCAGTGAGCGGATCTGCAGGGGTTCGTCTCTCCCGGTATTGGGGGTAAGGTCGCGCTGTGTCTAGGAGAGCCATTACACAAAGCCCTCGGTCGAGGCAGGAGATTTACTGGTAGGTATTCCAGTAGTATCTCAGGGTGTTCTGGGCTACACTCCGACACGACTTGTACCGCTTTTGGGGGTCTGACTTTTACCAACCCCCTAGGCCCGCCATGCGATACTCATAGACGAACGGACCGGACTGTATGGATATTGTCACTGACAGGCTCAGTAGGGTGTCAGGATGAGTTCGCTCATCGACGTCCCTTTTGGTCAATAGCTGGTTGCCCGTCACGTATGGCTAATACCTCTGACGTGCTAGTGGTTAAATCCACAGCCATAGTATTGACGAGTCTTTAGAGTCCACCACACACAGTTACTCAAGTTTCGGGCGAAACGCTGTAGAATCCGTATGGAGATATGGCAGGGTTCGATCAGATACGTGCGGTAATGCACGGATCGTGGTCGGACGGATTTTTACTAGCCGGCTTTGGCTTAAGCCGGATCCTAGTATTGGATAGTGTAGATTTTGTCTCTTTGCATTTGTGTTCAGTGGAAATACAAATGCGGGCATGTATTTGCAGTAGCGGGGTTTTCCTGTAATTTATTACGGGATCAATTTTCTGAAGTTGCCAGTTTGCATTCCGTTCCGGCCAGTTTTCTTTTGTTCCTTCGCGGCCGGACTTTTCTGGTGGAGGGGGTTATTTGCATGTTTGCAAATAACTTATTGTGGAGGGGGTTTCTTGCATTTGTGGCTTCTATTATCATGAGATACTTTATACATCATTTCTTTGTGATTAGAGTTGATCTTGATTTAGATTTGACCTTGTTATCATTACCCTTGGATGTGGTCACCCTCTACTTTTCCTACAATTACCTCCCTTCATGGTTTTGGGTTTTTCCCTCCACCATTTTGTTGATAAGGGGCCGGCCACACATATGAGATATGGGGGAGTTCATTTTTCATGTGGAGAAAAGTGTTCATCTCATTTTGTATCAAAGTTCCCAAGCTCCATTTCTCATTGCTCCTTTTGATTCTCTACCCCATCCTCCATGGCAACTTCACTACCCGTGAGAGAAAAAGCATTCTACACTACACCTACAGTTCCCTTAGACGCGTCGGCTAGCCAACTTCGCGCCCGAGTTGCCTTGGTCTAGAGGTGGGAGCCCATAAAAGTATTCGGCTACGTGGTGCCCTTTCCGACGAGGACGTGACGGACGGAGATTCCGCGGGAGATCGGAGTGGTGACGAAGATCGAAGGACACAGATCGCTTGGTATACTTCTCTACCCATTCTCTTGTTAGCTAGGATTAGGGTAATGGTTACGATCCGGGTTTATTGTCCGTGGTAGCGCCGGTTTAAAGATAAGAAAAATTTTTGATTCCGCATTTTGGCCTCGAGTAGACGGCCGGGGCGCTGCCGTGGCGCAACACCTGGCAGAGGGACCACTACATACCGGTGATAGTATTTGGACTCGTCGGTTATCCGGAGGATACCGAACGGAGTCATGAGATGGATGAGGGCCGATCAGAGTATGCAGCGCCTGAGATGAGATAGATATCAGGGCCGATCTGAGGATGCGGTGCCTGAGATATATGAAGATTTACGTGTCGGTGTTGGACACGGGTTTCATGATGTTTCGAGTGTCGATGTTGGACACTCAGGTTCCATGATTTTGATGTGTCGCAAGGGACACACGTTGATTTATATCCTCATACTTTCATGCATATGCTTTTATGATATTTACATGCATGACATTGTTGTGTCATTGATGGACATGCGGATGAGATCCACATGCATGCAGGCATTGATTATACGGTTGGATGATATCCACATGCAGATAGGCATTGATTATATTGTTGGCATATATGCAGATACGGTCACCTTAAATATCATGGTATTGCCTTTATGATATAGTTGACCTAGGAATCATTATTTTATTCGATTTCTACCTGATGATGTTTTCTACTCACGAGTTGGCAACTCACCCCCGTTGTGCCACAGTTCTTGCAGGTTGACTGCATGGATCAGTAGAGGCATCGCTGGCACGCAGCTGCATTCGGGTGATTTGCTTTGGTAGGTGGTACATGTTGGATCGTGCCACTCTCGTATTATTATTCCTATTATATCTAGTCAACTCCATCAATCAGAAACTAGTATTGTATAAGTAGTAAGAGTTAGCAAAACTTATAGTTGCGAGACTTGAGCGATGGGTTATATGTTCGCTTGGTAGGTTTGATGTCCTGCTTTACATTATTCCTTGTGTTGATCTTCGCTATTGGGCGTCGTATACTTATATTCTTTCTTGCGTGGTTGTGACCCCGCCGATTGGCGAAGAGCTAGCTCCTGCTTGGGGATGCCTATATATTGTTGTATATCTGTTTTGGATCAAAATATACTAGGGAGGTGCTGTCTGTAATTTTAAAAGACAAACATGATTCATTATACCTTTATTTCAAAACTTCACCTCTTCTATTTTCTTAAAAAGGTTTAGATTTTTGGGTTTCGGCTTACTTAATTTACGTTGCGCCTTTAGACGTTGCGTGATTTAAGTGCCGGTCGTCACGAACTAAATTCGGGTCGTGATAGCTCATCTCAGTGTCACTGAACGCCACCGTACCGACTCTGACAACCATGACCCGCATGCGGCGCATGATTCCATAACCCGCATGCGGCGCATGATTCCATGACCCGCTGAGCGCCGGACAGCTCCACACCCCGATTTCAAGGGAGACCAGGCCGTCGTTACGACACCCGCCGTGCGCTCTCACCCCTTGAGGAGGTGTCAGTCAGTTCGTCTGCTTCCAGGCACAACCGGCACCCCAACTCCCGCCGAGGCCATGCAAACGGAGAACATCGGGACTATTCAAGAAGGGCCTCACCCGAGGATTTAAGAAATGTGATTGAGCGGAATCGAAGCCGCACCATAGCACAGGCCCGGAGCGGGGATAGCCGCCCCTCCGACTGTGCTGAATCCTCGGGGTACCACCAAAGGATCAAGGCCATCAAAAGGAAAATTGAAGGCATACGACGGGATGGCCATATGTCCGGCGAAGGGGTAAAGTACTCTATCGATTCGCTCATAAGGCCCTTTACAGAACAGCTATTGGCTGAGCGCGTCTTGTCCAGGAACAAGCCGCCTAAAGTGGCCCTCTTCGACGAGAAGTCCGACCCGAAGGACCACTTGGACGCGTTTACGGCGGTCATGAGCTTCCAAGACAACTCAGATGCAGCTCAATGCCGAGCTTTTCCCACCACCTTAATCCGAGCTGGCCTGGACTGGTTCCGAAGGCTTGCGCCGTGCCCCATCGAGACCTTTGACGAGCTGGCTACCCAATTCCTCAGTCATTTCGTCGGTAACCGACGAGAGAAGAGACGGTCGACTACTTATTCACTGTCAAGAGCGAAGACAAGGAATCCTTCAAAGGGTATGTCACTCACTTCTACAATGCCCTCCTGGAGGTACCCGAGTACCGCGAAGAAACAGTTATCACCGTGCTGGGTCGAGTCTTAGGCACAAAGAGTGGCTCTGCTCTTTTGCATTGGCGCAACTTAAGACCATGGCCGAAGTGAAAGTATAGACCGAACGAGAAATCCAATTCAAGTCCGAGGTGAACTCCAACCTACTCGGAGGCGACCAAGAAAACCGGAAGAAGAGGGACAGGGAAGAAAAAAGAAAGTCGATTGTCCGAAACCTTATTCCCCGAGGCTTCAGGAGTACACCCCTCTGGACATTTCCCAGACCGAGCTGTTGGAGGAAATTAAGGGCGAGAGGTTCTTTAAGCTCCCGCCAGCTACACAAAGGGCGGGCAAGCGTCTTCGCGGCCCGTACTGCACCTATCACAGGTCGCAAGGTCATGAGACTGAAAGCTGCAAACAGCTCCGCGACTATATTGAAGAACTGATCCGCTCCGGTCACCTAGCGAAATACCTACGGGACAAGCAACAGACGAAACGAGAGCAAAAAGACCAAACCCCTCCCGGGGAATTAACAATCAGGAAAATCATGGTCATTTCGGCTGATCCAACTCTGGGAAGTAGGAGGAACCACCACCACCTTCCAGTCGAGGGCATAAGCAATCCACCCACAAGAAGCGCAGGAAGGATGACCCAATCATCTTCACCGATGATGACCTTCACGGCATAGCACTTCCTTACAATGACCCTCTTATGGTAACGGCCGGAGTTCACCGTTATGGGGTCCAAAGAATATTGGTCGACTCAGGGAGCTCGGCGGATATCCTGTTCTACGACTGTTTCCAGCGTATGGGGTTATGTTCATCCGATCTTCAGCCGGCCTCTCACGTCCTCTCTGGGTTCACCAACCATTCCGTCCCGGCTGAGGGATCGGTCACCCTCCTCTTCAACATTGGGGAAGCGGGCAAGACGTGAACCGTACCGGTAAATTTCTTCGTTGCTAAGGTCCCGTTGTCCTATAACATTCTCCTGGGGAGCCCTACCTTAAACGTCCTCCGGGCTCAGATCTCGACTTATCACCTTGCGCTTAAATTCCCTTTGGATAATGGGGGGATAGGCCGGGCCAATGGGGAACAATAAACTGCCAGGATGTGCCTTGACTCGGCGTTCCCTGCCGGAGAGCAGGGCGACGATTTTGAATACACACATGATTTCCAAGGGTCTTTAGATACACGCGACGACCAAAAGGAAGTTCGAGATGCCCCGGTGGAAGCGTTGACAGAAATCCCCCTCATAGAGGGAGTCGATAGTCGGACAGTCCAGATTGGCTCTCTCTTGACAGGGGACACCCGTGAAGGCCTGATCCGGTTCATCCGAGATAACTCGGACATATTCGCTTGGACGCCAGCGGACATGCCTGGGATCGACCCTGATATGATCTCCCATAAGCTCGAGGTCGACCCGAAGGCCCGATCTATCCAACAAAAGAAGAGAAGCTTTACGCCATTTAAACAAAAGGCGATAGAAGACGGGGTGGATCAATTGCTCGCCGCCAACTTCATCAGAAACCTAGACTACTCGGATTGGCTAGCGAACGCTGTCATGGTCAAGAAGGAAAACGGAAAATGATGCATGTGCATCGATTTCACGGACTTGAACAAGGCTTGCCCCAAACATATGAAAGTGTTTATTACCCCCACCACTGGGTTTTACTAGCATCAAGCATGCCATTTTTGAAATTTTTGGGGTGCTATTTAACACTAACCTAGAATGTAAACTAGATGATTAGGGTTAATTATGATGATATGATAAAACTAAACTAAGAGAAGGAGGAAAAAACCTTTGTAGACCGTGTCCTTCTCTTCAAAAGCTCTGTGTAGTAGTCCACGTGACTCCACTAGGCTCCACTTGAAGTTGGATCGAGCTTCCTTTGCGATCTTTGTGCCAAAGATGATCCGCCCGAAGCTACGCTAATCTAAGCTAGCTCTTCACTAAACTCTTTAGTGAAGGAAACACACTACACTTAATTACTAAATCAAGTGTAGGATGGTAACGTAAAGGTTTTGTTTGCTCACTAGGGTCCTCACAAGCTCAAGGTTTCATAACTAATATGAAGGATTCAGCTTGGTGGAGGTGAGGAGGAAGATGAAGAGAGCTAGAGAGCAAGGAGCTCAACTCAAGAAAAATTGATCAAGTGAAGAAAATGCAAGTGTAGAATGGCTTTTACAAACTCACACTTATTGAAGCATCAATTTTCCTCAATAATAAAATGAAACCATGCTTCAATAGTGAAGTAAGATGAATAAAATATTCATCAAGCCATGATTCATCCCATTCCTCAAATGTCACTTCTTTTCCACCTCACATTTTCTATTTTCCAAAAAAATAGAAAATCAAACATGCTTCATATATATATATATATATATATATATATATGAAGAAAACAAAATAATTAGTCGGTAATAATATTAGTTAATATATATATCATATTATTAAATCAACACTTGATTCAATAATCTGGTTATATCACATAAAACCTACTAATATCATTTATTTGTATATCACATTATCAAATCAACACTTGATTCAATAATCCGATCATATCACATAAAACATATTCGATATCAGATTACTGCCAGATTAAAATACGGTATCACATAATCGTATTTAATCAGTCCCCCGCACATATCAGTTTATGTGCCCTACTTCGTTTCGCTTGAACTAAGAAACTTCTGTGTGGGACTCTAAAAATTCGTCAATACGCCAGCAGTAGGTAATGATCACATCGGTTACCCACAAGCCGTCAGCGGTACTAGCTGGACGTAACGGTTACCCAGGTATTGAGCGAATAGAAGATCAACAAGTAAACCTGTCCAAACTCCCATGAAGCCTATAAGTAACACTTACCGTACAATCCGGTCTCTTTATCTGATATGTCGCATATCGAGTTTAGGGGTGGAATCTTCAGACCCCGGTAACTTGATAAGTCATGCCAATATATGACTCATAACGGTTCGAAAAACTACTGATAACTTTTACCAGTAAATCTCATCAGCCTTGGCCAGGGACTTACTGTTATAGCCAATCGAGCATAGCGCAACATCAACTCTTTATACCGGGAGGGACGAAACCCCTCCTATCACTAATTGCCTCCATATGACTCGGGACTGTACCCAAAATCCACTTGTTTGCACGACTCTTTTGAGCCGTGGTAGGGAGGAAATCAAAGCACAGTGGGAACCAAACAAGACTTTATGATGATCTCGGGTCTAAAAAATAACCTGTACCGGTGTCACCAGAGAACTGCTATCTGACGATACGTATAGTACCAACTAGGAGTTCTCGGCGAGTTCTATTCAGTGTACCCATATTCTAATGAGCACATGTGTACAATCTTTGATGTCAAACACCAATGGTTATAGGATCAACCATCGCCCCATACAGGGTCATGAAACGTACACACTGGTCTACTCTGGAATATCGATGCCCTGTATCGATACTCCTTCAATTAGGAACAATTAAAGGATGTGCTTGTGGACTATACAAGCTTCAGTATTATGATCTGCATCATAGTTCTGGTCATCAAGTAAACATCTTAAAGGCTTTATCAACATGTATCGGAGAGACAGTATAATAATACTAGTGCACATATTAAGATAAAGAGCAACCAGATAGCATACTATCATGTCGAGCAAGAAAGTCCTCCATATATATGTCAAAGCATCCACTATATCATACAATAATGGCCTTTAGAGAATACATATTCCTAACAAGACAACTATCCACTTCCTTCGGATAGACCAGCTAGTGGACAGCTCGGCCGGCTACGAATTACTGAGCTTCATGGATACTTTCTCCGGTTACAATTAGATCCGGATGGACCTGACAGATGAAGAACTTACCGCCTTCACCACCGACCGAGGAGTCTACTGCTACAAAATGATGATGTATACAGTCATATGTCTACAAATGCTAAGGTTGGTTCTTCGTACTTCATTATATTCACTGACCATCTCTCAAGATTTGGACATATATTCCTGTTGAAACACAAGTCTGAAACTTTTGAGAAATTCAAGGAATATAAGCTTGAAGTTGAGAACTAGACAGTTAGAAGTATTAAGTCCTTTGATATGATCGGAGAAGGGAATACTTGTGGATGGAGTTCCTGGAGTTTCTAAAAGGAGAATATGATTCTCTCTCAACTTACTCCTTCATATACAACATAGCATGACGGTGTGTCGGGGAGGAGGTATCGCGCCCTATGAGATATGGTGCGCTCTATGATGAGTACTGCTGAGTTGCTTGTGGCTATGCTTGTAATAAAAGGCTATCGTCAATAACCAGGTGTAGTTTATGATGAAACCTATACTCCAGTGGCTATGCTTAAGTCCATCAGGATTCAAGCACGCGTCGCGGAGTTGGAACATCTGTTTTAATGTGGCAGTCAAAGAGCATGACTTCATCAAAAAGGTAGATGAACCTTGTATATACAAGAATTTTATAAAGAGTAAGGTTGTCTTCCACGTATTGTATGTAGATAACACACTCTTGATAGGAAATGGTTTCCTATGCTACACTCGGTCAATCTTCTCTTATCACGAGGATTCTCCATGGAAGATCTGGATGATACCTACTACATCTTGTGGATTATGATCTATGGTGATAGATCTAAGTGGATGTTGGGAGTGTCTTAAATCCTAGTACAGTAACACCGTACTAAAAGGGTTTAGTATAGAGGATTCTAAGCATGGTGGTTCGCCCACTTACTCATAAATCACTCTCTCCAAAAAGATATTTTCCAAGACTTATTTAGAGAGAGCTCGCGTGCAAGGGATACCCTATGCTTCAGCAGTAGGTGCTAGTTATATGTATGCCCTAGAGGCCATTACCGTACATACGATGTATATTGTAGTAGATGCTTGGACATATATAGGGAGGACTTTCTTGCTCGACATGATAGTATACTATCTGGTTGCACTTTATCTCAACATGTATACTGATTGTCTCTATATTACATGTTGGTAAAGCCTTTAGAATGAGTACTTGACTACCAGGATTATGATGCAGATCATATTAGTGGGGACAGTGTAGTCGCTAAGTACATCCTTCAAATGTTCCCAGTCGTGGGTGTATCGAGACAGGGCATCGATATACCAGAGTAGACTAGCATATAGCTTCTCGATCCATGTAGATGGGCGATGGATGATCCCATATCCATTGGTGTTTTACATCAGAGACAGTATACGGGTGCTCAGTGGAGATTGGGTACACTGGACGGACTCGCCGAGAACTCCTAGATGGTATTATACCTAACGTCAGATGGCAGTTCTCTGATGACACTGGTACAGGTTAGTCTGTAGACCCGAGATCGTCATAGAGTCTTGTGTGGTTCCCACTGTGCTTTGATTTCCACCTTACCATGTTCAAGAGAACATGCAAAACGGTAGCTTTTGGGTACATTCCCGAATCACATGGAGGCAATGAGCGTTAGGAGGGGTTTCGTCTCTCCCGGTATTGGGAGTTGATGTTGCTCTGTGCTCAATTGGCTATAACAGGAAGTCCCTAGACAGAGCTGCTTCAGAGATATAGTGGTAAGTGTTATCAGTAGTTTCTTGACCCGTTATGAGCCACATATCGACACGACTTATCGAGTTACTGTGATCTGACGTTTACCATCCCTAGACGAGATATACGACATATCAGACGAAGAGACCGGACTGTACGATAGTGTTACTGATTGGATTCGCAGGAGTGTGAGCAGGCTTGCTTGTTGATCTTCTGATCACTCAATACCTGGGTGGCCATTACGTTTAGCAAACCGCTTACGGCTTGTGGGTGTTTGATATGATCATCACCTACTGCCGGCGTATTGACGAGTCTTTAAAATCCTACACAGAGGTTTCCTGGCTCAAGCGAAACGGGGTTGGAGCACGTATGTGATATGTGCGGGACCGAGATTGATACGATATGAGATACCGTATTCTATTCTCGTGATTTGTGACATCGGTCGGTTATATGTGATATAGCCAGGTTATCGGATCAAGTGTTGATTCGATAAGTTGTTACATTTGATATTAGTCGGTTATATGTGATATAGCCGGATTATTAAATCAAGAGTTGATTTAATAATTTAATGTATAATTATATATTTGATATGTTATATCATATTAACTAATATTAAGCTCACTTATGATTTCTTTTTCTCATTTTGTGCACATTGAATACATGTGATATATTTTTGTGTACATGTTTTGTGTCATGTTTGATGATACATCCAACTTGGGTGTGTGTTTGAATTACACCATGCTTGGTTTAATCCTAGGGTTTTTAATGGATTAAGTAATTTAAAACTAAAGTCTTTTGTCATGGCAAGAAGCTTTTAGAAGCTTGGATTTGCATTGACTAA
The DNA here is from genome assembly GCA_030015575.1 of Agapanthus africanus. Classification (NCBI taxonomy): domain Eukaryota; kingdom Viridiplantae; phylum Streptophyta; class Magnoliopsida; order Asparagales; family Amaryllidaceae; genus Agapanthus; species Agapanthus africanus. The sequence goes on from CM057341.1 coordinate 617,216,550, forward strand.
AATCTTCAAGTTTTGTTTTGCCTTAAGATATTTATAAACCAAACCATGGTTAACTCTCTACAATGGTTAATATATGATATTAACTCACCTATGGTTGCCATTATCCTTTGGATAATTATCAAGAGAGCTTTTTTCTTCTTCTTCCTAAAAAGCTTTCTAGCTTCAATGGAGATGAGAGGAAAAATGTGAGAAAATCAAATCTAAAATGAGCCCACTTCCTACTTCATCATCCTCTACTACTTGCCATTTAGTATAGGGTGTTTGCTTCACTAATTCCGTAATTAGTGAAGAGATAGCTTGGGTCGAAGCAAGCATGTTCGTTTCTTCATGGGAGCCTCTCTAGAATCCGGAGTTCACGATCGCAGCGAAGGAACTACTACACGGAGCTAATGAAGTGAAGGACCGGTCTACAAAGGTTGTATTCCTTGCTCACTTTTCATATGCGAAGTTGTTTACATAATATTCCGTCGGATTTCTAGTATACGATTCTATGTTAGGGTTAGCTAGAACGACAAATTTTTGAATTTGGCATGGACGATGCCTCCCGAAACCTTGCTGTCGTGCTAGAAAACCCTGCAGTAGGCTCTATCATTATGTGATGTTATGTACCAGACCAGATGTAGCTAACTCACTAAGTGTAGTGATTAGAAATCAATCGGGTCTTGGGAGAATCACTGGACAGCTGTGAAAGGACATTCTTAAGTACTTGAGAAGCAGTGAAGAAATGTTCTTGGGGTTTTGGTAACGGTGAACTCCAATGGGAGTCCATTATCAATTCCAGCTCCCAGAGTGATAAGGACGATTGAAAGTCAATCTCGGGCTTTGTCGTTACCCTAAGTAGAGGGACGGTATGTTGGATGAGTTCCAAGCTATATACTATGGCAAACTAGACGATAAAGGCTGAATACATTGCTACCAACGATGCTACCAAAGTGGATGTCTGGATATTTCTTGTTCATGAGATGAACATGGTTCCTAATATTGAGCGTCCAATAACTGTTATTGTGACAACAATGCAGTTGTGGCTTTGGCCTAGGAACGTCGGTCCCATCAGCGATCCAGACATATTCTGAGGACAGTATCACCTGATCAGGGAGTTGGTTGATCTCCAAAGGATCGAGGTAAGGAGAGTTGACGCGAAGGATAACACGGCGGATCCACTCACAGAGGCCATTCCGTAGAGAAACTTTTATGGGGCGTTGAATATGAGATACTACAACAAATGGCCTTAGTGCAAGTGAGAGATTGTTAGTTATATGTATACTCTGGAGGCCATTATTATACATATGATGTATAATATAGGGGATGCTTGGACATATTTAGGGAGGACTTTCTTGCTCGACATGATAGTATGCTATCTGGTTGCTCTTTATCTTAACATGTACACTTATTGTCTCTTGATCAGTCGAAAATATTGCATTTTTAACACATCAATTTCCCTACACTTTGCAATCATCTAAAGGTGTTTGGTATAAATATAGCACATATTAGCAATTTGTCTGCCAAAATACCAATAACATGTGTTATACATTATAACCAGCATTTTGAGGGAAATTGAGTGTTTATTATTACACGCATGATCTTTTGTGAATCAACACTTGTCTCGAGATTGTATGCAGGAAATTCTCCAGTTAAAAGAGCCGGAACTGCTAAAAGTGCTGATAAATTACGTCAAGTCAAAGACTTGAGATCTGGCAGTAAACAAGAAAGTATAAAAAGATTCCAGACATAAAATAAGGCCCTATGGATCAGCACCAAATCAACTTGAAGATTTCATGCATCAACTCCACAACATGGCCACGGATCCGCGGCCAAGTTGGCCTATCCGCCGTGGATCCGCGGCTATTTGGACATGTCAGCATGTCAAATTCCTCCACGTGGATTCTTGTAACGTCCAAGCTTCCAGAAGACTCCCAAAGATCACGTGGATTTTGTAAGTGCACGGCGGCGCCCCGGCCGTCAATCCGACGGCCAAATGCGGAAGCGGTGATAAACTTTAAATTTTCTTGAACTGGCAAACCGCCGCGCACTAATACCCGGATCGAACCACTAACTAGTCCTAGCTATCTACAAGAAAGGGAAGAGAGATATACCGACAGATCCGAGTCCTCCGGTCTTCTCGTCGTCGTCCCAATCTCCTGCGGAATGTCCCGTCTCCTCCTCATCGCCGGAAGTGCACCACATCGCCTACTTCTTTTACGGGCTCCCACCTCAATGCCGAGGCAACTCGGGCACGAAGCTGGCTAGTCGACGTGCCTAAGGTTTGCTGTAGAATGTAGTGTACAAGTCTCATTTTGGGGTTGTAGGAATTGCCTTTTGTGGAGGGATTGAACTATGGAGTTGAACTAGGGAATTTTGGTGAAGCAAAAATGATATATGATGAACCAAAAGACCCCCACCAATTTGGACAGCCCCACCTCAAGTGGCCGGCCTCTTCTCCTTGGAAAGAGAGTGAGTGAGTGAGGAGAATGAAAGTGCCATATGATAGAAAATGAGAGAGAGAGCCATCCAATCAAGCAAGAGAGAGAAAGGGTGATCATCACAAAACAATGATCACAAGAAAACCCTCACTCCAACACCACCATCACCAACAACCATGATGACTTTAAAAGTCAAGCCATCATGAGGAAGTCATGAAGTCAAGGTCAAGGGATGGGGCTATAATCATGATGCAACAAAAATGCAAAGACCCCCTCCACAACCACTTATTTGCAACAATGCAAATAAGCCCTCCTCCACCAATCTTCGGCCAATGAACGGAACAATGGAAATCGGCCGAAACAGAAAGCAAACTGGCAACTCCAGAAAACTGGTCCCGTAATAAATTACAGGAAAAACCCCGATACTGTGCATACACACCCGCATTTGTATTCCGACCGAAATACAAATGCAATGAGACAAAATCTACACTGTACTATACTAGGATCCGGCTTAAACCAAAGCCGGCTAGTAATATCTGTTCGATCCTGATCCGTGCAATACCGCACGTATCTGATCGAACGCTGCCATATATCCATACGGCCTATAGTACAAACTGTCCGATCCTGATCCGTGCAATACCGTACGTATCTGATCGGACCTTGCCATATCTCCATACGGCCTCTACAACCTTTCGCCCGAAAGCTGAGTAACTGAATGTGGGGGACTCTAAAGACTCGTCAATACCTTGGTTGTGGATTTAACCACTAGCACGTTAGAGGTATAAGCCAATACATAACGGGCTACCAGGTATTGACTAAAAGGGACGTCTGTGAGCGAACTCAGCCTGACTCCCTACTGAGCCTGTCAGTGACAATATCCGTACAGTCCGGTCCGTTCGTCTATGAGCATCGCATGGCGGGCCTAGGGGGTTGGTAAAAGTCAGACCCCCAAAAGCGGTACAAGTCGTTTCGGAGTGTAGCCCAGAACACCCTGAGATACTACTGGAATACCTACCAGTAAATCTCCTTGCCTCGGCCGAGGGCTTCGTGTAATGGCTCTCCTAGACACAGCACGACCTCACCCCCAATACCGGGAGAGACGAACCCCTGAAGATGCGCTCACTGCCTCCATGTCGCTCGGGACTGTACCCAACTAAAACCTGTTTGCACGACTCCTTTGAGCCGTGGTAGGGTAGTAATCAAAGTACAGTGGGAACTCACACGAGACAAATGACGATCCCCAGGTCGATGAACTAACCTGCACACATGTCACCAGGGAACTGCCATCTGACGTCTGGTATATGACCAACTAGCATGTTCCCGGCGAGTCCTGTCCGGTGTACTCATAACCCAATGAGCACCTGTATACATCTTAGGTGATCCAACTGACACCAGTGGCTTGTGAGACCGGCCACCGCCCCTCGTCGGGGTCTCGACTGTATACACTAGTCTACTATGGAGAATCGATGCCCTGTCTCGAAACTCTCACGACTAGGGACCTTTCAAGGATATGCTTATAGACCCCCAGCTCCCACTTATATGATCGCCCTCATACTGCTGGTGGTCAAGCAAGAATCCTAGGGGCTCTATCAACGTGTAATAGCGACGTGTCAGGTCACTTAAAACAGTACACGATGATAAAGGTAAACCAGATAGCATACTATCATCTCGAGTAAGACTGTCCTACCGGGATAGGTCCTCCATCAATCATTACAATCACGTACCTGTGACCTAATAATTGACTCTGAGAGCACTATCTCCAACAATCTCCCACTTGCACTCAAGGCTAATTATTGCGATGTCGCATACTCACAGCCCGTGTGATACCGAACACCCAACTCCTCTACTAGTCAGTCTCACAAAGCTCATTTGCGAAACTATTGCGTTCGAGGAATAGTCTCAGTGAGTGGATCCGCTTTGTTGTTTCTTTTTATGTCTCTCTATATCTCAAGTTCGCGGAGAAAGCCATCTCCCGAAATGAGCAATACCTGTCTTAGAATGTGTCTGGATGTCTGATGGGACATAGCTCATAAATGAACTCCAAATCCAAACTTCTTAGACTGTATCATCAACTGAACTTAATCAGTATCCTGCGCCATGCCTCTCTCAGTATTGCCTTGGACCAACTGTCCAAAATACTGCCCCTCGTCAGAAGGAATAACTATAACTCTGACAACCTCCTTGTCGTCCGGGTCACCTTGGAAGCCTGGAATGATAACTGTCTCCCGAATGAGGCTGTCGTTATCATATCCCTAGAACATCCACTTATGTTCTAAAACTGCTTCCGACTGTTTCTCCAGGATCGGATCAATATCAACTTATTGCATCTAGTGTAAGAACAATATCTGGTGTGGTACTTGACATCTCATGATTGACTCAATTGCCTGAGCAAGTGATCTGCCAATCATGCACATCCCTCTCCCCTTTAGTCTATAAGACACCTTTAGAGAGGGTGACTCCATCTTCTGCAGGTACACTACCGTGCATGGAGTCGTCCATTCTAAATACCCTTAGAATGCTGTCTAAGTACCCAGATTGGGAAACTACCCAAATCTAGATCTAAAGCCATAGATCTAGTAACCAGAATGTCTGATATAATGTCCAAGTCCCATGTGGAGAAACCACTGTGTGACGACCAAAGTATAACCGATCGTAGTATAGGAGTTTCCTTTCCTACTTTGTGTATGTCATCCAAATACCAGGATATCACACCCTACTACCTTCTCAACAGATCCATCCCCTATTCTGATGAAGTCAAACCTATGACTGTCACGTCAGAAATAGATGATCTATCTCCGCTACATCTGCTTTAGTCTATAAATAGACATAAGCTACCTGTCCACCAATGCTTCCGCTGCTCCCACTGACTCGACAACCCTCTGGCAGAGTCATATAGACGTACACTTCTAAAACTAGTTTAGAACGACGCTATACTCATCCTCCCACCGGGTCTCGCAGCCTGGAACAACAGCAATGGTAATTGTGGGTAAACAAGAACTTCCCTGTCACCGTCCTTGAGGCTACCGTAGTACCTCTCGGGTGGCTGAAGTTACCCACCTTATCTGCGGAGTGGCCAATGGAATGTCAATCCAGATTGAATCTTTAGGTTCCTTATCAAATCTTCAGTAATCGTTTGTGGTTCTGGAATCACTTCCAGTTCTACCATACTCCCACTACTGTTTTCTGAAAAAATCCATTTTTATTAAAACTGTGGCAAGTGTAGAACAATATTGCTATTGTTCATCCAGATGGTAGAAAATCAACCCGCGTCATAGCCTGGGTCAACCCACAAACATCCATTACAGAAACGTGCCTTGAGTTGTCCAGTGTCTGGTTTTAAGCATAAGCCAGACAACTCCCCGTACCTTAACATCGTTAAGATATGAACTGTTCTATATCCCATATAGGACCAGAGGCACTGATTTAATTGAACCAGATTCAAATCATGCAACTGTCTCCAGTGCATGTCAACTAAATGGAAGGAGGCCGATCAGCGTTACTCAACTTAGGAATGCTTCCAATTATGAGTAACCTGAAAAAGAAGCAAGTTCTCTTAATCACTACTATCAACTGAATACCATATACAAGTATCTACATCTTCGATCACTTTGAAGAATCCCGATACTTGCTACACCTGGTTCTCTACTCTATTCAAATACCTATAACTTCTCCAAATTCGGACCCTGTGTTTCCACGAAACAATTGTCTAAAAACTAGAGAAGTCATAAGTAAACCGAATATAGTACGAGGACCAACCCCTCTGTCCTGATGGACCCTGGACAACATACAATACTCTGTATAAGTCCCTTGAGTTTAATAACTCATTCACTGTGTGTCGTAGGTTGAAAACTGTACTTATGGTTAAGAAGAATTACACCGCTGTTTAATGCTCCTTGCCTAACCATCCACTGATATAGGTAAATGTCGTAGACATAATTTCAGAAAGGTATATCTCACTCTATGAAAATAGACGTACAGATATATCAATTTGAAATTGGTGCATAACTGCGGATATTCAAAACCAAATATTTGCCGACCGGCAAACAGCCCAGGTGATTTCCTCAAATATCACCGATTACAACGAATCCCGATATAATGAGGATGATCACCCAATTCCCAATAACTTACTCCCACTCACCATCTGAAAAACCATACAGATGTGAGAATCGTACCTGGTAAATACATACCCTGGAGTAAGTATCTAATCGGGAAATCAGTTTTCTTTTAACATTACGCAGTGAAACTGAAACATTGAAATGTTTCGATGGGGTATCCCGGTATTCCTAGTAATGCCTCTTCCAGATTCACGACTGTAACCGTATAATTCTTTGCCACCTCTCCAAATCCCTTCATATGTCTTTAGTCATTACCTTCTGCACACCCCTTTAGGCCAAATGGTTTTCTTCCTTCCCTACCGTTCGACACCAGCCTATGGTTTGGAAGAAGACTATCCAATAAGCATAATGGGTGTACTGTCCTAATCCTAGGAGCACTCGCAGTGCGAGAGAAGGTGAAGATAAAAGACACCTGAATAAATCTTATTCCTATTTCTCCTGAACCAGAATCCATCCCCGAACTGGAACAAGTTCCTTTCGAGTTCGTATATAACCATACGATGGAGTATCCAATAAACTGTGGATCTTCGTAGTGATACGGAGTGTCCTGGAGAAATACAAAGGTGATTTAGGATTGGCGAAGGAATACTTGGTTTGGTCGTGAATATCTGTTGCAATTTACTTTGCCCTCTTACTAATCCCTTGCTTTGTCTGAACTTAATACCTTCTGTACACCATCGTTAGGCTAATTGGTTTTCTTCATTCCCTACCGGTCGGCACCAGCCTAAGGTTTGGAAGAAGACTATCCAATTTGCGTAATAGGTGTACTATCTCCTAAACCAAGGAGTACTCGCAACCTGAGAGAAGGTAAAAGGAAAAGACAACTGAATAATCCTATCCGTTTTCCCCAGAACCGGAAACCATCCTCGAATAAATCCCTTCGACTTCGTATATAACCATACGATGGTTTTGTCCAATGGAAGTGGACGTTCGTAGTAATACGGGGTGTCCTGGAGAAAAGGGTAAAAGTAGGAGTGGCAATGAGGTTTGCAACTCTGACAATCCAAAAGCTAGTGTTAAAGAAGGTTCGGTCAACTTGGTCACTGAGTCATAGTCTTAGGGTCGGGTCAATGATCGCTACCAAAGAGAGAGAGAAAAGAAACACTCAGCGTGCACTCTAACCTAGATCAGAATGGTTACCAATTTATCTAATCTGGAATCCTCCCACTGTACCTCAAATTCTCCTCCAAACCTGAAAGAAGAATTAGTCGGGGTCACCCGAGGAGTAAACTAACTCATCAGTGGGAATCGGGATCCAACTATCATCACATGATAACGTGACGGAATCCGCTCACGCTACCACACTCCAGAAGGTATGCGCATATCTGGCAAGTTTCAGTTCTTTTGAAACTCCCGATGTGATTTCTGCCCCATGCTCTTATGACCTTGACTTTGGCCAACAAATCATAAGTCACATGTCAAGTTCTACCCGTCATTCTCCAGGTTGATTCGAATCCACCCGCACAAGCCCTTGACTTTGGCCAACAAGGCTATACGACTGTTCCAAACCAACGCATCTATCTATGCTGCATATGAATAACCAACAGCTACCAAATACTGTGCCTTGACTTTGGCCAACAAACACAGCTTGAATACTATTGACTATCCATATGAAACGACGGAGGGCTACGAATGGTTTCTGGCGAAAACCTTTAATGTAATGAACTTGATATCGTCGAAGGAACGGATAGCTTTTTTTAAAAATATAGTGACGACAACTTCCGCTAAAGAGGTCACTCCCGGTGAAGGGATCTCGGCTCTTTCCCCGTAGAATGGGGTGCAGGATATTCCAACTGAATACCACGATGCAAAGCAAAAGTAATCGGCTATAGTGAAGTTAATGCCCTGACGCAAACTTATTGTCCAAGGGGTCACTCCCGGTGAAGGGATCTCGGCCCTTGCCTCGTCGACTGAGGAGCAGGATATTCTAAATGAATACCGCGATGCAAAACAAAAGTGAACGTCCTTGCAATAACAGCTTTTTGAAAAGTGTTCCAACAACATCAGATTAGGTTTGTTTTTAACTTGCATTGATCCAAATCAATGCAGTCCCATCAATTGATCACACCAAAAAGAACGAAAATATACTGATGTACGTATATGCCATCCGCATTCGCCACTGGGTCCCGTCATTACCCGTTAGGTTAGCTAACTAACGACAGAGCGGGGACTGGACTAGCGCGGATGCAAAACATATACAACATCTACTAATATATATATACCAATATATTATATTCGCTCAAGGCGTGAATAAAATGCAACATCACAGAAATGTACAGCATCACAGAAACAATACAGATATCTGGGATCCCCGGGTTTCACAGAGCCACTGCTGAAACCCGACGTTCCCCTGGTCGTGTGGATAGCCTGTGCAATGTAATCCTAGACCCCTACGGACGCGGCAAGTCACCCGCCAAAACCTGAAGCGAGGCAGCCCCCTTCATCACCGTGAATGGACCACCGAGCACTTCACGGAATCCGGTAACTTGGGCACCTCTCCTGGGTCAACCTGTACCCCCTACGAGTGCGGCGAATAGCCCGCCAATCCTAGAGTGAAGCCCCCTCCGTCCCAATGCCATGAGATGCGGGCTTGTTGCCCTCTAGAACCCGGCTATCCGTGCACCCTTCCGCGGGACAATCCTAGTACAGAAAGTAAAATATACATACACCGGGTACATCGACCGCAACCAGGTCGTGCCCCAAAATAATAATACAAACAGGCAGTGACGGCAGTCCACATGTCGGACGCTCGCCCCGCAATATCAAATGTACATAATACAACCACAACTGTACTAGCATTGCATCCAGGCTATCCCCCACGACCGATCCGCAACATCACAGCAAAAACAGAACATCAACGTGAAAGTCATGTTCGCAAATCCGTCTAACCGGGCTATAGCAGTTAGAACGGATTTACCGATCGAGTGACATTCACGGTCGCAGATATAATGTAAATACTGTGAAATAATGTGTTTAAAATATCCGATCGATCAAAAAATAACAAGTGGGCCCCCAAGCAATACTGTAGCAAATCAGGAAATTCTAGGCCCAATTTTAATATTCCAAAACCCCAATTTTCAGCCCAGAAAGATACTGTAGAAATTTGGTGCAGTCAACTCATCATTGTGCGGCGGAACCGCGGCCCAAAGGGGGGTTTGGCCGCGGTTCCGCGCTCCCGTAGACGAATCACTGTATCGAATTTTTACAGCACCCTTAGATATTCCAGTACATCACTATTTTACAACCTGAAAAATTTTTGGACACCAAAAAATTTCAACAGAAAACTGTCGCTTTGAAAAATGTAGATTTTGGAATTTTGGTCGATCGGAAATGCAAAACACATTAAACCAAGCTAGACTAAGTTAATGGCGAGGCTCTGATACCACTGTAAGTGCACGGCAGCGCCCCGGCCGTCAATCCGACGGCCAAATGCGGAAGCGGTGATAAACTTTAAATTTTCTTGAACTGGCAAACCGCCACGCACTAATACCCGGATCTAACCACTAACTAGTCCTAGCTATCTACAAGAAAGGGAAGAGAGATATACCGACAGATCCGAGTCCTCCGGTCTTCTCGTCGTCGTCCCAATCTCCTGCGGAATGTCCCGTCTCCTCCTCATCGCCGGAAGTGCACCACATCGCCTACTTCTTTTACGGGCTCCCACCTCAATGCCGAGGCAACTCGGGCACGAAGCTGGCTAGTCGACGTACCTAAGGTTTGCTGTAGAATGTAGTGTACAAGTCTCATTTTGGGGTTGTAGGAATTGCCTTTTGTGGAGGGATTGAACTATGGAGTTGAACTAGGGAATTTTGGTGAAGCAAAAATGATATATGATGAACCAAAAGACCCCCACCAATTTGGACAGCCCCACCTCAAGTGGCCGGCCTCTTCTCCTTGGAAAGAGAGTGAGTGAGTGAGGAGAATGAAAGTGTCATATGATAGAAAATGAGAGAGAGAGCCATCCAATCAAGCAAGAGAGAGAAAGGGTGATCATCACAAAACAATGATCACAAGAAAACCCTCACTCCAACACCACCATCACCAACAACCATGATGACTTTAAAAGTCAAGCCATCATGAGGAAGTCATGAAGTCAAGGTCAAGGGATGGGGCTATAATCATGATGCAACAAAAATGCAAAGACCCCCTCCACAACCACTTATTTGCAACAATGCAAATAAGCCCTCCTCCACCAATCTTCGGCCAATGAACGGAACAACGGAAATCGGCCGAAACAGAAAGCAAACTGGCAACTCCAGAAAACTGGTCCCGTAATAAATTACAGGAAAAACCCCGATACTGTGCATACACACCCGCATTTGTATTCCGACCGAAATACAAATGCAATGAGACAAAATCTACACTGTACTATACTAGGATCCGGCTTAAACCAAAGCCGGCTAGTAATATCTGTTCGATCCTGATCCGTGCAATACCGCACGTATCTGATCGAACGCTGCCATATATCCATACGGCCTATAGTACAAACTGTCCGATCCTGATCCGTGCAATACCGTACGTATCTGATCGGACCTTGCCATATCTCCATACGGCCTCTACAACCTTTCGCCCGAAAGCTGAGTAACTGAATGTGGGGGACTCTAAAGACTCGTCAACACCTTGGTTGTGGATTTAACCACTAGCACGTTAGAGGTATAAGCCAACACATAACGGGCTACCAGGTATTGACCAAAAGGGACGTCTGTGAGCGAACTCAGCCTGACTCCCTACTGAGCCTGTCAGTGACAATATCCGTACAGTCCGGACCGTTCGTCTATGAGCATCGCATGGCGGGCCTAGGGGGTTGGTAAAAGTCAGACCCCCAAAAGCGGTACAAGTCGTTTCGGAGTGTAGCCCAGAACACCCTGAGATACTACTGGAATACCTACCAGTAAATCTCCTTGCCTCGGCCGAGGGCTTCGTGTAATGGCTCTCCTAGACACAGCACGACCTCACCTCCAATACCGGGAGAGACGAACCCCTGAAGATACGCTCACTGCCTCCATGTGGCTCGGGACTGTACCCAACTAAAACCTGTTTGCACGACTCCTTTGAGCCGTGGTAGGGTAGTAATCAAAGTACAGTGGGAACTCACACGAGACAAATGACGATCCCCAGGTCGATGAACTAACCTGCACACATGTCACCAGGGAACTGCCATCTGACGTCTGGTATATGACCAACTAGCATGTTCCCGGCGAGTCCTGTCCGGTGTACTCATAACCCAATGAGCACCTGTATACATCTTAGGTGATCCAACTGACACCAGTGACTTGTGAGACCGGCCACCACCCCTCATCGGGGTCTCGACTGTATACACTAGTCTACTATGGAGAATCGATGCCCTGTCTCGAAACTCTCACGACTAGGGACCTTTCAAGGATATGCTTATAGACCCCCAGCTCCCACTTATATGATCGCCCTCATACTGCTGGTGGTCAAGCAAGAATCCTAGGGGCTCTATCAACGTGTAATAGCGACGTGTCAGGTCACTTAAAACAGTACACGATGATAAAGGTAAACCAGATAGCATACTATCATCTCGAGTAAGACTGTCCTACCGGGATAGGTCCTCCATCAATCATTACAATCACGTACCTGTGACCTAATAATTGACTATGAGGGCACTATCTCCAACAGATTTATCCAGAAGGCTCGACCTAACAACCTTATCCTAGAATATTCCTTATTCTAGAATATTCCCTCCAACAAACTTCTTCTAGAAGACTCTCTCTAACAACCTAGCTTTGGAGAAAGATTCAAATGAGTGGTTATAAAAATGGATCTAGATCTAGGGTTTAGAGGTTGTTGAATTTGGAGGGAAATCATTTTGAGTGGTGAAAATTGTAGATCCAAATCATTTCTAAATCAAATTGAGTGACACAATTTGATCCAAATCAAGATCCACCGAGTACCGAGCCAAAGCAAGCCTTCAACGAGCCTTCTGAAGCGACGCCGATCTTCATCCGAGCAAGAGATCCACGACGATCCGCGACTCAAGAAGACGATGCGAAGCTAGTTTCGATGATTGAGTTCTCTCCTCAAAATCTTGTAATCTTTGAGCGAATTGTAACAAAACGTTGATTTATAAAAGGTGAAAATTCTTGATCTTGCTTTTCATTACATTTGAGCATTATGATGAGTTGTCAATTCTTGATTGTTTTCTTTTTCATGATGTTTGAGTGAAAACTCCGCTTATGGAGGAATCTAGAAAATAGGTAGATGATGATGATTAAATTCTTGAACAATTCTTAAGTCTTATGAGTTTTGTAAACTTTAGGAAATTGAATCAACGACAACCTAATTTGAGCGAGATGCTTTCTTGAATGTTTTCGCTCCAAATTAGAGATCAACGATCAATGATTGAATTTCCTAGAGCCTAGAATTTGAATGCTAATCAACGAAAGGACAAGGGATAGAAGGAGAAACCCTAGTTTCTTCAATAGATCCCTAATTCTCGTTGATCGTCATCGATCTAGCAATAAATCATCAATAGATAAAAATTTGTAATCATAAGTATTTATCATCACTATAAATTGGATCGATTCCTATAAGCCTCTTTACAAATCTTGATAATTCATTCAATTTGGATATCTTCTTGAACATTATTAATTCTTGATACTAGATCTATATTCATTATGTTTCTTGAATTGAAATCTTTCAAATCTTGAATCAATTTTCTTGCATTTTCTTTTACATTTTCATTTCGACTCATCTAAAACAAGATTTATCAAAACATACATCTCAGTGTACGATCCGTATTCATTAACGCGCTACATCGACACCGTTAATTGATTGCGGTATAAATATCTTTGATTGTGAACACTTTACATTTCATCACAACTTAGACGATCAATCATCTCTCTATTACATGTTGATAAAGCCCTTAGGATGAGTACTTGACTATCAGGATTATGATACAGATCATACTAGTGGGGCAGAGGTAGTCGGTAAGTATATCCTTCAAATATTCCTAGTCGTAGGAGTATCGAGACGGGGCATCGATATTCCAGAGTAGACTAACGTATATGCTTCTTGACCAATATGATGGGCGATAGATGATCCCACATCATTGGTGTTTGACATAAGAGAAGGTATACGGGTGCTCAGTTTAGATTGGGTACACTGAACGGACTCGCCGAGAACTCTTAGATGGTATTATACCTATCTTCAGATAGATGTTCTCTGGTGACACTGATACAGGTTAGTCTGTCGACCCGAGATCGTCATAGAGTCTTGTGTGATTCCCACCGTGCTTTGATTTCCATCTTACCACGTTCAAGAGATCATGCAAAACGGTGGTTTTTAGGTACAGTCCCAAGTCACATGGAGGCAGTGAGCGATAGGAGGGGATTTCGGCTCTCCCGATATTGGGGGTTGATGTTGCCCTATGCTCGATTGGCCATAACAGGAAATCCCTGGCCAGGTTTGCTGAGATCTACGGGTAAATGTTATCGATTGTTTCTCGAACCGTTATGGGCCTCACATCGGCATGACTTATCAGGCTGTTGGGGGTCTAACGTTTACCACCCCCAGGCTGTGATATGCGACATATCTGACGAAGAGATCGGACGTACGGTAGCGTTACTGATTGGATTCGCAGGAGTATGAGCAGGCTTTCTTGTTGATCTTCTGATCACACAATACCCGGATGGCCGTTACATTTAGCAGACCGCTGACGGCTTGTGGGTGACTGATATGATCACCACCTACTGCCGGCGTCTTGACGAGTCTTTATAGTCCTACACAGAGGTTTCCTGGCTCAGGCGAAATGAAGTAGGAGCACATATGTGATATGTGCGGGACCGAGATTAATATGTGTATGTGATACCGTATTCTATTCTCGCGATATATGATATCGGTCGGTTATATGTTATATAGCCGGATTATCGGATCAAGTATTGATTCGATAAGTTGATACATATGATATTAGTCAGTTATATGTGATATAGCCGGATTATTAAATCAAGTGTTGATTTAATAATTTAATGTATAATTATATATTTGATATATTGATTTACATTGACTAATATTAGCTCACTTAAGCATTTCTTTTTCTCACTAATGTGTGCACTTAATATATATGTGATATATATTATTGTGTCATGCATGTTGCAACATGCTACATGGGTGTATGAGACTCATACCATGCTTATAATAATGTAAGGTTTTATTTATTTAAAGTAAATCAAATTAGTTGGAAATTAGTCACATGGTTAAGCTTAGTGGAAGCTTGTAGAACCATTGATTTAGTCCACTAGTTTTGTTTTACATTAGATATTTATTACCAACCATTACCTTAAGCCATGATTACTTCTCTACAAGAGTTAGTATAAGATATTATCTCACCCATGGTTGCTATTCTCACCACTTGATTCATTCTTCACATGCTTCTCTCCATGGTTGCTTTTCTTCATCTCCTTCCTCAAGCTCTCTAACATTTTGGAAGGTGCAGAAAATGAGTGAGAAAATAATTTCTAAAGTGAGCAAAATTCCTACTTCATCAACCTCTTCTAGACTAACCATTTAGATTGGGTTGTTTCTTCACTAGTTCATCACTTAGTGAAGAGGTATCTTGGGTTAGTGTCTCCTCGACATAGATCATCTTCGGTCTCGAAGACTTCAAGCAAGCTTGTTCATTTCACCTTGTAGAGCCTTACTAGAGTCCGGGAGATCACTACTTGGAGCGAAGGGACTACTACACGGAGCTTATGAAGTAAAGGACTGGTCTACAAAGTTTTTATTCGTTGTTAACTTAGATGTAAAGATGTTTACATTATAGCTTTCGTCTAATTCTCTAGTTATTGTTAGTTATATGTATGCCCTAGAGGCCATTACTGTACATAGGATGTATATTGTAGTGGATGCTGGGACATATATAGGGAGGACTTTCTTGCTCGACATGATAGTAAGCTATCTGGTTACTCTTTAGCTTAACGTGTATACTGTTTGTCTCTCTGTTACATGTTTGTAAAGCCCTTAGGATGTGTACTTGACTACCTGGACAATGATGCGGATCATACTAGTGGGGACATGGTAGTCCACAAGTACATCCTTTAAGGTCCCTAGTCGTCGGTGTATCGGGAGGGGCATCGATATACCAGAGTAGACTAGCGTATACCTTCTCGACCCATACAGATAGGCGATGGATGATCCCATATCCATTGGTGTTTGACATCAGAGATGATATACGGGTGCTCAGTAGAGACTGGGTACACTGGACGGACTCGCCGAGAACTCCCAGATGGTATTATACCTCACGTCAGACGGCAGTTCTCTGGTGACACTGGTACAGGTTAGTCTGTAGACCCGAGATCATCATAGAGTCTTGTGTGATTCCCACTGTGCTTTGATTTCCACCTTACCAAGTCCAAGAGGGCGTGCAAAACGGTGGCTTTTGGGTACAGTCCCGAATCACATGGAGGCAATGAGCGATAGGAGGGGATTCGTCTCTCCCGGTATAGGGAGTTGATGTTGCACTGTGTTCGATTGGCTATAACCGGAAATCCCTGGCCAGGGTTGCTGAGATTTACTGGTAAGTGTTACCAGTAGTTTCTCGAACTGTTATAGACCTCATATCGACACGACTTATCGAGCTACTGGGGTCTGACGTTTACCACCCCTAGGCGAGATATGCGACATATCAGACGAACAGACCGGACTGTACAGTAAGTGTTACTGGTTGGATTCACAGGAGTGTGAGCGGGCTTGCTCGTCGATCTTCTGATCGCTCAATACCCGGGTGGCCGTTACGTTTAGCAGACCGCTTGCGGCTTGTGGGTGTTTGATATGATCATCACCTGCTGCCGGCGTATTGACGAGTCTTTAGAGTGCTACACAGAGGTTTCCTGGCTCAAGCGAAACGAAATAGGAGCGCATATGAGATATGTGCGGGACCGAGAATAATGCGTGTATGTGATACCGTATTCTATTCTCGCGATGAATGTATTGAATGGTTATATGCGATATAACCTAGTTATCGAATCAAGGATTGATTCGATAAGTCGATACATTGGATATTAGTCGGTCATATGCGATATGACCGGATCGTTAAATCAAGTGTTGATTTAATGATTTAATGTATAATTATATATTTGATATAATACTTTACATTAACTAATATTGGTTCACTTAAGATGTATTTCTCACTTGTTTGTGCACATTGTATATATGATATATTTTTGTGCACAAGTTTGTATCATGTTTGATGATACAAGCTAACTTGAGTGTATGTTTGATTAAACCTTGGTTAAGTAAATGGTTAGGTTTTTAATTTATTTATTCATTCGTTTATTTATTTCTTTTGGCAAAAAGAGAAATGGTGGCTTACTTTGTTTTACATTGAAGCTTCATGAAGTTTTGAAAAAGTCTACCATTTTTGTTTCATGCCTAACCTAACCATTCACCTAACCTTAGTTTACTCTCTACACATAACCATGGTTGCTAATATGATAAGAATCACTTATTTTCTATTTTTGAATAATTCTTATCATACATTATCTTTTCTTCTTCTTCTTCTTCAAGAAGAAGAAAACTTGCAACCTTCAATGGTGACTTGATGAAAAGAGTGAGAAATCCAATTCTAAAGTGAACCCACTTCCTATTTCTTCATCCTCTACCACTTGCCAAGTAGTATAGGGTGTTTTCTTCACAAGTTTCATGACTTGGTGAAGTTGGAGCTTGATCTTGTGTTGCCTCGACGTAGATCATCTTCGGCATCGAAGTCGACGACTTAGCCCACCCATTTCTCTGATGAAGCCGACGCTAGAGTCCGGGATCCGATGATCGCAGCGAGGGGAAATCATCATGGAGCTAGAGAAGTGGTGGACCGGATCTACAAAGGTTGTATTTTCTGTTCACTCATAGTTAAGATGTTAACTAGTTGCATGTTTCGCTTAAACTCTAGTCAACGATCCGTATTAGGGTTTCTCGGCACTTGTAAAATTTGAAATCGGCATGGTTGATGCCTTGTGAGACCTCATTAGTGTGCCTAGGAACCCTACAGTGGTATCAGAGCCTTGCTAGAGCCTTAAGCGATGCGTAAACGAAGTTAGAAACCCGATCGAACCCGAAACCCTAACTCCAAATCACTCTCTGGAAATTTTCTGAAAATTTGGATTTTTGTGAATTAAAAATTTCCAAAAAATTCAGCAGGGAATTGTAGGAGTTACTGTGAAGCACGTGACTCTAACTCGACCAAAGAGCCGCGTAACCGCGGCCCCACCCTGGCTTGCCCGGCGGTTCCGCGGCCATATTGGTGAGTTAGGACACGTGGTTTGCACAGTAATTCTTGTCTGGTAGTGTTGTGTCTTCTGGGAATTTTTAAAACATACTCAACGGTTGAGTTTTC
This sequence comes from Agapanthus africanus, assembly GCA_030015575.1. Lineage (NCBI taxonomy): Eukaryota > Viridiplantae > Streptophyta > Magnoliopsida > Asparagales > Amaryllidaceae > Agapanthus > Agapanthus africanus. Next base: position 617,234,435 of record CM057341.1, read on the forward strand.
TAGGGTAGTTTTGGGAATTCGATTATTCGATCAGATTGTCTAATTTTGTCTGTGTGTTTTTCCGGATAATTTAGAATATGTTAAAAAGTTCGACCGGATATAAATACCCACTTTTTCCCCTGCCGGGAAATTTCCAATTGTTGGATTTTTCCGTAATTTAATGACGTTCTAAGTAGTGCAAGTTACGCGATAGTCCCTCTAGAAGACAACAAACCTTAACTCGATTATGTGACCGTCTTGAACTGCCCTTTGAACCTTAGGGTTTGGGGCAGTACGGCGTGCCACATGTGAGGCGTTGGCTTGACCCTTCTACGGCTGGACCGTTGGTACTGAGGCATGAACTGGATGTTTTTTAAACTTATTTCATGTGTTGATCTGTATCGGGAAAACGTGGGTGTTTGAATGTTCGATCGGAAAGTTTAACATTTTCTATTTATCTGGAATGTGATACAATATTTGGAATCCACAAGTAGTTATGAGATAACTAATATGAATGTTATAAACATAGCAGTTTAGTCTCACTTGATCAGTTGCCACGGAATTTTGATGTGATCAAAAGTCCGTCGTAATCACGTAGCGTACGCGGATACTCGCCGGGTAAACTTAATAGACAACCTCACCCAATAGCCCCGACCAAGTGACTGTAGGAGAACCCCATCGCCGAAAGCATCCGTTCGGGTGCTCGCGGCAGCGGTGTTCTGCCTTGGTGCACTTCGTCGACGGCATCGAGGGTGCGGCCGTCTACTAAAGTTTGCGACGAGCATTCGATCTGAATGCCGGGAATCCTGTTGAATTGCCCGACTTGATATTGAAAAGTTTTTTCGATAATGAGACTAAAATGCGGGGTTTATAATTGTTAGGCATGCGATGTCTAAGGAATTCATTTGATTAGGCATGCGATGTCTATGCAGGTTGCGGATTCCAACTGTTGTAGTTTTACACTTTCTTTTCTGTGACCGTAAGTGTAATATGTGATATCGCCGGTTTCGTTGCTATATGTCAACGACAATTGGGATACGCATGTTTACTTACATTGATGACATGTGATGTTATATGTTGCTGGATATGTTATATTGGATCGTCGTGTTTGAATAGCCGGGGGTTTTTATGTGAGATGAGTGTTTTTCATTTTCATTCATGTAAAAGCTTGTATGTAATATTCTTTTATTGGGGCACTTCCAGGTTGCGGAAGATGTCACCTTTTGTATATTATTTACTTTTCCGCACTAGGATAGACCCAAGGAGTGGAGCACAAGTAACCGAGTTCTAGGGTCCAGTGGGAGACCATCTCGAGGTGTCGAGTCCGGGTCTCCTAACCCTAGAATTGGTAGGGTTGCTTGCCGCTCTCGTAGGGGTCTAAGGGTGTGGGTTTGGCTATTCATCGTGACCGTGGAATCCGTGTTTTATACTAGCTCGTATTGAAAACACGGACGTCCAGTATATCCAATATTTCATATTATTCTTCTGCTGCGATATCTGTGATGTGATCATGTGATGTTCTGTGATAGATACAGTATATAGTATATATGATATATTATATAGACGTTACTTATGTTTTACACCCGCACTAGCCCTGCCCCGCTCTGCCGTTAGTTACCTAACCTAACGGTGCACGAGGGGACATCGAGGCGAATGTGGATGGCATAAGTGTACGTCGTATTTATCTGTGATGTTTAGGTGCTTAAATGATGGGACTTCATTAATGTGATTAATGAAAATAAAAGAAACCTAAGATGTTGTGGAATCGAATTTCTTAAAAATAGGTAGCTACAGTTCTTGCTTTGCATCGTGGTGTTCCTTGTAGAACATCCTGCACCTTATTCGATAAGGAAAGGACCGAGATCCCTTCACCGGGAGTGACTCCTTTAGCAATAACTGGAAGATGCTACAGCACTCGGTTTGTCTTTTGATTGGTTCTATAGTTTCTGCTTTGCACTGTGATATATATGATATATCCCGCACCTCATTCGACGAGGAAAGGACCGACGATCCCTTCACCGGGAGTGACTCCTTTAGCGAAACTAGAAAAGCCTCAAAAACACTCCATTTTAAAATCATTTGATTCTACAACGATATCAAGTTCATTATGCAATAGGTTTTCAGAAAAACCTGTCGTAGCCCTCCGTCATTTCAGATAAGTTGTATATAGTATTCGTGCTGCATTTGTTGGCTTTCGTCAAGGTGCAGTGTGCGGTAGCTATATGCTGCTTATCTGCAGCATACGATGCGATTGGATTAGGGTAGTCATGCGGCTTTGTTGGCTTTCGTCAAGGGTCGTGCAGGTGGGTTTAATTCAATCAAGAAATGACGGGTTGAACTTGACTAGCGGGCTATGGTTTGTTGGCTTTCGTCAAGGTCATAGCACGTTAAGGGAAAAATATTATCGGGAATTTCAAGTGTTGAAATTTGCAATGAGATTGCATACCTTCTATGAGATAGTTAGATCCCGATACCCACTGCGAGTAATTGTTACTCCTGGGAGAGTTTTACACATTACAATTAGCCGATCAAGTAGGTGTCTAGAAAGGTGTCAACGAGGTTATGCCTCTGGGAAAACGAGGTTTACTGTAATTAGGTTCGTGCGAAAGCACGGGGGACCTCTCTCAAAGTACCTACACTGGCCTGGCTGAAAGATTGGTGAACTTGTAGCGTGTAATTAATCCCAGCTAGTCTTTCCTTTTAGAGTTTGAAGGAAAATTTGATTAAAACAGTGGGAGCCATCCTGATTAGATAAAATAATAACCAATCTGATTTTGCAAGAGCATACGCTGAGTGTTTTCTTCTCTCTCTCTCTCCAGGTAGCGACCATATCACGCCTTAATCAAGATAATAATACGGATTATTGACCGAACCCGCTTGTTATACTGAGCTGGGGAATGTTGGTCCCGCTCCAACTTATAATTGTTATAAGACAGAGCAGGAAATTGGGGAATACCAGATTTCTCGTGCCGCCCAAACGAAGAAAGTGCATATGATGCATCTTCTTCGGGTGTGTTCATTACAAAGAACTGTTTCTCTGTATCCTCTACGTCCTGGGTATTTGATACCGGATCAGGATCCCAGATATGTAATCTGTTACATAGGGCTACAGATAGGTAGAGAACTGAGAACGGGTGATAAGTTTCATGAGGCAGAAAATAGGGCAAGTGTTGCAGCCAAGTCTGTTGGTCACTGTCACCCTGTATTACCAGTACATTGATTCTGAACGAATGTTATTAGATACCAAACCTGATATACAAAATCATATCAGTCTCTTTATTAGTAAAGAAATGATAAAATTTCGTATTGTTGGATAATGTTTTGAACATTTCCTATATTAAAAGTTGATCGGTTCAGACACGTTATCTAAAAGCATTGATGTTCTAAATCAAACTGCGGTTCTTAGTATATAGAACACACACAAGAGGAAGAGTTCATAAATGAACGAATCCTTCTTGAGGCATTGTAGATTAGGTCATATCAATGCGACCCAACTGGCTGAAGTTACATTTAGATATATATTTAAATCAGTTTGAATTCACATCTTGTGAAACTTGCCAGTCATGTCCCAAAGATAAGATGGCTATAGCTCTGTTTAATAGAAACGGAGAAAGAGTTAATGAACTCTTGGGATGATACATGTTGATGTATGTAGGTCCCCTGTCTACAAATGCCAAGACCGGTTCTTTATACTTCATTACATTCTCTGATAATCTCTCAAGATTCAGACATATGTTCCTGTTGAAACACAAGTCCGAACCTTTTGAGATATTCACAGAATATAAGTTAGAAGTAGAGAACCAATACGGGTATAAGTATTAAGTCCTATGATAAGATCAGGGAGGAGAATACTTGTGCATGGTATTCCTGGACTATTCTAAAGGAGAATGAGATTCTCTCTCAGTATTACTCCTCTGAATACACCACAGCACAACGGTGTATCAGGGCGGAGCAATCGCACTGTATTAGATATGGTATGCTCTATGATGAATACTACTGAGTTACCTATTTCCTTTTGGGGTTGTGCACTTAAGAAGCAGCATACCTATTGAATTGGGTTCGAATCAATTCAGTGCCTACCATTCCATATAAGATATGGTATGGGAAGAGCCTATCTCTTAAGTAAGTTAAGATTTGGGATTGTCCGGCCTATGTCTAAAAGCAAAATCCGGACAAGATCGAGGAAAGGTCTGTTATGTAGAACTGGAAATGTTCCAGCTATACAAACTGCAGCTGATGATTTGGTAGAACTGAAGGATTCAATAGTAACCAACGAACCTCAGCCTCTCCGCCAATCTAGTAGGGTTCCTCACCCACCTGAGAGTTACTTCGGTTTCTCTATGACAGTGGGAGCGAGAATTGCATCATGAGATGATGACCCAACTAGTTTCGAGCTGGCCATCAGGAGTGAGACTCTGTAAGAATGGCTGGATGTTTATCGATCTGAGATGGAATCCTTATACACCAACAAAGTATGGACTTTGGTTGCTATATCTGAAGGGTTAAATCCCCATCAGGAGCAAGTATATCTTGAGAAGATTACTTGGTGTAGATGGAAAAGTTGAGACTTTCAAAGCTAGACTTGTTAAAGGTTTGCATCATTGACCAGGTATGGATTATGTTGAAACCTTTTTCTAAGTAGCTATGCTTAAGTCCATCCAGATCCTACTTGCCACGGCTACATACCATGACTACGATATCTGGTGGTTGGGTGTCATGACTGCTTTTCTAAATGATGTTTTGGAAGAGAGCGTCTATAAGTACACAGCCAGAGGGCTTCGTAGACAGTGGGAGCAGCGGAAACGTGTGCAAGATGCTTTATAGGATAAAGCAGGCATCGCGGAGTTGGAACATCTGTTTTGATGTGGTAGTTAAAGAGTTTGACTTCATCAAAATGGTAGATGAACCTTGTATATACAAAAAGGTAGTAGGGAGTATGGTAGTGGTCCTCGTAGAGTACGTGGATGACATACTCTTGATAGGGAAGGAGTTTCCTATGCTACGCTCGGTCAATCTCCGCTTATCACAAGGATTCTCCATATAGGATCAAAGTGATACCTCCTAAATACTGAGTTTTCATCTATGAGATAGATGTAATTGGATGTTAGGATACTCACTAGATATAGTGAGATGGTATCAATCGATCCTGAGGGGAATCACTGGAAGGGTTCCAGGGTGATAAAGACGACTGAATGTCAGTCACAGGCATTGTCATTACCCTCAGTGAAGGGACGGTATGTTGGAAGAGTTCTAAGCTAGATACCGTGGCATACTAGACGATAAAGGCTGGATACATCGCTACTTAAGATGCTACCAAAGAGGCAGTCTGGGTGTATATTAGTTCATGAGATGAACTTCGTTCCTCCCATTGTGTGACAATGGAGTTGTGGCTTATGCCAGGAACGTCCGTCCCATCAGTGATCCAGACATATTCTAAGTCTGTATCACCTGATCATGGAGATGGTTGATCTCCAGGCTGATCGAGGTTAGGAGAGCAGACTCAGAGGACAACACGGCGGATCCACTCACAAAGGCCTTTTCCCAGAGAGAGATTTTTATGGGATGGTTGAGTATGAGATACTACAACCACTACTACAGATGGCCCTAGTGCAAGTGGGAGATTGTTAGTTATATGTATGCCCTAAAGGCCATTACTGTACATAGGATGTATATTGTAGTGGATGCTGGGACATATATAGGGAGGACTTTCTTGCTCGACATGATAGTATGCTATCTGGTTACTCTTTACCTTAACGTGTATACTGTTTGTCTCTCTGTTACATGTTGGTAAAGCCCTTAGGATGTGTACTTGACTACCTGGACTACGATGCGTATCATACTAGTGGGGACATGGTAGTCCACAAGTACATCCTTCAAGGTCCCTAGTCGTGGGTGTATCGAGACGGGGCATCGATATACCAGAGTAGACTAGCGTATACCTTCTCGACCCATACAAATGGGCGATGGATGATCCCATATCTATTGGTGTTTGACATCAGAGATGATATACGGGTGCTCAGTAGAGACTGGGTACACTGGACGGACTCGCCGAGAACTCCCAGATGGTATTATACCTCACGTCAGATGGCAATTCTCTGGTGACACTGGTACAGGTTAGTCTGTAGACCCGAGATCGTCATAGAGTCTTGTGTGATTCCCACTGTGCTTTGATTTCCACCTTACCATATCCAAGAGGGCGTGCAAAACGGTGGCTTTTGGGTACAGTCCCGAATCACATGGAGGCAATGTGCGATAGGAGGGGATTCGTCTCTCCCGGTATAGGGAGTTGATGTTGCACTGTGTTCGATTGTCTATAACCGGAAATCCCTGGTCAGGGTTGCTGAGATTTACTGGTAAGTGTTACCAGTAGTTTCTCGAACTGTTATAGACCTCATATCGACATGACTTATCGAGCTACTGGGGTCTGACGTTTACCACCCCTAGGTGAGATATGCGACATATCAGACGAACAGACCGGACTGTACGGTAAGTGTTACTGGTTGGATTCACAGGAGTGTGAGCGGGCTTGCTCGTCGATCTTCTGATCGCTCAATACCCGGGTGGCCGTTACGTTTAGCAGACCGCTTGCGGCTTGTGGGTGTTTGATATGATCATCACCTGCTGCCGGCGTATTGACGAGTCTTTAAAGTCATACACAGAGGTTTCCTGGCTCAAACGAAACGAAATAGGAGCGCATATGAGATATGTGCGGGACCGAGAATAATGCGTGTATGTGATATCGTATTCTATTCTCGCGATGAATGTATTGAATGGTTATATGCGATATAACCTAGTTATCGAATCGAGGATTGATTCGATAAGTCGATACATTGGATATTAGTCGGTCATATGCAATATGACCGGATCGTTAAATCAAGTGTTGATTTAATGATTTAATGTATAATTATATAATTGATATAATACTTTACATTAACTAATATTGGTTCACTTAAGATGTATTTCTCACTTGTTTGTGCACATTGTATATATGATATATTTTTGTGCACAAGTTTGTATCATGTTTGATGATACATGCTAACTTGAGTGTATGTTTGATTAAACCTTGGTTAAGTAAATGGTTAGGGTTTTAATTTATTTATTCATTCGTTTATTTATTTCTTTTGGCAAAAAGAGAAATGGTGGCTTGCTTTGTTTTACATTGAAGCTTCATGAAGCTTTGAAAAAGTCTACCATTTTTGTTTCATGCCTAACCTAACCATTCACCTAACCTTAGTTTACTCTCTACACATAACCATGGTTGCTAATATGATAAGAATCACTTATTTTCTATTTTTGAATAATTCTTATCATACATTATCTTTTCTTCTTCTTCTTCTTCAAGAAGAAGAAAACTTGCAACCTTCAATGGTGACTTGATGAAAAGAGTGAGAAATCCAATTCTAAAGTGAACCCACTTCCTATTTCTTCATCCTCTACCACTTTCCAAGTAGTATAGGGTGTTTTCTTCACAAGTTTCATGACTTGGTGAAGTTGGAGCTTGATCTTGTGTTACCTCGAGTAGATCATCTTCGGCATCGAAGTCGACGACCTAGCCCGTCCATTTCTCCGATGAAGCCGACGCTAGAGTCCGGGATCCGATGATCGCAGCGAGGGGACGTCATCATGGAGCTAGAGAAGTGGTGGACCGGATCTACAAAGGTTGTATTTTCCGTTCACTCATAGTTAAGATGTTAACTAGTTGCATGTTTCGCTTAAACTCTAGTCAACGATCCGTATTAGGGTTTCTCGGCACTTGTAAAATTTGAAATTGGCATGGTTGATGCCTTGTGAGACCTCATTAGTGTGCCTAGGAACCCTACAGTTAAGATTCTAGGTTAGGGTTCTTTAGCGCGCCATTTTTTTGAAAACGGCATGGTCGATGCCTCCCGAAACCTAGCGGCGACCCTAGGGAACCCTACAGATTGGGTAAGGAGCATTAAACAACGGTGTAATTCTTCTTAAACATAGTACGGTTTTCAACCTACGACGCACAGAGTTTGAGTTATTCAACTCAGAGGACTTATACAAAGTATTGTATGTTGTCCAGTGTCCATTAGGACAAAGGGGATGGTGCTCGTACTATATTCTGTTTACTTGTGACTTATCTAGTTTTAGACAAGTATTTCGTAGTAATACAAGGTTCAAGTTTTGAAAAGTTATAGGTATAAGAATAAATTAGAGAACCATGTGTTGCTCAAGTAGCAGGATTCTTCAAAGTGATTGAAGATATAGATATTTGTATTTGGTATTTAGTTGATAGTAATGGTTTTGAGAACTTGCTTCTCTTTCAGGTTACTCATATCTGGATGCACTGCTAAGTTGAGTAATACTGATCGGCCTCTCTCCATTTAGTTGACATGCACTGGAGACAGCTGCATGATTTGAATCTGGTTCCAATTAAATCAGTGTCTCTGTTTCTATATTGTATATAGAATGGTTCATATCTTAACGATGTTAAAGTATATGGAGTTGTCGGCTTATACTTAAAACCAGACACTGGATAACTCAAGGCACGTTTCAGTAATGGCAGTTTGTGGGTTATCACGGGCTATGACAAGGGTTAACTTTCTACCATATGGAAGATCAATAGTGATAATGTTCATAACTCGCCACAGTTTTATCAAAATGGACTTTTTCAGAAAACAGTAGTGGGAGTATGGTAGAACAGAAAGTGATTCCAGAACCACAAATGATTACTGAAAATTTAATAGAACCTAAAGATTCAATCGGATTTGACATTCCATTAGCCACTCCGCAAATATGGTGGGTAACCTCAGGTACACGAGAGGTACTTCGGTATCCTCAAAGACGGTGACATGGAGGTTCTTGTTTACCCAGACTTGTCATTACTGTTGTTCTAGACTATGAGACCCGGCAGGAGGATGAGTATAGCGTCGTTCTAAACTAACTTTAAAAGTGCACGTGTATATGACTCTGCCAGATGGTTGTTGTAGTCAGTGGGAGAAGCGGAAGCATAGTGTACAGGTAGCTTGTGTCTATTTATAGACTAAAGCGTATATAGCGGAGAAAGATCATCTATTTTTGATGTGACAGTCATAAGATTTGACTTCATCAGAATAGGAAATGGATCTGTTAAGAAGGTAGTAGGGTGTGATGTCCTGGTATTTGGATGACATGTACTTTGTAGGAAGTGAAATTCCTATACTACGATCAGTTATACTGTGATTGTCACACGGTGGTTTCTCCACATAGGATATGGATATTATATCAGGCATTCTGGTTAATAGATCTATAGTTTTAGATCTAGATTTGGGTAGTTTCCCAATCTGGGTACTTAGACAGTATTCTAAAGGTGTTTTAGAATGGACGACTCCTGGCATGGTGGTGTACCTGCAGGTGATGGAGTCACCCTCTCTAAAGGTGTCTTACAGACTAAAGGGGGATGGATGTAAATAATTAGCATATCACTTGCTTAGGCAATTGAGTCAATCATGAGATGTCAAGTACCACACCAGATGTTATTTTTACACAAGATGCAATAAGTTTATATATTAATCCAATCCTGGAGAAACGTTCGGAAGTAGTTTATGAACATAAGAGGATGTTCTACGGATTTGGTAACGGCAGCCTCCTTCGGGAGACGGTTATCATTCCACACTTCCAAGGTGACCTGGATGACAAAGTGACTGTCAGAGTTAAAGTTTTCCCTCTTGACGAAGGGCAGAAGTTTAGACAGGTAGTCCAAGCGGATACTGAGGGTGGCATGGCCCAGGATACTGATTAAATTCAGTGGACGATACAGTCTAAGAAGTTTGCTGGATTTGGAGTTCATTTATGAACTGGGTCCCATTAGATATCCATACATATTCTAAGACAGGTATTGCTCATTTCGGGAGATGGGTTTCTCCGCAATCTTGAGATAAAGAGAGATATAGAAAGAAACATTGGAGCGGATCCACTCACTGAGGCTATTTCTCGAACGCAATAGTTTTACAAACGAGCTTTGTGAAATTGATTAGTAGAGAAGTTGGGTGTTCGGTATCATAGGGGCTGTGAGTATGCGACACCGCAATAATTAGCCTTAAGTGCAAATGGGAGATTGTTTTCTATAGTGCCCTCAAGTCAATTATTGGATCGCAGGCACGTGATTGCAATGATTGAGGGAGGGCCTATACCGGTAGAACAGTCTTACTCGAGATGATAGTATGCTATCTGGTTTGTCTTTATCATCGTGTACATGGTTTAGGTGACATTACAGATCACTATTACATGTTGATCGAGCCCATAGGATTCTTGCTTGACTACCAGTAGTATGATGACGATCATATACGTGAGAGCTGGGTGGTCTATAAGCACATCCTTAAAGTGTCTCTAGTCGTAGGAGTTTCGAGACTGGGCATCGATACTCCAAGAGTAAACTAGTGTATACGGACCAAGACCCCGACGAGGGGCGGTAGCCGATCTTACAAGCCATTGGTGTTAGTTGGTTCACCTAAGATGTATACAGGTGCTCATTGGGTTATGAGTACACCGGACGGACTCGCCGGGAACATACTAGTTGGTATTATACCTATTGTCAGATAGCAGTTCTCTGGAGACATGTGTACTGGTTAGTCTGTCGACCTGAGATCGTCATTTGTCTCGTGTGAGTTCCCAGTGTGCTTTGATTACTACCCTACCATGGCTCAAAGGAGTCATGCAAACAGGGTTTAGTTGGGTACAGTCCCGAACCACATGGAGGCAGTGAGCGGATCGTAAGGGGATTCGTCTCTCCCAGTATTAGGTGTTGATGTCGCAGTGTGCACGGGTGGGCCATCACCAGAAATCCTTGGCCTAGGTAGTCGAGAATTACTGATCTAGGATCGGTAGTTTCTCAGGTGGTGATAGGTTTCATACCGACACTGAATGTCAAGTTATTAAGGGTCTGACTTTATCCACCCCCCTAAACTCGATATGCGATACTCATAGATGAACGGACCGGACTGTATGGATAGCATCACTGTCAAGCTCAGTAGGGTTTCAGGATGAGTTTGCTTGTCGGCCTCCCTTTCACTCAATACCTGGATAGCCGTTACGTACAGCTAGTGCCACTGACGTGCTTGTGGTTAAACCCACTGCCAGCGTATTGACGAGTTTTTAGAGTCCCACACAGAAGGTTTCCTTGGTTCGGACGAAACGTTGTTGAGGCCGTATGGTTTTATATCAGGGTTCGATCATATTCGTGCACTAGTGCACGGATCATGATCGGACGGATAATACTAGTGGGCTTTGGTTTAAACCGGATCCTAATATTATATTGTTGGATTATTTTCATCTCGTAGTATTCGTATTCAGTCGGAATACGGATACGGATATGTATATACAGATGAGGGGTATTCTTGTAATTCATTACAAATTTACTTTAGAAGATGCGTTTTCTTTTGTTATTAAACATTTAAGGTTTTAAATGTTTATATGGTGAGAAAGTGTGAGTCATGGGTTTTTCATTGACTCTTAGTGCGTGCACTTAGTGACTCATGGTTTTTTGTCATGATGGCTAAAGATATTTGTGGTGTGGGTTGTGAGATATTTTGGGTGAGCAAAGGCAGATCTTTTCTAGTATGTGGGGCTTTCTTTAGTTGCCAATTTGCCCACAAAATAAAACACAACTCATACAAGAAAAATAAGCAGACGATTATTCTTCACTTGCTCTTTTATTTTTCCTTGAGCTCACAGTTCTTCTTTCATGGTATCTTCTTCAACCTCCACTTATATCCTCTCATGAGTTGAGATTCCTTGGGTGTATTGAGACAAAATGATCACACACACTCTCTACTTTATTTTGGCTATCTAGGTTAGCAAAATAGATACCCGAGTTGTTTCGGTTTTGAGGCGGGAGCCCGTTTTACTAATTCTCGACGTGGATCCTCTTCGATGTGGGGAGACCGGAGATCAAACTTGATCGGGAAAGCCGCGAGGAGTTTGGGACAGAGGTTGAAGACCGAAAGACATGGATCGATCGGTATAACCTTTCTAAACTCCTTTTGTAGAACTAGTATAAGGCTAATGGTACGATCCGTCGATTACGGTTCCGTTTGCGTCGGGTTTTAAAAGTTTTTGTTCTGCATTTGGCCACGGATTGATGGCCAGAGCGCTGCCGTAACCCAACACCATTCTCATACCCAATCTCTACCGCTCAAAACCACTCGCAGCCAGATCGACGGAGGACAACATCTGAGGGGAGATTTCCACCTCCATCAAATAGAAACTGCTAAAAATAGAAAGTTGCTAAAATTCGAAAATAATTATCGCATCGTGTCCCAAATTAATTCCCGATACTGCCTGTCAAATTTTAACTGAGTCTGGAGCTGATTTTATCTCTTAATTCGAAAGTCAACATTCGTAACGAATCTTGACCGCGGTTTTCGGGGGCTTAAACGATGGATTTTCGCGATTCCGAAATACATCAATGCAATGTTTGCGACATATTCGTTGGCCCAGACGATTTTGTGAGATATTCTATTTGGTTGGTCAAACGCGCGAATCAGATAAAATTTGTCAGTTCGGGTTCTCGGGTTGAACTAGACACGACTTGTTTTGGAACGGTCGAGCCACTCCATGTAGACTAGGGCCGCATTAATGTGCATCATATGCATGCTAAAATCTTGTGATTTACTTTTTTTTCTTTTTTGATAGGACCTTTCAGAAATCGAACTAACAGCCCTTCACTTTAGAGAGTAAATTCTTACCTCATGAGCTTGCTCGATTGGTAAAATAAACTAGAATTATTAAAACATGATATAAGTACAAGAACAAAATAGGAAAAAGCCTTAATATATATGAAGATTCTTGAAAACCATACCATGCCAAACTACTAAATGTTTCTGGTTTGAAAATTAATTAAAAAAAAAAGAAAAATAACTAAACCGAAAACTGTTAAATATATCCTAAAACCTTTCAAGCATCTCTGTACCCTCTTGAAATAACCTCATCTTATCTCAAAAGATACCAAAAACACAAATTTGAGCTGGCCTTATAAAACTTTCGGTGTTGTTTTTTATATTAGTCATTCCAACATCTAGATCAAAAGTTAAAGTTTCAAAAGTCGGCCCAAAAATCATCGCCTATCTTTACTATTATAATGTAACACAAGTGAAAGTGAAGGTGTATGACACTTTCAATTTCAAATAAAAAACAAAAAAATAAGGTGATGAACTTTTTTTAATTATTTTCCACTCTTTCTTTTTCCTATGCATTTTACAAATTTAAATAAAAAGAATATCTAAGTTTATATCAACAGCTTCTCTTTTTTTCTCACTTATACCTATTTACTTTTCTAGCAGCTTTCATCTTTCGAAACCCTAACAACTTTTGTAATCCTTGCTGCTAGAGCTTCCCCGTCGCATGAGCCTCTTGTGGATCTCCATCACCCTAGGTCCTCTTTATTTTGTTGGGAGTTAAAGATACGAAGAATGAGATGGATGGATCCGGTCGAGGGAGGCCCGAATCCGGTGAAATAGAGGACAAAGTCGTTCAATGTGTAGGGTTCCTATAGACGGCAGTAAAGTTTCGGGAGGTATCGTCCATGCCATTTTCAAAAATTTGCCGTTTCAAGGAACTCTAAAGAAGAATCGATAACTAGAAAATAATACGGAAACGAATGTAAAGCATTTTACATCTAAGTGAAAAGAAAATACAACCTTTGTAGCTCGGTCCTTCACTTCATAAGCTCCTTATAATAGTCTCTTCTCTGCGATCATCGAACTCCTGGACTCTTGGACGGCTCCATGAGAAGAGGACAACGGTCTTGCTTGAAGTTTTCGAGGCCGAAAATGATCTACGTCGAGAGAATACGAACATAAGCTACCACTTCACCAAAGTGAAGAAAATACCCTATACTAAAGTGCTAATCTAGTAAAGGATGGTGAAATAGGAAGTGGGCTCACTTTAGAATTTCTTTTCTCACATTTTTTCCTCACTTGGATCAAACCCTAGAAACATTTTTCTTTTGGAAGAAGAAGATGAAGAAGGAAGAAGAGAATGAAATTAATCCAAGTGAGATAAGTAACCATGGGTGAGTGAGTATCATATACTAACTAATGTAAAGACATAACCATGGCTAATTATAGTGGTTAGGTTAATAAATATCCTAAGTAAAACAAAATGGGTGGACTTTATCAAAACACTCACAAGCTTCTACAAGCTTCATGCTTTGAACAATTATCCACTAATTTTGTATTTACTTTGAATATTAAAACCCCACCATTATAATTAAAATGGTGTATGTCTTATACACCCATATAGTGTGTATCAACAACCATGACACATAAAAATAAATAATGCACATTAATATATATCACATATATATTACATGTACACACAAGTGAGAAAAGAATGCTTAAGTGAGCCAATGTTAGTTAATGTAAATTAGTATATCAAAGATAAAATTATACACTAAATTATTAAATCAACACTTGATTTAATAATCCGGCTATATCACATATAACCGACTAACACTAAATATATCAACTTATCGAATCAACACATGATTCGATAACCCGGATACATCACATATAACCAACCGATACAAAAGTCGCGAGAATAGAATACGATATCACATACACGCATTATTCTCGGTGCCGCACATATCATATATGCGATCCTATTTCGTTTTGCCTGAGCCAGTAAAACCTCTATGTAGGACTCTAAAAACTCGTCAATACGCCGGCAGTAGGTGATGATCATATCAAGCACCCACAAGCCGTCAGCGGTACTAGCTGGACGTAACGGCTATCCGGGTATTGAGCGATCAGAAGATCAGTAAGCAAGCCTGCTCCACCTCCTGCAAAAGCCTGATAGTGACACTATAGTACAGTCCGGTCTCCTCGTCTGATATGTCGCATATCAAGTCTAGTGGTGGTAAACGTCAGACCCCAATAACCGATAAGTCATGCAGATGTGAGGCTCATAACGGGTCGAGAAACTACTGGTAACACTTACCAGTAAATCTATAAACCAGCCCTGGCCAGGGACTTCCCTGTTATGGCCAATCGAGCACAGCGCAACATCAACCCCTAATACCGGGAGAGACGAAACCCCTCCTATCACTCATTGCCTCCATGTGACTTGGGACTGTACCCAAAAACCACCATTTTGCACGCCCTCTTGGACGTGGTAAGGTGCAAATCAAAGAACGGTGGGAATCACACAAGACTCTATGATGATCTCAGGTCTACAGACTAACCTGCACCAGTGTCACCAGAGAACTGCCATCTGACGTGAGGTATAATACCATCTGGGAGTTCTCGGTGAGTCCATCCAGTATACCCAGTCTCCACTGAGCACCCGTATACCATCTCTGATGTCAAACACCAATGGATATGGGATCATCCATCGCCCATCTATATTGATCGAGAAGCTATACGCTAGTCTACTCTGGTATATCGATGCCCCGTCTCGATACACCTACGACTAGGGACCTTAAAGGATGTACTTATGGACTACCATGGCCCCTCTAGTATGATCTTCATCATAGTCCTGGTAGTCAAGTACATATCCTAGGGGCTTTACCAACATGTAACAGAGAGACAATCAGTGTACACGTTAAGATAAAGTGTAACAAGATAGCATACTATCATGTCGAGCAAGAAAGTCCTCCCTATATATGTCCAAGCATCCACTGCAATATACATCTCATGTATAGTAATGGCCTCTAGGGCATACATATAACTAACAATCTCCCACTTGCACTAGGGCCATCTAATACCAGTGGTTGTAGTATCACATTCTCAACCAACCCATAAAAGTCTCTCTCTGGGAAAAAGGCCTTTGTGAGTGGATCCGCCGTATTGTCCTCTGAGTCTACTCTCCTAACCTCGATCCCTTGGAGATCAACCATCTCCATGATCAGGTGATACTGCCTTAGAATATGTCTGGATCATTGATGGGATAGGCGTTCCTAGGCATAAGCCACAACTCCATTGTCACACAATGGTAGGAATGAAGTTCATCTCATGAACTAATATACACCCAGACTGCCTCTTTGGTAGCATCTTTGGTAACGATGTATCCAGCCTTTATCGTCTAGTATGCCACGGTATATAACTTGGAACTCTTCCAACATACCGTCCCTCCACTAAAGGTAAAAACAATACCTGTGACTGACATTCAGTCGACCCTACCGCCCTGGAAGCTATCCAGTGATTCTCCCCAGGATCGATTGATACCATCTCACTACACGAGAAACCTAACATCCACTTAGATCTATCTCATAGATGCAAAACCCAAGATTTAGAAGGTATCACCTTGATCCTATATGGAGAATCCTTATGATAAGAGGAGATTGACCGAGCGTAGCATAGGAAACACCTTTCCTATCAAGAGTATGCCATCCACGTACAATACAAGGAAGACCGCCTTACTCTCTACTATCTTTTTGTATATACAAGGTTTATCTACCATTTTCATGAAGTCAAACTCTTTGACTACCACATCAAAACAGATGTTCCAACTCCGCGATGCCTGCTTTAACCCATAAAGCAACTTGCACACGTTTCCGCTGCTCCCACTGTCTACGAAGCCCTCTGGCTGTGTACTTATAGACGCTCTCTTCTAAATCACTATTTAGAAAAGCAGTCATGAAACCCAACCGCCATATATCATAGTCATGGTATGTAGCAATGGCAAGTAGGATCCGGATGGACTTAAGCATAGCTACCAGAGAAAAGGTTTCATCATAATCCATACCTGGTCGTTGACGAAAACCCTTTGCAACAAGTCTAGCTTTGAAAGTCTCAACCTTTCCATGTACACCAAGTAATCTTCTCAAGATATACTTGCTCCTGATGGGGATTTAACCATTCAGATAAAGCAACCAAAGTCTATACTTTGTTGGTGTATATGGATTCCATCTCAGATCGCTTAGCATCCATCCATTCTTACAGAGTCTCCACTCTTGATGGCCTGCTCGAAACTAGTTGGGTCATCATCTCATGATGCAATCCTCGCTCCGACTATCATAGAGAACACCGTAGTATCTCTCAGGCGGATGAGGAACCCAACCAGATCGACGAAGAGGCTGAGATTCGTCGGGAACTATTGAATCCTCCGGTTCTACCAAATCGTCAGCTGTAGTTTGTATAGCTGGAACTCCTTCCAGTTCTACCTCATGACCACAAATTTGTTTCTAAAATAAATTTCTTTTCTAAAAATGTGGCATGCCGAGAATAAAAATACCTTTTGTTCCTCGGTGTGGTAGAAGATATTTCCTTGCGAATACTTGGGATATCCAACAAACTTCTACAGATCTGACCTTGCCTCGAGCTTGTCCGAATTTTGCTTTTTGACATAGGCCGGACAACCCCAAATCTTAAGTTACTTAAGACATGGGCTCTTCCCATACCATATCTCATATGGAGTGGTAGGCACCTGATTTGGTTGGAACCCGATTCAATAGATATGCAGCTTCACAAGTGCATAACCCCAAAAAGAAAACAGGCAACTCAGTAGTACTCATCATAGAGCACACCATATCGCATAGGGTGCTATTGCTCCGCCCCGATATACCGTTGTGCTGTGGTGTATACGGAGGAGTAATGCTGAGAGAGAATCTCATTCTCCTTTAGAATAATCCAGGAATTCTGTGCACAAGTATTCTCCTCCCTGATCACATCAAAGGACATAATACTTATACCTATTTTGGTTCTCTACTTCTGACTTATATTCATTGAGTTTCTCAAAAGCTTCAGACTTGTGTTTCAACAGGAACATATGTCCGAATCATGAGAGATCATCAGTGAATGTAATGAAGTACAAAGAACCAGTCCTGCCATGTGTAGACAGGGGACTTACATACATCATCTTGTATCAATCCCAAGAGTTCACTAACTCTTTCTCTGTTTTCTTTAAACGGAGATGTGGTCATACTATCTTTGTGACATGACTGGAAAGTTTCACAAGATGTAAATTCAAACTGATTTAAATATGCATCTTAATATAACTTTAGCTAGTCGGGTCGCATTGATATGACCTAGTCTACAATGCCTTAAGAAGGATTCATTCATTTCTGAACTCTTCCTCTTTTGTGTGTTCTATACGTTAAGAACTGTGGTTTGATTTAGAACGTATATGCTTTTAGATAACGTGCCTAAACCGATCAACTCTTAATATAGGAAATGTTCAAAACATTATCCAACAATACAAAATTATATCCTTCTTTACTAAATAAAGAGACTGATATGATGTTGTATATCAGGTTCGGTATCTAATAACATTCGTTCAGAATCAATGTACTTTATAATACAGGGTGATAACTGCCAACAACTTGGCTGCAACAATTGCACCGTTTCCAACTCTTGAAACTTATCACCCATTCTTAGATCCCTACCTATCTGTAGCCCATGTAACTGCTTACATTTGCGGGATCCTGATCCGGTATCATATACCCAGGACGTAGAGGATACTGAGAAACAGTTCTCGGTAATGAACATACCCGAACAAGATGCATCATCATGCACTTTCTTCGTTTAGGCGGCATGGGAATCCTGGTAATCTGCTATTTCCTGCTCGGTCTTATAACAATTATAAGTTGGAGCGGGACCAACGTTCCTCAGCACAGTATAACAAGCGGGGTCGGTCAATATATCCATATTATTATCTTGATTAAGGCGTGATATGGTCGCTACCTGGAGAGAGAGAGAGAAGAAACATTCTGCGTACGCTCTTACAAGATTAAATTGGTTATTATTTTATCTAATCAGGATGGCTCCCACTGTTTTTATCAAATCTTCCTTCAAACCCTAAAAGGAAAGACTGGCCGGGATTAATTACACCCTACAAGTTCGCCAATCTTTCAGCCATGCCAGTGCCGGTACTTTGAAGGAGGTTCCCCGTACTTTCGCACAGACCTAATTAAAATAAACTTCGTTTTCGCAGGGGCGTAACCCCGTTGACACCTTTCTAGACACCTACTTGATCGGCTAATTGTAAAGTGCAAAACTCTCCCAGGAGTAACAATTACTCGCAGTGGGTATCGGGATCCAACTATCTCATAGAAGGTATGCAATCTCATTGCAAATTTCAACACTTGAAATTTCCGATAATATTTTACCCCTAACGTCCTATGACCTTGACGCATTCCAACAAAGCATAGTCCGCTAATCAAGTTCAATCCGTACATTTCTTGATTGAATTAAACCCACCCGCACGACCCTTGACGCAGGCCAACAAAGTCGCACAACTACCCTAATCCAATCTGCATCATATGCATAAGCAGATAAATACTAGTCAGCTACCGCACACTACGCCTTGACGCATGCCAACAAACATAGCACAAATACTAAGTAGGACTTATCTGAAATGACGGAGGGCTACGACAGGTTTTTCTGAAAACCTTCTGCGTAATGAACTTGATATCATTGTAGAGTCGAGTGATTTTGAAAAGGAGTGTTTTTAAAGTTTTTCCTAGTTTTGCTAAAGAGGTCACTCCCGATGAAGAGATCTCGGCTTTTTCCTCATCGAATAAGATGCGGGATATATCACATATATAACTATGCAAAGTAAAACTCCAAAAGCAATCAGAAGAAAAATCGAGTGTTGTAGCATCTGCCAGTTATTGCTAAAGGGGTCACTCCCGGTGAAGGGATCTCGACCCTTTCCTTATCAAATAAGGTGCAGGATGTTCTACAAGGAACACCGCTATGCAAAGCAAGAACTGTAGCTACCTGTTTTTGAAAATTCGATTCCACAACATCTTTTAGGTTTCTTTTCTTTCATTAATCACATTAATGAAGTCTCATCATTTAAGTCACCTAAACATCACAGATAAATACAACGTACGCTTATGCCATCTATATTCGCATCGATGTCCTCTCGTGCACCTTTAGATTAGGTAACTAACGGCAGAGCGGGGCAGGGCTAGTGCGGGTGTAAAACATAAGTAACGTCTATATAATATATCATATATACTATATACAGTATCCATCTCAACATATCA
This sequence comes from Agapanthus africanus, assembly GCA_030015575.1. Classification (NCBI taxonomy): domain Eukaryota; kingdom Viridiplantae; phylum Streptophyta; class Magnoliopsida; order Asparagales; family Amaryllidaceae; genus Agapanthus; species Agapanthus africanus. Next base: position 617,254,347 of record CM057341.1, read on the forward strand.
AATGATCACATCGCAGATATCGCAGCAGAAGAAACATATGAAATATTGGATATACTAGGAGGTCCGTGTTTTATTTTGAGCCTCTATAAAACACGGATTCCACGGTCGCGATGAATAGCCAAACCCACACCCCTAGACCCCTACGAGAGCGTCAAGCAACCCTACTAATTCTAGAGTTAGAAGACCCGGACTCGATTCCTCGAGTTGGTCTCCCACTAAACTCTAGAACCCGGTTACTTGTGCTCTCTTCCTTGGGTCTATCCTAATGCGGAAAAGTAAATAATATACAACAATGGTGACATCATGCTCAACCTGGAAGTGCTCCAATAAAAGAATATTACATACAATGAATTTTACATGAATGAAAATAAAAACTCTCATCTTACATAAAACACCCGGCTATTCAAAACGCGACAATCCAATATAACATATACAGCAACACATAACATCACATGTCATCAACGTAAGTAAATATGTGTATCCCAATTGTCGTTGACATATAGCAACGAAACCGGCGATACACCACATATTACACTTACGGTGGCAGAAAAAACTAGATGATGTCAAACATTCCAATCGAATCAACAAACACCCACAATTACCCAGAAAGCTTAACACTTGAGCGTAATTTAAAGTTATTCAGCACACGCCACAGTACCAATGGACCAGCCGTAGAAGGGCAAACCCAAGCCTCATTTATAGCGCCACTAACTACGGTAAACCCTAAGGTTTAGTCGCAGTTCCGTGGTCACATGTCGAGTTAGGGTTTCATTCTTCTAGAGGGTCCATCAAATAACTTGCATGATCTTTGACAACTTATTAACTACGGGAAAAATCCAACACTTGGAAAATTTCCCGGCAAGGGTTAAAGCGGGTATTTGACATCCGATTGAACTTTTTAACGTCGTCTAAAGTATCCCGAAAATAGTTAAAATTACGACTACGAAAGACTCCGAGTTGTCTTTGCATTGAGTTAATCATCACATGGAAATATAGCAAAAATAAACAACACCTGAAATACTAATACCCAGAAACCAAAACATGGGAAAAATTTAGGACCATAATACCTTTCTAGGACCGGCCTTCCCGGTTTTCTAGCCCATGTGCTCGGTCCAAATCTGAGCACATGGTCCAAACTTTCTCCCATGTTCATTGTTTAGCTCATAGATGATTCTGTACATGTTTGCAAAATTTTTGGAGCTCATTGGAAAAATGACAGAATGCGGGTTTTAGTATTTCAAGTTTCGGAGTTCGTTTTGTTTTCGTAATCTAATAATATCCGTATAATTTATAGCTAGGCTCTGATACCACTGTAGGTGCAACGTTTTAAAAAAATTAATAAATAAATAAAATCTTTTAGGTGAATTTTCTGATAATCGGTAAAATAAACCGTAGTTTTCCGTAAAACTTAACTATAATTATTTTTCATCATAAACTCAAATACGCGCATTTTAACTATGTAATTACTAGAAATTGGTATTTATTTGGTCACTTATAAATTATTAGTTTAATTAAATAATTTTCCTTAATTAATTATTTTAAATATTTTTATAAGTTTTCATTTATACATTAAATTAGTAAAAATCACAAATTGGAATGGGTTAATTATACAAAAGTGAACTATGACAACTTAGTAACAAGTTTGTAACAACTTATATTTTCCTCCATTTGTCTCCAAGATCTAGAGAATTCTAGTTTAATTAGAAAAGAAATTTAAAATGGAAATTAAAAAAAAGGTGCATTAAATGAGACTTGAAGGGTTGTCTAACCTAGAAATTTCTACACACACACCCCTCCCATTTCTCTCTTGGCTGAGCACCTGCAGAAAATTCCCCCCTCCCAATTCTTCACTCTTCTCCTAATCCTAAACTACATATAAAAAGGAAAAAATATTAATTAAAGAAATAAGTTAAATGAGGTTAAGTAAAGAAGTTTCCACATACTTCTTTCTCTCTCTCTCTTTCTCCCACTCACCCACACCAAACTCCACTAAGTTCTGGCCGAAACCCCCAAGTGTGCAGCCCCTCATTTTCTCACCTCCTCTTCTCTTCAAAATTTCTTCAAAATTTCTTCAAAAATCCACATAAAACATCACAAATTCCTAATTCAATCCTTACCCATTATTCCTCGGACTAATCTACCATGGATTTTGGAGCAAAGAAGCAATGTGGAAGCTAAGTTTGCAAGCTTGATTCAAATTTTGTTGAGGTATAAATGCTAACCCTGGTGTTTAGTTGTAGGTTAATTACTTCAATTTAATAAATTTTGGTGTTAATTAGGTTTTAAATTGCAAGTTTGAAATTTCAAGGAAGGGTTTAAATTAAGGTTAGGGTATTTATCACTTAATCTTGATTACAATGTGTAGTTTAACACTTTATGACATGCAAAATTTAGTTTAGTTGTTAAGTTGCAAATTGTTTCTCCAAACTTTTTCAAATTAGATAATTTTGCAATACTAGGTTTTAGAAATTAATTTAAAATGTGGGATTAAAATCTAGTTAGGGTTTTTAGCACATCATTAAGGTTTCCATGAGTGCTTTAACATTTTAAAATATGCAAAATCTAGCTTAGTTGTTGAATTGTGAATTTTGCTTTAAAAAGTGTTAAAATTTGATTTTTTTGCAAACTAGAATTTTGGATTTAATACAAATAGATGAGAATAAATTATAGAAATGATTTATATGACCTAGTTAAGATATTTAGTGAATATTACGGGCATTAGTTTTGTTAAAACATCAAGTTTCGAATTAAAACGAAAATTTAGTGCTTTCTAGGTTTTCGGAAATAAATCGATTTGATTTACTTTAAGGTTTTGATGATTTAAACCCTATTTTATATTATAATTAGTGAGTTTTGGAACTACGACTTGTACGTTTGTATTTTATCTCGATCAATCGGCGTTTGTGTGCCGATGTCGAGGGTTATTCGGTTCTTTTGCATGAGCGGGTCATAGGTTTTAACCTATGCGCGTTACGTGCGACGTTTTGGTTTTATCCGCGATTCGGTTTACGATATACATACATGTTTGCATATAGGTACCTCTCACATGGACTTCGGACGATGAAGAAAAGGATGGCGGTATCGACTTCGGCAGACAAGGACCAGGTGAGTAGATGTATATCTACGGGGGAAGTCGGGTGGATGGCGTATAGCACCCCCGTAAACGTAGAATAAGGATATTATGTACTATTATTAGGAAATCGGACGTGACCTTAGATTCTTGGCGAGTAGGGTACTATTGAAAACTTGGATTAGACTGATTTAGAAAGACTTAACCAGAGGATAATTGCCTTGGACGGAAGTCGTAGGTTTCATGTAGACCCACACACACGCACACATACACATACACTTGACTTGGTGTATATGTATATGTATATATATATGAATATGTGTAGGTTTCTATATGTATATATATATAACATATACACGTAATAAGAGGATGTTATATAATACCTGGGGATGAGTCGGTATGACTGGGCATGATGCCATGAGATATTAGATATACGATCGATTTATGATATGAGATGTAGTATGATATTAGCGGATCGTTGGGAAATGAGAAAGTGTATATTTATACATAACGATAAGAGGTGATGATGACATTGAAATGTACGAGACTCTAGAATAGAACCCGGATTGTAATATGTGACTTGATCACGATATGATATATGACATGATATTTTAGTGAACCATTTGACGATGTATATCTACACAGACGATGATATATGATTGATGATATTGGGATGAATGCGATTATAGTACAGTACCCTTGATCATGATATTGTTTGATGATGATACTATACGAACGATGATGTATATATGTGATAGTTGACCCGTACCCCAAATTTGAGAAACCGTACGATGGATTATACCGTACGAAGCATAGATGTGATAATTGATCCGCACTCTTGACTCGAGGGAGTCGTAATACGTACGTGACGCTATTGAGGCTGGATCGCCGACTGCTAGAGATACCGACTCAGATTTTAGGAGGATTCTTCTTACCTTTCGACTGGTGTCTTTAGTTAGTTACTTAGTTGGTTAGGTAGATCTTAGTTTAGGCTCGAGTCATACTTATTTTCAAAACTAACGAATCGTGCGCATTTTTAAAGACAGCCTAAGAGATACTACGGATTTTTCAAAGGACATATCTTTTCATAAAAACCCCGTAACCCTTAATTTTCTAAAAAACCACGATTCATGCTTTTTCAAACAACAAACTGTATGACTCGCAATTAGTATGTATTCTTTAGTTGTGCATTTACTACACATTCACCGTTATATTCATGTTGTATTCATCGCATTGCATATTCATACATATGTTTCTTTAGCTAATATGAAACTCTGCCTGTTAGGACACCAGCACCATTACCGATGATGCGCATGATCCACGTACACTTATTTTCTGGCTCACACACATCATCATCAGTAATTGTCATGTCACGTACACTTTAGAACATATTATCTTTTTATTGATATAATCAGCTAAATGCTAGTCCAATGTAATATTGGGTGATTACTCTCATGTGCTAGTTTAGACATTGCATTTATTATTTAGACACTTCATGCATTCACATATTCATATTATCATGCAGTATTGTAGGGCTTATACCGATACTCATTATTTACTTACTCATAATTTTGGGATTTTGGATTTCTATGAGATTTCTGGATTTGGAGGAAAACCGCAAGAATTTAATAAAAGCTTATTATTATCATTTTTAACATGTAAGTTGCGATTTTCTCGTGATGTATGGGTCGTCCACCATGAGTTTTCATGTTTTCTGTTGGATTTCGAGACCCGATTCGAGTAGTGGAGGAACCGTCTCGGGAACATGGTGGGCCTGGTACGGTACCCCGGGGTGAGAGTATTTTTGTGGGGATGACGATGGGCCTGGCTGGGGAAGACTACCTACCGGTGATGTCTGGCGCGAAGGATATCCGAAAGATACCCACCGATTTCGTGAGATTTGATGATATGGGCCGATCCGGACTGACGGAGCCTGAGATATTGAGACTATGAGGTATTGAGACTTTGAGATTTACATGTTTTGTGTCGATGCTTGACACGGATTTCCATGGATTTTATTGATAATGTTTCAGATTACCATACAAATTTTACTATGGTAAAAGTAAAGATTTCTTATACAGATATATCCAGATTTCATGATTGATTGTTTTACATTCATGATGCATGCATACTCATACCCATGACATGTTATTACTTGAGGCACTGACACGAGCACTGAGTATTTCACTTACGCATAAATTATTACCCTGCCACTATTAGATGACTAGTGTCATGTTAAGTATATTATTATGACCTAGGAGAGCGTCATGCATGCGATTTCTACTCGCAGATGTATTCTACTCACGAGTTGGCAACTCACCCCCGTTATGCCAAATTTTTCTTACAGGTTAAGATGTAAAGGTTTCCATGGCGTCTTGCTGGCACACCATTTCATTCAGGGTGATTGCTTGATAGATTGGTTCACTTGTATCGGGACCGTCGTTGTACTTTTATTATTTTATTTGTATCTAGTAAGCTCCATCAACCAGACTTATATTACTTGATATATTTAGAAGACCAGTTGATTTTATTTCGACTTTAGAGTCCCGCTTGCATTATTATGGTTTTCTGGTGGATTTGGTTTTCTTTTGAGTTTTGAGCCTCGCCCTTGGCGTTGTATATTATAGTGCTTTGTGTGGTTGTTTCCGCCATTTAGCGTAGAGCTAGCTCTCGCTTGGGGATGACTTTTTATTGATTGTATATATTATTCTTGTTTATACCCGTTTGGGGTCAGTTTTTACAAAGGAGACTCTGCCGAAATTTTTGAGAAAATTTGATGTCGCTTTTAAACTTGTTTTCCTACACTTCTTCTTTTAAATGGTTTAGATTTCTGGGCTTCGGCTTACTTAGATTACGTTACGCCTCTAGACGTTTTGTAATTTAAGTGCCGGTCACGTTCCGTACTTTCGGGTCGTGACAAAGTTGGTATCAGAGTGCTAGGTTTAACCTTTGACTGAGTCTAGATTGACCTTGGTTGATGGAGTAGGTGACTTAAGTAGAATGACATACCGTGGGTATGATCCGCGGCATACTTACGATACGCTACTCTGCTTAAGAAGCCTTAGGATGTACATTTCTTTGCACCGTATTCCATTCGTTCCTTTGATCTATCTTCGTCGATATCGGATGGTGGTTTCTGTTACCACGGTCGCACGGGCAGAGGGAGCTGCGGCTCGAATGCGATGACCGTCAGCGTATTGTCTATTCTGGATGGTTGAGGCATCGTTTAGCGTGCGGACGAAGAGTTTTCACATATCGTCTAGGCGAAGTTAAAAGGTTCGAACGAATGTCAGAAACCCATTTTCCCTAGATTAAGGTATTCGGAAGAACATGCAGGTATTTATATGGAACCTCTAGAAGAATGAAACCCTAACTCGACATAATGACCATGAGAATGCTGGTGAACCTTAGGGTTTGTGGAAGTTCCGTGGTGCCATTAGTAAGACTTGGGTTTGCCCTTTTACGGCTAGTCCGCAGATGCTGGGGTATGTACTGGATATTTTTAAACTGTACTTGAGTGTTGAGCTCTCGGCGAATTATGGGACTTTGATGAATCGATCGAAAAGTTTAACGTAATCTGGATATCATGTGATGGATTACATTATTCGGAAAACTCTAGATATGAGTATAGTTGTTATAGCGTCGTGCATTCAGCTATGAAGAGACGAGTTCGAATCAGTCGACACCAGAGAAAAGAGGAGCCCATCGACGTCGGTATTACGATTTGCGATTTGGTGATTTGAATATCACATTTTCGTTGTTTGGATTTTGGTATTTTGAGGATTTCGTTTTATGATTTGTCTTCCTATGTACTCATTCTTTTCACTCGATTCGTGTTCCATGTATTGGAAGTATTGATGTTCGTTTTGTGCATACCCATTGCACTTAATTTTGATTTTATACATTTTGAGATGCTGATTTGATTTCATGTATATGGGTTGCACATGATTTTGGACTTATGCTTCGGTATATTTTTCATGCACTTTTCGTATTTCGATTTGGTCTTGTGCACACTGATGCATGTGGTTGTTTGTGACTTTATCTATCGCGGTATATATGATTTTGATTCGGTGTATGTCGTATACCGCTGATTTCGATTTTGATATTCGATATATGTTTTCGTGCACCATGTGCACTGGACTAGGATTCTTGCACACACTTGGCGCACTTGATGCGATTTTGTGCACACCGGATGCACTAAATCTGGATTTGTGCAGATTAGATGCACCTGATATTGTTGTCGTGCACCCCCGTTGCACTTGACAGATGTTTTTGGTGCACACCCGTTGCACTCGGTTTTGTTTCTATGCATACTCGTGGCATCTGTATTTGGTTTCGATTTTCGTACGCACCGGACGCACGAGGTATTTGTATATTGTATTTGAGATTGATTTTATTTTGAGCAGCATGTTTTTATGGTAATTACTATTTCGTTTAGTAACTGAGCAGGACTGTTCTGAGAACAGTACCTAGCTGGTTTTGCATGCATTGATAGTTACCGAAGGAATTTCCAAAAAGGAGTTATAGTCTCCATATTTTCCTACGTGTCTGAGGTGACACGAAATATTTTACAAAGGAAACCCTTTCTAAATTATTTTCAAAAGGGGCGGGACGTGTATGTTAAATAAAAGATATATATATGTATAACTATTTTTTTCCTTAAAATGAACGTCCGCTACTTGTGCCGTGATACGCGCATCGCACGGCGATTTGAAAAAGGGTTTTGCATGCATTTCTAGTTGGATGTTTCGCTATTTTTACGAACGATGCATACTATATACGTATTATTATTTTAAGTTAGTTTTCGTATTGGATTTTGACATGGGATTTTCGTGATGACTCCGATGATTGCGTTACGTTTGACGGAGTTTTGATTTTGAGTTATGTACCTGTTTTTCATGCGCATACATTGCGCTAAGAGGTGTTTTATGTATTGATGATTTCGGAGCCCCAACGATTTGAGTGTTTTGCTAAATATTATAGTATTTGGGGGAGTTTTAATTTAAATTCGGGGACCGAATTTTTTTAAGGGGGGAAGATTGTAACGTTTAAAAAAATAAATAAATAAAATCTTTTAGGTGAATTTTCTGATAATCGGTAAAATAAACCGTATTTTCCGTAAAACTTAACTATAATTATTTTTCATCATAGACTCAAATACCCGCATTTTAACTATGTAATTACTAGAAATTGGTATTTATTTGGTCACTTATAAATTATTAGTTTACTTAAATAATTTTCCTTAATTAATTATTTTAAATATTTTTATAAGCTTTCATTTATATATTAAATTAGTAAAAATCACAAATTGGAATGGGTTAATTATACAAAAGTGAACCATAACAACTTAGTAACAAGTTTGTAACAACTTATATTTTCCTCCATTTGTCTCCAAGATCTAGAGAATTCTAGTTTAATTAGAAAAGAAATTTAAAATGGACAAAAAAGATCATTAAATGAGACTTGAAGGGTTGTCTAACCTAGAAATTTCTACACACACACCCCTCCCATTTCTCTCTTGGCCAAGCACCTGCAGAAAATCCCCCCCCCCCCCCCAATTCTTCTCTTCTCCTAATCCTAAACTATATATAAAGAGGAAAAATTATTAATTAAAGAAATAAGTTAAATGAGGTTAAGTAAAGAAGTTTCCACATACTTCTTTCTCTCTCTCTTACTCCCACTCACCCACACTAAACTCCACTAAGTTCTGGCCGAAACCCCCAAGTATGCAGCCCCTCATTTTCTCACCTCCTCTTCTGTTCAAAATTTCTTCAAAAATCCACATAAAACATCACAAATTCCTAATTCAATCCTTACCCATTATTCCTCGGACTAATCTACCATGGATTTTGGAGCAAAAAAGCAATTTGGAGGCTAAGTTTGCAAGCTTGATTCAAGTTTTGTTGAGGTATAAATCCTAACCCTAGTGTTTAGTTGTAGGTTAATTACTTCAATTTAATAAATTTTGGTGTTAATTAGGTTTTAAATTGCAAGTTTGAAATTTCAAGGAAGGGTTTAAATTAAGGTTAGGGTATTTATCACTTAATCTTGATTACAATGTGTAGTTTAACACTTTATGACATGCAAAATTTAGTTTAGTTGTTAAGCTGCAAATTGTTGCTTCAAACTTTTTCAAATTAGATAATTTTGCAATACTAGGTTTTAGAAATTAATTTAAAATGTGGGATTAAAATCTAGTTAGGGTTTTTAGCACATCATTAAGATTTCCATGAGTGGTTTAACATTTTAAAATATGCAAAATCTAGCTTAGTTGTTGAATTGTGAATTTTGCTTTAAAAAGTGTTAAAATTTGATTTTTTTGCAAACTAGAATTTTGGATTTAATACAAATTGATGAGAATAAATTATAGAAATGGTTTATATGACCTAGTTAAGATATATAGTGAATATTACGGGCATTAGTTTTGTTAAAACATCAAGTTTCGAATTAAAACGAAAATTTAGTGCTTTCTAGCTTTTCGGAAATAAATCGATTTGATTTATTTTAAGGTTTTGATGATTTAAACCCTATTTTATATTATAATTAGTGAGTTTTGGAACTACGACTTGTACGTTTTTATTTTATCTCGATCAATCGGCGTTTGTACGCCGATGTCGAGGGTTATTCTGTTCTTTTGCATGAGCGGGTCATAGGTTTTAACCCATGCGCGTTTCGTGCGCCGTTTTAGTTTTATCCGTGATTCAATTTACGAAATACATATATGTTTGCATATAGGTACCTCTCACGTGGACTTCGGACGATGAAGAAGAGGATGGTGGCATCGACTTCGGCAGACAAGGACCAGGTGAGTAGATGTATATCTACGGGGGAAGTCGGGTGGATGGCGTATAACACCCCCGCAAACGTAGAATAAGGATATTATGTACTATTATTAAGAAGTCGGACGTGACCTTAGATTCTTGGCGAGTAGGGTACTATTGAAGACTTTAAGTTGGATTAGACTAATTTAGAAAGACTTAACCAGAGGATGATTTCCTTGGAGGGAAGTCGTAGGTTTTATGTAGACCCACACACACGCGCACACACATATACACTTGACTTGGTGTGTGTGTGTGTGTATGTGTGTGTGTGTGTGTGTATGAATGTGTGTGCGTTTCCATATGTGTGTGTTTGTATGTATGTGTGTGTGTATAACATATACACGTGATATGAGGATGTTATATGATACCTGGGGATGAGTCGGTATGACTGGGCATGATGCCGTGAGATATTAGATATACGATCGAATTATGATATGAGATGTATTATGATATTAGCGGATCGTTAGGAAATGAGAAAGTGTATATATATACATAAATGATAATAGGTGATGATGACATTGAAATGTACGAGACTCTAGAATAGAACCTGGATTGTAATATGTGACTTAATCATGATATGATATATGACATGATATTTTAGTGAACCATTTGACGATGTATATTGATTTAGAGAGATTTTATCGATCAAAAATTATATTACCGCAATCAAGAACGGCGTCGCATGAAGCTAGCCGGTGAATACGGGTCGGTCCACAGGGATGTTGTAATTTTCCTAAATGTTCTTACGAGCTAATTCCAAATGGTGTTTGGTCTTTTAATTAGATCTAAAATCAAAGTTGTGTTATACTAGGATTAGAAACTTGCTAGGATTAGGTTTAGGTAAAGTTTGGTAAATAAAGATCTACACCCCTTTCCAATGCTTTTAATTAGATATCATATTAGGGGTTATGTTAAATTTTAATAAAGGGGATTAGGATGATTGGGAAGATGTTTCTTCCTCTAGATCCTTGTCCTTCCTTTCTGTTGGAAATAGTTCCTTCAGAGTCAATTATTGGATCACAGGCACGTGATTGCAATGATTGAGGGAGGACCTATCCCGGTAGGACAGTCTTACTCAAGATGATAGTATGCTATCTGGTTTATCTTTATCATCGTGTACTGCTTTAGGTGACCTGACAGGTCACTATTTCACGTTGATAGAGCCCCTAGGATTCTTGCTTGACTACCGGCAGTATGAGGGCGATCATATACGTGGGAGCTGGTAGTCTATAAGCACATACTTAAAAGGTCCCTAGTCGTGGGAGTTTCGAGACAGGGCATCGATTCTCCAAAGTAGACTAGTGTATACAGTCGAGACCTCGACGAGGGGCGGTGGTCGATCTCACAAGCCACTGGTGTCAGTTGGATCACCTAAGATGTATACAGGTGCTCATTGGGCTATGAGTACACCGGACAGGACTCGCCGGGAACATGCTAGTTAGTCTTATACCTGACGTTAGATAGCAGTTCCCTGGTGACATGTGTACAGGTTAGTTCATCGACCTAAGGATCGTCATTTGTCTCGTGTGAGTTCCCACTGTACTTTGATTACTACCCTACCACGCTCAAAGGAGACGTGCAAACAGGTTTTAGTTGGGTACAGTCCCGAGCCACATGGAGGCAGTGAGCGAATCTTCAGGGGTTCGTCTCTCCCGGTATTGGGGGTGAGGTCGCGCTGTGTCTAGGAGAGCCAGAACATGAAAAGTCCTTGGCCAAGGCAGGAGATTTACTGGTAGGTATTCCAGTAGTATCTCAGTGTGTTCTGGGCTGATCTCTGATACGACTTGTACCGCTTTTGGGGGTCTGACTTTTACCAACCCCCTAGGCCCGCCATGCGATACTCATAGACGAACGGACCGGACTGTACGGATATTGTCACTGACAGGCTCAGTAGGGTGTCAGGATGAGTTCGCTCATCGACGTGCCTTTTAGTCAATAGCTGGTAGCCCGTTACGTATAGGCTAATACCTCTGACGTGCTAGTGGTTAAATCCACAACCAAGGTGTTGACGAGTCTTTAGAGTCCCCCACATTCAGTTGCTCAAGTTTTCGGGCGAAACACTGTAGAGGCCGTATGGATATATGGCAGGGTTCGATCAGATACGTGCGGTATTGCACGAATCAGGATTGGACGGATATTACTAGCCGGCTTTGGTTTAAGCCGGATCCTAGTATAGTACAGTGTAGATTTTGTCTCATTGCATTTGTATTTCGGTCGGAATACAGATGCGGGTGTGTATACACAGTATCGGGGTTTTCCTGTAATTTATTACGGGATCAGTTTTCTGGAGTTGCCAGTTTGCTTTCCGTTTCGGCCATATTTCTTTGTATCTTTCATTGGCCGAAGATTGGTGGAGGAGGGCTTATTTGCTTTTGTGCAAATAAGCAATTTGGAAGGGGGTCTTTGCATATTGTTGGATCATGATGGTTGCACCATCCCTTGACCATTTGACTTCTTCTTTCATGATGGCTTGACTTTGTGTTGAGATGATGAGATTGGTGGAGTGTGGGTTTTGTGTTTGTGATCATTTTCTTTTCATGATATCATTTGATTCCCTCTTGCATTATTGGCTCACTCACTTCCTCTCTCATTCTCTCCTCCTATTTTGGAATGGCCGGCCAAGCATGGTAAGGGGCTGCCCAAAATTTTTGGTAGGGAATTTTTGTTCTCTTGATGTTTGAAAAATCCCCAAGTTCACCAAAAATTCCGTAGTTCAATTCCTCCACTCAAATGGCAACTACCTCAACCCCAAATGAGACACAAGTTCCACACTACATTCTACAGCAAATCTTAGGCACGTCGACTCGCCAGCTTCGTGCCCGAGTTGCCTCGGAATAGAGGTGGGAGCCCGTAAAAGAAGCCGACGACGTGGTGCACTTCCGGCGACGTGGTGGAGCCCGGAGATTCCGCGAGAGATCGGGACGACGACGAGAAGACCGGAGGACTCGGATCACTCGGTATATCTCTCTTCCCCATCTTATAGTTAGCTAGGACTAGTTTAATGGCACGATCCGGGTTTATAGTGCGCGGTAGTACCGGTTTGAAAAGTTAAAGTAAATCACCGCTTCCGCATTCCAGCGTCGGATTGACGGCTGGGGCGCCGCCGTGCACTTACAGTGGTATCAGAGCCTTGCCATTATCATAGTCTAGCTTTGTCTAATGTATTTTACATTTCCGATCGAACAATTTTCCGAAAACCCGATATCATGCACATCAGTTTTCTGTCGATTTATTTTTGGCTCCAAAATTTTTTCAGTATATTGCAGAATGATGTGCAGAGAATTTTAAGAGTTCTGGGAAAATTTGGTCTCGTGAACAGTCTAAACCACCGCGGAACCGCGGCCAAACCCATGCTTGTGCCGCGGTTCCGCCGCGACTTACACTGTTCAGTGCACCAAAATTTTTCAGAAAGATCCTGACTTGAAAATAGGGGTTTTGGAATATTATTTTTGGGCCCAGAATTTCTTTAAGTGCTACAGTAATACTTGGGGCCCACTTGGTAATATTTGATCGATCGGATATTTTAAACACATTAGTTCACAGTATTTAAATTATATCTGCGACCGTGAATGTCACTTGATCGGTAAATCCTGTCTAACTGCTATAGCCCGGTTAGACGGATTTGCGAACGTGACATTCACGTTGATGTTCTGTATATTGCTGTGATGTTGTGGATCGGTCGTGGGGATAGCCTGGTTGCAGTGGTAGTACAGTTTTTGTTGTATTATGTACATTTGATATTGCGGGGAGAGCGTCCGATATGTGGACTGCCGTCACTGCCTGTTTGTATTATTCTTTTGGGGCACGACCATGTTACGGTCGATGTACCATTTTTATGTATATTTTACTTTCTGTACTAGGATTTGTAGGGTTCCTAGGCACAAACAAGAGGTCTCACAAGGCATCAACCATGCCAATTTCAAATTTTAAGGGTGCCGAGAAACCCTAACACGGATCGTTAACTAGATGTCTAGGCGAAAGAAGCCACTAGTTTACAACTAAACTATAAGATCGGAAATACAACCTTTGTAGATCCGGTCCTCCACCTCCACGGCTCCGTGATGAAGTCCTCTCCGCTGTCCAAATCAAAATCCGGGCTCTAGCGTCGGCTTCTTCGAAGAAATGGGCGGGCAAGGTCGTCGGCTTCGTGCCGAAGATGATCTACGTCGAAGCATCACAAGATCAAGCTCCCACTTCAACAAGTCATGAAACTTGTGAAGAAAACACACTCTACTACTTGGCAAGAGGTAGAGGATGAATAAATAGGAAGTGGGTTCACTTTAGAATTGGATTTCTCACTCTTTTTCATCACTTGCCATTGATGTAGCAAGCTTTCTTCTTGAAGTGAAGAAGAAGAAGAAAGCAAGAAGATGATAAGTGTTATGATAAGTTATTATAATAAGAATAATAAAATCATTCTTATCATAATCTTAACCATGGTAATGTGTAGAGAGTTAATCATGGTTGAATGGAATGGTTAGGGTTAAGCATGAGACAAAATGGTCACTTGGTCAAAGTCTTCATGAAGCTTCATAAACAAAACAAAACATGCCATCATTTTCTCATTTGCTTTTCTTTTTCCAAAAGAATAAATAAATGAATAAAATGAATAAGGAAAAAGTAAACCCTAACCATTTCATTAACCAAGGTTTAATTCTTTACAATTAACCAAGAGGCATGTATCATCAAACATGATACAAGCAAGTGCACAAAATCATATCGCATATGCAATGCGCACAACCGAGTGAGAAAATCCATCTTAAAGTGAACCAATACTAGTTAATGCAAAGTAATATATCAAATATATAATTATGCATTAAATCATTAAATCAACACTTGATTTAACGATCCGGTCATATCGCATACAACCGACTAATATCCAATGTATCGGTTTATCGAATCTATCCTTGATTCGATAACTAGGTTATATCGCATACAACCATTCGATACATTCATCGCAAGAATAGAATACGGTATCACATACACGCATTATTCTCGGTCCCGCACATATCTCATATGCGCTCCTATTTCGTTTCGCTTGAGCCAGGAAACCTCTGTGTAGGACTCTAAAGACTCGTCAATACGCCGGCCGCAGGTGATGATCATATCAAGCACCCATAAGCCGCAAGCGGTCTGCAAAACGTAACGGCCACCCGGGTATTGAGCGATCAGAAGATCGACGAGCAAGCCCGCTCACACTCCAGTGAATCCAACCAGTAACACTGCCGTACAGTCCGGTCTGATCGTCTGATATGTCGCATATCTCGCCTAGGGGTGGTAAACGTCAGACCCCAATAGCTCGATAAGTCGTGTCGATATGAGGTCTATAACAATTCGAGAAACTACTGGTAACACTTACCAGTAAATCTCAGCAACCCTGGCCAGGGATTTCCGGTTATAGCCAATCGAACACAGCGCAACATCAACTCCCTATACCGGGAGAGACGAATCCCCTCCTATCGCTCATTGCCTCCATGTAATTCGGGACTGTACCCAAAAACCACCGTTTTGCACACCCTCTTGGACGTGGTAAGGTGGAAATCAAAGCACAGTGGGAACCACACAAGACTCTATGACGATTTCGGGTCAACAGACTACTCTGTACCAGTGTCACCAGAGAACTGCCATCTGACGTAAGGTATAATACCATCTGAGAGTTCTCGGCGAGTCCGTCCAGTGTACCCAGTCTCTACTGAGCACCCGTATATCATCTCTGATGTCAAACACCAATGGATATGGGATCATCCATCGCCCATCTGTATGGGTCGAGAAGGTATACGCTAGTCTACTCTGGTATATCGATGCCCCGTCTCGATACACCCACGACTAGGGACTTTGAAGGATGTACTTATGGACTACCATGTCCCCACTAGTATGATCCGCATCATAGTCCAGGTAGTCAAGCACACATCCTAAAGGCTTTACCGACATGTAACAGAGAGACAATCAGTATACACGTTAAGGTAAAGTTCAACCAGATAGCATACTATCATGTCGAGCAAGAAAGTCCTCCCTATATATGTCCCAGCATCCACTACTATATACATCCTATGTACAGTAATGGCCTCTAGGGCATACATATAACTAACAATCTCCCACTTGCACTAGGGCCATCTGATAGCAGTGGTTGAAGTATCTCATATTCAACCATCCCATAAAAGTCTCTCTCTGGGAACAGGCCTTTGTGAGTGGATCCGCTGTGTTGTCCTCTGAGTCTACTCTCCAAACCTTGATCACCCTGGAGATCAACTATCTCCATGATCAGGTGATACTTCCTTAGAATATGTCTGGATCACTGATGGGACCGGCGTTCCTTGGCATAAGCCACAACTCCATTGTCACACAATGGGAGGAACAAAGTTCATCTTATGAACTAATATACACCCAGACTGCCTCTTTGGTAGCATCTTAAGTAGCGATGTATCCAGCCTTTATCGTCTAGTATGCCACGGTATCTAGCTTGGAACTCTTCCAACATACCGTCCCTTTACTGAGGGTAAAAACAATGCCTGCGACTGACTTTCAGTCGTCCTTATCACCCTGGAACCCTTCCAGTGATTCTCCCCAGGATCGGTAGATACCATCTCACTACAACTAGTGAGAATCCTAACATCCAATTAGATCTATCTCATAGATCCAAAATCCAGGATTTAGGAGGTATCACTTTGATCCTATATGGAGAATCATTGTGATAAGCGGAGATTGATCGAGCGTAGCATAGGAAACTCCTTCCCTATCAAGAGTATGTCATCCACGTACTCTACGAGGATCGTCACCATACTCCCTACTACCTTTTTGTTTATACAAGGTTCATCTACCATTTTGATGATGTCAACTTCTTTGACTAATCCATCAAAACAGATGTTCCAACTCCGCGATGCCTGCTTTATCCTATAAAGCATCTTGCACACGTTTTCGCTGCTCCCACTCTCTACGAAGCCCTCTGGCTGTGTACTTATAGACGTCCTCTTCTAAAACATCATTTAGAAAAGCAGTTATGGCACCCAACCGCCAGATATCGTAGTCATGGTACGTAGCCGTGGCAAGTAGGATCCGGATGGACTTAAGCATAGGCACTGGAAAAATGTTTCATCATTATCCACGCCTGGTCGATGACGAAAACCTTTAACAAGTCTAGCTTTGAAAGTCTCAACTTTTCCATCTACACCAAGTAATCTTCTCAAGATATACTTGCTCCTGATGGGGATTTAACCCTTCAGATATAGCAACCAAAGTCCATACTTTGTTGGTGTATATGGATTCCATCTCAGATCACTAAGCATCCAGCCATTCTTACAGAGTCTCACTCCTGATGGCCAGCTCGAAGCTAATTGGGTCATCATCTCATGATGCAATCCTCTCTCCCACTGTCATAGAGAAACCGAAGTATCTCTCAGGTGGGTGAGGAACCCTACTAGATCAGCGGAGAGGCTGAGGTTCGTTGGTTACTATTGAATCCTTCGGTTCTACCAAATCATTTGCTGTAGTTTGTATAGCTGAAACACTTCCAGTTCTACATAACTCACCTTATCTCGAGCTTGTCCGGATTTTGCTTTTAGACATAGGCCGGACAACCCCAAATCTTAACTAGCTTAAGACATGGGCTTTTCCCTTTCCATATCACATATGAAGCGGTAGGCATCGGATTTGATTTGAACCCTATTCAATAGGTGTGCAGCTTCTCAAGTGCATCACTCTAAAAGGAAATAGGCAACTCAGCAGTACTCATCATAGAGCACACCATATCAAATAGGGTGTATCTGCTCCGCCCCGATATACCATCGTGCTATGGTGTATACGGAGGAGTAATGCTGAGAGAGAATCACATTCTCCTTCAGAATAGTCCAGGAATTCCGTGCTCAAGTATTCTCCTCCTTGATCTCATCATAGGACATAATACTTATACCCGTATTTTGATTCTCTACTTCTAACTTATATTCTGTGAATATCTCAAAAGGTTCGGACTTGTGTTTCAACAGGAACATAGGTCTGAATCTCGAAAGATCATCAGAGAATGTAATGAAGTATAAAGAACCATTCCTGGCATGTGTAGACAGGAGACCTTACATACATCATCATGTATCAGTCCCAAGAGTTCACTAACTCTTTCTCTGTTTCCAATAAACAGAGCTATGGTCATCTTATCTTTGTGACATGACTGGCGAGTTTCACAAGATGTAAATTCAAACTGATTTAAATATGCATCTATATGTAACTCTAGCTAGTCGGGTCACTTTGATCTGACCTAATCTACAATACCTCAAGAAGGATTCGTTCAGTTCTGAACTCTTCCTCTTGTGTGTGTTCTGTATACTAAGAACTGTAGTTTGATTTAGAACAGCAATGCTTTTAGATAACGTGCCTGATCCGATCAACTTTTGATATAGGAAATGTTCAAAACATTATCCAACAATACAGAATTTTATCATTTCTTTACTAATAAAGAGAGTGATATGATTTTGTATATCAGGTTCGGTATCTAATAACATTCGTTCAGAATCAATGTATTTAGAATACAGGGTGACAGTGACCAACAGACTTGGCTGCAACACTTGCCCCGTTTTCTGCCTCATGAAACTTATCACCCGTTCTCAGTTTTTCTACCTATCTGTAGCCCATGTAACAGGTTACATATCTGGGATCTTGATCTGGTATCACATACCCAGGATGTAAAGAATAGAGAAACAGTTCTGTATAAAGAACACACCCGAAGATGATGCATCAGCATGCACTCTCTTCGTTTGGGCGGCACGGGAATTCTGGTAATCCCCAATTTCCTGCTATGTCTTATAACAATTATAAGTTGGAGCGGGACCAACGTTCCCCAGCTCAGTATAACAAGCGGGTTCGGTCAATATCCGTATTATTATCTTGATTAAGGCGTGATATAGTCGCTACCTGGAGAGAGAGAGAGAAGAAAACACTCAGCGTGCGCTCTTGCAAGAATAGATTGGTTTATTTTATCTATTCAGGATGGCTCCCACTGTTTTTATCAAATCTTCCTTCAAACCCTAAAAGGAAAGACTAGCCGGGATTAATTACACACTACAAGTTCGCCAATCTTTCAGCCAGGCCAGTGTCGGTACTTTGAGGGAGGTCCCCCGTGCTTTCGCATGAACCTAATTAATGTAAACCTCGTTTTCCCAGAGGCGTAACCTCGTTAACACCTTTCTAGACACCTACTTGATCGGCTAATTGTAATGTATAAAACTCTCCCAAGAGTAACTCTTACTCGCAGCGGGTATCGGGATCCAACTATCTCATAGAAGGTATGCAATCTCATTGCAAATTTCAACACTTGAAATTCCCGATAATATTTTGCCCCTAGCGTCCTATGACCTTGACGGAGGTCAACAAACCATAGGCTACTAGTCAAGTTCAACCCGTCATTTCTTGATCGAATTAAACCCACCCGCACGACCCTTGACGGAGGTCAACAAGGCCGCACGACTACCCTAATCCAATCTGCATCATATGCATAAGAAGATAAATACTAGTTAGCTACCGCACACTACGCCTTGACGGAGGTCAACAAACGTAGCACGAATACTAAATAGGACTTATCTGAAATGACGGAGGGCTACGACAGGTTTTTCTGAAAACCTATTGCGTAATGAACTTGATATCGTTGTAGAATCAAATGATTTTAAAATGGAGTGCTTTTGAGGCTTTTCTAGTTTTGCTAAAGGAATCACTCCCGGTGAAGGGATCGTCGGTCCTTTCCTCGTCGAATGAGGTGCGGGATATATCATATATATCACTGTGCAAAGCAAAAACTCTTAAAAGCAATCAAAAGACAAACCGAGTGTGTAGCATCTGCCAGTTATTGCTAAAGGAGTCACTCCCGGTGAAGGGATCTCGGTCCTTTCCTTATCGAATAAGGTGCAGGATATATCATATATACCGCTGTGCAAAGCAAGAACTGTAGCTACCTGTTTTATTTTGAAATTCGATTCTACAACATCTTAGGTTTCTTTTATTTCATTAATCACATTAATGAAGTCCCATCATTTAAGTACCTAAACAACACAAATAAATACGACGTACACTTATGCCATCCGCATTCGCCTCGATGTCCCCTCGTGCACCGTTAGGTTAGGTAACTAACGGCAGAGCGGGGCAGGGCTAGCGCGGGTGTAAAACACAAGTAACGTCTATATAATATATCATATATACTATATACTGTATCTATCACAGAACATCACATGATCACATCAGAGATATCGCAGCAGAAGAATCATATGAAATATTGGATATACTAGGACGTCCGTGTTTTCAATACGAGCCAGTATAAAACACGGATTCCACGGTCGTGATGAATAGCCAAACCCACACCCCTAGACCCCTACGAGAGCAGCAAGCAACCCTACCAATTCTAGAGTTAGGAGACCCGGACTCGACTCCTCGAGTTGGTCTCCCACTGGACTCCAGAACCCGGTTACTTGTGCTCCCCTCGGGTCTATCCTAGTGCGGAAAAGTAAATAATATACAAACGGTGACAACTTCCGCAACCTGGAAGTGCCCCAATAAAAGAATATTACATACAAGTTTTTACATGAATGAAAATGAAAAACACTCATCTCACCGTTGATTTAGCAATGTAAAAAGTTCTATTGTCGGTAAACCGTTAATTTTGAACCCACTAAATCAACGGTGAAAAAGTTGTGGAATCACATGAAATTTGGTGTACACACATCTTAGATGATAACGATTATGATGATGGGTGCCGATCGTCGGAAAAAATGGTGGAGTTTGTATTTTTTCCACGCCATAGGAGAAAATCTCCTCCTATGGCCTCTTTCCTCCATTAATA
Organism: Agapanthus africanus; assembly: GCA_030015575.1. NCBI lineage: Eukaryota > Viridiplantae > Streptophyta > Magnoliopsida > Asparagales > Amaryllidaceae > Agapanthus > Agapanthus africanus. The sequence continues at coordinate 617,275,051 of CM057341.1, forward strand.
TCTCTCTCTCTCTCTCTCCATATATATATATATATATATATATATATATATATATAGAGAGAGAGAGAGAGAGAGAGAGAGAATAATGGAGAAAAGAGGCATAGGAGGAATTTCCTCCTATGGCGTGGAAAAAATACAACCTCCACCAATTTTTTCGACGATCGGCCCCCATCATCTTTATCGTTATCATCTAAGATGTGGGTACACCAAATTTTATGTGATTCTCCAACTTTTTCACCGTTGATTTAGCAATGTAAAAAGTTCTATTGTCGGTAAACTGTTAATTTTGAACCCACTAAATCAACGGTGAAAAAGTTGTGGAATCACATGAAATTTGGTGTACGCACATCTTAGATGATAACGATGATGATGATGGGTGCCGATCGTCGGAAAAAATGGTGGAGGTTGTATTTTTTCCACGCCATAGGAGGAAATCCCCTCCTATGGCCTCTTTCCTCCATTAATCTCATATATATATATATATATATACCTCCATTAATATCTCTCTCTCTCTCTCTCTCCATATATATATATATATATATATATATCACCCTCAAACTTCGATATTTCCAAAACTTAGCAGCCATCCCTAAAAACTTACCTGATCTCCTTCAAACATTAAAATTTTAACCCAAGTAGTGTTAGGTTTTCTAAGGTAGCGGTTTATGGAATACAAAACCCTCCGGTCTCATCTTCCTCATGCTCTCTCCTCTTCTCATTTCCGTACTCACATCCTTACCTTAACACATTTAGCAAAACCTTCTTAGATAACTTGAAACAAAGAAAACATTAATTGAGAAGGAAGAAAATACCTAATTTTTAATAATGAAATTCCTCAATTTTTATCTATGAAAAATCCCTAATTTTAGATAAGAGCTCGAAATACAGACGTAGAAGATGACCGATGGTAGACATCCTAACCTTGAGTATCTATACATATTTATCTCCAGCTTTTCATCCTAGCCTTGAGTTTCTCGTCCCACCTAACATAAAACTCTAGCTTTCATATTGGGTCTGACGTATGTTTGTAGTTCAGAGCCTGCAGTCTAAAATTTTGCACCTCATTTTGATATCCGCCACTGTCTATTAATTCAGCTTAAATTGTCCATATATAGTTGTGTGTGAGAACCAGTTTCCTCAAAAAAAAAAATTGTCCTCAAAGGTAAGTAGGGAGAGAATAATTGCGGGCACTATGGGTTGAGATGTTGACAAAAAGATGCATGGGAGCTATTGCGACGATGGAGACTTAATTCTCCAAATCTACCCTTTTTTAATTTTTTTTTAAGGAATCAGGAGCACCACTTGATATCATGTGGGCATGCAAGATGAAGATTATAGTCTTGACGAAAGAAATTGAAGAGAAATATCAAACTCTTATAGAAAGCAAATTTAACAACTTGGTAATATGTATACGTCTTCCTATGTTTTCACATAACAACAACATGAGTAGATCTCCTTCTATGTATCATGAAAGACATTAAACCATTATTTTTATATTGCAAACTTGGAGAATATAGATTTTGTTTTCAATTAATTGGGCCGAATTGTAAGATAAAGCCCAGAGATAGCAAGGCTGATTCCTATGTTTCTCTGATAATTAAGAGAAAGATTGGAAAGGGAAGATTTACTGAGATCTTTGATTCACAAAGAGGTTTGGAAAGTTGTTGGGGGTGCGGTTCAATCAGATCTTTTTATTAGTCTTGGGAAGCAAGTAATATCCAGACAAATCTAGGGTTTTGTACTGGGTTAAAGGACTATAGATATAAAGAAGCACGGTTAGAAGAAAAATCAATCAATCCACCCAAGAAAACAACTCTCAAAGTTTCGCCCTAGGGCTTTCATAGCCGCCTATTCGTGTCCAGGGTTCAGATGAAGATAACTAGTCCAAAATCATCTCTTTTCTTTTATTACATTTCGTAACTCCGTGAAATGCAAGTGAAATTTTCAGGACTCCAAAACGACAAATAATAATTAATTGTGTTGCAAGAATTCGAACACGCGGGTTATAGGACAGCAGTGTAGAGACTTACCCAATAAGCTACAAGCTTGTTCTTGTACTTTATCAAGAATTACTTATAACTCAGAACACGGAAAAAAAAAGCTACTCTTTTATTAATTAAAGTAAAAGTGCCGGTACACGAAATTTAGGGTCATTACCCTTGCAAAAATTTGAGAGTTCTCTTTTTTATTGAATAATGACGGGACTCTCTTTCTTTCTCTCTTTGTGGTGTGTATGTGTGTGTGAGTGGAATGGTTATAAAACTACTCTCTCATTTTGAGGGGAGTAAAGAAAAGAACAACTCCCTCACTCATTTCATTTTTTTGGCTCCAAACACCGGTTGAGGGTTGTTCCCTCATTTTATGTTGGGGTTTTATAGATCTAAGCGAACTTGGGGCACTAAACGAAGAGGTCTGGACGTCTCACGCCTCGTCAGGGCCTTCATGGAAATAACGTCATCTCCGTGGATCTACACTACATATCAGAGACCTGCGCCCATGTTGGACCTGTCCAGGTCGACCCTAGGCCCGGTTCAGGCGGCCAAGTAGTGGGTGCTCGTGCCCTGCCCATGGGTGCATGACTCTTGGCCTCTCGCCTTTTCATTTCAATACACAAAAATAGCCTATTCAATACAAAGAGTCTGCAACCTTTCATCTACCCAATTAACACTCTTTTAATACGTTTTTAATTCTTTTTAATTAACCATACCCCCATTTTTTCTTCTCTATAAATACTATATTGTCCTACCTTCCTAACCCTTTGAATTTACAATGAAAAATTACTCTAAAAATCATTCTCTCAATTTCTAGAAGCTATGTTCCCTCAAGAAGAAGCCAAGTTCCTTCAACTCGCCTTTTTCCTTTACCTCGTCAATCTCGGTTCTTCAAACTGAGCCTCCTTCCTCTCCTATATCGCTTTAGTAAAAGCATAACCCATAAATCCCCTCTTGATTTTTCTCTTTTGTTTCTCTTCTTTCATCATCACATAATACGGTGTTGAGTATGCTAAGTTTTATTTGAATTTTTCGTTGACCAAAAACCTTGGATGTTCATTACAAAATGTACATGCTAATGAGAAGTAAAAAAAATAAATTACCAATCTATCATCCTTGCAATCCATGTACATTTTATATTCATTTAAAATTAAATTTTAACATGTGAGTTGATATCGTAAATGTTGCAACGTAGCGATTAAATACTAAGTTTTATAATTGCCAATATTAGTTTGTGATAGATAATTATAGATATAGCAGGGGGAAACGACCTACCCCACACGCACTCCCGAAATACTAAATCCACTAAATTTATATTAATTTCTAAAGAATAGACTTGCACTAAAATATCCTCAAGTTTTTAAAATAGAATTTAACCCTTATTCTTATTCCTTTGCCTATTTGGTTCTACAATCCTCGTGAGCGGAACCCTTTTGCGGATAGTGTTGGTTATAGCATATCTTGGGTTTAGTGGATCGAGATGCAGAGTTTTTCACGGAGCACGGTCTCGAAAGAAAAAAATACGGTTTTAAAACAAAATAAAACAATTTCAGCAATATTAAAATAATAAATTAATTTAATTATCATCTATGTGTAATTTAAAAGAAAACGAAGTTATAAATTAGATTTTCAATAAAGTAACCTAAGCTTAAAAGGCTAAGTTTATATTAAAATAGCTTAACTTTTCAAAAGATAGATTTTTCACTAAAATGCCCAAATCATCTACAAGTTAGGTTTTGCCACTAAAATACCATAAATTCTAATGTATATTTTTATTAAACATTATTAACATTTTAAGTAAAATATATTTACCAAAACACTCTCAAGATTTTTAAAAAATGTATTTTACATAAAACCCTCTCGAGCCTTTAATGGACTATTTACATAATTACCTTAAAATTGCCAAATGATATGTTTTCATATAAACACCTAGAATTTTATAAACATCTAGAATTTTATAAACTTTGTAGTTAGCAAGTATTTAGGCAGTAGATGGGTTTAAGTGACCTATTCTCTCTTGAGTCTCGGGGAGCCGGAGGCAATGAGTGTTATCACTTGCCTATCTCCCTGTATATAAATCATATCTTCACGGAAAATCAAATTACATGAAAAATGACTCAAAAATAACCCAACACATTATACTTTACATGACTTGTGCTAAACCATTTCATGCTAATGAAGGGTTACGGCAGCGCCCCGGCCATCGAAACGTGGCCAAATGCGGAACAAAATTTTTCTAAACTGGCACTACCATTACCCGATTTCCGGATCGACCTTAAACCCTAAACTAGCAATCTAAACTAAGAGTTAGAATCGTTATACCGAGTTGATCTGTGTCCTTCGGTCTTCATTCCAAGCTCCTAGTGGTTCTTTGAAGTGGTTTGGTTGCCGGTCTTCCTCCATCTCCGATGATCCACCCGAGAGATGTAATTCCGGCTCTAGCTCCACAACATGATGCAAACGGAGCAAATAGGGTCTCTAGAATTCTACCCTAGAGAGCCTAGGATATAGTGTGTAGGATCTTAGTGTTATCTATCACAAAACAAGAAGGTGGAAGCAAAACAAGAAATGTAGAGGAGGTGAGACAAATGGTGAGGGAGGAGCTCAAGAAAAACTCAAGTGAACAAAACCTTTATGATTGCAAGAATGAACTCAATCTTGAAAAAGAAATTAGCATGCTAGGTTTTGTTAAAACTATTTTTCTATTTTAAAAATCCTCCCATGCTTGAATAGTGAACACAAAGGAATTAATAATTCATTTGTGTGCACTATTGCAAGCATGGTTGTCACCATACCTCCCCATGCAATTTCCACCTCATTTATCCATTTAATAAAAATGGTCAAATCAAGAAATGATGTGGCACCTTCTAGAATGTTATCCGGTAAAAATACGGATTACATTCTACTATAAATATATCTGCATTCGTACCGAAATACGAATACCTAAAGAGATAGCATAACACAAAGAATATAATACTAGAATATACGTACCGAAATACATATACATAAATTATTAAATCAATACTTGATTTAATAATCCGGCTCTAACCCGAGCCAGCTAGTATTATCAACTGTCCAATCGAAAGTCCGAGTACAATGTACATCAATCGATCGAAACCCTGCACGTATCCAATACGGCTACTACATTATTTCGCCAAAACCAGGAAAACACTCTTTGTGGGACTTTAAAGACTCGTCAATACGCTGGCAGTGGGTTTAACCACAAGCACGTCAGCGGCACTAGCTGTACGTAACGGCTACCCAGGTATTGAGCGAAAGGGAAGTCGACGAGCAAACTCATGCAGAACCCCTGGTGAGCCTGACAGTGACAATATCCGTACAGTCCGGTCTGTTCGTCTAAGAGTATCATATATCGAATTTAGGGGGGTGGATAAATTCAGACCCCTAACAACGCGATATTTAGTATCGAAATGAAACCCATCACCACCTGAGAAACTATCGATCCTGGATCGGTAATTCTCGTCCACCGTGGCCACGGATTTCGGGTGATGGCCATCCGTACACAACGCGACATCAACCCCCAATACCGGGAGAGACGAATCCCCGACGATTCGATCACTGCCTCCATGTGGCTCAGGACAGTACCCAACTAAAACCTGCTTGCACGACTCCTTTGAGCCGTGGTAGGGTAGTAATCAAAGCACAGTGGGAACTCACACGAGACAAATGACGATCTCAGGTCGACAGACTAACCTGCACACATGTTACCTGGGAACTGCTATCTGACAATAGGTATAATACCAACTAGCAGGTTCCCGGCGAGTCCGTCCAGTGTACTCATAACCCAATGAGGACCTGTATACTATCTTAGGTGAACAAACTAACACCAATTGCTTGTGAGACCTGGCCACCATCCCTCGTCGGGGTCTCGATCGGTATACACTAGTCTACACTGGAGTATCGATGCCCGGTCTCGATACTCCTACGACTAGGGACATTTAAGGATGTGTTTTAGACCCCAGCTCCCACATATATGATCGCCATCATAATGCTGGCAGTCAAGCAAGAATCCTTTGGGCTCTATCAACATGTACATGATGATAAGACAAACCAGATAACATACTATCATCTCAAGTAAGACTGTTCTATCGGTATAGGTCCTCACTCAATCATCATAATCACAAGTCCGCGACTATGATAATTGCCTTGAGGGCACTATAGCCAACAACTATGACTTGACTTGACTTGAACCATGAATTCAACTTGGCATTACTACAACTTAACATGAATACTTGATTTTTGCATGACTCAATCTTGAAACTTGACATTATATATTCTTTTTGTATTCATAGATTCGATCATGGCTTGTGACATCAATCATAAAATAATATACACGGGGTGTTGGGATAGTTTAAGTGTGAATCCAACGAAATCTCAGGAGTCCCCTGATTGATCTCAAAAATATCTAGTAACCGCAATCAAGAACGGCGTCACATGTAGCTAGCCGGTGAGTACGGGTCGGTCTATAGGGATATTGTGAATCTCCTAATCGCTCTTACGAGTTAATTCCAAACGGTGTGAATGGATTAATTAAATCTAAAAACTAAATTAATCTAGGGCAATTGAATTAAAGATCTAACTATCTAACTAGGGCAAGGAATTAAATTTAATCTAGGGCAGAGAATGAAAAATTACCTAGGGCAAGAATTGAAATTACCTACTTACTTTACAGATGGCTCTCTCTAAACATCAACACAAGACTTATCAGATCTGAATTTCTGAAATGAAAAGAGGCATCGATGCTCTCCAAAAGAAATCTAAATTTTATTGATAAAAAGAGGCATAGGGAGGCATAGCCTTTACAATGATTTAGAGTTCCTATTTATAGAGGATAGGAAACCCTAGGTTACTATTGATTCGCACGTCTACATTTACCAAAATATCCTTAGGAAGACCTAGTCAAAGTAGACTCCAAGATTTGGTAAAATTTTATGTCTCTGTCTCTTTAAAAGGAAGTATTGGGCCTTGAAATTTCCTTTGTTGGCTCTTCTGTCTTTGGGCTTCCTTATTATTTGGTTCTTTTATTAAAAATAGCTTCTATGTTTCTTCCAGATCTCCAGGGAATAATTGCGGTGGACTTTTAACCGTTCGCTTTGTAATCTTGGACCTTGCATTGCCTTGTACTTTGTAAACTTTATCTTTTATGTAGGCTTTATCAAGATCCTTCTGTTTGTTGGTTGTAGTTCCACTTTTGCATCGTCTTTTATCTGTTTCACTATTTTAGATCCAAGAACCTGTAACCTGTAATATGTAGCAGACATGCGTCAAAAGCACCTGTTTATTTATAAAACGAATAAGAATGGGGAATATAATAATACAATATTATGGTATGAACAAATACCCCCAAACTTATCTTTTGCTCGTTCTCGAGCAAACATAATTTTATTCTCTACAAAAAACCTAACCGCACTTTCGCTGGGAAACGCGATTGCACTGAGCTCGTGCAACAAGCCGTTAAACCTCTAGGTGTCCCTAATAGGAGGAGTGTTGTCTCCTGAGGGTTTTCAGCGGATACTACCCACAAAATCCTATCAATTAGGCCCATTGACTTTTATTCTCCAATTAGGTTTTCTAACAAGGAATTCTATTATCTTTGACTCGTAAATTATCCACCCATATTCTTCACACTTCCTCATCATCCAACTTAAGATTATATATGTTCTGCAGACCTACTTAGCTTTCGGCATCTCTTAAGTTTTCCTTCTAGGGTTCCATCTCCACTTAGGAATTTCTATCAACCCTTACTAAAGATACAAGTTCTATTCTTCACTCCTTTCTCTCATCTAAACTCCAATCACATACCCCTACGTATGTGTATAGATCACCCCTACACTTGGAAATTCAAATCAAGCAATCATACTCTTGTCCGTTGTCCAAAGTACCTATTAGTAGGTGAATTTTTAATTGAATTTTGCTTACACATCCTTCATGCGACCGTTAATACTTCTTGAGGTACCAACGACCGATTACAAAATGCATTTGCACTTTAAAGCGTACTTCCTAGTCTTGTAACACCCAAAACTTTTTAGCAGTGACTCCCAAACCAGTTGGTCTAAGGCACTAGGTGATGAAGCACTCTTGCTAAATATTTTTCTATTTTTGCAGCCTTAACTAATCACAAAAACCAGTGTTCAATTTTTTCTTTATTCACTTTTCATTCTTTTATTTTCATTGTACTAAAGACTTTAGACAAGAGCATTTCAAGGTCTCTTCTACTATTCCAAGTTTCAAGGTGCGTGATCGTGCAAATTGTAGGGTATACATTTTCAGAATCTAGATTTAAGCTAGGAATTATTTTTCAAACTTATACTCTAATAAGAACATCAATACTTTTCCTTTGTTTCAACTTAGCCCAAGAACTGAACTCAAAATTTGCTTATTTCTAAATAAACTACAAAGACATATACTTTCTACCGTTAAACTTTAAGGAAGGTTATTTTTAGGGTTTTTAATTTACTACGTCTCAGATCTAGTTGTTCCTGGCTAGTTAACCTATCTGTCAAACTCTAGTCAAATAAGCCAAAATTGAATATAATGATTTTTATAATTTTTCAAAATTTTTCAATTTTTATGGGTTTTCAAATAAATATGCAAATGCAAAAATATACATATGAATGCGAAGGAAGAAGACGTACCGAGCATACCCCCAAACTTAAACTTGACAGTGTCCTCACTGTCATACTACACCAAGAGGGTCAAAATTGTCGGCACTCCCCTGTTTATTTATTTATAAAAAAAATTATTTTTATTTATTTATTTTTTTTGTTTTTTATAGAAACAGAAAACAAAAAAAATATATGTACATATATACAACAAGGTTCCCCCCAAACTTAAGCTTGGCCTTACACAAGCCAAATGTTAGCACCAACCATTCAAAAATCTTATCGTGGTAATGGTCGAGTTGGTGAAAGAATGGAGTGGAAAGAAAAGAGATGAGAAGCACACGAGACCGTGTGGAGATAGAAATGAGATACGGTCTCGGTGGGGGAGAAGAATGGAGGAAAAAAGAAAGAAGTAGAGTACGATCTTGAGGGTGTAAATCGAGTGAATAAATTAGCGCAATTTGTGATGACTGATGTGTTAAAAGCGATTGTGGTAACCTATCAACCCGTCGAGAAATGGGGTCAAATCTCTCAAGATTCGCAAGAAGGCATGGGTACGTCGAACTTGGTATTGGAGATGAAAGTGTAACGGTCTCTTGTAAGGTCGGATTGTTAGTGTATATGCCCTAGAGGCCATTACTGTATCATACTAGTTTGTATATTACTTAATGGATGCTTGGGATATTCACCTTGTATATACAATCTTGCTCAAAATAGTAGTATGCTACTTGGTTTGTTTCTACTTCAATGTGTACTTGTGTTTATTTCAGTATATCACTTATACGCATTAGTGGAGCCCTTAGGATCTTTGCTTGATTACCAGCGTTGTGATGGCAGTCACACTAGTGGGGGCTGGGTAATCTATAAGCACATCCTTATTCAGGTCCCTGGTCGCAGGACTATCGAGACAGGGCATCGATACTCCGGAGTAGACCAGCGCATGTGCTTCTCATCCCAGTGTGGGAGACGGTCTGTCCCACAGCCGTCAGTACGTCGTACTTGAGATAGTATGCGGGTGCTCGTTAGGTTATGGGTACACTGGACAGGACTCGTCGGGAACTGACTAGTTGGTATTATACCTATCGTCAGTTATCAGTTCCCAGGTGACATGAGTACAGCTTAGTCCGCTGACTTGACACTGTCACTTCGCCTCGGGTGTGTTCCCACTGTACTTTGATCACTACCCTACCACGGCTCAAAGGAGTCGTGCAAACAGGTGGTAGTTGGGTGCAGTCCCGAAGCACTTGGAGGCAGTGACGGTTAGACAGGATTCGTCTCTCCCGGTATTGGGGGTTGACATCGCGCTGTGTCTAGGAGAGCCATTACACGAGTAGTCCCTGGCCAGGGCAAACGAGATATACTGGTAGGTTTCCAGTGTTATCTCAGGGTGTATTGGGCTTCACTCCGGCACGACTTGTACCGCTATTGGGGGACTGACGTTTACCGCCCCCTAGGCCCGCCATGCGATGTATCAGACGAACAGACCGGACTGTACGGAGAATGTCACGCTCAGGCTCAGTAGGAGTTCAGATGGGTTTCGCCTCGTCGGTCTTCTTGTCGGCATTACCTGGGGACCGTTACGCACAGCTAGTGCCGCTTGCGGTCTGTGGTTAAACCCACTGCCAGCGTAGTGTTGAGTCTTTAGAGTCCCACACAGAAAGCTTTTCTCCTTTAGGCAAAAGAGTAGAGGTCGCATGGTATTGCGACAGGTCGCATGGTTTTGCGACAGGGTTCGGTCACATCCGTGCACTTGTGCACGTACAGTGTCCGGACAGTTTACACTAGCGGGCTTTGGTTTAAGCCAGATCCTAGTGTACCTTATGGGATTGGATTTATCCAGTTTGCATTCGTGTTCCTCGGAACGCGGATGCGGGTGTGTATGCACAGTTGACAGGGAGGCAGAGGCAGCGGATTCTCATTAGGGTTGTTGACAGTTGACCGTTGACTTTTTGACTTTATGCTCAACCCTAATGAGAATATGATATGTGATTAACTATTATATTAATTAAGTATTATGGTGATATGGTTGTTGACTTGTTGACTTTTGTTGACTTGTTGACTTTGGTGACTTGTTGACTTTTGTTGACTTGTTGACCGGTTGACTAGGCTTGACTAGTTGACCATCATGATAACCATGGTTATCATTTCATGCCAAAGACTTTTTCTTGCTTGTTCATTTGAGTAAAATGAGTGCATGACATGATAAGGTTATGGTTACTTCAACCATCACATAAGACTTTTGTTGATATGATGAGTTATCATTGCTTTGGATTATGAGAGGGTGAGAGACAAAATACTTGCTCATTCTTTCTTGCTCATTCTCTCTCTTGTTCTTGAGCTCTCCTCTTGCTCTCATCCTCAACCTCTTGCTCCCTCTCTTGATCTATGGTTCTCTTGTCTCATGAGTTGAGAATCAAGAACCATAGATAAAATCCCATTCTAAATCATCTCTACTCATTCTAGTTCACTAGGTTTAGCAAACCAAGTGAACTAGTTTCTTCAAAGAACGAAGAAGGAGCTAAAGGTTGGAGCTTTCAAGTGGATCTATCTTCGGCGTACGGAGACAACGAGAAGGAGCCATCGAACCACCATCGGAGCTTGAAGAGAAGGAGTTCAAGTTTAGGTATAACCATCTTCATCCGAGTAGCTAACTCTCTTTAACATAGTTTGCTAGTTTTAGTTTAGACAACGATCCCGACCATAGTTTAGTCCATGTTGCCTCTTGCGATAAAAATTCGTTTTTTATACCGTTTCCGCCTCCCCGTAAGAACCGGGGGTCGCAATATGGACTTACAGTGGTATCAGAGCCTAACTAAACTTAAACTAGCTTGGTAGTGAAGTGTAACGAAGTTCGGAACCGAAAAAAATCACAAAACCGGATAATCACAAAAACTGAGTTTCTGTTGAAATTTTTTCTGCTCAAAATGAAAAACTTTATACTTGTAAATTCGGCTCAGGGTTTTGTGTGAACACCCAAGAAAAACGATACAGTGATTCGCCTAAAGTGCCGCGCTTCCGCCGCGTGATCCTTCTTAGCCGCCGCGGAACCGCCGCGACTTGGTGTCTTCTCTGCATCGTTTTTCGTGCAGTGTGTTTGTGTGTTGGTTTTGGGATTTTTAAAATATATTATATGTGCCCAGATTGTCCAGAAAAGAAATTTCCTTTTGGGGTCCTATAATTCCGTATTTTTTCCGAACTTCACTGCACTTTGACTATGATGGTTATATCTGTGATGCTTGCATGTATTGAACGTCGGCTAATCGCTATAAGTCGATTAGTCGGGGTTATACATGATCTGTAATGTGCTGGAATGTGTATATGAATGTGTTGGACTGTCGCGGGTGAATAGCCGGGGTGGATGTGAGATGAGCTTTTGTTTTTCTTTCATTCATTGTAAATGTAAATTGATGTAATAATATTATTTGTTTGGCCGCACAACCGGGTCGGGGTTGTAGCCGTCATTGTATAATTCTTTTTACTGTTTTTGCTCCTAGGATAGACCCATGGAGGGGTGCACAAACTACCGAGTACTTGGCGGGTAGTTTGCCGCACCCGTAGGGGTCTTGGGTGGGGTATTTGGCTATTCACCGCGACCGTGTTATCCGCTTTTCGTTTCAGGCTCGAAAGGATTGCGGATTGCTAGTATATCCAATGCATTCATCTGTGATCTGTAATGTCTATCATTGCTTACTATTTAGGCGTTGCTTATGTTTTACAGACGCGCTAGCCCAGCCCCCGCTCTGTCGTTAGTTAAGTAACCTAACGGGTAATGACGGGGCCCAGTGGCGAATGCGAATGGCATAAGCGTACGTCATATTTTGGTTATTTTCTGCAATGGTAGGGTTAAATGATGGGACGCATTAAAAGTACTAATGCAAGAATATCACGCATTAAAAGAACTAATGCAAGATAATAAACCAAGTTAAAGTCGTTGGAACACTTTCGAAAAACCACTCGGTTCTTTTCAAAATAACTTTTAAATGCGGAGCTTGAGCCACTCCTTCTAAAAGCTATCTCGTTCCATCGATTAAATCAAGTTCACTACGTTCACGGTTTCGCCAAAACCATTCGTAGCCCTCCGTCGTTTCGTATGAATATTCAATAAGTATTCAAGCTGTGTTTGTTGACCTTCGTCAAAGCATAGTGATTGGTAGCTATTGGGTATTCATATGTAGCATAGATAGATGCGTTGGTTTGGGACATTCGCATTACCTTGTTGACCTTCGTCAAGGGTACATACGGGTGGATTCAAATTAACCTGGATAATGACGGGCAGAACTTGACATGTGACTTATGATTTGTTGACCTTCGTCAAGGTCATAAGAGCATGGGGCAAAAATCCACATCGGGAGTTTCATAAGTACTGAAACTTGCTAGATTTGCATACCATTTGGAGTGTGATGATTCTGGTAGGATTCCTTCAGTTTCGTCACGCGATGATATTTGGATCCCGATCCTACTGTGAGTATATGCTACTCCTCGGGAAATTTCTCACTTAACGATCAATGCTATAAACCTAGTAGGTGCCTAGAAAGGTGTTAGCGGGGCTACGCCCCCAGGGAAAAGAGGTTCTCTAATTAAGGAACTTCGCGAAAGCGTTGGAAAACCTCCCTCGAAGTACCGACACCGGCCTGGCTGAACGGTTAAGAAAGTATTGTACGGTGGGATTGATCCTGACTAATTCTTCCTTTATGGTTTGAGGAGGGATTCGAGAAACAGTGGGAGCCATCCTGTTTAGACAAACTAAAAACCACTCTAAACTTGCAAGAGCATCATGCTGAGTGTTTCTTCTTCTCTCTCCTAATTGCAGCGACCAATCAATATGACTGGACTTAAGTTACTCCTAGATAAAAACAAACTGACAGGGCCAAACTACAAAGATTGGCTCAGGAATGTCACGATAGCAATCACTTATGACAAGCTGGGGTATCTTCTTACCACCAAAGCTCCCCCTGTCCCTGGTCCAACTTCCAGTGTCGCGGATAAGGAAATCCGCAAGACTTGGGAGATTGATAGCGCGAAGGCCAAGTGCCTCCTGCTTGCCTCGATGGACAACGAACATCAGAGGAGGCATGAGAATATGGACATGGAGTCCATATTGCTCCATACAAAAGAACTGTATGGAGAGCAATCACGTATCGCAAGATACGAAGCGTCGAAAAAGTTATTTTCGACAAGAATGGCCGTCGGATCATCAGTAGCCGAGCATGTGCTAAAGATGATCGGCTTCATTGAGGAGCTCGCTGACCTAGGGATCACATTGGAGAGTGAGCTATATACGGATATAGTTCTCCAGTCCCTTCCTTCCACTTACGCCCAGTTTATACTGAACTTCAACCTACAAGAAAAAGAGGTTGAACTATCAGAGCTCCTCAACATGCTGAGGAGCGCAGAGGGCACCCTACAGAAAGGTAGGGAAACATCCACTTTGTTTGTAGGAGGATCATCTTCTTCTAGGTCCAAGGCGAAAGCCAAGGGAAAGAAGAAGAAGGCCCCCGCCAAACCAAGGGGCGGTGTTGGTAAAGTGGATACGAAGGGAAAAGGCAAAGCAACAAAGATAGCGGGGAAGCTTGTGGATAAGGAAGAATGCTTCTATTGTCATAAGAAAGGACACTGGAAGAATGATTGCAGGGCCTGGAAGGCCAGAACACAGGAATTGAAGCAGGTTGCAGCTTCAGCTTCAGGTGTGTATGTTATTGAAAACTGTCTTTCAATAAACTCTACTTCCTGGGTATTGGATACCGGATCAGGATCTCATATCTGTAATTCTTTGCAGGCGTTGAGAAACCGTAGTGTTTTGAAGGCAGGTGACATGACCCTCAAAGTTGCGAACGGAGCTAGCATGGATGCTAAAGCCGTGGGGGACTATCACCTGGGAATGTCAGATGGACATGTTTTGGTTTTGCGTAATTGCTTTTTTGTACCCAACGCAACTTGTAATATCATTTCTGTATCTTTAGTTTCTAAAGAAGGTTATGAATTTGCGTTTGTAAGTAATGTTGTAAACATTCACCTTAATCAAGTTTTGATTGGGTCAGGTACATTGAGTAATGGTATATACGTGTTAAACCAACCACAGATTTTCAACGTCCAGAATACACACAAAAGAAAGTCTCTGGAAATGAATCAGACTTTCTTATGGCATTGTAGATTGGGTCACATCAATGAGAGAAGGTTGACTAAGTTACATACAGAAGGATATTTGAATGCGTTCGAATATCAATCGTATGCCACTTGTCAATCTTGTCTCAAAGGAAAGATGACAAAGACTCCGTTTACTGGACAAGGAGTAAGAGCGAGCGAGCTCTTAGGACTCGTACACAGTGACGTGTGCGGTCCAATGTCTACACATGCCCGAAGCGGACATTCTTACTTCATTACTTTTACGGATGACTTCTCAAGGTACGGTTATGTCTTCTTAATGAAACATAAGTCCGAGGCCTTTGGAAAATTCCAGGAGTATAAGAATGAAGTAGAGAAACAGACCGGCAAAAGTATTAAGATTCTAAGATCGGATCGAGGTGGAGAATACTTAAGTGCCGAATTCCTGAATTACTTAAAAGAGAATGGTATTCTCTCTCAGCTTACTCCTCCATACACTCCGCAACATAACGGTGTATCGGAGAGACGGAACCGAACCCTATTGGATATGGTTCGGTCCATGATGAGTAACGCTGAGTTACCGCGATCATTCTGGGGATATGCACTAGAAGCAGCTGCGTATCTCTTGAACAAGGCTCCTACCAAGACTGTGCCCACCACCCCATATGAGATGTGGACTGGGAAGAAACCCTGTCTTAATTATCTTAAGGTATGGGGATGTCCAGCTTTTATAAAAAAGCAGCATGCGGACAAGCTTGAGGCACGTTCAGTACAGTGTAAGTTTGTGGGATACCCAAGGAACTCCAGGGGGTATCTTTTCTATTCCGCTGAGGAACAAAAGGTTTTTGTTTCTCAGCATGCCCGCTTCTTGGAAACTGAGTTTTTGGAAACCCAGATAAGTGGGAACACAATAGAACTGGAAGAAATTCCAGAACCACAGACTGTT
This sequence comes from Agapanthus africanus, assembly GCA_030015575.1. Taxonomy (NCBI): domain Eukaryota; kingdom Viridiplantae; phylum Streptophyta; class Magnoliopsida; order Asparagales; family Amaryllidaceae; genus Agapanthus; species Agapanthus africanus. The sequence continues at coordinate 617,290,713 of CM057341.1, forward strand.
ACTGAAAGCTTAGTGGAACCAGAGGGTTCAACAGAACAGGACATTCCTACGCCGCTCCGCAGGAGTAGTAGGCAGTCTCATCCGCCCGAGAGATACTGCGGTTTTCTCATAGACGGGGATAGAGAGGATTGCATCATAGATTATGATGAGCCTACTAGCTTCCAGCAGGCCGTTCAGAGCGTTGACTCAGTGAAATGGCTGGATGCAATGCGGACCGAAATGGAGTCCATGTACACCAACAAGGTATGGACGTTGGACATTGCTCCAGACGGGGTAAAACCCGTAGGATGCAAGTGGATCTTCAAAAGGAAGATTGGTGTAGATGGACAGGTTGAGACCTATAAAGCTAGGCTGGTAGCAAAGGGTTTTCGTCAAAGACCTGGCTTGGACTACGACGAAACCTTTTCTCCAGTAGCCATGCTGAAATCCATTCGGATCCTTCTTGCCATTGCTGCCTTCCACGATTATGAGATTTAGCAGATGGACGTAAAAACCGCTTTTCTAAATGGAAATTTAGAGGAGTGTGTCTATATGGATCAGCCAGAGGGTTTCATTCAGAGTGGGAGCAGCGGAAAGGTGTGCAAGTTGCTTAAGTCCATCTATGGACTAAAGCAGGCATCGCGGAGTTGGAACATCTGCTTTGATGAGACGGTCAAAGAATTTGGCTTTATCAAAAATCCAGATGAACCATGCATCTATAGTAGATTTGTAGCGAGAACTGTAGTATTCCTCGTTTTATACGTGGATGACATTCTCTTAATAGGAAATGACATTCCTATGCTACAATCTGTCAAGGGGTTCTTGTCACACAGGTTCTCCATGAAAGACCTGGGTGATGCCTCGTACATTCTGGGTATCCGGATCTACCGTGACAGATCCAAGAGGATATTAGGACTTTCACAGTCCAGGTACATCGACACCATACTGAAGAGATTCAGTATGGAAGATTCCAAGCGCGGTAACCTACCGGCTTGTCACGGGATCACCCTCTCTAAAGAGATGTCTCCCAAGACTGATTTGGAGAGGGATCGCATGTCTATTATACCCTACGCTTCTGCGGTAGGCTCTATAATGTATGCGATGTTGTGTACCAGACCGGATGTAGCTTATGCACTGAGTGTGGTAAGCCGGTATCAGTCTAACCCTGGGGAGAAACACTGGATAGCGGTAAAGAACATTCTCAAGTACCTGAGAAGGACTAAGGAGATGTTCTTGGTGTATGGCGGAAAGGACCTCCAGATCGAGGCCTTTGCTGACTCCAGCTTCCAGAGTGACAAGGATGATTCCAAGTCCATGTCGGGTTTTGTCTTTACCCTCAATGGAGGGGCGGTGTGTTGGAAGAGTTCCAAACAGGAAACCGTTGCAGACTCGACGATGGAAGCGGAATACATCGCTGCATCTGATGCCGCAAAAGAAGCTGTCTGGATGAGGAAGTTCTTGAAAGAACTTCAGGTGGTTCCGTCCATTGTTGATCCAATACCTCTGTATTGCGACAACAACGGGGCTATAGCTTTAGCGAAGGAACCCAGGTCCCATCAGAAATCCAGGCACATCTTGAGGCGGTATCACCTGATCAGGGAGATCGTGGATCGCCAGGAGATCGAGGTTCGGAGAGTCGCTTCAGAAGATAACACTGCAGATCCATTCACCAAGGCCTTGCCCCAGACTCAGTTCGAGCGGCTAATCGAGATGATAGGTCTTCGATACGCCAGTACATGGCCTTAGTGCAAGTGGGAGATTGTTAGTGTATATGCCCTAGAGGCCATTACTGTATCATACTAGTTTGTATATTACTTAATGGATGCTTGGGATATTCACCTTGTATATACAATCTTGCTCAAAATAGTAGTATGCTACTTGGTTTGTTTCTACTTCAATGTGTACTTGTGTTTATTTCAGTATATCACTTATACGCATTAGTGGAGCCCTTAGGATCTTTGCTTGATTACCAGCGTTGTGATGGCAGTCACACTAGTGGGGGCTGGGTAATCTATAAGCACATCCTTATTCAGGTCCCTGGTCGCAGGACTATCGAGACAGGGCATCGATACTCCGGAGTAGACCAGCGCATACGCTTCTCATCCCAGTGTGGGAGACGGTCTGTCCCACAGCCGTCAGTACGTCGTACTTGAGATAGTATGCGGGTGCTCGTTAGGTTACGGGTACACTGGACAGGACTCGTCGGGAACTGACTAGTTGGTATTATACCTATCGTCAGTTATCAGTTCCCAGGTGACATGAGTACAGCTTAGTCCGCTGACTTGACACTGTCACTTCGCCTCGGGTGTGTTCCCACTGTACTTTGATCACTACCCTACCACGGCTCAAAGGAGTCGTGCAAACAGGTGGTAGTTGGGTGCAGTCCCGAAGCACTTGGAGGCAGTGACGGTTAGACAGGATTCGTCTCTCCCGGTATTGGGGGTTGACATCGCGCTGTGTCTAGGAGAGCCATTACACGAGTAGTCCCTGGCCAGGGCAAACGAGATATACTGGTAGGTTTCCAGTGTTATCTCAGGGTGTATTGGGCTTCACTCCGGCACGACTTGTACCGCTATTGGGGGACTGACGTTTACCGCCCCCTAGGCCCGCCATGCGATGTATCAGACGAACAGACCGGACTGTACGGAGAATGTCACGCTCAGGCTCAGTAGGAGTTCAGATGGGTTTCGCCTCGTCGGTCTTCTTGTCGGCATTACCTGGGGACCGTTACGCACAGCTAGTGCCGCTTGCGGTCTGTGGTTAAACCCACTGCCAGCGTAGTGTTGAGTCTTTAGAGTCCCACACAGAAAGCTTTTCGCCTTTAGGCAAAAGAGTAGAGGTCGCATGGTATTGCGACAGGTCGCATGGTTTTGCGACAGGGTTCGGTCACATCCGTGCACTTGTGCACGTACAGTGTCCGGACAGTTTACACTAGCGGGCTTTGGTTTAAGCCAGATCCTAGTGTACCTTATGGGATTGGATTTATCCAGTTTGCATTCGTGTTCCTCGGAACGCGGATGCGGGTGTATATGCACAGTTGACAGGGAGGCAGAGGCAGCGGATTCTCATTAGGGTTGTTGACAGTTGACCGTTGACTTTTTGACTTTATGCTCAACCCTAATGAGAATATGATATGTGATTAACTATTATATTAATTAAGTATTATGGTGATATGGTTGTTGACTTGTTGACTTTTGTTGACTTGTTGACTTTGGTGACTTGTTGACTTTTGTTGACTTGTTGACCGGTTGACTAGGCTTGACTAGTTGACCATCATGATAACCATGGTTATCATTTCATGCCAAAGACTTTTTCTTGCTTGTTCATTTGAGTAAAATGAGTGCATGACATGATAAGGTTATGGTTACTTCAACCATCACATAAGACTTTTGTTGATATGATGAGTTATCATTGCTTTGGATTATGAGAGGGTGAGAGACAAAATACTTGCTCATTCTTTCTTGCTCATTCTCTCTCTTGTTCTTGAGCTCTCCTCTTGCTCTCATCCTCAACCTCTTGCTCCCTCTCTTGATCTATGGTTCTCTTGTCTCATGAGTTGAGAATCAAGAACCATAGATAAAATCCCATTCTAAATCATCTCTACTCATTCTAGTTCACTAGGTTTAGCAAACCAAGTGAACTAGTTTCTTCAAAGAACGAAGAAGGAGCTAAAGGTTGGAGCTTTCAAGTGGATCTATCTTCGGCGTACGGAGACAACGAGAAGGAGCCATCGAACCACCATCGGAGCTTGAAGAGAAGGAGTTCAAGTTTAGGTATAACCATCTTCATCCGAGTAGCTAACTCTCTTTAACATAGTTTGCTAGTTTTAGTTTAGACAACGATCCCGACCATAGTTTAGTCCATGTTGCCTCTTGCGATAAAAATTCGTTTTTTATACCGTTTCCGCCTCCCCGTAAGAACCGGGGGTCGCAATATGGACTTACAGGAACGATAGGAAGGACGAAAGGGAGTGAATTAGGGATAGTCTCATTCTCACCGTAGTAAACTGTCTCGAACTGGAAAGATTCCATCAATGGTTCGAAACGACTGTAAGCAACCGAGTCTGATGGTTCAACTAACTCATCTGAAAATTCAAAGGACTCAAACTCGGGCGGTGAGTCATCAACATCGTCCGAAAAAATGAAACACTCGTAAGTGTTATCGGCTGTGAGAACTGTGTCAAATTCAAAGGAAAATTTTTCAAGCTCACATTCTTCAAGCTTGATCTTGTGCGTGGTCGGAACGATGGAAAGGAGGGAGGGTGATATAACAGTGAAAGGTTCAGGAGGATGAATTGGAAAATCCGACACATCAAACAAGAATGGTTCAACCTCAATATTATCCTCAATACTCTCCTCAATGCTATCCTCATAATTCTCCTCAATATTTAACTCATCCATGCTATTATCATCAAAATCAAGAAGCATATGAAGTTCGGGAGAAACATCTAATGACTCGGGATGATGAATTGGACATAAAATTTCAATCAAATCGACAGGTTCATCATCCGAAATATTCCCAGTGTCTATATCCTCAATCAAGTGAAAATCAATTTTTTCTGACACCTTCTCAAAAGCATGGATATTTATCAATTTAGGTTCTATATTGGAGGTGTAAAGATCAAACGGATTATGTGCAGTTTCACTCGAAAGGGGTTCCTCATAATCTGGCAAATCAAGCACTACAAAGTCGCACAACTCATCATTTTGGACACATGTTTGAAAATTGGAGTTGTTGGATTCAATTGGGTATGGGTAGGTTTGATTTGGAAATCCTCTCAAATTCGCACTCTGTCCGACCGCCTCATCATACATTGGAAAATTTGAAGCTAGTTGGAAACTAGCTGCCGGTTCACTAGGTTGCATAAGGGCGGCAATGGACGCATCCACATTCCTAATCATTTTGTTTGTTGCTGCAATGTACGCCTCCAACGACTGTTCCAAACTAGACATGGGTTGTGGAGGGGTTTCGGTAAAAGATTCAAAACTGTTTGGATACGTGAAACTCCCAAATGGCTGTGTAGAGGCAATATCTAGTGAAGGTGGGAAGGTCGGGTAGGACTGGTAGGAATTGGATGGTTGGACAGGAGTAGGGTCAACAGTTGGATAAAAAGGTGAATGGACTTGTTGACCCCTAGAACTAGATGTGTGGAGAGGAGTGAAAGATCGACTACGAGATTGAGCAATATGCTCAGCAATGGACATCGGCTTAGGAGTTACAACAGGACTCGAAAAAGTGGTATCAACGTACGAAGGTGGTGAAGGTTGACATGGTTGACACAAAGTGGGTTGCAAAGTCGAGCTGTTTCTCCTAGACGCTTCTATTTGATCTTTCAAAGAAATTTTAGGCACGGAGGGATCTTCCTTAAATCGACCGAAACAATTGACGTACGAGGCAAAGTTAGGTTCAGGATACCAAAGTTCAGAAAGTGATTTATGATTTGGGGTACCCATGATAGAAGAAAGGGGAAAAGAAAGAAGGTTGGGTGGTGCAAGGATTTATTTGCGGCAAAAATTTGCAAGTCTTTTTAAAAAAAATTTCCTTTTTCCTTTTTCTCTTTATTTAGAACTGTTTGCAAAAAGATTTTCGAGAAAAGAGCTAAGACACACTTTCGATCAACCAAAAATGCACAATCAGGCCTAGATCTAGGGTTACCTAGGTCAGCTAGACAGCTCCTAACTGTTCCAAAGGGCTAGAAATAGGATCTCAAACCGGCTCTTCACCACCAATTGCGGCCAGGTAAGTGCCAGGAAAGTGGGAGGCTCCCCGCTACAAGTAGCGGTCCTAATTAAGTAACCACTTGCCTAGACACTGCAAAGTCTGGTTAGGATAAACGGTCGATTCCTATAACTAGTCCTCTGTCCTATTGAGCTCGAAGTCCTTAGGGCTGAGTCTAGTATTTTTTTAATTAAGATATGGTCAATGCAAATACCTTATGTGATTTCTGGGGTCCTGGAAAGGGTGATGAAATCCCCACCCAATCTGAATTGGTCAAAAGCCCCTTAAAGTCCGATTAAAGATATGCAAAACAGAAAATCACTTGCAATCAAATCTTTTTTATTTTTAGCGCGGCGCAAAGAATCCTGCACAAGATTGTTATTTGGAATGGGAAAGATTTTTTTAAGCGCAAAGAATCCTGCAGGAGATTTTTCAGAAGATATATCGAGATTTGCAGAGGAGGAGATCAGAAGACTTACAGAGTTTTTTTTTCAGCCCTGAATCGACCAGGCCGTGGCGGTTCCGCGGCCAAAAGGGGGGTCGCGCGGCGGTTCCGCGGCCGGTTGGACGGTTCAACAGGTTTTTTTTGTCACCAGATCTCCGCGGTTGACTTGTAGACTTGGTCCTCCAAATTTCTTCTGTTCCTCGGTTGTTGTGACCTTCTGTTTGTTCGGATTTGATATTTGCTGTTTTGATCTCTGTAGATTTCCAGATCCGAATTTGTTCGTAGATCCTGAAAAATTCACACAAAAATATCCTTTCCAAAAATAACAGATATATTTTTATATTTTTATGATTTTTTTGATTTTTTTAATTTTGATTAACCCGAAATTGCAAGAAGGAAATAACACGCCATCCCCGGCAACGGCACCATTTGATTTGTTCTCAAATGTATCTAGTAACCGCAATCAAGAACGACGTCGCTTGTAGCTAGCCGGTGAGTACGGATCGGTCCACAGGGACGTTGTGAATCTCCTAATCGCTCTTACGAGTTAATTCCAAACGGTGTGAATGGATTAATTAAATCTAAAAACTAAATTAATTTAGGGCAATTGAATTAAAGATCTAACTATCTAACTAGGGCAAGGAATTAAATTTAATCTAGGGCAGAGAATGAAAAATTACCTAGGGCAAGAATTGAACTTACCTACTTACTTTACAGATGGCTCTCTCCAAACATCAACAGAAGTCTTGTCAGATCTGAATTTTTGAAATGAAAAGAGGCATCAATGCTCTCCAAAAGAAATCTAAATTTTATTGATAAAAAGAGGCATAGGGAGGCATAGCCTTTACAATGATTTAGAGTTCCTATTTATAGAGGATAGGAAACCCTAGGTTACAATTGATTCGCACGTCTACATTTACCAAAATATCTTTAGGAAGACCTAGTCAAAGTAGACTCCAAGCTTTGGTAAAATTTTATGTCTCTGTCTCTTTAAAAGGAAGTATTGGGCCTTGAAATTTTCTTTGTTGGCTCTTCTGTCTTTGGGCTTCCTTATCTATGTCTACTAACAAAATATAAAATCATGAGGGCCCGTGTTTCCAAGCCTCTACGGCCCTACTCTCAGGTTTAGAATACATCAACGACGGTTGATGTCCCATTACTAACACATGATTCAAGCTCGTGATTCCTTTCTCCTGAGGCATTACCTTTGAGTTCGAGAATACTCTTAAGATTGGTTAGCATTCACACTTGAACCGACGTTAGGTTAGATTACCTTCGTAGAGACCTCTTAAGACACGTTACTACTTGCCTCATGTTCACCAGCACACACTTATTACATGCTCATGTTGATTAACTCATGCTATATTACATCTCGTTCTGCACCTTTTATATTCATCACTATTCTTTGGGGACTTACCGAACGCATGTTCGCTGACGGACATTCCATCCATTTCTTTGTTTTTTTGGAATGTTCTTCAGGTGATCTAGGCTGAGGAGGTGGAACCAACTGAAGAGAATTACAACAAGTTCGCTTTTGAAGCCGATTCTTAGTTTTCATTCCAGCTTCCATTTTCAGTATGCCACCTGTTTAGGTTTTTTTATGTTACTGTATTTTTGTTTTCAGACATTGTATCTATGTATTGAACTTGTGGAAATTGAATATAAATAAAGCAGTTGTTGAAATTTTTATTCTCTTGTTTATTCTTGTATTGTATACATTTCTTATTTACGCTTAACATATTTGTTACGGAAAATGACATTCTCAGAATAAGTACATCGCGGGCTTGTCATGTGTCCGTTACTATCCTTTAGGAAATGAGGCATGATAGGTTTTATTGGTGGCCCATGCAGGTCAGTTCTGCAAGAACTTCATAAGCAATATACCATAAGAATTATGAAATTCAACAACTTTTACATTCCTTTCATTTCGCATTCCCTTGAATCTATTCTAATCCATCTTTAATCTATCTAAGGTGATGTCTTCCTCGGACCATACCAACATCAACACAGATATTCCACCACCACCACTTAATGCTACAGCTCCATTTACGGAACAGATGGTGCTTCTGGAGGCTATCAAGAGCCTACTTGAGGGTTAGCAGGAGCTGACTGCTCTCCTTCATTAAGAACTAGTATGCCCTGAAGCGGAAGGTACCAGGCATGAAGCAATTTTTGGTGTTGAACCCGAAGAATTTCTCTAGGAAAAAGAGCTTGCTAGAAGCTGAGGAATGTGCTCAGAGCAGAGAATATGACCTTACGGCAACCCACGTTCCAGAAGTGGCTTGGGTATGAGTAGTAAAACTCTGGCTCACTGACAATGCCACGGTCTGGTGGAAAGTGGAAGAGAGCCGCAACCCGAAGACAATTGAGTGGAAGATGTTCCACAATCTTTTCGACACCAAGTACTTACTGGAGACCGCTCATTTTGAAATGGAACAGTAATTCATCCACCTGCAACAAGGATCCATATGGATGAAATCGGTAGATGAGTACGATGTCGAATTCACCATGCTCGGTGGGTAAATCTATCATATTGAAACTTGTTGGTTCGAAAATCACATAAAACACATCTGACACCAATGTCTTATTAGGTTCGCTACACACCTGATTCCTACTGTCGAAATCCGCGACAGGCGCTTTCAGCAGGGCTTAGACCCCGAGATCCAGGATGCTCTATCAACGGGGGATTATCTGACTCATGAACTTGCTTTGAAGGAAGCCAGACGCTACAAATCCATTGTTAAGAAGAAGGGAAGGCCACAGTCATCCATAATGAAACACCTTGCTAACCAGATTACCGGAGGAGCCTTCTCGAGGCTAGCTTTTACAGGGCCACCTAGGAGGCCAGGAGGGCCATTTGTCAATCGTTAACCAGACTTTCACAGCTACTGCAAGAGACAGGGGCATCAGGTCAAGGACTGCCATTAAGCCAACGGTCTTTGTCTGATTTGTGGATCGCCCACACACGCTATAGGAGCATGCCCATAGAACCAAGCTGGCTCAGTCCCTGCAGCTAGACCAGCTATTCAAGGTCTTGCTCCCGGTTTAGTTCTACCCGCACCACCTCCATAAGGACTTCCCGTGCAACCTCAGCGGAGAGTGTATAACTAGTCACAGAAGAAAGTACCGAGATGCCAGGCGTTTACTATGTCGGTTGAAAAGGCAAAAGCCATGGGTCAGGTTATTACTGGTAAATCTCTTCAATTCCTTCTTAGCCATTTTAAATTCTAGCAATCTTTTATTCCTTATTACACCTAAGACTATCCCATGCGACTTGGGTACAATACTAGTAGCCATCATACCTACACTCGCGTTTTTGATACTGGGGCATCACACTACTTCCTGTCGAAACGGTTCATAAGAACTTGTATGATCCCAGTTAAGCTATTTATTTCGAGTTAGAATGTCAGTTCAGGGAACGACGTTTTGAAAGCAACCCTGGGGTATGATCAGTGCCCAGTTGTATTCTACGGCCGAGAATTCTACGTAGATTTAAAAGTACTAGATATACCAATCTTTGATGTTGTGTTGGGCATGGACTGGATGGGTACATTTTACGCTACTGTTGACTGTCATCAAAGGAGGGCAGCTTTCGAGATACCAGATCACCTAGTCTTTTACTTCAAGAGCAGAGAACAAACTTTGGAGCTAAGTGTCTACAGTGCCAAACCGAAGGCAATAGCGATTTCTGTTGGCTATAGCTCTATCAAGGCAATTATTGTAATTGCAGAAAGGCGATTATAATAATTGAGGGAGAACCTATACGGGTAGAACAGTCTTACTTGAGATTATAGTATGCTATCTGGTTTATCTTTATCCTCATGTACATGTATTTTGTGGTCTTGTAAATCGCTATTACATGTTGATAGAGTCCATATGATTCTTACTTGACTATGAGGGTTATGATGGCGATCATACTAGTGAGGCCTGGGGTAGTCCATAAGCACATCCTTAAATGTCCCTAGTTGTTGGATTTCGAGACTGGGTATCGATACTCCATAGTAGACTAGTGTATATGTTTCTTATTTTCGAGAGGGGAGTGTAAGTCGATACCGCGCACCCCGCGGGTTCGCAGGGAGGCGGAAAGATTAAAAAAAGATTTTTACGGGCGTCGCAACACCGACTTGAACTCCAAGATCGATGCTAAACCCTAGGTAACCAAACTTGTGTGAGGTTTAACTATTAGTGTATATGCCCTAGGGGCCATTATTGTATCATACTAGCTTGTATATTACTTAATGGAAGCTTGGGATATTCACAGTTATATTAACAGTCTTGCTAAACATGGTAGTATGCTACTTGGTTTATTTCTATCTTAATATGTGTATATGTTAACATATAGAGAAAACATATTGATAGAGCCCTTAGGATCTTGCTTGACTACCAGCGTTGTGATGGCAGTCACACTAATGGGGGCTGGGTAGTCTACAAGCACATCCTTTTTCAGGTCCCTAGTCGTAGGATTATCGAGACAGGGCATCGATACTCCGGAGTAGATTAGTGTGTACGCTTCTTATCCCAATTAGGGAGATGGTCTGTCCCACATCCATCAGTACGTCGTACTGGAGATAGTATACAGGTGCTCGTTAGGTTACGGGTACACCGGACATGACTCGCAGGGAACTGTTGGTTGGTATTATACCCGTCGTCAGTTAACAGTTCCCAGGTGCCATGAGTACAGCATAGTCCGCGGACTTGACACTGCTGCTTCGTTTCGAGTGTGTTCCCACTGTTCTTAGATTGCTACCCTACATGGCTTAATGGAGTCGTGCAAACAGGTAGCAGTTGGGTGCAGTCCCGAAGCACTTGGAGGCAGTGGCGGTTAGATAGGATTCGTCTCTCCCGATACTGGGAGTTAATATCGCGCTGTATTTGGAAAGCCATTACGCAAAGTCCCTGGCCAGGGCAAGCGAGATATACTGGTAGGTTTTCCAGTAGCTTCTCAAGGTGTAATGGGCTTCACTCCGACACGACTTATACCGCTTATAGGGGACTGACGCTTGCCGCCCCCTAGGCCCGATATGCGATACTCTTAGAAGAACAGACCAGACTGTATGGATATTGTCACATCAGGCTTAGTAGGAGTTCGGATGGGTTTCCTCATCGGCCTTCTTATCGACATCTACCTAGGGACCGTTACGTACAGCTAGTGCCGCTTGCGGTCTGTGGTTAAACTCACTGCCAGCGTAGTGTCGAGTCTTTAGAGTCCCACACAGAGAGTTTCCCTGCTTCGGGCGAAACGATATAGAGGTCGTATGGTTTTACGACAGGGTTCGGTTACGCACGTGCATTTATGCACGTACGATGTCCGGACAGTTTATACTAGCAGGCTTTGGTTTAAGCTAGATTCTAGTATTGGATTATTGGATTTATACAGTCTCAGTATTTCCATGTTTTCACGGATAGGAGGGGCGTTCTCGTAATTACTCGAGAAGCTTCTAGAAGTTTGATGAGGTGGAGAGCTTAGGTGTTATATGTATTAAATGGTTTTGTGACTCATGGAGATGATTCATCAAGTGAGTTAATGAAGAATTAATGGTTTTAATGACTCACTAGATGATTCATTTGTATTAGATGAAGCATGAAGATATTTGTGCAAAGATATTTTGTGCAAGATATTTTATGCTTCATGATATATATACACAAATGAGTTAATTTCCATTAGATAATTATTCTCATATTCTCTCTCCTCAAGCTCTCTCTCTTCAAGCCTAACCCTAACCTCTCATGTGTTGAGATCCAAGGGTTAGCAAGACTAATAGATCCATAATCCTCTTCTATATCCTCTAGGTTGCTTTGATTAGCACTCATAGTCACCTAGTTACCTCAAGTGAGAGGTTTAAGCTTGGAGAAGTAGCTCTCGGGTGGATCTTCTATCACATCGAGGAGGCCGTCGAGGAGGTGAACAAAGAGAACAAGAAGGACTTGATTCATTAGGTATAATCTTCTTTCATAGTAGCTAATCACTTCTATGTTGTTGTTAGTTAGGGTTTAGCAAATATCCGTAAAGTTAGTCGATGTTAGTTTAAACGAAATGATTGTTTTACCCATTCCGCCTCCCCGCATGATGTGGGGCGTCTAACGTCGACTTACCTTAACTGCTCAGATAAAAGTTATACCTCACGATACCATGTCCTTTGGGTCTTCTTGTTACTGTCCTCCTCCTCGTCATAATCTCCAAGGATCGTAACGGATCGATGCCTTCTCGTCGGCCTCCTCAAGTCAAAGACGTTCCACCCGAGAGTCTATAGTCCGAGATCCAACCTTAAATCCGAGGTAACTACGGCATCTCGTTCACTAAACTAGATGTCCTAGATGATGCAGAGAGTGTAGATGGATTAATATGTCTCTAATAGCCTTAGGTTTCTCAACTCATGAGACACGAAAGGCTAGAGGAAAAAGAAAGGGAGCTTGAGGAAAAGCTAGTGAAGAAAAAGAAGTTGGAATGAAGAAGCCTTAAGTATGATAGAATAAATGAAGCATACTAATAATTGATAAGATAAATATCTTAATAAATATCAAGCATGCTTCACAAAATATCTAATGAGCGAGTCATGACTCATTCAACAAATATCTCCACCTCATTTCCTCTACCTCATTAATCTTTTAATCAAAAGATTAAAACCCTAAATGAGGCGTCTTCTTCTAAAAGCAATTTCGAGTAAATTACGAAAATGCCTCTCATCCGTATATACATACCCATATCCGTATTCCGAAAAACTATAAATACAATGAGACGAAAATTATCCATCTATATAATACTAGGATCCGGCTTAAACCAAAGCCCACTAATATTATCCGCCCGAACATCGTACGTGCACAAGTACACGTATGTGATCGAAGCCCTGCCGTAAAACCATACGGCCTCTACATCTTTTGCCCGATGCAGGGAAACCCTATGTGTGGGACTCTAAAGACTCGTCACTACGCTGGAAGTGGGTTTAACCATAAGCACGTTAGCGGTACTAGCTGCACGTAACGGCTATCCAGGTATCTGTCGATAAGAAGGCCGATGAGCAAACTCATCTGAACTTCTACTGAGCCTATTTGTGACAATCTCTATACAGTCCGGTCTGTTCGTCTAAGAGTATCACATATCGGGCCTAAAGGGGTGGTAATCGTCAGACCCCTAATAGCGCAATATGTCGTGTCGAAGTATAGCCCAAAACACCCTGAGAAACTACTGGAGTACCTACCAGTAAATCTCGCTTGCCTTGGCCAAGGACTTTGTGTAAAGGCTTTCCGAACACAACGCGATATCAACCCCCAATACCGAGAAAGACGAATCCTATCTTAACCGCCACTGCCTTCAAGTGCTTCTGGACTGCACCCAACTACTACCTATTTGCACGACTCCTTTGAGCCGTGGTAGTGTAGTAATCAAAGAACCGTGGGAACACACTCGAGGCGAAGTAGCATTGTCAAGTCGACGGACTAAGCTGTACTCATGTCACCTTGGAACTGCTACCCGACGATAGGTATAATACCCACCAGCAGCTCCCTACGTGTCCTGTCCAGTGTACTCATAACCCAATGAGCTCCTGCATACTATTTCCAGTATGACGCACTAATGGCTGTGGGACAGACCATCTCCCCTGCTGGGATGAGAAGCGTATACACTAGTCTACTATGGAGTATCGATGCCCTGTCTCGATAATCCTACAACTAGAGACCTGTATAGGATGTGCTTATAGACTACCCAGCCCCCACTAGTGTGACTGCCATCATAACGCTGATATGATCCGTCCGATCTAATACTAGGATCCGGGTTAAACCAAAGCCCACTAGTATGATCCGTCCGATCATGATCCGTGCACAACTGCACGCATATGATCGAACCCTGCCATAATACCATACGGCCTCTATAACGTTTCGACCGAAACTTGAGAAACTGTCTGTGGGGGAGTCTAAAGACTCGTCAATACACTGGCTGTGGATTTAACCATTAGCACTGTTAGTGTATATGCCCTAGGGGCCATTATTGTATCATACTAGCTTGTATATTACTTAATGGAAGCTTGGGATATTCACAGTTATATTAACAGTCTTGCTAAACATGGTAGTATGCTACTTGGTTATATCTATCTTAATATGTGTGTACGTATTGATAGAGCCCTAAGGATCTTGCTTGACTACCAGCGTTGTGATGGCAGTCACAGTAGTAGGGGCTGGGTAGTCTACAAGCACAACCTTTTTCAGGTCCCTAGTCGTAGGATTATCGAGACAGGGCATCGATACTTTGGAGTAGACTAGTGTGTACGCTTCTCATCTCAGTTGGGGAGATGGTCTGTCCCACAGCCATCAGTACGTCGTACTGGAGATAGTATACAGGTGCTTGTTGGGTTACGGGTACACCGGACAGGACTCGCATGGAACAGTTGGTTGGTATTATACCCGTCGTCAGTTAACAGTTCCCAGGTGATATGAGTACAGCATAGACCGCAGAGTTGACATTGCTGCTTCGCCACGAGTGTGTTCCCACTGTTCTTAGATTACTACCCTACCACGACTCAAAGGAGTCGTGCAAACAGGTAGCAGTTGGGTGCAGTCCCGAGCACTTGGAGGAAGTGGCGGTTAGACAGGATTCGTCTCTCCCGGTTGTCACTACCCGAAATTGGCACGTGACGGCCCTAATACTACGCAACGCCTAAAGACGTAACGCAGTAAAAGAAAGCCAAAACCCAGAAATCTAAACCATGAAAATTCGGAAAAGATAATAAAAGTTTTTTGAAACATTTGAAATCACAACCCAAATTCTTTAAGAGTCCAACTTTCTTTCTTTAAAATTTTGGCAACACCCCCTTTGTAAAAACTAGCCCAAAGACGGAAAACAATCACATCACAAATATATGACGCCGCAGCGAAGAAATAAGAGACAATAGAGATAAAGCTATATAAAAGACAATAATCCACAATTAATATACAATAACGTCCCCACCAAGTCTCTAAGTCAACAACATAATAGTAGATGGAGAGTACAAGATACAACGAATGTACAATACAAAATACAGATAACCACCAATACCCACCTAAGCAAAATAGCACATTGTGAGCCGATGTGGTATCTGTAGCAAAAGATGATAGGTGAATAGCCTTACTCGACTACTCTGGGGAAACACCCTGCAAAACAACTGTGGCACAACGGGGGTGAGTTGCCAACTCGTGAATAGTAGATAACATATGCAGGTAATCCCAGGTATGTACGTACAACATGAATCTAAGGTATGCAATTAACAGTAATAGCAGGTCATGTGAATGCGGAATAATGGAAAGTACACTAGCAGGTACAATCAATATGTGAAGCAATAATCATGCAATAGGGATATGAGAATATAGATATGCAGCAATCATGAAGGGTACACTAACAGGTACTCCTAATACATGGAACAGTGCATAAGAAAATAGGTATGAGGTATAGAGCAAAATATGTCATTCCCACGGAAACCTGACATCGTGGTAGGATCACAATCCATCAAGACACTCAAATCCCAATTCCTCAAATCAGCCCCCAAGTTGGGCTCTCATATCATATAAGTCTCACATCTCCCCAATGTACAATATCGAATAGATCTCCTATATCCCGAATGTACAAATCAGTAATCTCAATGAATCACCTAATATCTCAAATCAAACTCAAGTGAAATTCTAACATCCTAAATATATATATATATATATATGCAGAAATAATCATGATAGGGTCAATACACATATATTAGCGTCCCACTCCACTAATATTGGTGTAAGGGTATATATAACAATAGCTAAATCCCCTATTATATATACAAAGGTATTAATGGAAATATTATGAAAACAAAGTGCTAAGTATCGACACAGAAATCCTGATCTATCAGATGCCGTCACCAAGACTAGCACCCTGATAGGTACGTATTATACGCTATCCCGGAAAGCACGAGTGCCTAGCTCTGACCCTCGCCTTCCCACGTATCTATACGTGCATGACTCCCACCGGTATCTCCATGATCCCTGCCGAGTCATTTGTACTGTCACCGGTAGGTACTCGCCCGCCTCCAGGCTCAATCGGCAAAGTCCATCGATCTTCTTGCCAAGGGGAACCATACCGGGCCCCACCATGTACCCTCATACGGCACCCACTCCTCGTATGGGGTATAAAATCAGAACCGATAAATCTCATCGTGGCTGCGCAAATATCATATCAAGGAAACCGGGTTTTTCAATATATGCATAAGTTCATGAATTCCTGCGGTTCCTAAATCCAGAAAACATCATGTAAAATCCAAATAACAATGCGCAAATCCAGGAATAAATATGTGCGATATATCTGAAATGCGAGCATGTAAATGAAACTATGTAGCTGAAACCAGATGTATGCGAAATCAATAAGGTACAGCTAAGTATAAGTGTCTACCTACAAGTAAATGATATGGTATACCCCACTGGGTATAAGTAAAATATGATCAAGGTATACATATAGATGTATCGTAAAGGGTATATGTACCTATCACTAATGGTACGATACTCTATAGGTATACAAGTATGGTAAATGTCATATGCGATGAGCAGTACGAATCAGTGTTAGAAGGTCCCTAACCAAGCAATACAATATCTATAATGGTTTGTGTGTGACATGGCAATTATTGACGGTGTGTGTGTAGCATACAATCCGTGCTCGTGCAACATGAACCGTCAATAATATGTGCAGTGTCCTACGGCTACTAGTCACAGTACATCTATATCTAAGTAAATAGGGTCAGGGCGCAATTCTAACAATGACGTAGAATATGCGACAAGTATTAGAATTCTAGCCCAGACGCATAACGCCATGCGGGCGATTCCCCATTAGATGTTAAATCTACTCACTTACGCTCCAAGCTAGGTGAATCCTACCACCTGTTTCCCCCTATAGCTATGTCCATAGTCCCCGCCTGCAAACCTGAAAATTAAACAAGGAAATCATATATATAAGCAACATATCTCGCAAAACACGATATCGACACTAAACGAGAAACTCGCGTTGTGAACTAAACGCGCGTGTGCACGATACGCTGAAACGTGTGTATACGCGTCTAAAACTACCGCGACACGCCGCGACACGCTGGAGCACAAAACCCACTCACGTATCGCGCGTATCGCGCAAACACAACGAACATGAAATACGATATATTGTCCCAGATTTTCCTACAGGACCAGTATTACAAAACTACACATGCCAAAACACTACCAATCATAGTAGACTACAGTAGCTAAACCCCCAAGACCCAACCCCCCTTCCTGGCCGCAATTTGCGGCCAGATGTATTAAATCTGTGGCCTGTATTAGGAATGGGGGTCTCGTGTTCTGTTGGTGTTGTCTAGACCTAGTGTGCATACTGCAGTTTTCTCAATTTAATCCTGAAGGGTCTGGGTCAATAGCAGATCATAGAATGCCACAATGTCGCTTAAAATTACCAATTTTGCACAAAAAGCAAACCCTATGGTATTTTAGTGAAATCCAGGGTTAAACTCAGTTCAAGTGACCCTAAAAACACTAAAATAGGCTAGGTTAGCCAACACTTACATCACTTGCTCAAAACTTCACACAAATTACCAAATCAAGCACAAAATCTCACATTTAACACTAATCGAAGCTAACGTACACATACGTTTAGCAAACACGAAGTTGGGCTCAGATTTTATACCTTACTAGACCCTATGAAGCAGGAAGAGGGAGGAGGAGAAGATCTGGAGTTGCTGTGGCTGCTGGAGCTGCTACTGCTGCTGCTGCTCCATGCTGCTGCTGCTGCTGCTTGCTGTTGATGATGCTGCTGTTGCTGCTGCTAGTTGCTGCTGCTGGAGCTTCTCATGTTGCTGGGGCTGCTGCCGTGTGAGGGTGTGTGTGTATGTTGTGTGTTGTGTGTTGTGAGAAATGAGAGTTACAAAAGAAAATAATGGGAGCTAAGCTAGTCAACCCTCTCTCTTCATTAAATGAAGGCATGGGCAAGCCATCATGCCCCATGATGCACTCTCTCTCTCACACACCAAGTCAACACAAGAACAATCATTTCCATAAACAAAAAAAGAAAACAACAACCATAATTAAAACCCAAAATGACTTAATACAAAACATAAAATGTCTTAAGGAAATGTTTAGTCCACCATGGTTGCCAATCATGGTTTACCCCCATATCTTAACCCTAGTTTACATGCACAAATGTGTGTATGCCTAAAAAAAATTCTAATAAAATACTCATTAAATAGGATAAAATATTTGAAACTTAATTTGGTAAACTTTTTATTAAAACTATATATTAAAATATAATTAACCCCTAAACACAACCTAAGGTGTTACAATCTTCCCCCCTTAAAGAAATTCGTTCCCGAATTTAAAAATATACTGCTACGCGTACCTTCAAAGCAAAGATTACAACTCTCAAATCTCGCTCGTAGCCTCTCAAGTGATTACCTCACTATACGGCTACGTCCAAGAAAACCCTTCACAGATGGCAAGACCCTTGACCGACGTTCCTCCACCTGCCGAGCCATTAACACAAATGGCTACCGGTGAGCTAGACGATCGCGTCCAAGAAAAATGGTCTAGTGCCAAATCATGTGAGAAAGGTAATGAAGGTAATCGTAAAGTACCGACACAAGGAATACGGGGTGAACACTCAATAATCTGGGCGGAAGTGCCAAATTAAAAGCAACGAAGCTAACTCGCTTATAGGATCTCGGAAGGACCTAAAGCCTGGGATAAGCTTCCCAAAACTCAAAACGTCATTTATCGGAAAAATCCGCAGGAATAAATGATCTACCACTGCGCTCTTAAGTCCATGACCAACACGGTCGGAATAAGACCTCTGTTTGCACATGGCTACTCTCATCCTGACCTGAATCAACCGGATCATCTCCGAATTCTCTAGACTAGCTGGGGTCCAAAATCTTACTTACGCAGAGTCAGAAAAACAACAGGCTGGTGATCGACACGGCCTAACCCCTAAACCTAAAGGTTTCCAATTGGAGTGTCTCCTGATAACAGCTATCGAAGGAGAACCCTAACAATGGCGAGTGACGATCCCCAACTGCTGATAACAATTAACACAAACGCACAACTTAACAAAGAACAACTGAGAAAACTGAGTATAACCGGACGACAAGAATCCGAATGGAGTCGCATCCAGACTAAACCCGGGTAGACACCACAACGAAATTCGTGGAGATCTGCTCCCACTCCTACTTCGGAACGGCTAAAGGTTGCAACTCTCCAGCCGGCCTCAAATGCTCAACCCAAACACACAAAAGACAGACACCTTGAAACGAAACCCAAAGCTTCTATTTACATCCTTTCCCACCCGTAACTATCACACAAGTCACGTCAATGTTGGTGGAACTCAAATGAAAACAGGGAGTTGACTGACGTGCCTGTTCTAGGATTTCACGTCTCTACCCGATAACATCAGGTACACAAACGCGTCCCTAACTTAGTACATCGTGTCATAACTCAAGGATTCCGAATCATTACCCAGCCGAGTATGCTCAAGTATCTATGACGAACGAGCATCGGCGGGTAGTGTCTTGATTTAGAGAGGCTTTGTCGAACAAAACTATTTACCGCAATCAAGAACGGCGTCGCATGAAGCTAGCCGGTGAATACGGGTCGGTCCACAGGGATTTTGTAATTTTCCTTAAAGTTCTTACGAGCTAATTCCAAATGGTGTTGCTCTTATAATTAAACCTAAAAATTGAAGTTGTGTTATACTAGGATTAGAAACTAGCTAGGATTAGGTTTAGGGAAAGTTTGGTAAACAAAGATTCTCACATCTTTTCAATGCCTTAATTTAGATTTGATATTAGGGGTTATGGTAAATTTTAATAGAGGGGATTAGGATGATTGGGAAGATGTTCTTCCTCTAGATCCTTGTCCTTCCTTTATTAACCTTTACCCTAATGATTGGAAGAATTTGAGTTAACCGCAATCAAGACGGTGTCGCTATGCAGCTAGCCGGTTGAGCACGGGTCGATCCACAGGGAGATGGTTGTATGTCCTTTCTTGTTTTAGACGAGTCAATAAAGAATCTGTATGAGTTTGTTCAAGACTATCCTATGTGTAATATTTGCAATTATAAAGTTGTTAAGAAAAAGATACGAGATTATAAGCTAAAGAAATCCGTAATCAAAACCTTTGAGCCGAATCTTGACCAATTGAAGCTAGAGCAATCGGCAACAACGTGGATTAGGGGATTTAAGCGCGGTATTCGTAGAATGCGGCTTATTTACCCTTGTCCTTCCGTTCTTGTCTCTTGCTTTTGCCTCCGGCCAAACCGAACGCAACCGGTCGCGGTTAAGAATCACCGTTACCTTGTCAGGGTACGGTGCCTAACGGAGCGATTGTGTATGGTTTGGGCGGAGTTCAATGGAAAATACGGGAAAAGGAAATGGGCAAAGAAACGTTAACTTATAATACCGTATTTTTTCTTAACAATAATAATTACATTCATTCACAAAAAGAACCAAAAAGAGAGAACAAAAAGAAAAGAACAAAGAAAAGAAAAGATTACAAGTAATTAAGTGCATGAATAAAATTGCAAGAAAGAAAAGCAAGATAATAAGCAAGTAATAAAAAGCGATAAAAAGAACAAGAAACTAGGACTCAAGACAAGCATGTGATCAATAGCCAACCCTTAAACTTGCAAGCTCAATCAAGAGGTTGCAAGATCAAGGGAAGGGTAGAGAACGCATGTGAAATGAAGTGCTAATTCCATGAAAGAATACGACCCTTGAGATCAATAACTAACCCTTAACCATTCAAGCTCAATGAAGAGGTTGAATGATCAAGAGAAAGCAAGAATCTCAAGGGGAAGAAGAAAGAAAAGAGAATGATACAAAACCCTCATCTTCATTGATCTCCCACTCAAAAAGCTCTCACTACAATTTTCATGGAAAAAGAATGAAGAAGAAGAAGAAAAACTATACAAAAGACTACAAAAGAGGAACAAAAGAATGACCCTTGGCTTTGGCAAGTTCTGCTGTATTTATAGGCAGAGAAATGAAACCCTAGGGGCAAATTCTGACATAAAATGAAGTACCCAAAGTGCCCATGAAAAACGACAGAATGAAGACCCCACATGGCCGCGGATCCGCGGCCAATACCCCTCTTTGGCCGCGGATCCGCGGCCGTCTTGATGAGTTGGGTCGTCGTATTTTTGGTGCTTCCCTGGTTTCTTGTCCCCTGTTGTCTGGTACATATATTTTCTGAAAATACTTTCACATTTCTTCCAGAATTTCTGTTGAGGAAAGGTGGACTTTTGTGGGTGCTTTTGTCATGATTGCCTCGAGCTCCGCGTAGATTTCTTGGAACTTGTTGTTGCCATTGAGCCTTGTGCATGAAGGTGACATTGATTTGACATTTTGTCTTCCTAAACTGGTATCTGGCAACATACGGATGACGAGCGGAGACCGTGTTTTCTCAGTGGTTGGCAGGAACCCGGATTTTGTCGTGTTTTCCATGAATTTCACCGTTTTAGAACCGAGAACCTGTATCCTGCAAATATGTAACAAACACGGATTAAAAGTACCTACCTATAAACAACCGAGCGTAAGAATGGGCGGTATAAAATGCAGTATTCTGTGATGAACAAATACCCCCAAACTTAACTTTTGCTCGTCCCGAGCAAAACCAATTATTCACAAAAAATAAAATCCTAACCGCACTTTCGCAGGGAACGCGATTGCACTGAGCATGTGCAACAAGCCGTTAAACCTCTAGGTGTCCCTAGTAGGAGGAGTGTTGTCTCTTGAGGGTTTTCAGCGGATACTACCCACAAAATCCCGTCAAGCTAGTGTCATAAGTTAACATCGATTCTACTCCTATAGTTTAGTATTTACGTTAGAAATTCTATCATCCTAAGTTAGAAATATCCAACCCTTATTTTTCAAACCTCCTATCTATTTAACCTTAGGTCATATACGTTCCAAAAAAGTTTAGAAAGATGTCGGTTCTCCTGAGTTTCCTTTCTAAAGTGCGGCCTTAAATCAAGGATTTTTATCAACTTTACAGAAAACACAAGTCTTATTCTTTATTTCTATCTTTTATCCAAACATCGATTGTATACCCCTACGTATGTGTATATTTGCACCCCTACACTTGAGAATTCAATTCAAGCTATAATACCCTTGCCCTAATACCTAATACTACTTCTTTTCATTAAGGATGGACGAATTTGCTCACACACTTTTCATGCGACTATTAATGCTTCTTGAGGCACTAACGGCCGATTACTGAATGTGTGAGCTTAAAGCGTAAATAGCAGTTTCCAGGTCTTGACTTTATTCTATTTTCCTTTTTCTTTTTCTTTTTCTTTTTCTTTTTCAAGACCGGATATATTTTTCAACATGCTCTTTTGGTGTTTAGCTTTAAATACCGTTTTTTCTTTCATACTAGGCTTTCAGGCAAGAGTATTTCAAGGTATCCTCTACTATCCCAAGTTTCAAGGTGCGTGTAAGTGCAGTTTGTAGGGTATATACTTTCTAAATTTGAACTCGAGAAAAGAAACTATTTTTCAGACTTATCCTTCAGTAAAGCTTCAATACTTTCCCTTCATCTTGACTTAACTCAAGAACTAAACTCAAGATTACCTATTTCTCAAAAAAAATGTAAGGACGTATACTTACCAAAGTTAGACAGAATGAGGGTTATTTTTAGGGTTTTCAATCCCTAAGCCTAGAATTTAGTTATTTCTATCATATCAACTAAACTTTCGGAATAAAGATCTAAGTTACCCTATTAGCTAACTTGACGACAAAGTTTTTATATTTTTTTTTTGGAAAATTTTCAATTTTTGTGGGTTTTTAATAAGGTATGCAAATGCAAAATATACAAATGAATGCGAAGGAAGAAGGCTTACCGAGCACACCCCCAAACTTAAACTTGACAGTGCCCTCACTGTCAGGCTACACCAAGAGGGTCAAAATTGTCGGCGCTCCCTAGAAACAAATTATATATAACAAAGAAAACAAAAAATATATACAAAAAGGTGTCCCCCCAAACTTAAGTAAAACAGTGTTTCCACTGTTAAGCGTTGAAATTCAGGATTAGGGGGGAAAGAGAACAGTATCAAGTTATACAAGGCCTTACACAGGCCAAAAGTTAACACCAACCATTCAAAGATCTTATCGTGATAAAGTAGTGGCTGGTGAAAGAAGGCGTAAAGAAAAGAGATGGAGAATACGCGAGACCGTATTGAGATAGAAGTGGTATACGGTCTCGGTATATGAGAGGAAGAAGAATGGCGGAAGGGAAAAAGAAGTGGAATACGAACTTGAGGGTGCAAATGGAGTAAATAGATTAGCACAATTTGTGATGACCGATGTGTGAAAAGCGATTGTGCTGATATATTTATCCGTCGAGAAATTGGGTCGAATCCCTCAAGATTCGTAAGAAACCATGGGTACGCCGAACTTGGTAAACCAGACATAGTAAATGGACGTGAGACGGGTTCTTGCAAGGTCGGAACGATGGAAAGAATGGAGGGAAGTGGATGAGGAAGGGTATCGGTTAAAGGTTCAGGAGGGTGTACACAGTCAGTGGAAGGAACAGGATGAATTGGACAATCCGACTCATCAAGCAAAACTGGTTCATCCTCAAAACTATCCTCAATATTCTCCTCAAAATTAAGCTCATCCATGCATATTTCATCAAAGTCCAGACGCATATGGGGTTCGGGAAAAACATTTAATGACTCGGGATGATGAATTGAAGAGACAAACTCAGCCAAATCTACGGGTTCATCATCCAAAATATCCCCATCGTCAATATCCTCAATCAAGTGAAAATCAAGATTCTCTGACACCTCATCAAAAGCATGGATATTAATCGATTCTGGTTCTAAGATATAGGTGTAGAGGTCAAAAGGATTAGGTATGGTTTCACTTGGAAGGGACCCTTCACAATCGGGCAAATCAAACACTACGAAGTCGCATAACTCATTCATCATTCTATCTTCAATTGATAAATCATGTGGGATACTCGATAGATTTTCAAAACAGGAGTTATGGGATTCAATTTGGGACGGGTAGGTTTGATTTGGAAGGGGGTACATCTCACTCTCTCCACTCAAATTCACAGCCTGTCCTGCCGCCTCATCATACATTGAAAAAGTTGGAGCTAGTTGAAAACTAGCTACCGGGTCACTAGGTTGCATGAGGGCGGCCATGGACGCATTCAAATCCATCATCTGTTGGCTTGACGCTACCCTAAAGTCTTCCAATGACTGTTCTAGACTAGACATTGGTTGTGAAGGGGTTTCAGTAAAAGATTCAAAGTTGTTTGGATACTGAAAACTCCCAAATGGCGGTTCTGATACAATGTCTAGGGAAGGTGAAAAAGTAGGGTAGGAATGGTAGGAATTGAATGGCTGGACAGGGTTAGGATCAACATTTGGATAAGAAGGTGAATGAAATTGTTGATCCCAAGAATTTGAAGTGGTGACAGGAGTGAAAGATCGGCTACGAGATTGTTCAATACGTTCTGCAATAGACATAGGTCTTGGAGTTGCAACATGACTCGAAGAAGAGGTATCAACGTAAGAAGGGGTGAATGTTTGAAATGGTTGATACGAAGCTGATTGCGGAGTCAAATTGTTTGTCCTAGACGCATCTATCCGATCTCTCAATGAAATTTTGGGCATGGAGGGGTCGTTCGAAGTTCGGCCAAAGCAAGAACCGTAAGAAGTAATGTCTGGTTGTGGGTACCAAAGTTCGGCAAGAGTTTTTCGAGGTGGGGTACCCATGATATGAAGAGAGAGAGAGAAAGGTAGAGAAAAGGAGGGGAAAAAGAATGTGATTTTTTTTTTAAGTTTATATATTAACAGAAGAATGAAATATACACACAAAAAGAATATGGAAAAAAACAATCATGACACAAAAATACCACACACCTAATGGTTCTAGGGTTCACCTAGGTCAACTAGACCTGCTCCAGAACTTGATTGTCGAAGTAAAACTGTGTCGAGAAACGGGCTCAAGATACACTGATCACGAGGCCAGGTAAGTGCAGAGATAAGGGGAGGATTTCCAACGCTTTCGCGAAGTTCCTTAATTAAATAACCCTTTCTCTTTTGGCGGTTTCGCCGTTAACACTTTCCTAGACACCCCGTAAGCAATATACCGTTAAGCGAGGTTCTAAACACAGTTAACTTCTCCTAGTGAGCGCGAAGTCCTTAAAGCTTAAAGTCTAGTTTCTTTTAAATTTTGTGCGGGTAAACGTTATGCTCAAGTTCGTGATTTGTGGGCCACGGAAAAGGTGATGAAATCCTTTACCGTATATTGTGGGGTTCGCTTGCCCTTAAGTCCGTATTAATTGATGCAATGCGCAATTCAATAAAAATTCTATAAAGAATCAAAAAATCGTTTTTTAGTTTAAGCGCGGCACTGCAACAAATACGGGTTAGTCAATTTTTAGCGTTTGCTAGCGACCTTGCAAAGAATCCTGCAAAGAATAGTATATTGGATGCGTCGGATTTGAGAAGAAGGTGTTAGTAAAGTACGTACCGTTAAGTTTTTGGGTTAGGAAACCCCCGTTGAATCAAATCCGGTAAGCTTGAAAAGTTCGCTTGCGCGGGTCAAACTACCCGGATCTTTGGCACTGTACTTTGCAATCACCTTAGCCTTGAATGTACACTTTGCTCCCCACAATCGCAGTTTGCAAATCTGTAAAAATCTGCACTCTTGCCCACAAAAATGATCAAAAAAAAACAAAAAGATTTTTTTTTTATATAAATATATACAAAAAGAATAATAACCCGAATAACAAAAAAGAAAATACGCTACCGTCTCCCCGGCAACGGCGCCATTTGATTGGAAGAATTTGAGTTAACCGCAATCAAGACGGTGTCGCTATGCAGCTAGCCGGTTGAGCACGGGTCGATCCACAGGGAGATGGTTGTATGTCCTTTCTTGTTTTAGACGAGTCAATAAAGAATCTGTATGAGTTTGTTCAAGACTATCCTATGTGTAATATTTGAAATTATAAAGTTGTTAAGAAAAAGATACGAGATTATAAGCTAAAGAAATTCGTACTTAAAACCTTTGAGCCGAATCTTGACCAATTGAAGCTAGAGCAATCGGCAACAACGTGGATTAGGGGATTTAAGCGCGGTATTCGTGGAATACGGCTTATTTACCCTTGTCCTTCCGTTCTTGTCTCTTGCTTTTGCCTCCGGCCAAACCGAACGCAACCGGTCGCGGTTAGGAATCACCGTTACCTTGTCAGGGTACGGTGCCTAACGGAGCGCTTGTGTATGGTTTGGGCGGAGTTCAATGGAAAATACGGGAAAAGGAAATGGGCAAAGAAACGTTAACTTATAATACCGTATTTTTTCTTAACAATAATAATTACATTCATTCACAAAAAGAACCAAAAAGAGAGAACAAAAAGAAAAGAACAAAGAAAAGAAAAGATTACAAGTAATTAAGTGCATGAATAAAATTGCAAGAAAGAAAAGCAAGATAATAAGCAAGTAATAAAAAGCGATAAAAAGAACAAGAAACTAGGACTCAAGACAAGCATTTGATCAATAGCCAACCCTTAAACTTGCAAGCTCAATCAAGATGTTGCAAGATCAAGGGAAGGGTAGAGAACGCATGTGAAATGAAGTGCTAATTCCATGAAAGAATACGACCCTTGAGATCAATAACTAACCCTTAACCATTCAAGCTCAATGAAGAGGTTGAATGATCAAGAGAAAGCAAGAATCTCAAGGGGAAGAAGAAAGAAAAGAGAATGATACAAAACCCTCATCTTCATTGATCTCCCACTCAAAAAGCTCTCACTACAATTTTCATGGAAAAAGAATGAAGAAGAAGAAGAAAAACTATACAAAAGACTACAAAAGAGGAACAAAAGAATGACCCTTGGCTTTGGCAAGTTCTGCTGTATTTATAGGCAGAGAAATGAAACCCTAGGGGCAAATTCTGACATAAAATGAAGTACCCAAAGTGCCCATGAAAAACGACAGAATGAAGACCCCACATGGCCGCGGATCCGCGGCCAATACCCCTCTTTGGCCGCGGATCCGCGGCCGTCTTGATGAGTTGGGTTGTCGTATTTTTGGTGCTTCCCTGGTTTCTTGTCCCCTGTTGTCTGGTACATATATTTTCTGAAAATACTTTCACATTTCTTCCAGAATTTCTGTTGAGGAAATGTGGACTTTTGTGGGTGCTTTTGTCATGATTGCCTCGAGCTCCGCGTAGATTTCTTGGAACTTGTTGTTGCCATTGAGCCTTGTGCATGAAGGTGACATTGATTTGATATTTTGTCTTCCTAAACTGGTATCTGGCAACATACGGATGACGAGCGGAGACCGTGTTTTCTCAGCGGTTGGCAGGAACCCGGATTTTGTCGTGTTTTCCATGAATTTCACCGTTTTAGAACCGAGAACCTGTATCCTGCAAATATGTAACAAACACGGATTAAAAGTACCTACCTATAAACAACCGAGCGTAAGAATGGGCGGTATAAAATGCAGTATTCTGTGATGAACAAATAGTATTCTGTGATGAACACCTAACCTCCATGAAAAACTCACAACTCCGGTCTTTTATACTACGGATCACCTTTACCTCGAGGGTAAAGTGCCGTAGGGAGCGGAAGATGAGAGTATGCATGGAGTCCTAATGTTCATTGTAGATTGGCAAAGAAAAGAGATGAGAGATCTTCATCTCTCAAATCCTTCCCTATTCCTAACCCTAACAAGCGAGGAAACTACTCGCTCATTGAGGGAATTAAAAGAGACATAATTTTTGTTTTATTTTTATTAAAGAGAAGAAACATCTATTGCAAGTTAATAAAAATTCTAAACTAAATTAAACTAGGGCGAGAAAATAATTAACCTAAGGCAGATATAAAAGAAACTAGAACTAGGGCAAGAAAAATAACCTGCTTACGGTTGATGCGCTCTAACTTCAAGAAAACAGAATTTTATTCATGAATAGAGGCATGAGAAAATACAAGGGTTTTGGGTTCTATTTATAGGACATAGAAACCTAGGGCAACAGTTGATACGCATGTCTAAAATTACAAATATACCCTCAAAAAATCTTTTCAGCGCCGCAACCGAGTTTTGGTAAAATTTTCTCCGCGCACGGGCACTAGACGGCCGCGGAACCGCGGCATGGACGCTCTTGGGCCGTGGTTCCGCGGCCCTTTGACGAGGTCTTCTGTTGATTTTTTCTTGGCTGCTTCAGGTTTCTTTGGGCTTTTCATTTCTTCGGTTTTTTCTCCATTTGGGCTTCTACATTGATTCCAGATCTTCAGTGAACACTTGTAGCGATCTTTTAACCGTTTGCCTTGATAATTTGGATCTTGCTTGTCTTGTTGATTGTGAACTGTTCTTCGTCTAGGCTCGACTGAGATCCTCCTAATTGTTGGTCAAAAGTCCTTCTTTTGTGTCGTCTTTTGTGTTTTTCACTGTTTTCGCTTCAAGAACATGTAACCTGTAACATGTAGCAGACATGCGTCAAAAGCACCTGTTTTTTTTGTAAAATGCGTAAGAATGGGGAATACAAAATGCAATATTATGATATGAACAAATACCCCCAAACTTATCTTTTGCTCGTCTTCGAGCAAACTTATTTTTTTATTCTCGATAAGAATCTAACCTAGCCGCACTTTCGCAGGGAAACGCGATTGCACTGAGCTCGTGCAACAAGCCGTTAAACCTCTAAGTGTCCCTAGTAGGAGGAGTGTTGTCTCCTGGGGGTTTTCAGCGGATACTACCCACAAAATCCTATCAATTTGGCTTTTTCGACTTTTTTTTTCCAATTAGGTTTTCTAACAAGGAATTCTATTATCTTCGACTTGCAAATTATCCACCCATATTCTTCACACTTCCTCATCATTTAACTTAAGATTTTATATGTTCTATAGACTTACTTAGCTTTCGGCATTTCCTAAGTTTTCCTTCTAAAGTTCCATCTCCACTTGGGAATTTCTATTAACTTTACTAAAAATACAAGTTCTATTATTCATTCCTTTCTCTTATCTAAACTCTAATCACATATCCCCACGTGTGTGTAAATATCACCCCTACACTTGGAAATTCAAATCAAGTAATCGTACTCTTTTCCATTGTCCAAAGCACTTATTAATTGTTGAATTTCGCTTACACATCCTTCATGCGACTGTTAATACTTCTTGAGGTACCAACAACCGATTACAAAATGCGTTAGCACTTTAAAGCGTACTTCCTAGTCTTGTAACACCCAAGGCTTTAGCAGTGAATCCCAAACCAGTTGGTCTAAGGCACTAGGTGATGAAGCACCCTCGCTAAATATTTTTTCTATTATTTTTAGCCTTAAGTAATCAAAAAAACCAGTGTCCATTTTTTTCTTTATTCACTTTTTTTTTCATTTTTTATTGTGGTAAGGACTTTAGACAAGAGCATTTCAAGGTCTCCTCTATTATTCCAAGTTTCAAGATGCGTGATTGTGCAATTTGTAGGGTATACGTTTTCAGAATCTAGACTTAAGCTAGGAATTATCTTTCAAACTTGTACTCTAATAAAATTTCAATATTTTTCATTCGTTTCGACTTAGCCCAAGAAGTGAACTCAAAATTTGCCTATTTCTAAATAAACTACAAAGGCATATACTCTCTATCGTTAGACTTTAAGGAAGGTTATTTTTAGGGTTTTTAATTTACTAAGTCTAAGATCTAGTTCTTCCTAGCCAGTTGACCTATTTATCAAACTCAAGCCAATTAACCAAAATTGAATACATGAATTTTTATAATTTTTGAAAATTTTCAATTTTTATGGGTTTTTCATTTTCTAATTTTTTTATTTTTCAAATTTTTCAAATTTTTATGATTTGTATATAAAGGTGCAATGCAAAAATATACATATGAATGCAAAGAAAGAAAACTTACCGAGTATACCCCCAAACTTAAACTGGACAGTGTCCTCACTGTCATGCTGCACCAAGTGGGTCGATAATGTCGGCAATTATATTTACATATTATACACACCCCCAAACTTATTTGAAATAATGTTTTGGAAAAAGTTAATTGGAATTTCGGGGGTGAAAGTAGAGGAAAATTAATCAGTGTAGATCGGTTCCTGCAAAAACAGGAGCTCCTCCGATGGGTCCGCTGTGAAGAACGGTTTCAATCGAAGCCCATTCACTTTGAATAAAGTACCGTCTTCAGTATTTTTAAGATCAACCGCACCGTGCGGATAAACGGTGCGGACTACAAAAGGTCCTCTCCATCTAGAACGGAGCTTGCCGGGGTGATAATGTAACCGAGTATCATAGAGTAAAACCTGTTGACTAGGTTTAAATATTTTACGCAAAAGGTGTTTATCGTGGAACACCTTAGCTCGGTTTTTAGCAATTATGGCATTATCATATGCCTCATCCCGCAGCTCTTCTAGTTCATTTAACTGCAGCTTTCAGTTGCTGCCCGCATCTCCTAAAGATAAATTCAGCTCTTTGATAGCCCAAAATGCCTTGTGCTCAATTTCTACCGGAAGGTGGCAAGCCTTCCCGTAAACAAGCCGGTATGGAGACATGCCAAGATCGGTCTTGTATGCAGTACGGAAAGCCCATAGTGCATCAATTAATTTGAGTGACCAATCTTTACGGTTTTTAGAAACCGTTTTCTTCAAGATTTGCTTAATTTGCCGATTAGAGACCTCGGCTTGCCCACATGTTTGGGGATGGTATGGCGTTGACAGCTTATGGGTGATAGAATATTTGCGCATTAAGGACTCAAAAGTCCTATTGCAAAAGTGAGAACCATTATCACTTATTATCGCGCGAGGGTGCCCAAATCGAGAAAAGATATGTTCTTTAAGAAATCGAACGACAACCTTGTTGTCATTCGTTCGACTAGGCACAGCCTCGACCCACTTTGAAACGTAGTCAACAGCCAAAAGAATATACACATTTCCAAAAGAGTTAGGAAATGGTCCCATGAAGTCTATACCCCAAACATCGAAAATATCTACAACCAAAATTGGTTGGAGCGGCATTTCGTTTCTCCGCGATATCTGTCCCAAGTGTTGGCACCGGGAGCAAGTCTTGCAATATTCATATGCATCATTGAAGAGTCGTGGCCAATAGAAACCACATTGCAAGACTTTCTCGGCTGTCTTTTTTGGGCCAAAGTGCCCGCCACATGCTTGATCGTGGCAAAAAGACAGCACACTCTTAACCTCATTTTCCGGTACACAACGACGAATGATTTGGTCGGAATAGTATTTAAAAAGGTAAGGTTCATCCCAGTAAAAATGCTTTACTTAGGACAAGAATCGAAGTTTATCCTGTTTTGACCAATCGTTAGGTATCAAGCCGGTGGCTAAGTAGTTTACAATATCGGCGAACCATGGTTCGCAAGAAACGGTCAAGAGTTGCTCATCGGGGAAAGCATCAGTGATAGGAAGTTCAAGTGTAGGCGAAGAAGGAAGTCTTGAAAGGTGATCGGCCACTACGTTTTCACATCCTTTTTTGTCCCTTATGACAAGCTCAAATTCTTGTAGCAAGAGGATCCAACGTATTAGCCTTGATTTAGCATCCTTCTTCGCAAAATGGTGGCGAAGGGCTGAATGATCCGTGTACACAATAACTGGAGAGCCGATTAAATAAGACCGAAATTTTTCAAGTGCAAACACAACCGCTAACAACTCTTTTTCTGTTGTTGTGTAGTTTAATTGGGCCTCATTTAATGTTCGGTTAGCGTAATAAATCACGTGAGGCATCTTATTAATGTACTGTCCAAGAACAGCACCAATGGTAAAATCTGATGCGTCGCACATGATTTCGAAAGGGTGCGTCCAGTCTAGAGATGAAAGAATGGGCGCAGAAATGAGAGAGTGTTTCAAAGACTCGAACGCTTTCATGCACGTTGAGTCGAAATCAAATGTTGTGTCCTTGGCCAATAAGAGGTCAAGGGTCTAGCAATTTTGCTAAAATCCTTGATGAACCGTCTATAAAAACCGGCATGGCTAAGGAAAGCTCGGATATCTTTGACGCATTTAGGAGGAGGAAGATTAGAAATGACTTCAATTTTTGCTCTATCAACCTCTATGGCATTTTGCGAGATGACATGTCCTAAGACAATGCCTTCTCGTACCATAAAGTGGCACTTTTCCCAATTTAACGTTAGGTTTTTATCCCTACAGCGGGTAAGAACTGCGTCAAGATGTCGTAAACACTCGTCGAAGGAGTCACCGAAAATGGAGAAATCATCCATAAAGATTTCCAAAACTTCTCCACCATGTCCGAAAAGATCCCCATCACACACCGCTGAAATGTCGCGGGTGCATTGCATAACCCAAAGGGCATGCGACGATAAGCAAAGGTGCCAAAGGGACAAGTAAATGTGGTCTTGCCTTGATCCTCTTTGGCGATGGGGATTTGGTTATAACCGGAATACCCATCTAAAAAGCAGTAGAACTCATGTGTCACGACCCGCAGGGTACGGAACGTGACTGGCACTTAAGTTTACGAAACGTCTAAAGACGTCCGTAAAATAAGTAAGCCAAAGCCCAGAAAACAAAACCAATTAAGCAAAAGAGTGAAGAAAACCCAATCGTTTGAAAGCAAGTTATCAAATAAGTCATGTAAAACCCTTTTTAAAAACAATACCAATTTTTCCCGAAAATTTCGGCAGAGTCTCCTTTGTAAATACTGGCCCCCAAAACCGGGTACAACAAAATATATACATGAATCCAACAAAATAGGGCATCCCCAAGCGGGAGCTAGCTCTTCGCCATAAGGCGGTCACAAATCCCACGCAATGTAAATGACAACAAGCATAATAATCATAATAAAGCATAAGGAAGCATGAAAAGTAGCATGTCGGCTCAAGTGAGCTCGACCCCAAAATACAGCATAGAATCCACAAACCTCATAGTCTCATCTCTAGGTCAATATACAATAAATCTGGTAGAAACAGTAGATGGAGTACACTAGATACAAAGAATATACAAGTGGTACAAAATAATAACATAACCCACCTATGAGCAAATCTCGAGCTCAGGCAAAAGAGGCAAAAGACAAGTGCGCCCGCCGCTACTGAACTGACGGAGCGGACCTGCAAAAGACTGTGGCACAACGGGGGTGAGTTGCCAACTCGTGAGTAATAAATAACATCTGCAAAGGCTATCGTATGCATGCACACAAGCATCCTAGCATCAAAAAAACAGGTATGTCTGGATGCACTAGCAGGTGTGTATATCATATCAGTGTGCTAATATGTATGCAACATGAATATCTGAGGTCTCAATATGTATATATAAGAAATAATTATTCTCTTTTTGTTTTTGAAACTCTTTTAGAATGCCAGCATAATGTCAATGAATCGACGAAAATCGGGTCCAGCAACGACACCCAAAAGCTGTCTCAAATCTCATAAATCCATGTCATAGTGTCTCTGGCCTCAGCCATCCGGCTGACCCATCTCAATATCAATATCTCATCCTCTCGCGGCCCCGGTCGGTATCCTCTGGATATCCGCCGTGCCCAATGAAGTCACCGGTAGGTAATCCGTCCCCTGCCAGGCTCATCGTCAACACCACGAGCTTCTTGCCCCGGGGTACCCTACCGGGCCCACCATGTACCCGAAACGGTTCATCCAACTCCTCGAAACGGGTCTCCAAAAACCACAGCAAACTCATGGTGGACGACACTTACATCACTAGAAAACCGCAATTTACATGTTTTAAAAACATCATAAGTTTGGAAATTTTGCGGCTTTCCCCCGAAATCCAGCAATATCATAAAATCTCAAGAAATCCTCATAAGTGCATATATCAATGATAATGAATGCGTATGATATCAATAATCAAGTTGCGATGTGTGATTAATGTATTAAGCATGAACAATGAATATGATGAAGTACATGCACATGAATAGCAATCCTACGGTTTCATTTTAAGGAAATAGCACAATTTAAGTATCAATTAGTAAAAGGTTTAAATTAAAGGTTATCTAGTGTGGTGGCATGGCAATTACCAGGGTGTGTGTGTAAACATGAATAGTGCTCGTGCTGCATATAAAAACCTGGTAATGGTGCATGTGTCCTACAATTGAGTTTGCGTATATGGATATAACATATTGATCTAATTGCAGCAATTATCATGCCAGTATTATTATTCTAATGTCACAAGTGATTATCCAATTTACTATTTTCCAGTTACTAAATCTATCGGGCGACTTGCACCATCCAAACGATCGTCCCCCGTAGATGTTAAATCTACTCACCGGGATCCCAGGCTAGTTGTGTCCAATCACCGCCTTTCCCTTTCGCGCCGCGTCTGACGTCTCCGCGACCGAACCTGGAATTCACATCAATACCAAACATAAGGTTACGTATCAAGAACGACGCAAAACCCCAACGAAACTACTAAAGTTCGCTAGCTAGGTACAACGTGCACAAAGTGCGCGGACACACGCGAAAATCGCAAAAACTGCCAAAAACGCCGATTTGGGTCACCCGGCAAAACTAAAACCCGACTGCCCAAAAACCGCACTCACGCATCCTAAAAGTCGTAGGACAAGCCATACAATCATCAAGATATCAAAAATAAATCATCACATAATTTATATAAAAATCTAGTAAGCAGATACATTCCAAAAATCGGTGCAACGTCGCCGATTTGCGACAAAACGACTACCATCTAGCATACTCACCCAAGCACACTACAAGCAATCCACACACACTAATTACAACACATTAACCATGCTCCAAAACCTATATTCCACAACCAAACCCTTTCTTGATTTTTATAAATAGCAATTGCAAATCAAAATCCATACTTGAAACTTTAAATTAACACAACAAAAGCCCACTTAAGAAAGATTAACCTCTTAGGTTAGGTTAGCAAAACACTAGATAACAATTTAGGTTCAATCAACTAAATACTGTTTTCTAAACTTAATCCACTCACTAATCATGTTTCACAAACCACTACTAAACATAAACCCTCTCTTGAAAATTTCAAAACCACAATTTCACCCTTCTAAAATTAACTAATTTAGCAAAGTTGAAACTATAACAACAAGGTAACTATATGGATTAGTTAATTAACCACTAGATTAACTATACAACAATCTAATTAAGTATTATGGCTTCAAAACCCTAGTTAGATTTTTCAAGCAAAACCTAAGAAAACTAGATTAAACTACACTAAATTAACACTAAACCATACAACATAAGAAACTTAAACAAAAGAATTCAACATGATAGAAATTATACCTCTTGATCAATGGATCAAGCAAGAAAATTTGCTCCAAAAATGCCTCCTTTCCACATGTTTTTAACTATATTAGGCTTGAGAAGAGGTAGCACAAGGATTTGTTTTGGTTTTGTAAACAAATTTGTGGATTTATATGGATTTTTGTAGCAATTTTGATGAAATTTTGGAGGAAATGAAAAGAGGAAGGTGAAGAGGGAGGGCTGCTGGAAATTCTCAGCCAGAAGAGGGATGGGGGAGGGTGTGGGCAAGTGGGGAAGGTCATGGGTCAAGTCTCCAAGTCAAAGTATCATACTTTATTCATTTAAATTAAAATAAACCCAAAAAACCCCTTAAATCAACTCAAGAAACAACTAAAGAAAAGAGATCAGAATTTTCTGGACTTGGTCATGGTTGGGCTGTCCTAGGGCTGAGGGAAATGAGAGAGGGGTTTTACAAAAGAAATTTTATGCAAAAAGGCCCCCTACAACTCAAAAATTGCAAGTTTTAGCCCAAAATTCAATAAATTCGTTTCAATTCATAAAAATTTGTTAAAAATCAAAATAAATTACTAAAAATTCATGTTATCACTAGATTATAATTATCAAAATTTTAGAGATTAAAATTAGCCCGGAAAAATTTGTATTTATAGCTTATTTAATGTATTTTCTTACCGGCTTAAAATAATATTAAAAAATTTAAAAATAGGGAAAAAATTTTAAATGACCAAAATTTCATAAATAACTCATTAGCTACTAAAAATAAGCAATTACCTATCCATTTTAGGTATAATTAGCCCTAAACTGCAAAATATCGAGAAAGACGGTTTTCGGAAAAATACCGAATTTTCACCGAATTTCAGGAAAACACCAAAACGACTTTTCAAGACGCTATGACTTCAATTTTTGCTCTATCAACCTCTATGGCATTTTGCGAGATGACATGTCCTAAGACAATGCCTTCTCGTACCATAAAGTGGCACTTTTCCCAATTTAACGTTAGGTTTTTATCCCTACAGCGGGTAAGAACTGCGTCAAGATGTCGTAAACACTCGTCGAAGGAGTCACCGAAAATGGAGAAATCATCCATAAAGATTTCCAAAACTTCTCCACCATGTCCGAAAAGATCCCCATCACACACCGCTGAAATGTCGCGGGTGCATTGCATAACCCAAAGGGCATGCGACGATAAGCAAAGGTGCCAAAGGGACAAGTAAATGTGGTCTTGCCTTGATCCTCTTTGGCGATGGGGATTTGGTTATAACCGGAATACCCATCTAAAAAGCAGTAGAACTCATGCCCCGCCAATCGTTCTAGCATTTGGTCAATGAAAGGTAAAGGAAAGTGGTCCTTCCTTGTCACGGCATTGAGTTTTCTATAGTCGATGCAAACTCGCCACCCAGTTTGGGTGCGAGTAGGAATTAACTCATTTGCCTCATTGGTAATGACCGTGATGCCCGATTTCTTTGGCACGACATGAATGGGGCTAACCCATTGGCTATCCGAGATAGGGTAAATGATACCACTATCAAGACATTTAACAATCTCTTTCTTGACCGCCTCTTTCATAATGGGGTTGAGGCGTCTTTGTGGATCCCTTGCCGGCTTGGCATCATCCATCAAGTGTATATGATGTTCGACAATGAGGGGACTAATCCCCTTGATGTCCGCCATAGACCAGCCGAAAGCTTGCCGATTATTGTGTAAGACCATCAAAAGAGCCTTCTCTTGCTCGAGAGCTAGAGAGGCAGATATGATAACGGGTAAGGTCTCATTCTCACCTAGATAAGCATATTTTTGGTGCGACGGCAAAAGCTTTAGTTCAAGTTTAGGTGGTGAAACAATAGATGGTAACAATGGAGTAACTGTTTCAAACTCGAAGGATTCCATCAAAGGTTCAAATTGAGTGTACGCTATCGAGTCAGATGGTTCAACTAACTCATCCGGAAAAGAAAAAGACTCAAACTCGGGTGGAGAGTCTTCAAGATCGTCAACAAAGGTGAAACACTCATAATCTTTGTCCGTCATGAAAGCTGTGTCGGATTCTAGGAGGAACGCACTAGTGGCGTCATCACTGCTGTGGTCAAACATAAAATTTTCGAACTCACAGTCCTCCTCCGCGATCTCATTGATCGAGCAAACATCAAGTACGCTAGAATTAGGCTCGCAAGGCTGACTTCCTAATTTGAAAATGTTGAGTTCAACTGTCATCTTGCCAAAAGATAGATTCATTGAACCGTTACGACAGTTGATTACCGCGTTAGAAGTCGCGAGGAATGGTCGACCAAGTATCACCGGAATTTGATTACGGGGGTTAGAGACAGGTTGTGTATCCATAACAATAAAGTCAACGGGGAAAATGAAATCCCCTACTCTATTTAACACATCCTCCAACTCTCCCCTAGGATGGGTGATTGATCGGTCGGCCATTTGGAGAGTACAATGAGTGGGCTTAAGCTCTCCAACGCCCAATTGTTCGTACACCGAATAAGGTAGCAAATTGACACTAGCACCAAGATCTAATAGTGCTCTATTGATGGTCTTGTTCCCAATTATGATTGAAATAGTAGGATAACCGGGGTCCTTGTGCGTTGGGGGTAAAGAATTGACAAGAGCATCACTAACAGCACTAGCCACAAAAACTTTCTTTGGTACTTGTGACTTCCCCTTTTTGGTGCATAAGTCCTTTAAGATTTTTGCATATGAAGGAACTTGTTTGATTGCATCCAAAAGAGGGATATTTATGCTAACCTGCTTGAACAACTCTACAATCTTTTCCATCTGTGGAGTTGGTTTATTGGATCTCAGTCGATTTGGAAAAGGAACATTTTGAAAAGTTGTTGAGTCCAATTTTTGCGGATCAGATTGTTGAGTTGGAACGGAACCCCGTGTAGATGTGTTCGTGTTGTGAGAAGTGGGTCCGTTCGAGCTAGAAGAAGTAGAGCCATGTGAAGGATGTAGAATAGGCTCTAACGAAGAAGAAGAAGAAGAAGAAGAAGGTGAAGAACCACCGGCAGGGGTGTCATGGTTAATACCCACATTGTTTTGCAGCACTTTTCCGGATCTCAACGTGGTCACAGCATTTACGTTATGATTCTGCTGTTCATGTGCA
The DNA here is from genome assembly GCA_030015575.1 of Agapanthus africanus. Taxonomy (NCBI): domain Eukaryota; kingdom Viridiplantae; phylum Streptophyta; class Magnoliopsida; order Asparagales; family Amaryllidaceae; genus Agapanthus; species Agapanthus africanus. The sequence continues at coordinate 617,329,151 of CM057341.1, forward strand.
ACATGTGCGTGACCGGGATTTGGGAGTGGTTGAGACGGAAGCTTTCCTTTCTCTCGTTCTTTCAATACTGCGTTGAGTTGTACAATTTGTGCCTCAATAGCTTTGATGCTTTGATCGTGTGAGGCACTGTTTTGCACCAAAGATTGAACAGAAGTCTCTATCCTAGCTGTGGACTGTGCAGATTGCTTTAGGAATGCTTCTAGACTTCTTTCGAGCGAGCTAACAGCATTTTGAGGGGGAACAAAATTGTTGGGTACAAAATTGTTCATTTGATTAGGGTACGGTTGCTGTTGGAGAGGTTGCTGAAATTGAGTTTGTGGAGGTGCTTGTTGTTGTGGAGGAGGAGCCCTTTGAAAATTGTTGTTTCCTTGGGATTGTTGATTTTGGTTCCAAGCGAAATTTGGGTGGCTCTTCCAACCCGGATTGTATGTCGAAGAGTAAGGATCATTTCTTTGTCGTTGCTGAAAGGCAGCATTCACTTGATCTTGTCCTTGAGTAGAGGCTGTGTGAGGACACTCTTCGGTGAGATGTGATGGATCCGAACAACAAGCACAAACAGTTCGTGGAGGCACAACAGGGGCAGGAGAAGGCGATGAGATTTTGGTCTCAAGCGCTTCTAGCTTTTTCGTAAGAGCGGCCATCTCGGCCTTAATAGCAATCGATATATCTAATTGATGTATGCCTGCCCTAGATTGACAATTAAAAGAAGATGATGTGGTCTTGGTGCTCTCCCATTGAATTGTTTGTTCACTAAGGTCCTCAAGAAACTGCCATGCTTCCTCACTTGATTTGGTTAGAAAGTGACCTTGACAGATGGTTTCTAGCAACCGCTTCGTGCCGGGTTCAATCCCTCGTATAATGTTTGGCAGAGTTGCCAACTTCCGATCCCATGATGAGGGCATTGAACAAGTAGGTCTTTGAATCTTTCAAAACACTTCCAAAATGGTTCCGAAGGAAGCTGAGAAAATTGTATAATCTCGTTACGGATTCTAGCAGTTTTGTGATGAGAATAGAACTTTTTAAGAAAAACTTTCACAAACTCGTCCCAATTTCTAATTGAATGTGATGCTATGCTGTATAGCCACTTCTCGGCTAAGTCACATAAGGTGAAAGGAATGACCCTTAGCCTTATAGCGTCATCACTTAATTGGGTTGTTTTCATCATAGCACACACGTTTTGGAATTTATTGATAAAGATATATGCATCTTCGGATTCCAAACCATGAAACTTAGGCAGCATATTGATGAAGTGGGGTTTGATCTCAAAATTGTCCCCATTAGCCGGTGGGAGGGAAAGACAAGTAGGAAGGGCGGTGCGGACGGGGTGGGTAGAAAAGATCCTGGAGCGCGACTCGTGCGGGCGCTTCAACAGGCTGGTGATTCGGGTTATTCACACCTAACGGAGGTGGAATCATTCCCGTCGGTAAGGTGTTGTTAGGATCGTATCCCGACATACCTTCGGAAGAAGAATGTGATGGTGAAAGTGAAGAAGTGGACAAGATTTCGACTTCGGAGTCGAAAGGTTCGTCGGTCGGTACCAACGAAACACGGACTAATCGGGCGCTAGGGTCCCTAGTCCAACCGGACATACACTAAGAGGGTTAGTGCAGTCGAAAGATGAAAGACAGAATGTGGAGGTAAGAAAACGTCAATATGAAGAAGTGGTGTAAGTGAGTGCAAAGATTCTTTAGCGACAAGTTGCAAGTTTTGAAAAGATTTTTCCTTTTTCTTTTTAAGTGAGCTTTTGCAAAAAGATTTTTTGAAAAGAGACTTGTGACACAAATGCAATTAACCACACATGCACAATCAAGCCTAGGTCTAGGGCCACCTAGGTCAGTTAGACAGCTCCTAACTGTTCCAAAGGGCTAGAGATATGACCTCAAACCGCCTCTTCACCGTCAGTTGCGGCCAGGTAAGTGCCAGGTAAGTGGGAAGGAACCACACTGTGGGCCTAATTAAAAACCACTAGCCTTGACACACTAGCCTAGGCACCGCAAAGACATGTTAGGATAAACGGCCGATGCCTATACTAGTCATCTGTCCTATTGAGCGCGACGTCCTTAGGGCTGAGTCTAATATTTTTTTAATTAACAGTGGTCAATGCAAATGCTTTAAGTGATTTCTGGGGTCCTGGGAAGGGTGATGAAATCCCCACCCAATCTGAATTGGTCAATAGCCCCATAAAGTCAGATTAAAATATGCAAAGCAGTAAATCACTTGCAATCAATTTGCTATTTAGCGCGGCGCAAAGAATCCTGCAGAAAATCAATTATTGGAAGGGGGAAGAAGATTTTTAGCGCGAAGAATCCTGCATAAGATTTGGCAAAAGATATATGGGGATTTGCAGAGGAGGGAAAGAGGAATCAAACCATGCAAAAATTGCACAGAGAACAGCAAATAGTACCGTGGAACCGCGGTTTTGACAGGGTGAATGCGGCGGAACCGCGGCTGGTTAGGAGCTTTAAGTCTCCAAATTTTTTCAGCTGCTCTGTACTTTCAATCTCCTCCTGTTTTGATGTATCCTTTTCTGATTTGCCTTCTGTGTTGTTTCAGATCCGTCAAACCTGCAAAGATTCACAAAGAAAACCCTTCAAACAATAAAAGATGATAGAATTTTTTTATTTTATATATTTTTTTTTCAGATTTTTATGATTTTTTATATTTTATATTAACCCGAAATTACAAAAAGGAAATTTTAGGCCATCCCTGGCAATGGCGCCATTTGATTTAGAGAGGTTTTGTCGATCAAAAATATTTACCGCAATCAAGAACGGCGACGCATGAAGCTAGCCGGTGAATACGGGTCGGTCTACAGGGATTTTGTAATTTTCCTTAAAGTTCTTACGAGCTAATTCCAAATGGTGTTGGTCTTATAATTAAACCAAAAAATTGAAGTTGTGTTATACTAGGATTAGAAACTTGCTAGGATTAGGTTTAGGGAAAGTTTGGTAAACAAAGATTCTCACCTCTTTTCAATGCCTTAATTTAGATTTGATATTAGGGGTTATGGTAAATTTTAATAGAGGGGATTAGAATGATTGGGAAGATGTTCTTCCTCTAGATCCTTGTCCTTCCTTTATCAACCTTTACCCTAACCTCCATGGAAAACTCACAACTCCGGTCTTTTATACTACGGATCACCTTTACCTCGAGGGTAAAGTGCCGTAGGGAGCGGAAGATGAGAGTATGCATGGAGTCCTAATGTTCATTGTAGATTGGCAAAGAAAAGAGATGAGAGATCTTCATCTCTCAAACCCTTCCCTATTCCTAACCCTAACAAACGAGAAAACTACTCGCTCATTGAGGGAATTAAAAGAGACATAATTTTTGTTTTGTTTTTATTAAAGAGAAGAAACATCTATTGCAAGTTAATAAAAATTTTAAACTAAATTAAACTAGGGTGAGAAAATAATTTACCTAAGGCAGATATAAAAGAAACTAGAACTAGGGCAAGAAAAATAACCTACTTACGGTTGATGCGCTCTAACTTCAAGAAAACAGAATTTTATTCATGAATAGAGGCATGAGAAAATACAAGGGTTTTGGGTTCTATTTATAGGACATAGAAACCCTAGGGCAACAGTTGATACACATGTCTAAAATTACAAATATACCCTCAAAAAATCTTTTCAGCGCCGCAACCGAGTTTTGGTAAAATTTTCTCCGCGCACGGGCACTAGACGGCCGCGGAACTGCGGCATGGACGCGCTTGTGCCGCGGTTCCGCGGCCCTTTGACGAGGTCTTCTGTTGATTTTTTCTTGGCTTCTTCAGGTTTCTTTGGGCTTTTCATTTCTTCAGTTTTTTCTCCATTTGGGCTTCTACATTGATTCCAGATCTTCAGTGAACACTTGTAGCTATCTTTTAACCGTTTTCCTTGATAATTTGGATCTTGCTTGTCTTGTTGATTGTGAACTGTTCTTCGTCTAGGCTCGACTGAGATCCTCCTAATTGTTGGTCAAAAGTCCTTCTTTTGTGTCGTCTTTTGTGTTTTTCACTGTTTTCGCTCCAAGAACCTGTAACCTGTAACATGTAGCAGACATGCGTCAAAAGCACCTGTTTTTATTGTAAAATGCGTAAGAATGGGGAATACAAAATGCAATATTATGATATGAACATGTCTCGCGAAAGCGATTAAAGAAAAGTGGTCGGGGCGGACATGAGCAAGCTGTCCCCTCCGTAGAGACGAACTTAAGCTGTACTCAACGATCGCTCAAGAACTGTAAATCTGCAGAAGACTATCACAACAATCAAAATCCGCTGCAGGAAGATGTACATTAAGTTCTGGTGATCCGTGAGAATCTGACACGACTCTCGAGCAAATAGTGTCTTCAAATCTCCAACGCAAAACCACCGCGGCCATCTCCAGATCATGAGTGGAATATCCTTCTCGTACTTCCTCCAAATGTAGGGAAGCAAAAGCGATATCTCTATAGTGTCACCTCAGTACACAATCGAGCCCACTCAAGAAACATTACAGTTAAACAACAAAGTCGCCCGAACCAGGAAGCAAAGAAAGAACTGATGCAGTTGTTAACCGAATCTTCAACTGCCGAAAACTCCGCACACATGCCTCAGTTCGGAGAAAAGAAACCTCCATTCTGGTCAATTCGGTCGACGGTGTAGCACTACATTAGCAATCCTGCACGAAACGGCGGTAAAAACCTGCTAAGCTAAAATCTGCGGACCTCTGTCCTGTACCCAAGTCTGGGCCTAAGCTGTACGGCCACGATCTCCCTCGGAACCATACGAAACCGTCTCCCGTAACTACAAGACCTAGGAGCCTACACAAACAAGCCTGAAGAAACACTCCGAGAATCTAGCAGACCGCTGGGGTTCTCCCAGTATCTGCATAACAAATCTTCAAGTGCTGCTCCTGTTCCTCAAGACACATTAAATAGACCAGAATGTCGTAAATAACACAACAATAACTGGTCGAGGAACGGCCTGAAGAAATACGGTTCATCACATCTACGAATGCTGCCAGGGCATCAGTGAATCCAATGACTCACCAAAACACACAAAGCCTGTAGCACGCATAAGGCAGTCTTCGGAATGCCATCACTCCGAACCCGCAACAATGATGACCTGATCCCAAACAAACTTAGAAAATGTCTCGCACTGTGGAGCTGATCGAAGAAATCGTTAATGCGAGGTAAAGGATACCCATCCGCACCGTAAGCCAGTTCAATTAATGATCCGTCGATACACAACCCTAAACTGCCGTCTTTCTCTTTGACGACAGAAATAGGAGCTTCCAAAAGCGAAACACTCAGACGCACAAAACTCCCCAAACGACAACTCTGCAGCTGATCCTTAAGCTCCCTAAGCTTCGCCGGCTCATCTGGAACAACGTCGGAAAACTTTCGCACGCAAGGAACCCGGTCCAACAATACCACTGTGGCTCCAGTATCACGAATGAATGCCAAGAATCTACGACATCTCCTCAAAAGCCGACTAGCGAAAAAGGCTGAATTCAAGATGTGAGAGGCGGCACAACTATCCACCTGCACAACAAGAACTGACTCGCCGGGAAAACAATTCCTGACTGTTTCCTTACGGTAGTCCATAGACGCCTATCACGTAGCTGACCAGTCTGTGCCCAGGAGAACGTCAAATCCAACATCTCTAGAAGGATCAAAACGACGGACGAATCTCTATCCCCTATCCGATTGGCACACGACTGAAATACGTGTTGCGCAACAAAAGAATCGCTGACAGAAGTTAACACCAAACGGCTAAACTAACCAACATGACTCTAGTCCCAACCACGGCACAAGGTGTGGAAAACAACAAATACATCAAAGGAACATGCGAATTAAGGATACCTGAAATCTCTGCATTGGACGCCTGCGCGTCCCGATGAGTAGAACCAAACTCCTGTGTCTTCCCCCTACCCGCAACTGACTGAACTCCTCTGGTAGGCTGACTCCCCTGAGCGAACCTTCCACGTCCATGACCTCTCTGAATACGATCCTGACAAGGTGCTAAGGAACAATTCCTGACGAAGTGCTGAAGGCTTCCGCATCGAAAGCATCCACGTGCTGACTGCTGACCCTCTTGGGAATGAGAGCTGGACGACTGTCCTCGTCCAAAGCCTATGCTACTCCCGCGACGGCCACGAAATCTGTCTCGACGACCAAACCTCTGTCTCTGGGCTGGTACACTGGTACGAGTCCTCCATTGTCCTGGAACTCTCAGCGTCTCTGGAATAGGTGCATCGTCAACTGGAGCTCCAACTACTGGTGCTATGTAGGTGATGGACTGCTGCACGCTGATCGCAAGGGACAACTGAGTAACAGGGGTGACAACCTCCTGTCGTAGATCCCGAACGACATCAACCAATGAACTCATAGTCTGGCGGAAGTCCTGCATCTCTTCCAAAAGCCTATCGATACTATATGTCAAAGGCTAATCCGTCTGCACCTATGCAACTAGAGTGCCATCCTGGTCAGTACTCGTCTCACCCGAGCCAACTCTGACCTCGGCCCTCGCTGCATGACTCTGAGTCCCCATAGTCATCGGCGGCAAGGCTATAAATAGATATAAGATTCGATAAGAATAAGGAAATTGAATCACAAGGATATGAATCATCAAGGAAGGAATTTCAAGCAATTTGTACTTAGGTCACTTAATGCGAAGTACCGCATCGTGGGTATGCTGCAGACACACACACACTACGTTACTTTGCTTAAGCTACCTACTCCATCATACTAAGGTCATCTTACACTCCGAAAGGTAAAACCTAGCGCTCTGATACCAACTTTGTCACGACTCGAAATTGGCACGTGACGGCCCTAATACTACGCAACGCCTAAAGCCGTAACGCAGTAAAAGAAAGCCAAAACCCAGAAATCTAAACCATGAAAATTCGGAAAAGATAATAAATTTTTTTTGAAACATTTGAAATCATAACCCAAATTCTTTAAGAGTCCAACTTTCTTTCTTTAAAATTTTGGCAACACCCCATTTGTAAAAACTAGCCCAAAGACGGAAAACAATCACATCACAAATATACGACGCCGCAGCGAAGAAATAAGAGACAATAGAGATAAAGCTATATAAAAGACAATAATCCACAATTAATATACAATAACGTCCTCACCAAGTCTCTAAGTCAACAACATAATAGTAGATGGAGAGTACAAGATACAACGAATGCACAATACAAAATATAGATAACCACCAATACCCACCTAAGCAAAATAGCACACTGTGAGCCGATGCGGTATCTGTAGCAAAAGATGATAGGTGAATAGCCTGCGTCGACTACTCTGGGGAAACACCCTGCAAAACAACTGTGGCACAACGGGGGTGAGTTGCCAACTCGTGAATAGTAGATAACATATGCAGGTAATCCCAGGTATGTACGTACAGCATGAATCTAAGATATGCAATTAACAGTAATAGCAGGTCATGTGAATGCGGAATAATGGAAAGTACACTAGCAGGTACAATCAATATGTGAATCAATAATCATGCAATAGGGATATGAGAATGTAGATATGCAGCAATCATGAAGGGTACACTAACAGGTACTCCTAATACATGGAACAGTGCATAAGCAAATAGGTATGAGGTATGGAGTAAAATATGTCATTCCCATTGAAACCTGGCATTGTGGTAGGATCACATTCCATCAAGACACTCAAATCCCAATTCCTCAAATCATCCCCCAAGTTGGGCTCTCATATCATATAAGTCTCACATCTCCCCAATGTACAATATCGAATAGATCTCCTATATCCCGAATGTACAAATCAGTAATCTCAATGAATCACCTAATATCTCAAATCAAACTCAAGTGAAATTCTAACATCCTAAATATATATATATATATATATATATATATATACACAGAAATAATCATGATGGGGTCAATACACATATATTAGCATCCCACTCCACTAATATTGGTGTAAGGGTATATATAACAACGGCTAAATCCCCTGATATATATACAAAGGTATTATTGGAAATATCTTGAAAACAATGTGCCAAGCATCGACACAGAAATCCGGATCTATCAGATGCCGTCACCAAGACTAGCACCCTGATAGGTACGTATTATACGCTATCCCGGAAAGCACGAGTGCCTAGCTCTGACCCTTGCCTTCCCACGAATCCATACGTGCATGACTCCCAACGGTATCTCCATGATCCCCGCCGAGTCATTTATACTGTCACCGGTAGGTACTCGCCCGCCTCCAGGCTCAATCGGCAAAGTCCTTCGATCTTCTTGCCGAGGGGAACCATACCGGGCCCCACCATGTACCCTCATACGGCACCCACTCCTCATATGGGGTATAAAATCAGAACCGATAAATCTCATGGTGGCTGCGCGAATATCATATCAAGGAAACCGGGCTTTTCAATGTATGCATAAGTTCATGAATTCCCGCGATTCCCAAATCCAGAAAACATCATGAAAAATCCAAATAACAATGCGCAAATCCAGGAATAAATATGTGCGATATATCTGAAATGCGAGCATGTAAATGAAACTATGTAGCTGAAACCAGATGTATGCGAAATCAATAAGGTACAGCTAAGTATAGGTATCTACTTATAAGTAAATGATATGGTATACCCCACTGGGTATAAGTAAAATATGAGCAAGGTATACCTGTAGATGTATCGTAAAGGGTATATGTACCTATCACTAATGGTACGATACTCTATAGGTATACAAGTATGGTAAATGTCATATGTGATGAGCAGTACGAATCAGTGTTACAAGGTCCCTAACCAAGCAATACAATATCTATAATGGTTTGTGTGTGACATGGCAATTATTGACGGTGTGTGTGTAGCATACAATCCGTGCTCGTGCAACATGAACCGTCAATAATATGTGCAGTGTCCTACGGCTACTAGACACAATACATCTATATCTAAGTAAATAGGGTAAGGGCGCAATTCTAACAATGACGTAGAATATGCGACAAGTATTAGAATTCTAGCCCAGACGCATAACGCCATGGAGGCGATTCCCCTGTAGATGTTAAATCTACTTACCTACGCTCCAAGCTAGGTGAATCCTACCACCTGTTTTCCCCTATAGCTGTGTCCGTAGTCCCCTCCTGCAAACCTGAAAATTAGACAAGGAAATCATATATATAAGCAACATATCTCGCAAAACGTGATATCGACACTAAACGAGAAACTCGCGTCGCGAACTAAACGCGCGTGTGCACGATACGCTGAAACGTGAGTAGACGCGTCTAAAACTACCGCGATACGCCACAACACGCTGGATCACAAAACCCACTCACGTATCGCGCGTATCGCGCAAACACAACGAACATGAAATACGATATATTGTCCCAGATTTTCCTACAGGACCAATATTATAAAACTACACATGCCAAAACACTACCAATCATAGCAGACTACAGTAGCCAAACCCCCAAGGCCTAACCCCTCTTCCTGGCCGCAATTTGCGGCCAGATGTATTAAATCTGCGGCTTGTATTGGGAATGGGGGTCTCGTGTTCTTTTGGTGTTGTCTAGACCTAGTGTGCATACTGCAGTTTTCTCAATTTAATCCTGAAGGGTCTGGGTCAATAGCAGATCACAGAATGCCACAATGTCGCTTAAAAACACCAATTTTGCACAAAAAACAAACCCTATGGTGTTTTAGTGAAATCCAGGGTTAAACTCAGTTCAAGTGACTCTAACAACACTAAAATAGGCTAGGTTAGCCAACACTTACATCACTTGATCAAAACTTCACACAAATTACCAAATCAAGCACAAAATCTCACATTTAACACTAATCGAAGCTAAACTACACATACGTTTAGCAAACACGAAGTTGGGCTCAGATTTTATACCTTACTAGACCCTACGAAGCAGGAAAAGGGAGGTGGAGAAGATCTGGAGTTGCTGTGGCTACTGGAGCTGCTGCTGCCGCTGCTGCTCCATGCTGCTGCTGATGCTGCCGTTGCTGCTGCTGGAGCTTCTCATGTTGCTGGGGCTGCTGCTGTGTGAGGGTGTGTGTGTGTGTGTTGTGTGTTGTGAGAAATGAGAGTTACAAAAGAAAAGAATGGGAGCTAAGCTAGTCAACCCTCTCTCTTCAATAAATGAAGGCATGTGCAAGCCATCATGCCCCATGATGCACTCTCTCTCTCTCACACACCAAGTCAACACAAGAACAATCATTTCCATAAACAAAAAAAGAAAACAACAACCATAATTAAAATCCAAAATGACTTAATACAAAACTTAAAATGGCTTAAGGAAATGTTTAGTCCACCATGGTTTACCCTCATATCTTAACCCCTGTTTACATGCACAAGCGTGTGTATGCCTAAAAAAATTCTAATAAAATACTCATTAAATAGGATAAAATATTTGAAACTTAATTTGGTAAACTTTTTATTAAAACTATATATTAAAATATAATAAACCTCTAAACACAACCTAAGGTGTTACACCGGTATTGGGAGTTGATATCGCGCTGTGTCTGGAGAGCCATTACGCAAAGTCCCTGGCCAGGGCAAGCGAGATTTACTGGTAGGTTTTCCAGTAGTTTCTCAAGGTGTAATGGGCTTCACTCCGACACAACTTATACCACTTTTAGGGGACTGACGCTTGCCGTCCCCTAGGCCCGATATACGATAGTCCTAGACGAACAGACTGGAATGTACGGAAATTGTCACATCAGGCTCAGTAGAAGTTCGGATGGGTTTCCTCATCGGCCTTCTTATCGACATCTACATGGGGACCATTACGTACAGCTAGTGCCGCTTGCGGTTTGTGGTTAAACCCACTGCCAGCGTAGTAGTCGAGTCTTTAGAGTCCCATACAGAGAGTTTCCCTGCTTCGGGTAACGATATAGAGGTCGTATGGTTTTACGACAAGGTTCGGACACGCACGTGCATTTATGCACGTACGATGTTCGGACAGTTTTTACTGGCGGGCTTTGGTTTAAGCCAGATTCTAGTATCGGATTATTGGATTTATACAGTGTAAAGTATTTCCGTGTTTTCACGGATAGGAGGGGCGTTCTCGTAAATTCTCGAGAAGCTTCTAGAAAGATGATGACTTGGCGGCTATGGTGGCATTTTCATTTATTGGATTAATGAGTCATGGTGTGATTCATCCATGGAGTTAATGATACATTTATGATTTAAATGACTCATGAGTTGAATCACTATGTGAGTTAATGAAACATGATGACATATTATTATTTGTTATTCATTTAATAATATGACATGCTTCATATATATCGCAATGATTTCATTATTCCAAAAGGATTCTCATTCTCACCTTCTCTTTTCTCAAGCTCTCTCTCTTCAAACCCTAACCCTAACCTTTCATGTGTTGAGATCAAGGGTTAGCAAGACTTATTGATCCATAATCCCACTCTATATTCCCTAGGTTGCTTTGATTAGCACTTTGAGTAACCTAGTTACCTCAAGTTAGAGGTCAAGCTTGGAGTAGTAACTCTCGGGTGGATCTTCTATTACAAAGAGGAGGACGAGGAGGAGGTGGTCATCAAGAAGAAGAAGGACTTGGTTCATTAGGTATAATCTTCTTTCGTAGTAGCTAATCCCTCTTATGTTGTTGTTAGTTAAGGTTTGGCAAAGATCCGTAAGTTAGTCGATGTTAGTTTAAACAAAATGATTGTTTTTCATATTTCCGCCTCCTCGCAACTCGTGGGGTGTACAATGTCGACTTACAGTGGTATTAGAGCCTCGCCAAACCATAACTAACTTGTTAGAAAAGTCGTTAGAAATTCGATCGCGAAACGAACCGGAAAAATCATCATTTTCACACAGTTTCTGTCGATTTTAAAACAGGGTCTAAAATTTTTTCAGGGACCCTTAAAAATTCAAGCAGGGAATTATAAGGTTACTGGAGAATTTTGGGGTCCTAACTCGGCCAAACCGCCTGTTACTTATGTATATGCCCTAGAGGCCATTGTTGTACATATGATGTATATTATAATGGATGCTTGGATATATATAGAGAGGACTTTCTTGCTCGTCATGATAGTATGCTATTTGGTTTCACTTTATCTTAACATGTTGACTTGTATATGTTTACTGTCTTACTCTCACATGTTGATAAAGCCCTTAGGATTTGTACTCGACTACTGGGACTATGATGAGATCATACTAGTGGGGCCACGGTAGTCGATGAGTACATCCTGTAACTGTTCCTAGTCGAGGGTATATCGAGACAGGGCATCGATACACCAGAGTAGACTAGCGTTTACGCATCTTGACCTATATGATGGGCGATGGATGATCCCATATCCATCGGTGTTATGACATCAGGGATGGTGTATGGGTGCTCAGTGGAGACTGGGTACACTGGACGGACTCGCCGAGAACTCCCAGATGGTGATATACCACACGTCAGATGGCAGTTCTCCGGTGACACTGGTACAGGGTAGTCTCTAGACCCGAGATCGTCACAGAGTCTTGTGTGATTCCCACTGTTCTTTGATTTCCACCTTACCACGTCCAAGAGGGCGTGCAAAACGGTTACTTTTAGGTGCAGTCCCGAATCATATGGAGGCAATGAGCGATAGGAGGGGATTCGTCTCTTCCGGTATAGGGAGTTGATGTTGTGCTGTGTTCGATTGGCTATAACTGGAAGTCCCTGGCCATGGCTGATATAGAGATTTACTGGTAAGTGTTGTTCCCTGATTAAAAATCAGGAAAGGACTCAGAAGAGGCATCACGTGCTCACACGTGACCAGCGGTCACGTGACGTTCAAAGCTGCGGCACAAAGCGCTTTCAAGAAAAGACTCCAGAAAAGGTCACGTGCTCACACGTGACCAATGGTCACGTGTTGGCACGTGACGGCTGAGCAGCGGCCAGAGAACAGAGCGCAAAAGAAGAAGAAAGGCCCGTTCCAGGGTCACGTGCTTACACGTGACCAAGGGTCACGTGCTTACACGTGACCAGGGGTCACGTGACCACACGTGACCGGCTTTAAAATACTTATTAAATTATGAGAAGAGGTCGTTCAAATCTTTCCAAGATAGAGAATGATTATTTGGAACCGTTGGATTAAAAATCTAAAGGTGATTAAATATCACCTATTTATGGAAAAATCTTGGACTTGGAAAGATTTCCCCCTAAATCTAACCGAAACAACAAGGAAATATCTCTGGATTTAAAATCCAATGGTGAATAAAATTCACTTAACAATCTAAAGGCCCAGATTAATGATAAATATAAGTCAAATTTCTCAACATACAAATCAAATCTCTCAATGAGAGATTTACTGAGCAGATTGATTCTCTTCCTTCTCCTATAAATAGGAGCCAAGAAAAGAAGAGAGGGGACCCTTTTCGAAGATCTTTTATCTAAAACTTTTTTCTGAAACCATGAGACCTTTGGATCTTTTTCTTTTGATACATAGAGAGAGAGAGAGATAGAGCCTTTGATTCTCTGCAAAAAGGAAAACCTTGGGTAAGAAAGGAAAAGGGATGCTTCAGAGGAGAATTTAATTCTCAAAAGAGTTTAACTCTTATATAAAAAAAAGAGAACTTAGTTCTTTCTCTTGTTGAGGTTCTGCAAAGTGCACATCTCCCCATGAATTGAGAATTTAATTCTAATTGGGTTGAGATCCTGCCATGCAGATCTAAAACATAGAGGAGGAACTGAGTTTAGAGAATTTAATTCTCACAAAAATGATAGGAATTCAATTCCTTTGAGATAAAGTTAGGGTTTAACCCTATGTTATGGGAATTTAATTCCTTCAAAATGAACAGAATTAGGGTTTAACCCTAACTGAGAACATAATTCTCTCAAACTCACAGGAATTTAATTTCTTTAAGAAAAGAAACTAGGGCTTAACCCTTTTAAGAATATAATTCTTCAGAAGTTTAGGGTTTAATCCTATGAACATAACTTTAATGCATACAGAGACCCACAGAATAAAACTCTGAAGTAGGCACCTCACGTGTTACCACGTGACTCCTGCGAAGATGTATAAAAGATAAATTTGAGGCAACGCCTCACGTGACCCCTGAAGCACACAAAGAAAACGTAAGACAAACAGAGACTCTGGGGTGCCCTCACATGTCACCACGTGACCCCTAATGAGTATTCTAATAAACCAGAGCATGAGCCCCCATCACATGCCCGCACGTGATAGCTTTCAGGACTAAAAGTGTTAAACACTTATCTATAAAACAAAATAAAGAGAGGAAGGGCGCTTTCACGTGTTACCACGTGACCCCTTTTGCTTTAGTGTTTAACGCTAAATTGAAACCTCTGTATCCAGTGTTTAACACTGATTCTCCTTAGTGTTTAACACTAATTCGGAAAAATTTATTTGCAGTGTTTAACACTGATTTTCTTAGTGTTTAACACTAATTTGAAAGTTCTTTTTCCAGTGTTCAACACTGATTATCTTTTAGTGTTTAACACTAACTGGTCAACCTCATTCCCAGTGTTCAACACTGTTGGTCTCTAGTGTTTAACACTAGCTTTAGCTCAGTTGGCTAAGTTTCCAGAGGCAAAGCCCCTCCTTCAAGGAATTAACAGAGGGCCAATATCCCAGATACAATTGGACTTAGCCTAAGATGGCCATAAGTCCTCAATTCAAACTTAATTGGGCCAATGGGCTCATAATATAATAATTGATCCTAGTTTCCAAATTGGACCGCAGATCACTTAATCTACCACGGTTTAAGGGTACATCTCTTCACTCCTTTGATACTTGGCGTTGTAATTCCTCAACGTCTTCAAAGAGGTGACGGGTCCCGATAACCACATACATTCATACGGACTGTGGGGTCCTTAAACTCATGGACTACGACGTCCTTAACCTTGACCGTGATGTCTTAAAACTAACATCGGACTGTGGAGTCCTTAAATCCATGGACTACGACGTCCTTAACCTTGATCGTAATGTCTTAAAACTAACATCGGACTGTGGAGTCCTTAAATCCACCGACTACGACGTCCTTAACCTTGACCACGATGTCTTAAAACTAACATCGAACTGTGGAGTCCTTAAATCCACGGACTACGACGTCCTTAACCTTGACCGCAACGTATTAAAACTAACAATGGACCGCAATGTCCTTAAACTACCTATTGACCGCAACGTCACTAAACTAAACAACAGGGCTCCCCCCTTTATTGCTCTTTTGTTGGATCTAAACGATCCCTTTAAGTTGATCTTAGTCTAAAACTAGACTAACGTATCCTTAACAAACGTTTAAGTTGATCTTATTCCCAAATGAGGCTAACGTATCCTTAAACACAACCTCCAAACCCAAATCTAAGAAAGATACGGATTTAGACTAGTCCACGCCTTACGGGTGACGACATCACTCAGTCTCCGTATACAATCCACGGGCAACCAAACACAAATCAAACACACACGACACGAAATGACCATCTGGAGAAGGAGAAAGTTGTTACCGCAATGCGGTAGCATAATTAACTGCAGGGGCTTGTGCCTGCAGGGAAGAGCGTCCCCACAATCAAAAACCCCCTCTCAAGCGAGGAGGAATCTGACGAAGTCTGCTTCATCGGACGCATCCGTTTAAACCTTAGATACATGGTGGCATAAATCAACTTGGCATCTTCGGAGAGGTGAATGGATTGCACCAATTAGCATCTTCCCCGAATCTCGGGCAAGACGTCCCTGCGTCGCGCTGCCATTCGGAGGGGAACAGATTCTGGCACGCCCGGTGGGACCTTTTCCTCTTTCCACTCCATACTTCGTGTGTCGTGATTCGCGAACCAATCACGGTTTGCTAATGGTTGCCTTAGGGTTTCGAAGTACTAAGACTTGGTGTTTCGTTTGCTACAGAAAGCAAAAAGATCAATGGCTGGCAACTGCTCGAACTACTCCAACTGCAAATGCAACCGACGCTCCGCCTCACCTGGAGGTGTAGCATATGGACCCCAGGCTGCTTCCCTATTCACTATGCCTGTGGAACAAGTGACTCAAGCTACCACCGGTCTTTTCTTCGGGACCATGCTCCCGCCTGTGAACATTAACATCCCAATGCCCGTACCGGAAGCTTCAAAGAGGTCGGTCTTCGATCGACTTGCCGCTCCCACGGCCCCTCTCAACGGGTCGTCCAACTCTTCAGTCTTCACCAGACTGGACCTGAACTGTGATGGGCCCTTCAGAAAGCCCATAATACCTGAGAAAGCCATCCCAAAGAGGACAGCTGCTCCTGAAGTCGTCAAGGTGGCTTCTCCTCCCAGAGGGTCGGTCTTCACGAGACTGACTATCTCCATTCCCGCTCCCGCTCATAAAACTGTAACTCCTCAATGGACGTCAGTCTTCAAGAGGTTGACACCGGCAGCAGCCCCTCCCCAGAGCAGGGGGCAAGACGAAGCCGTCTCTGAACCAATACCGACAACTCGTCGCGCCCGACGATGCCACTGGCGCCGGATAAGGAAGACTGGGGGCAACTCCCCCTCCGGACTAACTTCACCAGCTCCAACGGTGGAAATTGAGGCCGCTGTTCTAACCGGGAACAGCTTCGAGCCGCTGAACAGGGTATGCAGAAACTCGCCGACTACGATTCTCAAAAGATCCCCTCCACATACGGAGGACGCTACAGAAGCGAAGCCGGAACGGCCTCTTCAGCGGCTGTCCTACCAGATTTATAAGGTCTGGCGACGGGTCCAAGACTCAGTAATCGACCAAGATCACTCTCGTCAACAGAAAAGGGCGAAAGTACAAGAAGAAAGGAACCGACATGTCAGACAACAAAGGACGACAACCGCTTGGGTGCCTGCTACAACGGTTCCCTCCACGTCGACTACTCAAAAGAGAAGAAGGCCGGAGAAAGTCCCCACTCCTGCAGCAAATATCAAGGACAATAAGCCAAAACGCCCTAAGTCTGGGGGCATGATGGTGCATACGGTATACATGGCGCTGGGAAAAGAGGACAGCCGTGCATCCATGGGTCATAGACCGCTTACACGGTCAGTGACCAAAGCTCAGGAGCAACAGCAGAAGCTCCAAGAAATGATGACCGCGATGGCCGCACTTACTGGGCCGAAAGAAAGCCCCGAAGCGTCATCTGATCAGCGCCAGGAGCAAGAAACTGACGCTGAGTTCCTTCGTAGGATACTGGAGAAGAAGGATAAAGAGGCCGCAGAACAAGCGGCCAATATACAACGAATGGACTTTCTGTTCCAAGACATGGTGGGTATGATGATCCAACAAGAGCCTCCTACTGAAGATCCTCCAATCGTTCTTGAAGACGACAGGGGAGAAACGTCAAATCCTCCACCCGCTCTGTCAACAACCAAGGAGGAGACAATCTCCAATGCTAACCTAGACAAATATATAGCTCAGCAGATACGGGTTCACCAGGCGACTGAGGCAGCTGGTCAAGTTGTCAGGACGGGGTGACCATATCCAATCTGGTATGATCAGATCAAGTACCCACCGGGCTATACAATACCGAAATTTCATGTCTATAAGGGGACGGGCAATCCCCACCAGCATGTTGCCTAGTTCAGGGCGCTTTGCGGCAACACCGGCGGCGACGATAAGCTCTTGCTTCGCCAGTTCGTCGGTATCTTGTCAGAAACGGCGTTCGAATGGTACTCTGAGCTCCCAAACGACTCTATTAAAACATTCATGGAGATGGAGCTGCTATTTACCCAATGTTTCTCAAGTGCCTGCGAACGCACCCCGATAACAACACTGATTAATGCCAGGGTGAAACCAGGCGAGACGTGGGTCCAGTACGCTATACGCTGGCGAAACTTGTGGTCGAAATGCGAACAACGCATTGAGGAAGCGCCCGCGGTGGGCATGCTCGTGGGTACCCTAGATCCTCATGCAACTATCTTACAGTTCATGATGTTTTTTAAGCCAACCACGTTCCAGGCTTTGATCAACAAGTTGGCCCAGATGGACCAGATGGGTCACAGACCGTCTCCCCCGAAGCCAGAACCTCGAAATGACAAAGGTAAAGGGAAGGCAACCTTCGTCGCGAACGCTCAGCAGCAACCCAGTGCCCTAAAGATGGCGGATCAATTGGAAGAAAGACGGCGGTATTACAATGAGAGAATGAAGCGCCCCTACTCATTCCCATGGGATAAGACGAAGAGGCTATTTGAGCTGGCGGTACGCAACAGGCGTTTCAACTTGCCAAATCCAAGGCGACCGCCGCAACCCAGTGAGGTGAATAACCCCAACTACTGCCCTTACCATCAAACGGTAAGCCATCCGATCGAGGATTGCTTCGTCTTCAAAGGATGGATTGAAGATCAATACCTACAGGGTAAGTTTGCGCTGTCCGAGAAGTGGAAGATAAACCCGCCGCAACCTCACACTGTTAAGAAGACAGGCACACAGGGGCAACTTGTTCTTTCATTGAAGAAGCTCCATGGGAAATCATGCTTTCGGCAAAAACCAAAAGAATGCTGAATGAGCTCCAGACATGCTCGGCAGTCAAGTGGAAGAACCCGCTGGAACCCCAGA
Organism: Agapanthus africanus; assembly: GCA_030015575.1. Lineage (NCBI taxonomy): Eukaryota > Viridiplantae > Streptophyta > Magnoliopsida > Asparagales > Amaryllidaceae > Agapanthus > Agapanthus africanus. The sequence continues at coordinate 617,347,587 of CM057341.1, forward strand.
TCATTGAAGGGATGCTAAAGCCGTGCCCAACTCCGAAGATCAATGGTGATGGCCCAAGCACTCACACCCAGCCGTCGAAATCTTCGAAGAAGAAGAAGAAGAAATCTAAGAAGCTCGTGAAGACTGGAAACAAGCGTACGGACTTACAAAAGCAGATTGACGCACTAGAGGAATATAACCAGAAAGCACGAACTCCCATCACACTCCAAGAGTTCCTCAACCACATCTTTCAAGAGGAAGATGAGGGGGAGAGTTCGTCGGATGAATCCGAGGGATACGTGGCGAGTTGTAATGTGATCTCCTACTCATTTATGGACGATGGAAAAACTCCTGGCACTAAGAAACTGGGGGCAGAGCCTGAACCGGAGCTTATGTGGCCAACAGACGAAATGATCGACGCCTTTCTAGACGAGATTCGTTTGAAAAGTAAAGACGACCAATAGCGCGAGATGGCCGCATCAGAAGGAGCCAAACGCAGGCGATTAAACGAAAGAGTCGAAGTACTCCCGCCAGATCGAAAGGCACCCGACACGGATAAAAATGTATTCAAGACGAAGAAAAGGTTTGCCAAAGCCATGTCAATGGGAATGAAACTACCACCCTCGGAAGGGAACACGCTCGATGGGGCGGAGAGGCATCCTAATTACTGCTCATATCATCGGAAGATTTCACACCCCACTGAGGAGTGCGACGCTTTTAAGACATGGTGGAAGTGATATGTTGCTCATCGGCAACATTTTAAGCGAATGATACACAGAACTCGTCGGGAGCAGAAAAGTACGACCGAAGGACGCAAAAGAACTACTGGTAACTGTTACACGGTCAACGCCGGAGGATCGCAAGTGTTCACATTCGGGAGCGATTCTGACGAGGAAATGGCTCTTAGCCCCCTCTTTAAAGAGTCCACCTTGAGAAAAGAGGAAGAACCAGAAGCCTGCGAAAACATTCAGCTGCGCAATCGCATGCTTCCGGAAAAGAATCTCGGACCCGCAACTAGAAAATATAAGGGAAAGGAAAAAGTCACTGAGGATATCACCTTAGATGACCAAGTTATGAAAGAGCTGACTGCCAAAGACCCACCTAAGAAGAGTAGGGTTGACTACAACATCCTAGCACACCTGAGGAAGCTACCCTCGCAGCTCAGCATTCTCGACGCCCTTCTGTTATCAAAGGAAGCGAGAGATTCATTAATCAAGGCGCTACAAGTGCCTGAACAATTCCAAGCCTTCCTCGCCGAAGAAAGGATGAAGGATGAACTGGAAGAAGTGCACGCGACCGATATCACTTTCGGTGACGAGGTCCTGCTCCTAGGGACGTGCGACCACAACCGTCCCCTGTATGTCTCTGGATATTGCCACGATATCAAGATAGGCAAAATTCTGGTTGATAATGGGTCCTCCGTCAATCTCCTCAATGTGCGGGTGTTAAAGGAAATCTGCATGAGCGTCCAACACCTTGCTCGGGATAAGATCACTATCTCCGGGTTCGACTCCCAATCATCGAGAACTCTTGGGTCTGTGATATTGACGCTACGCTTTGGGCTACTCGTCACGGACATTAAGTTTCACGTCATAGATGCCAAGACATATTACGGCTGGCCTTGGTTACACGAGTACAACATCATCCCTTCTACGCAACATCAGTGTATGAAGTATTTCAAGGATGGTCTCGAGTATACCGTAACAGGTGAGCTAAACCCATTCTCCATGAACGAAGTCCGCAAATACGAAGATGCAATGTACTTTTTGCCAGATTTTGAGGATACGGAGAGATGTCGCAAACCGGAGAACAAAGCCGCTGCCACCATTCCTGTTTTCGGGAGTGATACCGAAGAAGAAGAAGAGATAGTCTACCCTGGGCCGTCTCGACGCAAGGACCCGGGACCGTCCGCCCCCATATTGATCTTCGGGAGTGACTCGGAAGATGATGTTAATGTTGTGTTCTCCAGTCGGCCGCCAGTGCAAGAATTCCTTGGTGATGATCGGAGTTTGCAAATCACCATGATCTCGTCGGAGCACTACAAAGATCTTGACGCACTTGAAGCTCACAACGTGCAAGACCTGCAGATGTTTTACGTCCCTCCCATGCGAAAAGGTGAAAAGGCGATCCTATTCTACCAGTCCATGGAAACAAGAGTAGAGAAAGAAATCTGGCATGGCGCGGATTCTACACTTGACAGGCTCCAACCCATCCGTTTGCCTAGATATTATACAAACGGATTGAAAAGGCTATTGAAGCGACAAGGGGTACCCTTAAAACAGACTACCCGACAAGCTCGATTCTATAATAGGATTTGGGATGTCCCTGGGACTCAACGCAAATTACCCAACGGGAGAATGGAAACGCTTAGGCTTGGATACGTGAGAGCCGGAAAACTGGAACGGGTCTACTGTAGCTACGCCATATATACCTTTGATGAAGAAGAGGGCGCCCTGTCAGAAAATGCCAACCCCTCATCGGAACTGGATCCCGTGATCGAAGTCCCGAGTCCATCATTTGAAGAGAGAATGGACAAGCTTATCAGGAAAGCAGGTCAAAAAGCTCGGGACGATCATAATCGCGAAATGGCCATTTACAAGAAAGCCAGGGCGCAACGCCTTTTTCAACAGGCTGTGAAAGATGAAAATGCTCCTCTCTATCAATCCGTTGTGCAAAAGGCCCGACGCAAAGGTAGAGATAAGTTAAAGAGCAGAAAAGGCGTTCAACAGTGACAAAGCGGGACTAAGAAGTCATGTGATCGGGTATTGCGCGGTTCGGATTTGTCCCTCATGAAGAAGATGAGTCGAGCGTATTCTTTCCCTCAAGACAAGACACGGAAGATACTTGACCTCGCTTTAAAACATCGAATGATTACATTTCCGAAGTCTAAACACCCTGAGCAAGCTAATGAGGTCTCTCATTTGGGCTATTGCTCTTATCACCGAGCCATAGGATACCCTATCAAAGACTGCTTCACCTTCAAGAACTGGGTTGAAGATCAGTATCGGCTCGGCAAGTTCGCTCTATCTGACAGCTGGAGGGTAACCCCGCCACAGAAGCATGCACCCAAAGCCACAAGAGCAAAACCAGAGCTACATCGGCCTTGGAAACGAGCTCGTACCTGTCGCATGATAACGGTATCAAAAGAAGAGCCCGAGAATATGGATGACTTTCCCTGGTGCTTCGAAAACAACGATGATGAGGTAATCTCAGAATTTCCACCAGCGCCGCAAGAGCTGGAAGATGGCATACACACCACGGCCGATAACCTCAAGAAAATTGAGTTGGGAACGGCGAACGACCCGCGACCGACATTCGTCAGCGAGCTGCTATATGAAGAAAGGGTGACTGTGTTAAAAGACGTGCTTATGCAGCATAGAGATTGTTTCGCATGGAACTATTCCGAAATGCCAGGACTGGATCCAAAGATAGCTGTCCATAAATTGGCAATATCCCCGGACGTCAAGCCAGTCAAACAGGCGCCGAGAAGAATGCGGCTCGGGTTGGATATATATGCCCTAGAGGCCTTCATTGTATAGGATACTGGGGATATGTTTGTACATAACAGTCTTGCTTAATATGATAGTACGCTATTTGGTTTGTCTTTATCTTAACGTATGATATGTTTTACTTGGTGTTTATATATATACGTGTTGATGAAGCCCATAGGGTGTTTGCCTGACTTCCGGCGTTATGAAGGCAGTCATACTAGTGGGAGCTGGATAGTCAATAGGCACATCCTTAGATGTCCCTGGTCGCAGGAGTATCGAGACTGGGCATCGATACTCCGGAGTAGACTGGTGTATACATATCTAGACCCTGAGGAGGGGCGATGGATTGGTCCCACAGCTATTGGTGGAGTGCACCTAAGATTGTATACAGATGCTCACTGGGTGTGAGTACACCGGACAGGACTCGCCGAGAACTGACTGGATGGTATTTATACCTAACGTCAGATAGCATTTCTCAGGTGACATGTGTGCAGATAGTCCGTTGACTTAAAGTCGTCATTTGTCTCGTGTGAGTTCCCAGTGTGCTTTGATTACTACCCTACCACGGTTCAAAGGAGTCGTGCAAACAGGTTTTAGTTGGGCACAGTCCCGAGCCATGTGGAGGCAGTGAGTGACTGTTAGGGATTCATCTCTCCCGGTATAGGGAGTTGATATCGCACAATGATCGGTTGGTCATTACCATAAGTCCCTGGCCTGGGATGATTGAGAATTACTGATAGATTGATCAGTAGATTCTCGGATGGTGATAGAGCCATACCGACACGACTTGTACGGTTATTAGGGGTCTGACGTTCACCACCTCCCTAGACCATACATGCGATACTCTTAGATGAACAGACCGGACAGCACGGATATTGTCACGGACAGGCTCAGTAGGAGTTCGGATGGGTATCCTCACTGGCCTTCTTATCGACATCTACCTGGGGACCGTTACGTACAGCTAGTTCCGCTTGCGGTCTGTAGTTAAACCCACTGCCAGCGTAGTAGTCGAGTCTTTAGAGTCCCACACAGAGTTTTCCCAACTCCAGGCGAAATGATATTGAGGTCGTACGGTTTTACGACAAGGGTTCGGACGCATACGTGTTTAAACGCACGTACGACATTCGGACAGTTTTTACTAGCCGACTTTGGTTTAAGCCAGATTCTAGTATCGGGTTATTGGATTTATATCGTCTAAAGTTTTTCCATGTTTTCACGGATGCGAAGGGCGTTTTCGTAATTATCCGAGAAGCTTCTAGAAGGAGGGTGACTAAGGAGGTTAAGGTGGCATTTTCATTAATTGCTTGTGTGACTCATTTATATGATTCATCATATCATTAAATGCATCATTAATGATCTAATGACTCATATAATGAATCACTCTTCTTGAATAAATGAAGCATGGTGAATAATCATTTAATTGATATTATTTGATAATTCATTATGTTTGATATATTCAAGTGGGAAGCATTTCTCTTCTCATTATCATCTCCACCTTCTCTCTCCTCAAGCTCTCTCTCCTTCTCCAAACCCTAATCCTACCACTCATGAGTTGAGTACAAGGATTAGTAAAGACTAAACACTCCATAACCTAACTCTACATCATCTTAGTTACTTTGGTTAGCAACTAGAGAAACAAAGTTACCTCAAGTCTTGAGGTGTAGCTTGGATTAGGGTACTCGGGTGGATCATCTATCACGGATAGGAGGCCGAGGAGGACGTAGAGATCACAAAGACGAAAGACTAGAATCGTTTGGTATAATCTCTTCACATAGTAGCTTAGAACTCTAGGCTTATTGTTAATTATCGTTTAGAAAAGATCTTCGGTTAGTCGATGTATGCTACAAAACAAGATCGCTTTTCATATTTCCGCCCCCCCGCAACTCGTGGGGTGTTGCACATCGACTTACAGTGGTATCAGACCCTCACTAAACAATAGTTAACTCACTTACAAAGTCGTATGAATTTCGAACGGAAAACAAACCGGAAAATACACCGATATTGCATAGTTTCTGTCGTTTTTTTAAATGAGGTCCAAAAATTTTTCAAGGACCTCCAGAATGACCAGCATGAAAATATAAGAACACACAAGAAAAATGTGGTCCTGAATTGGCCAAAGAGCCGCGGAACCGCGGCCGATCCCACCGATCCGCCGCGGATCCGCGGCCGAGTTGGGGCCGATTCAGCCCAGTTTTCTTCTGTGCATCTGTTGTGATATTTTGTATTTTCTGGTATTTTTATTTTCTGCTCAGGTTTCAAATTTACAGAGAAGATTTGGAGTAGAATTTAAAGTGTTTAATCGATCGAAATTATACGATGTTTGCTTGTTTGATTATATCTGTTTTGTATTATGTGTTCGTAAACCTCCCCTAACTGCTAGTATGTCGGTTGGCAGGGAGTTGCACATATCTGTGATGTTATTTATAACTGTTTGTGTATATAAACTGTATTGGACTGTTGTGATGATTAGCCGGGTTTTGTGATTGGTTATTGTATTAATTAATTCGATGTAATTGTAATAAGTTGTAATATTATTTTGCGGGGCACATCCAGGTTGCGGTTGTAGCTAGCGTTGTATTATTTCTTTTTACTGTTTTTGCTCCTAGGATAGACCCAAGGTGGGGTGCACAAACTACCATATATTTCGAAGTGTTTAGTGGTCTACTCACGTCATTGAGGGAGACCGCTTCACTGTTAGTTATATGTATGCTCTAGAGGCCATTACTGTACATTGGATGTATATTGTAGTGGATGCTGGGACATATATAGGGAGGACTTTTTTGCTCGACATGATAGTATGCTATCTGGTTGATCTTTACCTTAACGTGTACACTGATTGTCTCTCTGTTACATGTTGGTAAAGCCCTTAGGATCTGTACTTGACTACCTGGACTATGATGCGGATCATACTAGTGGGGACATGGTAGTCCATAAGTACATCCTTCAAAGTCCCTAGTCGAGGGTGTATCGAGACGGGGCATCGATATACCAGAGTAGACTAGCGTGTACCTTCTCGACCCATACAGATGGGCGATGGATGATCCCATATCCATCGGTGTTTGACATCAGAGATGATATATGGGTGCTCAGTAGAGACTGGGTACACTGGACGGACTCGCCGAGAACTCCCAGATGGTATTATACCTCACGTCAGATGGCAGTTCTCTGGTGACACTGGTACAGAGTAGTCTGTTGACCCGAGATCGTCATAGAGTCTTGTGTGGTTCCCACTGTGCTTTGATTTCTATCTTACCATGTCCAAGAGGCCGTGCAAAACGGTGGTTTTTGGGTACAGTCCCGAGTCACATGGAGGCAATGAGCGATAGGAGGGGATTCGTCTCTCCCGGTATAGGGAGTTGATGTTGCGCTGTGTTCGATTGGCTATAACAGGAAATCCCTGGCCAGGGTTGCTGAGATTTACTGGTAAGTGTTACCAGTAGTTTCTCGAATTGTTATAGACCTCATATCGACATGACTTATCAAGCTATTGGGGTCTGACGTTTACCACCCCTAGGCGAGATATGCGACATATCAGACGATCAGACCGGACTGTACGGTAGTGTTACTGGTTGGATTCACTGGAGTGTGAGCGGGCTTGCTCGTCGATCTTCAGATCGCTCAATACCCGGGTGGCCGTTACGTTTAGCAGACCGCTTGCGGCTTGTGGATGTTTGATATGATCATCATCTGCTGCCGGCGTATTGACGAGTCTTTAGAGTCCTACACAGAGGTTTCCTGGCTCAAGCGAAACGAAATAGGAGTGCATATGAGATATGTGCGGGACCGAGAATGATACCAGTATGTGATACTGTATTCGATTCTCGTGATGTAACATTGATCGGTTATATGCGATATAGCCGGGTTATCGGATCAACTGTTGATTCAATAAGTTGTTACTGAAGATACCAGTCGGTTATGTGCGACATGACCGGATCATTGAATCAAGTGTTGATTTAATGATTTAATGCATAATTATATATTTGATATATTACTTTGCATTAACTAGTATCGGTTCACTTTAAGATGGATTTTCTCACTCGGATGTGTGCATTACATATGCGATATAGTTTTGTGCACTTGATTGTATCATGTTTGATGATACATGTTTACTTGGTTAAGTGTAAAGAATTAAACCATGGTTAAGTTTATGATTAGGGTTCTCTTTTTCTTACTTATTTATTTGTTTATTTATTTTGGAAAAGATGAGAAAAGAATGGTTGCTATTTTTGTTTTTAGTTGAAGTTTCTTGAAGCATTGACTTAGTCTTCATTCTTGTCTCATGCTTAACCCTAACCATTCAAGTTAACCATGGTCCATTCTCTACAATTAACCAAGGGTTAATTTATGATAAGTATTGATTTATTTATCCAATAATTCAAAAACTTATCATAAGACTTTTCATCTTCTTGCTTTCTTCTTTTTCTTCTTCACTTGAAGAAAAAGCTTTCTTCATCAATGGTGATTGATGAAAATGAGTGAGAAATCCAATTCTAAAGTCTACCCACTTCCTATTTCTTCATCCTCTACCTCTTGCCAAGTAGTAGAGTGTGTTTCCTTCATAAGTTTTCATGGCTTGGTGAAGGTGGAGCTTGATTTAGCGATGCCTCGACGTAGATCATCTTCGGCATGGACATCGACGACCTAGCTCGCCATTTCTCCGACGAAGCCGACGCTAGAGCCCGGGAATTCATTTGGACAGCAAAGGGACTTCGTTGCGGAGCTATGGAGGTGGAGCACCGGATCTACAAAGGTTGTATTTCCGTTTCTTTGTAGTTAAGTTGTTAACTAGATTATATTTTCGCCTAGTTTTCTAGCCAACGGTCCGTAGTCGGATTTCTCGGCACCTATAATTTTTGAAATTGGCATGGTTGATGCCTTGTGAGACCTCATTGGGGTGCCTAGGAACCCTACATTCACTTCGGGTACTTGGCGGGTAGTTTGCCGTACCCGTAGGGGTCTAGGGTGGGGTAAGGACTATTCATCACAACTGTGTAATCCGTCTTTTCTTACAGGCTCAAAAGAAACGCGGATTGCTTGCAAATACAATATTGTTTATCTGTGATCTGGAATGCCTATTATTGCGTCTGACGAATGTACAATATCTATATATGATAGCTATTTAGACGTCACTTATGTTTTACACCCGCGCTAGCCTAGCCCCCGCTCTGCCGTTAGTTAAGTAACCTAACGGGTGATGACGGGACCCCGTGGCGAATGCGGATGGCATAAGAGGACGTTGTATTTTCGTTATTATCTGTAATGATAGGTTAAAGATGGGACGCATTATTTTTAATGCAAAGAAAAATAAAACCTAAACCGAATCGTTGGAACAATTTCTAAAAACCACTCGGTTTTTTTTGAAAAAGCAAAACTTTAAATGCGGAGCTTAAACCACTCCTTTTAATAAAAGCTATCTTGGTTCCTTCGATCAAATCAAGTTCACTACGTTAACGGTTTTTTGCCAAAAACCAGCCGTAACCCTCCGTCGTTTCAAATAGACAGCACATCGTATTCATGCTATGCTTGTTGGCCTACGTCAAGGCATAGTGTAGGGTAGCAGTGTGTGTGCCTATTTGTTGCAAAGATAGATGCATTAGTTTAAGACAGACGTACACCTTGTTGGCCTACGTCAAGGGCTTGTACGATGTACTTAAATTGATCAGGACAACGACGGGTAGAACTTGACTTGCGTCTTATGACTTGGCCTACGTCAAGGTCTATAAGAGCATGGGGTAAAAATCACATCGGGAGTTTCAAATATAAAGGAAACTTGCAGATTAAGCATACCTTCTGGAGTGTGGTGACTAGAGTGGCTTCCATCTAGTGCATCATGCAATGATAGTTGGATCCCGATCCCACTGATGAGTAGAATTACTCTCGGGAAACATTCTCACTTAATAATCAATGCTATAAACCAAGTAGGTGTCCAGAAAGGTGTTAGAGGGGCCACGCCTCCAGGGAAAAGAGGTTATTTAATTAAGGAACTTCGCGAAAGCGTTGAAAAACCTCCCTCGAAGTATCAACACCAGCCTGGCTGAAAGGTTAAGCAAGTATTGTGACGTGTGATTAAATCCTGACTAGTTCTTCTTTTAGGTTTTGAAGAAAGATTTGAGGAAACAGTGGGAGCCATCCTGTTTAGATAAATTAATAACCAATCTAAACTTGCAAGAAGCATATGCTAAGTGTTTTCTTTTCTCTCTCTCTAGCAGCTACCATGACAGGATTAAAACTATTACTTGAGAAAAATATACTGACCAGACAGAACTATAAAGATTGGCTAAGGAACGTCAACATTGCGCTGACTTATGACAAAGTAGCATATGTTACCACCGCTGTTCCTCCCCTTATCCCTGGACCAGATTCCTCAGTTGTGGATAAGGAAGTTCGCAAAACTTGGGATTTGGATTGTGAGCGAGCTAACTGTATCGTGCTGGCGTCCATGAACAATGAACTCCAGAAACAGCACGAGAGTATGGATGTTGTATCTATCTTCCTCCATGTAAAGGATTTATATGGAGAACACTCCCGTATTGCAAGGTACGAGATCTCAAGGAAACTCTTCCAGATGAGATTAGCTCCAGGATCGCCTGTAGGAGAGCACGTCCTCAAAATGATCAGCCTCATTGAGGAACTCGCAAACCTGGGATGCGTGCTAGAGAATGATTTGTATATCGACTTGATTTTGCAGTCCCTTCCCCACACCTTCTCTCAGTTCGTGCTTAGCTTCAACATGCACGAAATGGAAGCTGATCTTCCTGAAGGGTTCCTAGGCACACTAATGAAGTCTCACAAGTGATCAAACATGCCCAATTGAAATTTTACATGTGCCGAGAAAACCTAATACGGATCGTTAACTAGATATTTAGGCGATGCAAGCATGTAAACGAATTAAGAGCTAAAGGAAAGTGACTACAACCTTTGTAGATCCGGTCCACCACTTACTAAGCTCCGCGACGATGTCCCTCCGCTGTCCAAGTTGGATCCCGAACTCTATCATCGGCTTCATCGAAGAAATGGGCGGGCTTGATCGTCGGCTTCGATGCCGAAGATGATCTACGTCGAGGCATCACAAGATCAAACTCCGACTTCACCAAGTCATGAAACTTATGAAGAAAACATCCTATACTACTTGGCAAGAGGTAGAGGATGAATAAATAGGAAGTGGGTTCACTTTAGAATTGGATTTCTCACTTGTTTTCATCACTTGCCATTGATGTAGCAAGCTTTTCTTCATGGAAGAAGAAGATGAAGAAGAAGAAGAAGATATGATAAGTTATTTAAAAATAGATAATAAAATGAATACTTATCATAATCTTAACCTTAGTTAAGTGTAGAGAATTGACTAAGGTTAGGTTGAATGGTTAGGGTTAAGGATGAGAACAAAAAGGTCATTTAGTCAAAGCTTCATGAAGCTTCAACTAAAAACAAATGAAGCCACCATTCATTTTTCTTTCAATTTATTCAAAATGAATAAATAAATAAGATAAATGAATAAGTAAAACCCTAATCAACAACTTAACCATGGTTTAATTCTTTACACTTAACCAAATAAGCATGTATCATCAAACATGATACAATCAAGTGCACAAAAGTATATCACATATACAACTTGCACAAATCAAGTGAGAAAATCTACTTAAAGTGAACCAATACTAGTTAATGCAAAGTAATATATCAAATATATAATTATACATTAAATCATTAAATCAACACTTGATTTAACGATCCGGTCATATCGCATATAACCGACCAGTATCCTATGTATCGGCTTATCGAATCAATCCTTGATTCGATAACTAGGTTATATCGCATATAACCAATCGATACATCCATCGCGAGAATGAAATACGATATCACATACACGCATTATTCTCGGTCCTGCACATATCTCATATGCGCTCCTATTTCGTTTCGCTTGAGCCAGGAAACTTTTGTGTAGGACTCTAAAGACTCGTCAATACGCCGGCAGCAGATGATGATCATATCAAGCATCCACAAGCCGCAAGCGGTCTGCTAAACGTAACGGCCACCCGGGTATTGAGCGATCAGAAGATCGACGAGCAAGCCCGCTCACACTCCTGTGAATCCAACCAGTAACACTTACCGTACAGTCCGGCCTGTTCGTCTGATATGTCGCATATTTCGCCTAGGGGTGGTAAACGTCAGACCCCGATAGCTTGATAAGTCATGCCGACGTAAGGTCCATAACATGTGTGAAACTACTGATAACACTTACCAGTAGTTCACCGCAACCCTGGCCAGGGATTTCCTGTTATGGCCAGTCGAGCATAGCGCAACATCAACCCCCAATACCGGGAGAGACGAATCCCCTCCTATCGCTCATTGCCTCCATGTGAATCGGGACTGTACCCAAAAACCACCTGTTTGCACGACTCAGTAGAGCCGTGGTAGGGTGGAAATCAAAGCACAGTGGGAGACACACAAGACTCTATGACGATCTCGGGTCAACAGACTAAGCTGTACCAGTGTCACCAGAGAACTGCCATCTGACGTGAGGTATAATACCATCTGGGAGTTCTCGGCGAGTCCGTTCAGTGTACCCAGTCTCCACTGATCACCCGCATACCATCTCCGATGTCAAACACCAATGGATATGGGATCATCCATCGCCCATCACATGGGTCGAGAAGATATACGCTAGTCTGCTCTGGAATATCGATGCCCCGTCTCGATATTCCCACGACTAGGAACATTGAAGGATGTACTCATGGACTACCCAGGCCCCATTAGTATGATCTGCATCATAGTCCTGGAAGTCGAGTACACATCCTAAGGGCTTTATCAACATGTAACAGAGAGACAGAAAGTATACACGTTAAGATAAAGAGCAACCAGATAGCGTACTATCATGTCGAGCAAGAAAGTCCTTCCTATATATGTCCCAGCATCCACTACAATATACATCCAATGTACAGTAATGGCCTCTAAGGCATACATATAACTAACAATCTCCCACTTGCACTAGGGCCATCTGTAGCAGTAGTTGTAGTATCTAATACTCAACCATCCCTTAAAAGTCTCTCTTTGGGAAAAAGCCTTCGTGAGTGGATCCGCCGTGTTGTCCTCTGAGTCTACTCTCCTAACCTCGATCAACCTGGAGATCAACTATCTCCATGATCAGGTGATGCTGCCTCAGAATATGTCTGGGTCACTGATGGGACCATGGTTCCTTGGCCAAAGCTACACTTCCATTGTCATACAATGGGAGGAACCTAGTTCATCTTATGAACCAATATACACCCAAACTGCCTCTTTGGTACTATCTTTAATAGCGATGTTACCAGCCTTTATCGTCTAGTTTGCCACGGTATCTAGCTTGGAACTCTTCCAATATACCGTCCCTTTACTGAGGGTGAAGACAATGCCTGCGACTGACATTCAGTCGTCTTTATCACTCTGGAACACTTCCAGTGATTCTCCGCAGGATCGATTGATACTATCTTACTACAGCTAGTGAGAATCCTAACATCTTTTCTAAATCATAGACCCGAATTCCAGGATTTAGGAGGTATCATCTTTATCCTATTTGGAGAATCCTTGTGATAAGAGGAGATCGACCGATCGCAGTATAGGAAACTCTTTTCCTATCAAGAGTATGTTGTCTACGTACAATACGAAGATGACCACCTTACTCTCTACTACCTTTTTGTATATACAAGGTTCGTCTACCATTTTGATGAAGTCAAACACTTTGACTATCACATCAAAACAGATGTTCCAACTCCGCGATGCCTGCTTCATTATGTAAAGCAACTTGCACATGTTTACGCTGCTCCCACTGTTTACGAAGCCCTCTGGCTGTGTACTTACAGACTTTCTATTCTAAATCAGTATTTAGAAAAGCAGTCATAACACCCAACCACCAGATATCGCAGTCATGGTATGTAGCAATGGTAAGTAGGATCTGGATGGACTTAAGTATAGTCCCTGGAAAAGGTTTCATCATTTTCCACTCTTGGTCGATGACGAAAACCTTTAACAAGTCTAGCTTTGAAAGTCTCAACTTTTCCATCTACACCAAGTAATCTTCTCAAGATATACTTGCTCCTGATGGGGATTTAACCCTTCAGATATAGCAACCAAAGTCCATACTTTGTTGGTGTATATGGATTCCATCTCAGATCGCTAAGCATCCAGCCATTCTTACAGAGTCCCTACTCTTGATGGCCTGCTCGAATCTAGTTGGGTCATCATCTCATGATGCAATCCTTGCTCCCACTGTCATCGAGAACCCGAAGTATCTCTCAAGCAGGTGAGGAACCCTGCTAGATCGGCGGAGAGGCTGAGGTTCGTCGGGAACTATAGAATCCTTTGGTTCTGTCAAATCTTCAGCTGTAGTTTCGTATAGCTGGAACGTTTCCAGTTCTACAGAACTGACCTTGCCTCGATCTTGTCCGGATTTTGCTTTTGACATAGGCCGGACAATCCCAAATCTTAACTTACTTAAGAGATAGGATCTTCCCACACCATATCTTATATGGAGTGGTAGGCACTGATTTGATTCGAACCTAATTCAATAGGTATGCAGCTTCTCAAGTGCACAACCCCAAAAGGAATTAGGTAACTCAGTAATACTCATCATAGAGCACACCATATCTAATATTGTGCGATTGCTACGCCCTGATGCACCGTTGTGCTGTGGTGTATTCAGAGGAGTAATACGGAGAGAGAATCTCATTCTCCTTTAGAATGGTCCAGGAATGCCATGCACAAGTATTCTCCTCCTTGATCTTATGATAGGACATAATACTTATACCCGTATTGGTTCTCTACTTCTAGCTTATATTCTGTGAATATCTCAAAAGGTTCGGACTTATGTTTCAACAGGAATATATGTCTGAATCTTGAGAGATTATCAGAGAACGTAATGAAGTATAAAGAACCAGTCCTGGCATGTGTAGACAGGAGACCTCACATACATCATCATGTATCAGTCCCAAGAGTTTTACAAACTCCTTCCCTATTTCCAATAAACAGAGCTATGGTCATCTTATCTTTATGACATGACTGGCAAGTTTCACAAGATGTAAATTCAAACTGATTTAAATATGCATCTAAAATGTAACTTCAGCCAGTCGGGTCGCATTGATATGACCTAGTCTACAATGCCTTAAGAATGATTCGTTCATTTCTGAACTCTTCCTCTTGTGTGTGTTCTGTATACGAGGAACTGTAGTTTGATTTAGAACGTCAATGCTTTTAGATAACGTGCCTGAACCGATCAACTTTTGATATAGGAAATGTTCAAAACATTATCCATCAATACAAAATTATATCCTTTCTTTACTAATAAAGAGACTGATATGATTTTGTATATCAGGTTCGGTATCTAATAGCATTTGTTCAGAATCAATGTATTGGTAATACAGGGTGATAGTGACCAACAGACTTGGCTGCAACATTTGCCCCGTTTTCTGTCTCATGAAACTTATCACCCGTTCTCAGTTTTTCTACCCTTTTGTAGCCCTATGTAACAGATTACATATCTGGGATCCTGATTCGGAATCAAATACCCAGGATGCAGAGGATACTGAGAAACAGTTCTTTGTAATGAACACACCCGAAGGAGATGCATCTCATGCACTTTCTTCGTTTGGGCGGCATGGGAATCCTGGTATTCCTCTATTTCCTGCTTTGTCTTATAACAATTATAAGTTGGAGCGGGACCAACGTTCCCCAGCTCAGTATAACAAGCGGGTTCGGTCAATACATCCATATTATTATCTTGATTAAGGCATGATATGGTCGCTACCTGGAGGGAGAGAGAAGAAAACACTCAGCGTGCGCTCTTGCAAGATTAGATTGGTTATTTATTTTATCTAATCAGGATGACTCCCACTGTTTTTATCAAATCTTCCTTCAAACCTTAAAAGGAAAGACTAGCCGGGATTAATTACACTCTACAAGTTCGCCAATCTTTTAGCCAGGCCAGTGTCGGTACTTTGAGGGAGGTTCCCCGTGCTTTCGCACGGACCTAATTACTGTAAACCTCGTTTTCCCAGAGGCGTAACCCCGTTGACACCTTTCTAGACACCTACTTGATCGGCTAATTGTAAAGTGCAAAACTCTCCCAGGAGTAACAATTACTCGCAGTGGGTATCGGGATCCAACTATCATATAGAAGGTATGCAATCTCATTGCAAATTTCAACACTTGAAACTCCCGATAAAGGTTTTTACCCCTAGCACCTATGACCTTAACTATGGTCAACAAATCATAAGTACTAGTCAAGTTCTACCCGTCATTTCGTGATTAATTAGACCCACCCACATGACCTTTAACTAAGGTCAACAAAGTCACGCGACTGTCCTAACTAATCGCATCATATGCGGTGTAGGAAGACATCACTTAGCTACCGTACACTGTGCCTTGACTATGGTCAACAAACACAACACGAATACTAAGTACTCTACTTCCTAAAATGACGGAGGGTTGCGAATGGTTTTTATGAAAACCTTTAACGCTTTGAACTTGATCTCGTTGCGGAATCAAATGGTTTTTAAATGGAATGTTTTTGAGGCTTTTCTAGTTTTGCTAAAGGGGTCACTCCCGGTGAAGGGATCGTCGGCCCTTTCCTCGTCGAATGAGGTGCGGTATATATCATATATATCACTGTGCAAAGCGGAAACTATAGAAGCGATCAAAGACAAACCGAGAGTTGTAGCATCTGCCAGTTATTGCTAAAGGAGTCACTCCCGGTGAAGGGATCTCGGTCCTTTCCTCGTCGAATAAAGTGCAGGATGTTCTATAATGAACACCGCGATGCAAAGCAAAAACTGTAGCTACCTGTTTTTATTTTGAAATTCGATTCCACAACATCAATTAGGTTTATTTTCTTTCATTAATCTCATTAATGAATATCCCATCATTTAAGTCCACCTAAACATCACAGATAAATATAACGTACGCTTATGCCATCCGCATTCGCCTCGATGTCCCGTCTGCACCGTTAGGTTAGGTAACTAACGGCAGAGCGGGATAGGGCTAGCGCGGGTGTAAAACATAAGCAACGTTTATATAATATATCATATATACTATATATAATATCTATCACAGAACATCACATGATCACATCACAGATAAATCACAGCAGAAGAAACATATGAAATATTGGATATACTAGGACGTCCGTGTTTTCAATACGAGCCAGTATAAAACACGGATTCCACGGTCGTGATGAATAGCCTATCCCACACCCCTAGACCCCTACGAGAGCGGTAAGCAACCCTACCAATTCTAGGGTTAGGAGACCCGGACTCGACTCCTCGAGATGGTCTCCCTCTGGACCCCAGAACCCGGTTACTTGTGCTCCCCTCCTTGGGTCTATCCTAATGCGGAAAAGTAAATAATATACAATGGGTGACATCTTCCGCAACCTGGAAGTGCCCCAATAAAAGAATATTACATACAAGTTTTTTTTACATGAATGAAAATGAAAAACACTCATCTCACATAAAAAACCCCCGGCTATTCAAACACGACGATCCAATATAACATATCCAGCAACACATAACATCACATGTCATCAACGTAAGCAAACATGCGTATCCCAATTGTCGTTGACATATAGCAAATAAACCGGCGATATCACATATTACACTTACGGTCACAGAAAAGAAAGTGTAAAACTACAACAGTTGGAATCCGCAATCTCTTTAGACATCGCATGCCTAATCAAATGAATTCCTTAGATATCGCATGCCTAACAATTATAAACCCCGCATTTTAGTCTCATTATCGAAAACACTTTTCAATATCAAGTCGGGCAATTCAACAAGATTCCCGAAAAACTGATCGAATGCTCGTCGCAAACTTTAGTAGGCGGCCACACCCCCAACGCCGTCGACGAAGTGCACCAAGGCGGAACACCGCTACCGCGAGTACCCAAACGGATGCTTTCGGCGACGGGGTTCTCCTACAGTCACTTGGTCGGGGCTATGGGGTGAGGCTGTCTATTAAGTTTACCCGGCGAGTATCCGCGTACGCTACGTGATTGCGACGGATTTTTGATCACATCAAAACTCCGTGGCAACCGATCAAGTGAGACTAAACTGCTATGTTTATAACATTCATTCCGTTATCTCATAACTACTTGTGAATTCCAATTATTGTATCACATTCCGGATAAATAGAAAACGCTAAACTTTTCGATCGAACAATCGAACACCCAAGTTTTCCCGATACAGCTCAACACATGAAATAAGTCTAACAGCATTCAGTTCGTGCCTCAGTACCAACGGTCCAGCAGTAGAAGGGTCAAGCCAATGCCTCACATATGGCATGCCGTACTGCCCCAAACCCGAAGGTTCAAAGGGTAGTTCAAGACGGTCACATAATCGAGTTAAGGTTTGTTGTCTTCTAGAGGGACCATCGCGTTACTTGCACTATTTAGAACGTCGTTAAACTACGGAAAAATCCAACAATTGGAAATTTCTCGGCAGGGGAAAAAGTGGGTATTTATATCCGGTTGAACTTTTTAACATATTCTAAAAATACCCGGAAAAACACACTGACAAAATTAGACAATCCGATACACCGAGTCCCCAATACAACCCAGAAAATTCAACTCTTGAAAAAATATTAAAAATTCCCAGGAAAACCAGCACTGCAAACTAGGAATTACTGTGCAAAATTTATTGCAAGAGGAGACAAAAGGGCCACGGAACCGCCGCATTAGCATGCTAATGCCGCGGTTCCGCCGCGCTTTGATAGATTCAGGGGCCCCGTTTTATACAGTAATTCTTAGAATCTTCTACTGAGTTTTCTGCATATTTTTAATTCTCAAAAATCCACGATTTTCAAAAATGTACAGAGAGCAAAATTAGGGTTAGGGTTTCGGTTCGATCGGATTTCTAACTCCGTCTACGCATCGCCTAAGGCTCTAGCTAGGCTCTGATACCACTGAAGGGTTCCTAGGCACACCAATGAAGTCTCACAAGTGATCAAACATGCCCAATTGAAATTTTACATGTGCCGAGAAAACCTAATACGGATCGTTAACTAGATATATAGGCGATGCAAGCATGTAAACGAATTAAGTGCTAAAGGAAAGTGACTACAACCTTTGTAGATCCGGTCCACCACTTACTAAGCTCCGCGATGATGTCCCTCCGCTGTCCAAGTCGGATCCCGAACTCTAGAATCGGCTTCATCGAAGAAATGGGCGGGCTTGATCGTCGGCTTCGATGCCGAAGATGATCTACGTCGAGGCATCACAAGATCAAACTCCGACTTCACCAAGTCATGAAATTTATGAAGAAAACACCCTATACTACTTGGCAAGAGGTAGAGGATGAAGAAATAGGAAGTGGGTTCACTTTAGAATTGGATTTCTCACTTGTTTTCATCACTTGCCATTGATGTAGCAAGCTTTTCTTCATGGAAGAAGAAGATGAAGAAGAAGAAGAAGATATGATAAGTTATTTAAAAATAGATAATAAAATGAATACTTATCATAATCTTAACCTTAGTTAAGTGTAGAGAATTGACTAAGGTTAGGTTGAATGGTTAGAGTTAAGGATGAGAACAAAAAGGTCATTTAGTCAAAGCTTCATGAAGCTTCAACTAAAAACAAATGAAGCCACCATTCATTTATCTTTCAATTTATTCAAAATGAATAAATAAATAAGATAAATGAATAAGTAAAACCCTAATCAACAACTTAACCATGTTTTAATTCTTTACACTTAACCAAATAAGCATGTATCATCAAACATGATACAATCAAGTGCACAAAAGTATATCACATATACAACTTGCACAAATCAAGTGAGAAAATCTACTTAAAGTGAACCAATACTAGTTAATGCAAAGTGATATATCAAATATATAATTATACATTAAATCATTAAATCAACACTTGATTTAACGATCCGGTCATATCGCATATAATCGACCAGTATCCTATGTATCGGCTTATCGAATCAATCCTTGATTCGATAACTAGGTTATATCGCATATAACCAATCGATACATCCATCGCGAGAATGAAATACGATATCACATACACGCATTATTCTCGGTCCTACACATATCTCATATGCGCTCCTATTTCGTTTCGCTTGAGCCAGGAAACCTCTGTGTAGGACTCTAAAGACTCGTCAATACGCCGGCAGCAGATGATGATCATATCAAGCATCCACAAGCCGCAAGCGGTCTGCTAAACGTAACGGCCACCCGGGTATTGAGCGATCAGAAGATCGACGAGCAAGCCCGCTCACACTCCTGTGAATCCAACCAGTAACACTTACCGTACAGTCCGGTCTGTTCGTCTTATATGTCGCATATCTCGCCTAGGGGTTGTAAACGTCAGACCCCAATAGCTTGATAAGTCATGCCGACGTAAGGTCCATAACATGTGTGAAACTACTGATAACACTTGCCAGTAGGTCACCGAAACCCTGGCCAGGGATTTCCTGTTATGGCCAGTCGAGCATAGCGCAACATCAACCCCCAATACCGGGAGAGACGAATCCCCTCCTATCGCTCATTGCCTCCATGTGAATCGGGACTGTACCCAAAAACCACCTGTTTGCACGACTCAGTAGAGCCGTGGTAGGGTGGAAATCAAAGCACAGTGGGAGACACACAAGACTCTATGACGATCTCAGGTCAACAGACTAAGCTGTACCAGTGTCACCAGAGAACTGCCATCTGACGTGAGGTATAATACCATCTGAGAGTTCTCGGCGAGTCCGTTCAGTGTACCCAGTCTCCACTGAGCATCCGCATACCATCTCCGATGTCAAACACCAATGGATTGTTGGATATATATGCCCTAGAGGCCTTCATTGTATAGGATGCTAGGGATATGTATGTACATGACAATCTTGCTTCATATGATAGTACGCTATTTGGTTTGTCTTTATTTTAACGTGTGATATATTTTATACATGTTGATAAAGCCCATAGGATGTTTGCCTGACTACCGGCGTCGTGATGGCAGTCATGCTTGTGGGAGCTGGGTAGTCAATAGGCACATCCTTAAATGTCCCTGGTCGCAGGAGTATCGAGACTGGGCATCGATGCTCCAGAGTAGACTAGTGTATACATATCTAGACCCTGACGAGGGGCGATGGATTGGTCCCGCAGCCATTGGTGATATGCACCTAAGATTGTATACAGATGCTCACCGAATGTGAGTACACCGGACAGGACTCGCCGAGAACTGACTGGATGGTATTATACCTAACGTCAGATAGCAGTTCTCAGGTGACATGTGTGCAGATAGTCTGTTGACTTGAGGTCGTCATTTATCTCGTGTGAGTTCCCACTGTGCTTTGATTACTACCCTACCACGGCTCAAAGGAGTCGTGCAAACAGGTTTTAGTTGGGTACAGTCCCGAGCCACATGGAGGCAGTGAGCGACTGTTAGGGATTCGTCTCTCCCGGTATAGGGAGTCGATATCGCACTGTGATCGGTTGGTCATTACTATAAGTCCCTGGCCAGGGCTGATTGAGAATTACTGGTGGACTGATCAGTAGATTCTCGGATGGTCTTGTGCTACGCCGGCACGACTTGTACGGTTGTTAGGGGTCTGACGTTCACCACCTCCCTAGACCATACATGCGATACTCTCAGACGAACAGACCGGATTGCGCGGATATTGTCACGGACAGGCTCAGTAGGGGTTACGGACGAGTTCGCTCATCGGCCTCCTTTTCGACATGTACTTGGGTTGCCGTTATGTACAGCTAGTGCCACTGACGGACTTGTGGTTAAACCCACTGCCAGCGTACTGTCGAGTCTTTAGAGTCCTACACAGAGGGTTTCCCCGGATCAGGCGAGACGATGTAGATGTCGTATGGTCTTACGGCAGGGTTTCGATCGCATTCGTGTACTGGCTACTCGAATGACGATTGGATGGATAATACTGGTAGGCTTTGGTTTAAGCCGAATACGAGTATTGTAGTATTGGATTATACTGATCTCAGTGTATCCGTATTTTTCGGAATACGGATACGGGTATGAAAATACGGAAAAGGGCATTCTTGTAAATTCACAAGGTTGACCTTCTAGAAGGAGACACCTCATTATTGATTTATTCTTTTTCATTAAAGGATTAATGAGGTGGAATTAGGAGAGTTATGAAGCATGGGTTGAAAGCATGGCTATGTATTTATTTATTCACTTTGGAATTACTATTCAAGTAAGGTTGCCTTTTATTTGATTAAAGAATTCCATGGTTGAATTATTGTGAAAAATACATAGCCATTCTCACTTCTTATTTTATTTTCATTCTCACAAATGCTCTCTCTCTCCTAGGTTTTTCTTCTCTTCTTCATGAAACTCATACACTTCCATGTGTTGCAAATCAATGAGTTTTGAGATCAATTAATCCATAACACTCACTCTACATCTACTTAGTCTTCTCACTTAGCAAGTTTGATCACTAAGTTATCTCATGGAGGTTGGAGCTTGATCGTAGGCACCTCGGGTGGATCCATCTTTGACGCAAAGGAGACCGGCAACCGAACTCTTCCAAACCCTAGAAGTAGCCAAAGAAAGGAGATCAAGAACAAGGAGCTAGAACCAAGGAGCAAGGAGGAACTTCAAGATCCGAAGGACTAGACACGAGAGTATAACTTCTTAACCTAGTAGTTAGCACTCTCTTAGTTTAGTTTTGTTAGATAAGGCTTAATAAAGATCCTAAAGTGGGAAAAAGTTCATGATGCAAAGCAAAACAAGTTTCTTTTGTAGTGAGAAAACCGTTTTTTAAAGTATTCCGCCTCCCCGCCACACGTGGGATGTGCATCATGGACTTACACTGGTATCAGAGCCATGTTAAACCTTATCTAACTTGTTAGCAAAGTGTTGGAAATTTGATCACCGCCCGAAAATCACATCCGATAAAAATCAGTTTCTGTCGATTTTGAAATCTGCTCCTAAAATTTTTCCAGAGAGCTTAAAAATACAGGCACGGTTTTCTGAGAATACTGATGAAATTTGGGCCCCTGAATCGATCAATTCACCGCGGAACCGCCGCCGAGTTGACTCGGATTCAGCCCAAATTTCATATGTTATTCTTAGTTTCTGGAGTTGTGATTTTTGAGATATTTTGATTCTGCCCAGATATTTTGTGTACTGTGTTGGCCTGAGAATAGATTCAAAATTGGTTATTCGATCGAAATTCTAATTGCTTAAGCTAATCAGTTCTTCTGTAATGCTTTATGTGTTTTGAAACGTCCGCTAATCGCTATACGACGATTAGTGGGGGTTGCACATATCTGTAATGGTTTGTTTGTGTATATGAATGTTATTGGACTGTCGATGATGAATAGCCGGGGGGATGTGAGACGAGTGTTTTCTTTTCTTTCATTCAATGTAATTTGTGAAATTGATGTAATATTATTTTTTGCGGGGCACATCCAGGATGAGGTTGTAGTCACCGTTGTATTATTTCTTTTTACTGATTTTGCTCCTAGGATAGACCTAAGGAGGGGTGCACAAACTACCGGGTATTTTGAAGTGCTTAGTGGCCTACTCACGTTGTTGAGGGAGACTGCTTCACTTCTGGTACTTGGCGGGTAGTTTGCCGCACCCGTAGGGGTCTCAGGTGGGGTTTTGGCTATTCATCACGACCGTGGAACCCTTCCTTCGTTATAGGCTTAAACGAAGTACGGCATTCCAAGTATATCCAATATCTTCATCTGTGATCTGGAATGCTTATTATTGCGTGCGACGAATGGATATATCTATATATGATATTTATTAGGCGTTGCTTATGTTTTTCACCCGTGCTAGTCCAGCCCCCGCTCTGTCGTTAGTTAAGTAACCTAACGGGTAATGACGGGGCCCCGTGGCGAATGCGGATGGTATAAGCGTACGTTGTATTTTCGTTGTTTTCTGCAATGGTAAGATTAAATGATGGGACAGCATTAATTCACTAATGCAAAGAAAATAAACCTAAACTAAATCGTTGGAACAATTTCAAAACCGCTCGGTTTTCTTCAAAAAGCAAATTTTAAATGCGGAGCCTAAACCACTCCTTTTAAAAAGCTATCATGGTTCCTTCGATCATATCAAGTTCATTACGTTAACGGTTTCGCCAAAAACCAGCCGTAACCCTCCGTCGTTTCAAATAAACAACACATCGTATTCATGCTATGTTTGTTGGCCTACGTCAAGGCATAGTGAATGGTAGCAATGTGTTGCTTATTTGTTGCATAGATAGATGCATTAGTTTAGGAAAGTCGTACAGCCTTGTTGGCCTACATCAAGGGCGAGTACGGATGGATCTAAATTAATCAGGACAACGACGGGTAGAACTTGACTTGCATCTTATGATTTGTTGGCCTACGTCAAGATCATAAGAGCTTGGGGTAAAAATCACATCGGGAGTTTCAAACATAATGGAAACTTGCAGATTTAGCATACCATCTGGAGTGTGGTGACTAGAGTGGCTTCCATCTAGTGCATCATGCAATGATAGTTGGATCCCGATCCCACTGATGAGTAGGATTACTCTCGAGAAATTTTCTCACTTAACAATCAATGCTATAAACCAAGTAGGTGTCTAGAAAGGTGTTAGAGGGGCTACGCCTCCAGGGAAAAGAGGTTCTTTAATTAAGGAACTTCGCGAAAGCGTTGGAAAACCTCCCTCGAAGTACCAACACTGGCCTGGCTGAAAGGTTAAGCTAGAATTGTGATGTGTGATTAAATCCTGACTAATTCTTCTTTTAGGGTTTGAAGAAGGATTTGAGGAAACAGTGGGAGCCATCCTATTTAGATAAACTAATAAACCAATCTAAACTTGCAAGAGCATATGCTGAGTGTTTCTTTTCTCTCTCTCTGGCAGCTACCATGACAGGACTATAACTATTACTTGAAAAAAATACGCTGACCGGGCCTAACTATAAAGATTGGCTAAGGAACGTCAACATTGCACTGACTTATGACAAAGTGGCATATGTTACCACCGCTGTTCCTCCCCCTATCCCAGGACCAGATTCCACAGTTGCGGACAAGGAGGTTCGCAAAACCTGGGATCTAGACTGTGAGAGAGCTAAGTGTATCGTGCTGGCGTCCATGAAGAATGAACTCCAGAAACAGCACGAGGGTATGGATATTATATCCATCTTTCTCCATTGCAAGGAATTGTATGGGGAGCACTCCCGTATCGCGAGGTACGAGACCTCAAGGAAATTGTTCCAGATGAGGTTAGCTCCAGGATCACCTGTAGGAGAGCACGTCCTGAAAATGATCAGCCTCATTGAGGAACTCGCAAACCTGGGATGCGTGCTAGAGAATGATTTGTACATCGACTTGATTTTGTAGTCCCTTCCCCACACCTTCTCTCAGTTCGTGCTGAACTTCAACATGCACAAAATGGAAGCTGATCTTCCAAAACTCCTCAACATGTTGAGGGTAGCAGAGACCTCCTTGAAAAAGGAGAAGACCCCCGTTCTGTATATTGGCCAATCATCCTCTTCTAAATCTAAAGCGAAAGCTAAAGGGAAGAAGAAGATGAAAGTCACCAAACCGAAAGGCGGGGTCAAGAAGGTGCAGGGAACGAACAAGGCAGGAAGGGTGAAGGCAGATAAGAACGAATGCTACTATTGTCACAAGCAAGGGCACTGGAAGAAGGATTGCATGGCCTTCAAAGCCAAGGACACGAAGCAAGTTGCTGCTACTGCTTCAGGTGTGTTTGTAATCGAAAATTGTCTTTCAGTAAACTCTACATCATGGGTACTTGATACCGGTTCTGGTTCTCATATCTGTAATTCTTTGCAGGCTCTGAGAAACCGTAGAGCATTGAAGACAGGTGATATGACTCTCCGGATGGGCAATGGAATGCACGTAGATGCTGTTGCAATAGGGGAATATCACCTGGGGTTGACTAGTGGGCACATTTTGGTGTTGTACAGTTGTTTTTGTATTCCCAGTATGCTGTGTAATATTATATCAGTATCTTTATTATCTAATGAAGGATATAATTTTGCTCTTGAAAGAAATGTCATGAACATTCTCCTAAATCAAGAAATGATTGGGTTTGACACACTGGAAAACGGAATATACATACTTAATCAACCTCAAGTTTTCAATATTCAAAACACACTTAAAAGAAAGGCTCCAGATTCAAACCAAGCCTTCCTATGGCATTGTAGACTTGGTCATATAAACGAAACAAGGTTGACTAAATTACATAAAGATGGATATTTAGATCCGTTTGAATATTCATCATATGCAACTTTTCAATCATGTATCAAAGGAAAAATGACCGAATCTCCGTTCACCGGACACGGAGAAAGAGCCACAGAACTGTTGGGACTTGTACACAGTGATGTATGTGGTCCAATGTCTACACATGCACGAAGCGGTCACTCCTACTTCATCACTTTTACTGATGACTTCTCTAGGTATGGACATGTGTTCTTAATGAAACATAAATTTGAGGCCTTTGAGAAGTTTAAGGAGTATAAAAATGAAGTGGAGAAACAGACTGGTAAAAGCATCAAGACACTTCGATCTGATCGAGGTGGAGAATACTTAAGTACCAGTTTTCTTGAATGCTTAAAAGAGAATGGAATTCTCTCTCAGCTTACTTCGCCTTATACACCTCAGCATAATGGAGTATCAGAAAGGAGGAATCACATGCTACTGGACATGGTGCGTTCAATGATGAGTAGTGCTGAGTTGCCACTTTCCTTTTGGGGTTTTGCGCTAGAATCAGTAGCATACCTATTGAATAGAGTTCCGACTAAGTCTGTGCCTACAACTCCATATGAAATATGGAGCGGAAAGAGACCATGTCTTAAGTATATCAAGATATGGGGGTGTCCGGCATATGTTAAAAAGCATAATCCGGACAAGCTCGAGGCACGATCGGTTTTATGCAAGTTTGTAGGATACCCCAAGCATTCAAGGGGATATCAGGTCTACCACACTGAAGAACAAAAGGTGTTTGTCGCTCGCCACATTATCTTCTTAGAAAGAGAATTTCTTGCAAAAGAAATTAGTGGGAGCGCGGTAGAGCTGGAAGAAATTCCAGAACCTCAAACTACTGCCGATGATTTAGCAGAACCTCAGGTTTCAATAGAGCCCGACGAACCAACGCCACTCCGCAGATCTAGTAGGCTTTCTCATCCTCCTGAAAGATACTATGCGTTTCTTGTAGATGGGGATCGAGAGGATTGCATCATCGATGATGATGAGCCTACTAATTTTCAGCAGGCTATCACAAGTAAAGACTCGGTGAAGTGGCTGGATGCTATGAGATCCGAAATGGAATCCATGTACACCAATAAAGTATGGACTTTAGAAGTTGCTCCTCCTGGGGTGAAACCAGTTGGATGCAAATGGATCTTCAAAAAGAAGATTGGTGCATTTGGACAAGTGGATACCTACAAAGCTAGACTCGTTGCAAAAGTTTTTCGTCAAAGACCAGGATTGGACTATGATGAAACCTTTTCACCAGTAGCTATGCTTAAATCCATTCGGATCCTGCTTGCCATTGCTGCCTTCCATGACTATGAAATCTGGCAGATGGACGTAAAAACAGCTTTTCTAAATGGACATTTAGAAGAGAGTGTTTACATGGATCAACCAGAAGGTTTCTTAGACAGTGGGAGCAGCGGAAAAGTGTGCAAGTTGCTTAAATCTATTTATGGATTAAAGCAAGCATCGCGGAGTTGGAACATCTGCTTTGATGAGACATTCAAAGAATTTGACTTTATTAAAAAATGTAGATGAACCATGCATTTATAGGAAGATTGTAGAAGGAGCAGTAGTCTTCCTCGTTTTGTACGTCGACGACATACTACTGATAGGGAATGATGTCCCTATGCTACAATCAGTAAAGCTCTTCTTGTTACAGAAATTCTCCATGAAAGACTTGGGAGATGCATCCTACATTCTGGGCATTAAGATCTATCGTGATAGATCCAAAAGGATGTTGGGACTTTCACAGTCCAGGTATATTGACACTATATTAAAGAGATTTAGTATGGAAGATTCCAAGCGTGGTAATTTACTCGCTTGTCACGGGATCACCATCTCCAAAGAGATGTCTCCAAAGACTGATGAAGAGAGGGCTCGCATGGGCATTATACCCTACGCTTCGGTAGTAGGATCCATAATGTATGAGATATTATGTACCAGACCAGATGTAGCTTACGCACTTAGTGTGGTAAGCAGGTATCAGTCTGACCCAGGTGAGAAGCATTGGATAGCTGTAAAGAACATTCTCAAGTACCTGAGAAGGACTAAGGAGATGTTCTTGATTTACGGTAATGGGGACCTCCAGGTCGAGGCTTTTACCGACTCCAGCTTCCAAAGTGACAAAGATGACTCTAAATCCGTTTCGGGTTTTGTGTTTACCCTCAATGGAGGGGCGGTATGTTGGAGGAGTTCCAAACAGGATACCGTCGCAGACTCAACTATGGAGGCTGAGTATATAGCTGCTAACGATGCCGCGAAAGAAGCTGTCTGGATGAAGAAGTTCATCTCCGAACTTCAGGTGGTTCCGTCCATTGCTAATCCAATACCTTTGTATTGTGATAACAATGGGGCTGTAGCATTAGCGAAGGAACCAAGGTCCCATCAGAAATCCAGGCATATCTTGAGGCGGTATCACCTGATCAGGGAGATCGTGGATCGTCGGGAGATCGAGGTGCGGAGAGTGGACACAAAAGACAACACGGCAGATCCATTCACTAAGGCCATCCCTCAAGTCCAGTTCGAGAGGCTGTTCGAGATGTTGGTCATGCGGTACGCCAGCAACTGGATCTAGTACAGACAGTGGGTACTCATTGCGCCAATTATAGGCCTTAGTGCAAGTGGGAGATTGTTGGATATATATGCCCTAGAGGCCTTAATTGTATAGGATGCTAGGGATATGTATGTACATGACAATCTTGCTTGATATGATAGTACGCTATTTGGTTTGTCTTTATTTTAACGTGTGATATATTTTATACATGTTGATAAAGCCCATAGGATGTTTGCCTGACTACCGGCGTCGTGATGGCAGTCATGCTTGTGGGAGCTGGGTAGTCAATAGGCACATCCTTAAATGTCCCTGGTCGCAGGAGTATCGAGACTGGGCATCGATGCTCCAGAGTAGACTAGTGTATACATATCTAGACCCTGACGAGGGGCGATGGATTGGTCCCGCAGCCATTGGTGATATGCACCTAAGATTGTATACAGATGCTCACCGAATGTGAGTACACCGGACAGGACTCGCCGAGAACTGACTGGATGGTATTATACCTAACGTCAGATAGCAGTTCTCAGGTGACATGTGTGCAGATAGTCTGTTGACTTGAGGTCGTCATTTATCTCGTGTGAGTTCCCACTGTGCTTTGATTACTACCCTACCACGGCTCAAAGGAGTCGTGCAAACAGGTTTTAGTTGGGTACAGTCCCGAGCCACATGGAGGCAGTGAGCGACTGTTAGGGATTCGTCTCTCCCGGTATAGGGAGTCGATATCGCACTGTGATCGGTTGGTCATTACCATAAGTCCCTGGCCAGGGCTGATTGAGAATTACTGGTGGACTGATCAGTAGATTCTCGGATGGTCTTGAGCCACGCCGGCACGACCTGTACGGTTGTTAGGGGTCTGACGTTCACCACCTCCCTAGACCATACATGCGATACTCTCAGACGAACAGACCGGACTGCGCGGATATTGTCACGGACAGGCTCAGTAGGGGTTACGGACGAGTTCGCTCGTCGGCCTCCTTTTCGACACGTACCTGGGTTGCCGTTACGTACAGCTAGTGCTACTGATGGACTTGTGGTTAAACCCACTGCCAGCGTACCGTCGAGTCTTTAGAGTCCCACACAGAGGGTTTCCCCGGATCAGGCGAGACGATGTAGATGTCGTATGGTCTTACGGCAGGGTTTCGATCGCATTCGTGTACTGGCTACTCGAATGACGATTGGACGGATAATACTGGTAGGCTTTGGTTTAAGCCGGATACGAGTATTGTAGTATTGGATTATACTGATCTCAGTGTATCCGTATTTTACGGAATACAGATACGGGTATGAAAATACGGAAAAGGGCATTCTTGTAAATTCACAAGGTTGACCTTCTAGAAGGAGACACCTCATTATTGATTTATTCTTTTTCATTAAAGGATTAATGAGGTGGATTTAGGAGAGTTATGAAGCATGGGTTGAAAGCATGGCTATGTATTTATTTATTCACTTTGGAATTACTATTCAAGTAAGCTTGCCTTTTATTTGATTAAAGAATTCCATGGTTGAATTATTGTGAAAAATACATAGCCATTCTCACTTCTTATTTTATTTTCATTCTCACAAATGGTTTCTCTCTCCTAGGTTTTTCTTCTCTTCTTCATGAAACTCATACACTTGCATGTGTTGCAAATCAATGAGTTTTGAGATCAATTAATCCATAACACTCACTCTACATCTACTTAGTCTTCTCACTTAGCAAGTTTGATCACTAAGTTATCTCATGGAGGTTGGAGCTTGATCATAGGCACCTCGGGTGGATCCATCTTTGACGCAAAGGAGACCGGCAACCGAACTCTTCCAAACCCTAGAAGTAGCCAAAGAAAGGAGATCAAGAACAAGGAGCTAGAACCAAGGAGCAAGGAGGAACTTCAAGATCCGAAGGACTAGACACGAGAGTATAACTTCTTAACCTAGTAGTTAGCACTCTCTTAGTTTAGTTTTGTTAGATAAGGCTTAATAAAGATCCTAAAGTGGGAAAAAGTTCATGATGCAAAGCAAAACAAGTTTCTTTTGTAGTGAGAAAACCGTTTTTTAAAGTATTCCGCCTCCCCGCCACACGAGGGATGTGCATCATGGACTTACACGGATATGGGATCATCCATCGCCCATCACATGGGTTGACAAGATATACGCTAGTCTACTCTGGAATATCGATGCCCCGTCTCGATATTCCCACGACTAGGAACAATGAAGGATGTACTCATGGACTACCCAGGCCCCATTAGTATGATCTGCATCATAGTCCTGGAAGTCGAGTACACATCCTAAGGGCTTTATCAACATGTAACAGAGAGACAAAAAGTATACACGTTAAGATAAAGAGCAACCAGATAGCGTACTATCATGTCGAGCAAGAAAGTCCTTCCTATATATGTCCCAGCATCCACTACAATATACATCCAATGTACAGTAATGGCCTCTAGGGCATACATATAACTAACACTTCCAAAGCTCCTCAACATGTTGAGGGTAGCAGAGACCTCCTTGAAAAAGGAGAAGACCCCCGTTCTGTATGTTGGCCAATCATCCTCTTCTAAATCTAAAGCGAAAGCTAAAAGGAAGAAGAAGATGAAAGCCACCAAACCGAAAGGTGGGGTCAAGAAGGTGCAGGGAAAGAACAAGGCAGGAAGGGTGAAAGCGGATATAAACGAATGCTTTTATTGTCACAAGCAAGGGCACTGGAGGAAGGACTGTATGACCTTCAAGGCAAAGGACACGAAGCAAGCGGTTGCTTCAGCTTCAGGTGTGTTCGTAATCAAAAATTGTCTTTCAGTAAACTCTATATCATGGGTACTTGATACCGGTTCTGGTTCTCACATCTGTAATTCATTGTAGGATCTGAGAAATAGTAGAGTACTAGGGGCAGGTGATATGACTCTCCGGATGGGCAATGGAATGCATGTAGATGCTGTTGCAATAGGGGAGTATCACCTAGGGTTGACTAGTGGGTACGTTTTGGTGTTGTACAGCTGTTTTTGTATTCCCAGTATGCTGTGTAATATTATATCAGTATCTTTGTTGTCTAATAAAGGATATAATTTTGCGCTTGAAAGTAATGTCATGAACATTCTCCTAAATCAAGAACTGATTGGGTATGGCACACTGGAAAACGGCATATACATACTTAATCAACCTCGAATTTTCAATATTTCAAAACACACATAAAAGAAAGGCTCCAGATTCAAATCAAGCCTTCTTATGGCACTGTAGACTTGGTCATATAAACGAAACAAGGTTGACTAAGTTACATAAAGATGGATATCTAGATCCGTTTGAATATTCATCATATGCAACTTGTCAATCATGTATCAAAGGAAAAATGACCAAATCTCCGTTCTCCGGACACGGAGCCAGAGCTACTGAACTCTTGGGACTTGTACACAGTGATGTATGTGGTCCAATGTCTACACATGCACGAAGCGGTCACTCCTTATTCATCACTTTTACTGATGACTTCTCTAGGTATGGACATGTGTTCTTAATGAAACATAAATCAGAGACCTTTGAGAAGTTTAAAGAGTATAAAAATGAAGTAGAAAAACAAACTGGTAAAAGCATCAAGACACTTCGATCTGATCGAGGTGGAGAATACTTAAGTACCAGTTTCCTTGAATACATAAAAGAGAATGGAATTCTCTCTCAGCTTACTCCGTCTTATACACCTCAGCATAATGGTGTATCAGAAAGGAGGAATCGCACGCTATTAGATATGGTGCGTTCAATGATGAGTAGTGCTGAGTTACCACTTTCCTTCTGGGGATTTGCTCTAGAATCAGCAGCATACTTATTGAATAGAGTTCCAACTAAGTCTGTGCCTACCACTCCATATAAAATGTGGAGCGGGAAAAGACCATATCTCAAGTATATTAAGATATGGGGGTGCCCGGCATATGTTAAAAAGCATAAACCGGACAAGCTCGAGTCACGATCGGTTTTATGCAAGTTTGTAGGATACCCCAAATATTCAAGGGGGTACATAGTCTACCACACTGAAGAACAAAAGGTGTTTGTCACTCGCCACATTGTCTTCTTAGAGAGCGAATTTCTTGCAAAAGAAATTAGTGGGAGCGTGGTAGATCTGGAAGAAATTCCAGAACCTCAAACTGCTACCGAGGACTTAGAAGAACCTCAGATTTCAATAGAACAAGACGAACCAACGCCACTCCGTAGATCTAGTAGGCTTTCTCATCCTCCAGAGAGATACTATGGTTTTCTTCTAGATGGGGATCGAGAGGATTGCATCATCGATGATGATGAGCCTACTTGTTTTCAGCAGGCTATCACGAGTATTGACTCGATAAAATGGCTGGATGCTATGAGATTCGAAATGGAATCCATGTACACCAATAAAGTATGGACTTTAGAAGTTGCTCCTCCTGGGGTTAAACCAGTTGGATGCAAATGGATCTTCAAAAAGAAGATTGGTGCACTTGGACAAGTAGAAACCAACAAAGCTAGACTCGTTGCAAAAGGTTTTCGTCAAAGACCAGGACTGGACTATGATGAAACCTTTTCACCTGTAGCTATGCTTAAATCCATTCGGATCTTGCTTGCCATTGCTGCCTTCCATGACTATGAAATCTGGCAGATAGACGTAAAAACAGGTTTTCTAAATGGACATTTAGAAGAGAGTGTTTACATGGATCAACCAGAAGGTTTCTTAGACAGTGGGAGCAGCGAAAGGGTGTGCTGGTTGCTTAAATCCATTTATGGATTAAAGCAAGCATCGCGAAGTTGGAACATCTGCTTTGATGAGACAGTCAAAGAGTTTGACTTTATCAAAAATGTAGATGAACCATGTATTTATAGGAAAATTGTAGAAGGAGCAGTAGTCTTCCTCATTTTGTACGTCGACGACATACTACTGACAGGGAATGATGTCCCTATGCTACAATCAGTAAAGCTCTTCTTGTCACAGAAATTCTCCATGAAAGACTTGGGTGATGCAACCTACATTTTGGGCATTAAGATCTATCGTGATAGATCTCATAGAATGTTAGGACTTTCACAGTCCAGGTATATTGACACTATACTAAAGAGATTTAGTATGGAAGATTCCAAGCGCGGTAACATGCCCGCTTGTCACGGGATCACCCTCTCCAAAGAGATGTCTCCAAAGACTGATGAAGAGAGGGATCGCATGAGCATTTTACCCTACGCTTCGGCGGTAGGATCTATAATGTATGCGATGTTATGTACAAGACCGGATGTATCTTACGCACTTGGTGTGGTAAGCAGGTATCAGTCTGACCCAGGTGAGAAACATTGGATAGCGGTAAAGAACATTCTCAAGTACCTGAGAAGGACTAAGGAGATGTTCTTGATTTACGGTAATGGAGACCTCCAGGTAGAGGCTTTTACCGACTCAGGCTTCCAAAATGACAAAGATGATTCTAAATCCATTTCGGGTTTTGTGTTTACCCTCAATGGAGGGGCGGTATGTTGGAAGAGTTCCAAACAGGATACCGTCGCAGACTCAACTATGGAGGCTGAGTATATAGCTGCTAGTGAAGCCGCAAAAGAGGCTGTCTGGATGAGAAAGTTCATTTCTGAACTTCAGGTGGTTCCGTCCATTGCCAATCCAATATCTTTGTATTGTGATAACAATGGGGCCGTAGCATTGGAAAAGGAACCCAGGTCCCATCAGAAATCCAGGCATATCTTAAGGCGTTTTCACCTGATCAGGGAGATCGTTGATCGTCGGAAGATCGAGGTACGGAGAGTGGATACAAAAGACAATACGGCAGATCCATTCACAAAGGGCATTCCTCAAGTTCAGTTCGAGAGGCTATTTGAGATGTTGGGCATGCGGTACTCCAGCAACTGGATATAGTGAAGACAGTGGGTACTCATTGCGCCAATTATAGGCCCTAGTACAAGTGGGAGATTGTTGGATATATATGCCCTAGAGGCCTTCATTGTATAGGATACTGGGGATATGTATGTACATAACAGTCTTGCTTAATATGATAGTACGCTATTTGGTTTGTCTTTATCTTAACGCATGATATGTTTTACTTGGTGTTTATATATATACGTGTTGATGAAGCCCATAGGGTGTTTGCCTGACTTCCGGCGTTATGAAGGCAGTCATACTAGTGGGAGCTGGATAGTCAATAGGCACATCCTTAGATGTCCCTGGTCGCAGGAGTATCGAGACTGGGCATCGATACTCCGGAGTAGACTGGTGTATACATATCTAGACCCCGAGGAGGGGCGATGGATTGGTCCCGCAGCCATTGGTGGAGTGCACCTAAGATTGTATACAGATGCTCACTGGGTGTGAGTACACCGGACAGGACTCGCCGAGAACTGACTGGATGGTATTTATACTTAACGTCAGATAGCAGTTCTCAGGTGACATGTATGCAGATAGTCCGTTGATTTAAAGTCATCATTTGTCTCGTGTGAGTTACCACTGTGCTTTGATTACTACCCTACCACGGTTCAAAGGAGTCGTGCAAACAGGTTTTAGTTGGGCACAGTCCCGAGCTACGTGGAGGCAGTGAGTGACTGCTACGGATTCGTCTCTCCCGGTATAGGGAGTTGATATCGCACGGTGATCGGTTGGTCATTACCATAAGTCCCTGGCTAGGGATGATAGAGAATTACTGATAGATTGATCAGTAGTTTCTCGGATGGTGATAGAGCCATACCGACACGACTTGTACGGTTGTTAGGGGTCTGACGTTCACCACCTCCCTAGACCATACATGCGATACTTTTAGACTAACAGACCGGACTGCACGGATATTGTCACGCACAGGCTCAGTAGGAGTTCGGATGGGTATCCTCACCGGCCTTCTTATCGACATCTACCTGGGGACCGTTACGTACAGCTAGTGCCACTTGCGGTCTGTGGTTAAACCCACTGCCAGCGTAGTAGTCGCGTTTTTAGAGTCCCATACAGAGTTTTCCCAACTCCAGGCGAAATGATATAAAGGTCGTACGGTTTTACGACAAGGGTTCGGACGCATACGTGTTTAAACGCATGTACGACATTCGGACAGTTTTTACTAGCCGGCTTTGGTTTAAACCAGATTCTAGTATCGAGTTATTGGATTTATACAGTCTAAAGTTTTTCCGTGTTTTCACGGATGCGAAGGGCGTTCTCGTAATTATCCGAGAAGCTTCTAGAAGGAGGGTGACTAAGGAGGTTAAGGTGGCATTTTCATTAATTGCTTGTGTGACTCATTTATATGATTCATCATATCATTAAATGCATCATTAATGATCTAATGACTCACATAATGAATCACTCTTCTTGAATAAATGAAGCATGGTGAATAATCATTTAATTGATATTATTTGATAATTCATTATGTTTGATATATTTAAGTGAGAAGCATTTCTCTTCTCATTATCATCTCCACCTTCTCTCTCCTCAAGCTCTCTCTCCTTCTCCAAACCCTAATCCTACCACTCATGAGTTGAGTACAAGGATTAGTAAAGACTAAACACGCCATAACCTAACTCTACATCATCTTAGTTACTTTGGTTAGCAACTAGAGAAACAAAGTTACCTCAAGTCTTGAGGTGTAGCTTGGATTAGGGTACTCGGGTGGATCATCTATCACGGATAGGAGGCCGAGGAGGACGTAGAGATCACAAAGACGAAGGACTAAAATCGTTTGGTATAATATCTTCACATAGTAGCTTAGAACTCTATGCTTATTGTTAATTATCGTTTAGAAAAGATCTTCGGTTAGTCGATGTATGCTACAAAACAAGATCGTTTTTCATATTTCCGCCTCCCCGCAACTCGTGGGGTGTTGCACATCGACTTACAGCTCGAGCTTGAGATGAGCATCAACGCCGAAGTCAAGAAGCTGATCGACTCTGGCTTCATCCAGGAGGTTCAATATCCAGAATGGATCGCCAACATCGTCCCCGTGATGAAGAAAAATGGGAAAGTGCGTATATGCGTGGACTTCCGGGATCTCAATAAAGCCTGCCCGAAGGATGATTTCCCAGTGCCAGTCACAGAGCTGATGATAGATAACACGTCCACTCACGAGGGTTTCTCCTTCATGGATGGTTCATCAGGGTACAATCAGATAAAGATGCATCCCGAAGACCAGAAGCACACCACCTTCAGGACTCCTTTAGGTATATTCTGCTACAAGGTGATGCCTTTCGGTCTAAAGAACGCCGGTGCTACTTATCAAAGGGCCATGACAAAGATCTTTGATGACCTCATAAATCGTCGAATACTATATCGACGACCTTGTCGTGAAAAGAAAATCATACGAGGAACATCTCGAGCATCTGAAGACTGTATTTCAACGCCTTCGGCAATACAACTTGAAGATGAACCCCCTTAAATGCGCGTTCAGGGTGTCCTCAGGCAAGTTCCTAGGATTCATTGTCCGCCACCGAGGCATTAAGATAGATCCATTGAAGATCAAAGCGATTATGGAAATGCCACTGCCAAGGACTCTCAAACAATTGCGGTCTCTCCAAGGGAAGCTCGTGTATATCTGGCGATTTATAGCCAATCTTTCAGGCAAATGCCGCCCCTACAGTCACCTGATGAAGAAGGGAACCCCGTTCGTCTGGGACCAAAATTGCCAAGGCGCACTCGACGAGATCAAGCAGTACCTGCAGAACCCGCCAGTGTTAGCTGGTCCGGTCAAAGGAAAACCACTCATTCTGTATACAACCGCCCTCGAAGGTTCCTTAGGCGCTTTATGGGCGCAAGAGAACGACCAAGGGAAAGAAAGAGCTCTCTACTACTTGAGTCGAGTTCTGCTGGGGACAGAAAGTAACTATTCTCCCATTGATGAACACTGCCTGGCGTTGATCTTTGTGATAACCAAGCTCAGGCACTATGCGTTGGCGCAAGAAGTCCGTCTCATATCGAAGGTGGACCCCCTTAAGTATTTGATGTCAAAGGCCATATTGACAGGGAGACTCGCTAAATGGGCCCTGCTCTTAATGGAGTTTTCGATAACTTATCAGCCTCTTAAGGCGGTGAAAGGCCAGGCCATTGCCGACTTCCTCGCTGAACATCCAATACCGGCCGATTCCCCTTTGAATTGCGATTTCCCAGACGAACATGCGTTTGATGCGATCGACGGTGGTGATACCCGATGGGAGCTTTATTTCGATGGGGCGTCTTCCGTGAAGAAGCGCAAACAAAGTACCCCTATAATCAAATCGGGGGTGGGACTCATCTTTGTAATTCCACAAGGAGGGATAATGCTCTTTGATTTCTCCCTAACAGAGCCGAGGACAAACAATGAAGCCGAATACGAAGCTTTGATAGCAGGCCTCGAGATCGCCATCGACATGGGAATTGAAAACCTCCTCATATACGGAGACTCCTAACTGGTCGTTAGTCAAGTAAACGGCGACTACCAAACATGCAAGCCAGAGCTAGTGAAGTATGGTGAGAAGGTGCATCAACTGTTGACCCAAATCCCCTCCTACACCTTGGAAAGCATACCGCGTGCTGAAAATAGCAAAGCGGATGTATTAGCCAAGCTAGCTAAAGAACTAGTTGATGAGAACCTCGATGATGTAAGAATCGTGGTACAAAGCCGTCGGGTTCTTGCTTCGGCA
Source organism: Agapanthus africanus (assembly GCA_030015575.1). Classification (NCBI taxonomy): domain Eukaryota; kingdom Viridiplantae; phylum Streptophyta; class Magnoliopsida; order Asparagales; family Amaryllidaceae; genus Agapanthus; species Agapanthus africanus. The sequence goes on from CM057341.1 coordinate 617,385,352, forward strand.
AAAACATCTCCAGAATCATCCGAGGAAAAGGAGGCGACCGAGCAGAAGGCCATGCAAATAAAAGACCAAGAAACGGCTGAAGATTGGAGAGAAGTCTTCATAAACTACTTCAAATCCCGTCGAACGCCTGAAGATGCGTCCTCAAGACATCAGCTAATGAAACGAGCTCTGTCCTTCGCCTTCGTCAATAATACTCTGTACAAGAGGTCATTCGACTCTCTGTGGTTGAGATGCCTGGGACCTGACGAAGCGAAAAGAGTCGTTCAGGAAGTTCACGACGGACTTTGCGGTTCTCATCAAGCTGGCCTAAAGATAAAGCTGAAGATCAAACGAATGAGTTATTATTGGCCCACAATGATCCAAGACTGCCTCGAGTATGCGAGAAAATGCCACTCATGCCAAATCCATGGGGACTTTATCCACCAGCACCCAAATCCACTACATCCAACGGTGGCTAGTTGGCCGTTCAAAATGTGGGGGACTGACGTAATCGGCCCTATCGAACCAGCATCATCCAGGGGACATCGTTTCATCCTGGCGACGACTGATTACTTCTCCAAATGGGCAGAAGCAGTACCGCTAAGGGAAGTGAAGACGGAAAATATTCTCCATTTCTTCAAGACGCACATCATCTATCGGTTTGGAACTCCGCGACGGATCATTTCCGATAACGGGCAAGCCTACAGAAGCCACAAGATTAGTCGCTTCGCACAGCAACACAACATAGACTGGAGATATTCCTCAGTTTATAATCCACGGGCTAACGGTCTAGCTGAGGCTTTCAACAAAACCTTGACAAAGATCGTGAAGAAAACGGTGTCCTGAAACAAAAAGGACTAGCACGAGAGACTGCAAGAAGCTCTCTGGGCATATCGAACTACATTCAAAACGGCCACGAACACAAAGCCATACGCGTTGGTATTCGGTACAGAAGTAGTACTCCCCCTCGAGATAGAGTTACCCTATCTACGAGTGGCAGTCCACTACGAGCTGACGGACGAAGAAAATGCTCAACTTCGGCTTGAGAAGCTTGACGCCCTTGATGAAACCCGGCTCATAGCGCAACAAAATTTGGAGGCTTACAAAGCAAAGATGACGCGCTCAAACGAAAGATTGACCAGGCCGAGGACATTCCGCCAAGGCGAACTCGTGCTAGTGGTCAAAAGACCTATGATCCCCAATCGCGCCAAGCGGGGAAAATTCGAGCCGAACTATGAAGGCCCATACATCATAAACAAGGTCTACCAGGGTGGAGCCTATCTACTCGTGGATATGCACGGTGAAAGACATTTCAGACCAATAAACGGCCGCTTCCTAAAGAAATACTACGCTTAATAAGTCAAGGCCTAGGTCAATGATAGATGACGACGACTATGTCCGCTCGCTATCTTCCTGAGCCCGAACTCTATAAGTAGCAACCGGCTTAAACTAATAACGGACCGAAACGTCCTTAAACTAACGACGGACCGAAACGTCCTTAAACTAACGACGGACCGAAACGTCCTTAACCTAACGACGGACCGAAATGTCCTTAAACTAACAATGGAACACTATGTCCTAAAACTAGCTATTGACCGAGATGTCGATAAACTACGGTGGATTGCAGTATCTCAAAGCCGATAAAAAAAAAATAAATAAAAATAATAAATAAAAAATGGTATGTCCATAAGCAAAATGGGCACGGATGAAAACCCGAAAGGGCTCCGTGAGTAAAAACAGCAGGGCCACCGGCGAGTGTTCGTGAAAACCCGAAAGGGCCCGACCTCGTAAAATATATATATATATATATATATATATAATAAAAAACGGTATGTCCATAAGCAAAAAGGGCATGGATGAAAACCCGAAAGGGCTCCGTGAGTAAAAACAGCAGGGCTACCGGCGAGTGTTTGTGAAAACCCGAAAGGGCGCAACCTCGTTAAAGGTCACTTGCAGGGTCCTCACGACCTTGTATGGGGAAATCAACCGCGTGAGATCCTTACGACTCACAAGGGAGAAACACACTTAGGAGTTCTCACGATTCCTAAGGAGAAATCACACTTGCGAGATCCTCACGACTCGTAAGGAGAACTCTCTTATGGGACCCTCACGGCCCATAAGATTTGAAAGTCTTAAGTCACAGAGACCTAAACCTGTGCTTAAGCAACCCCCACAACCTTCAATTTATGCCCTACAAGTGGCTCAATACTGACCCTTTTATACAATCCACGGGCGCGAATAAACATTTCACTAACCAAGTCCCACCAGCGACTAGGGATATGCTCACATGATGAACGACCCTTATAAGTCCTCTCGACTTATAAGGAGAAAACACTCTTGTAAGATCCTTACGACTTGCAAGAGGACATGCACTTAGGAATCCTCACGATTCCCAAGGAGAAAACACACCTGCAAGATCCTCACGACTTGTAGGGAGAAATACCTTTGTGAGACCCTTACGGCTCATAAAGTCAAAATCCTTAGTCAACAGGACCCTTAACCCTGTTTACTAAGCCACCTTTGTTCAACATCGACAGAGGCAAATGATGATTCGCTCCTGGCAACATCCCAGTTGTAGCGGTGCTGATGCCGAAATCGGTGTCTAAAATCCAAGCTTGCAGCGAAAAGGCTAGCGAGCCATACATGCATACGAAATAGCCGAAATGATGGGGCAACTTGCAATAAAAAGCAGCAAGTAAACATGTATGCATGAGAAATAGCCGAAATGATTGGGCAACTCGCAATAAAAAGCAGCGAGTAAAAATAAAATAAATAGCCGAAATGATGGGGCACCGCGAAAAATAGCCGAAATGATTGGGCAATCGCGACCTTCACGATATAAAGCTAAAATGATAGAGCATCGCGGAAAAAGAAATAAAATAAAAATGAGATTTTTGCCCTACAGGTGATATTACATCAATCCCTGTATACAATCCAGGGGCGCAAACAAAGAAGGAATCCCACTCCTCCTCTCCCAGGTTTTATCAGAAGAATAAGCCAAATCTCGATGAGTCACAGATAGCTTAGAGATCATTTCGACGTTCGTCTCATTGCAGCATACACAATATCAAGCAAAGCGGAACAGCGGCAATTCCCAGTTCCATGACTCGACGGTGTACAGATGAGCGAAAGTCAAATCCCAACTCCGTGAAATGCGGATACAATCAGTAAAATTCCTGGTCTCATGGAACGCGGATAACGTCACTCTTTGACCCCGTGGAAAACGTCCAGAGTGGATCCTGGTTCTCGCAGAGCACGGCAGTGAACCCGTGTGAAGCATCCAGAGTGGAGCCTAGTCCTCGCCGAGTATGGCAGTGAACCCGTGTGAAGCATCTAGTGCAGAATTCCTGGTTACGTGGAACGCGGATAACGTCACTCTTTGACCCCATGGAAAACGTCCAGAGCGGAGCTTAGTCTTGTAAGTGCACGGCGGCGCCCCGGCCGTCAATCCGACGGCCAAAAGCGGAAGCGGTGGAAAACTTTAAATTTTTCTTGGACTGGCAAACCGCCGCGCACTAATACCCGGATCGAACCATTAACTAGTCCTAGCTAACTATAAGATGGGAAAGAGATATACCGACGATCCAAGTCCTCCGGTCTTCTCATCATCGTCCTGATCTCCTACGGAATGTCCCGTCTCCTCCTCTTCGCCGGAAGTGCACCACATCGCCTACTTCTTTTACGGGCTCCCACCTCAATGCCGAGGCAACTCGGGCACGAAGCCGGCTACTCGACGTGCCCAAGATTTGCTGTAGAATATGTAGTGAAGAAGTCTCATTTTGGGGTTGTAGGAGGTGCCATTTTGATGGAGGAATGATACAAGAACTATATGGAGGGACTTTGGGGATTTTGGAACATCAAATGAGCAAAAACCCCACTCCATAAAATTGGGACAGCCCCATCCCATGCTTGGCCGGCCACAATGGTGAGAGGAGAGAATGGAGTGAGTGGGAGAGAGCATCAAAAAGGAGCCATTCTCATCTAATACCCAAAAGAGAGAGAGAGGAAAGGTATCATGCAAAAAAATGATAGCAACAAATCCAACACTCCAAGGCAACCATCATCTCAAGCATGATGGCTTCAAAAAGTCAAGCCATCATGAGAAGAAGAAGTCAAGGTAAGGTGCTCATCATGAAAACCATCATGATGTAACAAGATGCAAAGAACCCCCTCCACTAATGCCTATTTGCAACAATGCAAATAAACCCTCCTCCACCAAACTTCGGCCAATGAACGGAACAATGGAAATCGGCCGAAACGGAAAGCAAACTGGCAACTCCAGAAAACTGGTCCCGTAATAAATTACAGGAAAACCCCGATACTGTGCATACATACCCGCATTTGTATTCCGACCGAAATACAAATGCAATGAGACAAAATCTACACTGTACTATACTAGGATCCGGCTTATACCAAAGCCGGCTAGTAATATCCGTTCGATCCTGATCCGTGCAATACCGCACGTATCTGATCGAACCCTGCCATATATCCATACGGCCTATAGTACAAACTGTCCGATCCTGATCCGTGCAATACCGCACGTATCTGATCGGACCTTGCCATATCTCCATACGGTCTCTACAACCTTTCGCCCGAAAGCTGAGTAACTGAATGTGGGGGACTCTAAAGACCCGTCAACACCTCGGTTGTGGATTTAACCACTAGCACGTCAGAGGTATAAGCCAATACGTAACGGGCTACCAAGTATTGACTAAAAGGGACGTCTGTGAGTGAACTCAGCCTGACAACCCTACTGAGCCTGTCAGTGACAATATCCGTACAGTCCGGTCCGTTCGTCTATGAGTATCGCATGGCGGGCCTAGGGGGTTGGTAAAAGTCAGACCCCCAAAAGCGGTACAAGTAGTGTCGGAGTGTAGCCCAGAACACCCTGAGATACTACTGGAATACCTACCAGTAAATCTCCTTGCCTTGGCCAAGGACTTTGTGTAATGGCTCTCCTAGACACAGCACGACCTCACCCCCAATACCGGGAGAGACGAACCCCTGAAGATACGCTCACTGCCTCCATGTGGCTCGGGACTATACCCAACTAAAACCTGTTTGCACGACTCCTTTGAGCCGTGGTAGGGTAGTAATCAAAGTACAGTGGGAACTCACACGAGACAAATGACGATCCCCAGGTCGATGAACTAACCTGCACACATGTCACCAGGGAACTGCCATCTGACGTCTGGTATATGACCAACTAGCATGTTCCCGGCGAGTCCTGTCCGGTGTACTCATAACCCAATGAGCACCTGTATACATCTTAGGTGATCCAACTGACACCAGTGGCTTGTGAGACCGGCCACTGCCCCTCGTCGGGGTCTCGACTGTATACACTATTCTGCTAATGGAGTATCGATGCCCAGTCTCGAAACTCCCACGACTAGGGACCTTTTAAGGATAAGCTTATAGACCCCCAGCTCCCACTTATATGATCGCCCTCATACTGCTGGTGGTCAAGCAAGAATCCTAGGGGCTCTATCAACGTGTAATAGCGACGTGTCAGGTCACCTAAAGCAGTACACGATGATAAAGGTAAACCAGATAGCATACTATCATCTCGAGTAAGACTGTCCTACCGGGATAGGTCCTCCCTCAATCATTACAATCACGTACCTGTGACCTAATAATTGACTCTGAGGGCACTATCTCCAACAATCTCCCACTTGCACTCAAGGCTAATTATTGCGATGTCGCATACTCACAGCCCGTGTGATACCGAACATCCAACTCCTCTACTAGTCAGTCTCACAAAGCTCGTTTGCGGAACTATTGCGTTCGAGGAATAGCCTCAGTGAGTGGATCCGCTTAGTTGTTTCTTTCTATGTCTCTCTATATCTCAAGTTCGCGGAGAAAGCCATCTCCCGAAAAGAGCAATACCTGTCTCAGAATATGTCTGGATGTCTGATGGGACCTAGCTCATAAATGAACTCCAAATCCAAACTTCTTAGACTGTATCGTCAACTGAACTTAATCAGTATCCTGCGCGCCATGCCTCCCTCAGTATTGCCTTGGACCACCTGTCCAAAATACTGCCCCTCATCAGAAGGAAAACTATAACTCTGACAACCTCCTTGTCGTCCATGTCATCTTGGAAGCCTGGAATGATAACTGTCTCCTGAATGAGGCTGTCGTTATCATCTCCCTAGAACATCCACTTATGTTCTAAAACTACTTCCGACTGTTTCTCCAGGATTGGATTAATGTCAACTTATTGCATCTAGTGCAAGAACAACATCTGGTGTGGTACTTGACATCTCACGATTGACTCAATTGCCTGAGCAAGTGATCTGCCAATCATGCCCGTCCCTCTCCCCTTTAGTCTGTAAGACACCTTTGGAGAGGGTGACTCCATTACCTGCAGGTACACTACCGTGCCAGGAGTCGTCCATTCTAAATACTCTTAGAATGCTGTCAAGTACCCTGATTGGGAAATCACCCAAATCTAGATCTAAGACCATAGATCTAGTAACCAGTATGTCTGATATAAAATCCATTTCCTTTGTGGAGAAACTACTGTGTGACGACCAAAGTATAACCGATTGTAGTATAGGAGTTTCTTTTCCTACTCTGTGTATGTCATCCAAATACTAGGATATCACACCCTACTACCTTCTCAACAGATCCATCCCCTATTCTGATGAAGTCAAACCCATGACTGTCACGTCAGAAATAGATGATCTATCTCCGCTACATCTGCTTTAGTCTATAAATAGACATAAGCTACCTGTCCACCAATGCTTCCGCTGCTCCCACTGACTACGACAACCCTCTAGCAGAGTCATATACACGTGCACTTCTAAAACTAGTGTAGAACGACGCTATACTCATCCTCCCGCCGGGTCTCGCAGCCTGGAACAACAACAATGGCAATTGTGGGTAAACAAGAACTTCCCTGTCACCGTCCTTGAGGCTACCGTAGTACCTCTCGGGTGCCTGAAGTTACCCACCTTATCTGCGGAGTGGCCAATGGAATGTCAATCCAGATTGAATCTTTAGGTTCCTTATCAAATCTTCAGTAATCGTTTGTGGTTCTGGAATCACTTCCAGTTCTACCATACTCCCACTACTGTTTTCTGAAAAAAAAACATTTTTAATAAAACTGTGGCGAGTCAAGAACAATATCGCTATTGTTCATCCAGATGGTAGAAAATCAACCCTCGTCATAGCCTGGGTCAACCCACAAACAGCCATTACAGAAACGTGCCTTGAGTTGTCCAGTGTCTGGTTTTAATCATAAACCGGACAACTCCCCGTACCTTAACATCGTTAAGATATGAACTGTTCTATATCCAATATAGAAACAGAGGCACTGATTTAATTGAACCAGATTCAAATCATGCAGCTGTCCCCAGCGCATGTCAACTAAATGGAAGGAGGCCGATCAGCGTTACTCAACTTAGGAATACTTCCAATTATGAGTAACCTGAAAGAGAAGCAAGATCTCTTTGTCATTACTATCAACTGAATACCATACACAAGTATCTACATCTTCGATCTCTTTGAAGAATCCCGATACTTGCTATACCTGGTTCTCTACTCTATTCAAATACCTATAACTTCTCAAAATTTGGACCCTGTGTTTCCGCGAAACTCCTGTCTAAAAACTAGAGAAGTCATAAGTAAACCGAATATAGTACGAGGACCAACCCCTCTGTCCTGACGGACCCTGGACAACATACAATCCTTTGTATAAGTCCCTTGAGTCTGATAACTCATTCACTGTGTGTCGTAGGTTGAAAAACTGTACTTATGGTTAAGAAGAATTACACCGCTGTTTAATGCTCCTTATCTAACCATCCACTGATATAGGTAAATGTCGTAGACATAATTTCAGAAAGGTATATCTCACTCTATGAAAATAGACGTACAGATATATCAATTTGAAATTGGTGCATAACAGCGGATATTCAAAACCAAATATTTGCCGACCGGCAAACAGCCCAGGTGATTTCCTCAAATATCACCGATTACAACGAATCCCGATATAATGAGGATAATCACCCAATTCCCAATAACTTACTCCCACTCATCATTTGTAAAACCATACAGATGTGAGAATCGTACCTGGTAAATACATACTCTGGAGTAAGTATCTAATCGGGAAATCAGTTTTCCTTTAACATTACACAGTGAAACTGAAACATTGAAATGTTCCGATGGGGTATTCGGGTATTCCTAGTAATGCCTCTTCCAGATTCACGACTGTAACCGTATAGTTCTTTGCCACCTCTCCAAATCCCTTCATATGTCTTTAGTCTTTACCTTCTGCACACCCTTTTAGGCCAAATGGTTTTCTTCCTTCCCTACCGTTCGGCACCAGCATATGGTTTGGAAGAAGACTATCCAATAAGCATAATGGGTGTACTGTCCCAATCCTAGGAACACTCGCAATGAGAGAGGGTGAAGATAAAAGACAACCGAATAAACCTTATTCCTATTTCTCCTGAACCAGAATCCATCCCCGAACTGGAACAAGTTCCATTCGAGTTCGTATATAACCATACGATGGAGTATCCAAATAAACTGTGGATCTTCGTAGTGATACGGAGTGTCCTGGAGAAATACAAAGGTGATGTGGGAGTGGTAACGAAATATTTGGTTTGGTCGTGAATATCTGTTGCAATTTACTTTGCCCTCTTACTAATCCCTTGCTTTGTCTGAACTTAATACCTTCTGCACACCATCGTTATGCTAATTGGTTTTCTTCATTCCCTACCGGTCGGCACCAGCCTAAGGTTTGGAAGAAGACAATCCAATTTGCGTAATAGGTGTACTACCCCTAAACCAAGGAGTGCTCGTAACCTGAGAGAGGGTAAAAGGAAAAGACAACTGAATAATCCTATCCGTTTTCTCCAGAACCGGAAACCATCCTCGAATAAATTCTTTCGAGTTCGTATTTAACCATACGATGGTTTTGTCCAATGGAAGTGGACGTTCGTAGTAAAACGGGGTGTCCTGGAGAAAAGGGTAAAAGTAGGAGTGGCAATGAGGTTTGCAACTCTGACAATCCAAAAGCCGGTGTTAAGAAGGTTCGGTCAACTTGGTCACTGAGTCAAAGTCTTAGGGTCGGGTCAATGGTCGCTGCCAAAGAGAGAGAGAAAAGAAACACTCAGCGTGCACTCTAACCTAGATCAGAATGGTTACCAATTTATCTAATCTGGAAACCTCCCACTGTACCTCAAATTCTCCTCCAAACCTGAAAGAAGAATTAGTCGGGGTTACCCGAGGAGTAAACTAACTCATCAGTGGGAATCGGGATCCAACTATCATCGCATGACAACGTGACGGAATCCGCTCACGGTATCATACTCCAGAAGGTATGCGCATATCTGGCAAGTTTCAGTTCTTTTGAAACTCCCGATGTGATTTCTGCCCCATGCTCTTATGACCTTGACGAAGGCCAACAAATCATAAGTCACATGTCAAGTTCTACCCGTCATTCTCCAGGTTGATTTGAACCCACCCGCACAAGCCCTTGACGAAGGCCAACAAGGCTATACGACTGTCCCAAACCAACGCATCTATCTATGCTGCAGAAAGGCAACAAGCAGCTACCATACACTATGCCTTGACGAAGGCCAACAAACATAGCATGAATACTACGTGCTACCCGTCTGAAACGACGAAGGGCTACGAATGGTTTCTGGCGAAAACCTTTAACGTAAAGAACTTGATATCGTTGAAGGAACTGATAGCTTTTTGAAAATATAGTGACGAAAACGGTTGCTAAAGAGGTCACTCCCGGTGAAGGGATCTCGGCTCTTTCCCCGTAGAATGGGGTGCAGGATATTCCAAATGAATACCACGGTGCAAAGCAAAAGTAATTGGCTATAGTGAAGTTAATGCCCTGACGTAAACTTTTTGTCCAAGGGGTCACTCCCGGTGAAGGGATCTCGGCCCTTGCCTCGTCGACTGAGGAGCAGGATATTCTAAATGAATACCGCGATGCAAAACAAAAGTGAACGTCCTTGCAATAACAGCTTTTTGAAAAATGTTCCAACAACATCAGATTAGGTTTGTTTTTAAACTTGCATTGATCCGAATCAATGCAGTCCCATCAATTGATCACACCAAAAAGAACGAAAATATACTGATGTACGTATATGCCATCCGCATTCGCCACTGGGTCCCGTCATTACCCGTTAGGTTAGCTAACTAACGACAGAGCGGGGACTGGACTAGCGTGGATGCAAAACATATACAACATCTACTAATATATTATATTCGCTCAAGGCGTGAATAAAAATGCAACATCACAGAAATGTACAGCATCACAGAAACAATACAGATATCTGGGATCCCCGGGTTTCACAGAGCCACTGCTGAAACCCGACGTTCCCCTGGTCGTGTGGATAGCCTGTGCAATGAAATCCTAGACCCCTACGGGTGTGGCAAGTTACCCGCCAAAACCTGAAGCGAGGCAGCCCCCTTCAGCAACGTGAATGGACCACCCAGCACTTCACGGAATCCGGTAACTTGGGCACCCCTCCTGGGTCAACCTGTACCCCCTACGAGTGCGGCGAATAGCCCGCCAATCCTAGAGTGAAGCCCCCTCCGTCTCAATGCCATGAGATGCGGGCTTGTTGCCCTCCAGAACCCGGCTATCCGTGCACCCCTCCGCGGGGCAATCCTAGTACAGAAAGTAAAATATACATACAACGGGTACATCGACCGCAACCTGGCCGTGCCCCAAAATAATAATACAATCAGGCAGTGACGGCAGTCCACATGTCGGACGCTCGCCCCGCAATATCAAATGTACATAATACAACAAAACTGTACTAGCATTGCATCCAGGCTATCCCCCACGACCGATCCGCAACATCACAGCAAAAACAAAACATCAACGTGAAAGTCACGTTCGCAAATCCGTCTAACCGGGCTATAGCAGTTAGACCGGATTTACCGATCAAGTGACATTCACGGTCGCAGATATAATGTAAATACTGTGAAAAATGTGTTTAAAATATCCGATCAATCAAACTTTAACAAGTGGGCCCCAAAGTATTACTGTAGCAGATAAAGAAATTCTGGGCCCAATGTTATTATTCCAAAACCCCACTTTTCACCCCAGAAAGCCTCTGTAAAAAATTGGTGCAGTGATCCCCACAGTGTGCGGCGGAAGAGCGGCGGGAAGGGGTGTTGTGAGGCAGTTCCGCGCTCCCACTGTGGAGTCACTTCATCGAATTTTTACAGAGATCTTATATTTTCCAGTACATCAATATTTTACAACCTGAAAATTTTTCCGAGACTAAAAATTTCCAACAGAAAACTAATGTGATCGAAATACGGGTTTTGGAACTTTTTGATCGATTGGAAATGCAAACACATTACACAAAGCTAGACTAAGTTAATGGCGAGGCTCTGATACCACTGTAAGTGCACGGCGGCGCCCCGGCCGTCAATCCGACGGCCAAAAGCGGAAGCGGTGGAAAACTTTAAATTTTTCTTGGACTGGCAAACCGCCGCGCACTAATACCCGGATCGAACCATTAACTAGTCCTAGCTAACTATAAGATGGGAAAGAGATATACCGACGATCCAAGTCCTCCGGTCTTCTCATCATCGTCCTGATCTCCTACGGAATGTCCCGTCTCCTCCTCTTCGCCGGAAGTGCACCACATCGCCTACTTCTTTTACGGGCTCCCACCTCAATGCCGAGGCAACTCGGGCACGAAGCCGGCTACTCGACGTGCCCAAGATTTGCTGTAGAATATGTAGTGAAGAAGTCTCATTTTGGGGTTGTAGGAGGTGCCATTTTGATGGAGGAATGATACAAGAACTATATGGAGGGACTTTGGGGATTTTGGAACATCAAATGAGCAAAAACCCCACTCCACAAAATTGGGACAGCCCCATCCCATGCTTGGCCGGCCACAATGGTGAGAGGAGAGAATGGAGTGAGTGGGAGAGAGCATCAAAAAGGAGCCATTCTCATCTAATACCCAAAAGAGAGAGAGAGGAAAGGTATCATGCAATAAAATGATAGCAACAAATCCAACACTCCAAGGCAACCATCATCTCAAGCATGATGGCTTCAAAAAGTCAAGCCATCATGAGAAGAAGAAGTCAAGGTAAGGTGCTCATCATGAAAACCATCATGATGTAACAAGATGCAAAGAACCCCCTCCACTAATGCCTATTTGCAACAATGCAAATAAACCCTCCTCCACCAAACTTCGGCCAATGAACGGAACAATGGAAATCGGCCGAAACGGAAAGCAAACTGGCAACTCCAGAAAACTGGTCCCATAATAAATTATAGGAAAACCCCGATACTGTGCATACACACCCGCATTTGTATTCCGACCGAAATACAAATGCAATGAGACAAAATCTACACTGTACTATACTAGGATCCGGCTTATACCAAAGCCGGCTAGTAATATCCGTTCGATCCTGATCCGTGCAATACCGCACGTATCTGATCGAACCCAGCCATATATCCATACGGCCTATAGTACAAACTGTCCGATCCTGATCCGTGCAATACCGCACGTATCTGATCGGACCTTGCCATATCTCCATACGGTCTCTACAACCTTTCGCCCGAAAGCTGAGTAACTGAATGTGGAGGACTCTAAAGACCCGTCAACACCTCGGTTGTGGATTTAACCACTAGCACGTCAGAGGTATAAGCCAATACGTAACGGGCTACCAAGTATTGACTAAAAGGGACGTCTGTGAGTGAACTCAGCCCGACAACCCTACTGAGCCTGTCAGTGACAATATCCGTACAGTCCGGTCCGTTCGTCTATGAGTATCGCATGGCGGGCCTAGGGGGTTGGTAAAAGTCAGACCCCTAAAAGCGGTACAAGTCGTGTCGGAGTGTAGCCCAGAACACCCTGAGATACTACTGGAATACCTACCAGTAAATCTCCTTGCCTTGGCCAAGGACTTTGTGTAATGGCTCTCCTAGACACAGCACGACCTCACCCCCAATACCGGGAGAGACGAACCCCTGAAGATACGCGCACTGCCTCCATGTGGCTCGGGACTATACCCAACTAAAACCTGTTTGCACGACTCCTTTGAGCCGTGGTAGGGTAGTAATCAAAGTACAGTGGGAACTCACACGAGACAAATGACGATCCCCAGGTCGATGAACTAACCTGCACACATGTCACCAGGGAACTGCCATCTGACGTCTGGTATATGACCAACTAGCATGTTCCCGGCGAGTCCTGTCCGGTGTACTCATAACCCAATGAGCACCTGTATACATCTTAGGTGATCCAACTGACACCAGTGGCTTGTGAGACCGGCCACCGCCCCTCGTCGGGGTCTCGACTGTATACACTATTCTGCTAATGGAGTATCGATGCCCAGTCTCGAAACTCCCACGACTAGGGACCTTTTAAGGATAAGCTTATAGACCCCCAGCTCCCACTTATATGATCGCCCTCATACTGCTGGTGGTCAAGCAAGAATCCTAGGGGCTCTATCAACGTGTAATAGCGACGTGTCAGGTCACCTAAATCAGTACACGATGATAAAGGTAAACCAGATAGCATACTATCATCTGGAGTAAGACTGTCCTACCGGGATAGGTCCTCCCTCAATCATTACAATCACGTACCTGTGACCTAATAATTGACTCTGAGGGCACTATCTCCAACAAGTCTTCGCCGAGCACGGCAGTGAACCCGTGTGAAGCATCTAGTGCAAAATTCCTGGTTACGTGGAACGCGGATAACGTCACTCTTTGACCCCGTGGAAAACGTCCAGAGCGGAGCCTAGTCCTCGCCGAGCACGACAGTGAACCCGTGTGAAGCATCTAAGTGCAAAATTCCTAGTTACGTGGAACGCGGATAACGTCACTCTTTGACCCCGTGGAAAACGTCCAGAGCGGAGCCTAGTCCTCGCCGAGCACGGCAGTGAACCCGTGTGAAGCATCTAGTGCAAAATTCCTGGTTACGTGGAACGCGGATAACGTCACTCTTTGACCCCGTGGAAAACGTCCAGAGCGGAGCCTAGTCCTCGCCGAGCACGACAGTGAACCCGTGTGAAGCATCTAGTGCAAAATTCCTGGTTACGTGGAACGCGGATAACGTCACTCTTTGACCCCGTGGAAAACGTCCAGAACGGATCCTGGTCCTCGCAGAGCACGGCAGTAAACCCGTGTGAAGCATCCAGAGCGAAGCCTAGTCCTCTCCGAGCACGGCAGTGAACCCGTGTGAAGCATCTAGTGCAAAATTCCTAGTTACGTGGAACGCGGATAACGTCACTCTTTGACCCCGTAGAAAACGTCCAGAGCGGAGCCTAGTCCTCGCCGAGCACGGCAGTGAACCTGTGTGAAGCATCTAGTGCAAAATTCCTGGTTACGTGGAACGCGGATAACGTCACTCTTTGACCTCATGGAAAACGTCCAGAGCGGAGCCTAGTCCTCACCGAGCACGGCAGTAAACCCGTGTGAAGCATCTAGTGCAAAATTCCTGGTTACGTGGAACGCGTATAACGTCACTCTTTGACCCCGTGGAAAATGTCCAGAGCGGATCCTGGTCCTCACAGAGTACGACAGTGAACCCGTGTGAAGTATCCAGAGCGGAGCCTAGTCCTCGCCGAGCACGACAGTGAACCCGTGTGAAGCATCTAGTGCAAAATTCCTGGTTACGTGGAACGCGGATAACGTCACTCTTTGACCCCGTGTGAAGCATCCATAGCGGAGCCTAGTCCTCGTCGAGCACGGCAGTGAACCCGTGTGAAGCATCTAGTGCAGAATTCCTGGTTATGTTGAACGCGGATAACGTCACTCTTTGACCCCGTGGAAAACGTCCAGAGCAGAGCCTAGTCCTCACCGAGCATGGCAGTGAAGCCGTATGAAGCATCTAGTGCAAAATTCCTGGTCATGTGGAACGCGGATAACGTCACTCTTTGACCCCGTGGAAAACGTCCAGAGCGGAGCCTAGTCCTCGCCAAGCATGGTAGTGAACCCGTCTGAAGCATCTAGTTCAAAATTCCTGGTTACGTGGAACGCGGATAACGTCACTCTTTGACCCCATGGAAAACATCCAGAGCGGAGCCTAGTCCTCGCCGAGCACGGCAGCGAACCCGTGTGAAGCACCTAGTGCAAAATTCCTGGTTACGTGGAACGCGGATAACGTCAGTCTTTGACCCCGCGGAAAACGCCCAGAGCAGAGTCTGGTCCTCGCATAGCACGGCCGTGAACCCGTGTGAAGCATCCAGAGAAAACACCAGACTGTGGAGTCCTTAAAATCCACGGACTATGACGTCCTTAACCTTGACTGTAATGTCTTAAAACTAACAACCAACCATGATGATTCTAGACTGATTTTACCTTAGTTAAAAAGTACATCTCTTCACTCCTTTGAGATTTGGCGTTGTAATTCCTCAACGCCTTCAAAGAGGTGACGGGCCCCGATAACTAACATTGGACTGTGGAGTCCTTAAATCCACGGACTATGAGGTCCTTAACCTTGACCGTGATGTCTTAAAACTAACATCGGACCGTGGAGTCCTTAAATCCACGGACTATGAGGTCCTTAACCTTGACCGTGATGTCTTAAAACTAACAATGGACTGTAGAGTCCTTAAATCCATGGACTATGAGGTCCTTAACCTTGACCGTGATGTCTTAAAACTAACATCAGACTGTGGAGTCCTTAAACCCACGGACTATGAGGTCCTTAACCTTGACCGGGATGTCTTAAAACTAACATCGGACTGTGGAGTCCTTAAACCCACGGACGATGAGGTCCTTAACCTTGACCGCGATGTCTTTAAACTACGGTACCCTGGAGAACATCCCAAAGCAACCCCTGACCCCGTGAGATACGGATAAGGGCGACCGCACTCAGCACTTGTGGATCCTCACGACCTGCAAGGAAGAAAACTCTCTTGTGAGATCCTTACGACTCCCAAGGGAAAACCCGCTTAAGAATCCCCACGATTCTTAAGAAGAACTTACACCTACGGGATCCTCTCGACCTGTAGGGAGAAAAACTCTTTATGAGACCCTCACGGCTCATAAAGCTCAAAAGTATGAGGAGGCAGATCTTAACCTTGAATCCTAAGCCATCGTGGCCCTGCAAAGAGATCAAGATAGATTCCGCAAAACACATTCAATAAAAAAGGGGACACACCATTGAAAAAAAAAGATGTCTTTATTCATAAACCAAAATGGGTACAAAGTACAATTCATGAGAGAACAAAAAGAAAATACTCTCGCTCAAGAGTATGTACAAAAAGAAAAAAAAGATACAATTCTTCTGGCCGGTGGGCGATTTAACAGCTTGGTCAGCTCATCCTTCTTTCGCTGGGCCATGCCTTCGTGATTCAATATCGCCAGAAGACGGGCATCTGCCTGAGCCTGCTGGGCCTGATACGAAGCAAGCCGTCCTTCAAGCTCTTTCTCGGTGGCCTTGTGAGCCTCGACCCTTTCACGAGTGAACGTGGCAGCTTTATCAAGAGTCACCACCTTTTTGATAGACTCTTGAAGCACCCGCCAGAGTTCATATGCTTTGTTGGACTTGGCGGTAAGATTGGCTTGAAGCTCGTTCAGTGCCTTAGAAGCCAGTTCCCTCTCCGAAAATTTACGGCCGAGCCCTTTTCTCGCACAACAATATGTTCGCCACACGTCACTCTATCAGGTCACGTAAGCTCGCTTTCGCGACCGCAACCTCGGAAACAGAACATATACGCTCAAGACCGTATAAACGAGCCTCCAGTCGACAACAATAGTCAATCTAAAACGTGCTCACATCACCTGGTATGGGAAGCAACAAAAAGTTCTCAATGTACATCCTATCAAGCATGCATTCGCAACTATATGAATATCCGAAAAGAAATAATACCCGAAGCTCTGATGTGCATGCAACATAGTGATAGTGTTCGCAATTAAAGAAAGTTCTCATGGAAAGAACACAAAGTTCATTTATGCAAGAAAAAACATACATACGGATATCCAGCACACATGAAAGTTCAACATAAAGCATACGAAAACTAATTTGAAAATACTACACTAGCGGGAAAATGTCGCCGAACAAAGGATCGGTAGTGCAAGGGTTGAAAAAACAAAAGAAAAAATTCTCCATCTCTCCCTCCGCTCTCTCCAACACGTCAAAGCTCCGGTTCTCGCGAGGAGTCGCTCCCCACCGATTGGCGCCATGTTCGTCCGCAAAAGCAGACATAACAGCCCGACGGGCTCTTATTTCTCTCAAAAGGTGAACCGAGCGATCTTTCAAAGCTTGTGTAATTAGGCACGCTTCGTGAAAGCCCTCGAGCTTTTCTTCAGCCGCGTCAAGCATCGCCAGGGTCATCTCCGCCGGATGAGGAGGGACGTCGGCGAGCACGGCGGCAAGAATCATCCGGAGCCAGAGGGAGCCCATTGGGAGGGGAGACCCCCTGCGGATCGAGAGTTCATACGCCGCTGAGTCGCATTCATCGTCGGTAAGGAGGGGATCCACCAATCGGGCGGCGAAGCGGGGGATCATCTCCTCGATAGGAACTTCCCAAGACTGTCGACGAGTATGAGGGCGATTGCAGGCCATGACGCTCACTTGTCTCTCAAGACAAATCACACCAAAATGATAATGAATTTCTCTGTGAAGAAAAAAAAAGGCCATGGCCCCAGGATATAAAGAGGGGCATTAAGTGCTGTGCACGGAAAATCTTGCATGATTGAAGCTATTTCCAAGGCCTAAAAAGGGGAAGGCATTGGAAATCAAGGAGATGGAACTATTTCCAAGGCTCCTTTTCTGCATCTAATATTGTGCACTAAAAATATGGCATAATTATTTTTTTTGAATTGAACAGCCCCATAAAAAGGACCCCACGTGCGGAGCACGTGACCCCCAAACTTGACGTGCACTAAAAAAAAGAGAATGGCACCCTACACATTAAAAACAGCAACAACAACAATAGCAAAATGATAAAATCCTATAGAAAGGCACGCAAACATAGAAAGGCATGATAAAGCTTATCATTCATGCTTTAAGAAGTCCATACAAAATGAAAAGAAAACGATTACAACGGCAAGACCTCAGACGCGGGGAACGGATTGAGAAACTCAAGCTTGACTTTGTCCAAGATCCTCCAAGCATTTTGAACTGCCCGAGTATGTTTTCTCTCACGATCACAAGCGTCGGGGTCCTCGCGAATGTCCTCCGGCCTCCGATAGGCGGCAAGTATGGCCGACTGCTGAAATGCCTGATGCAAGAGATCTATGAGGTTGTCATGCCTTCTCTTCAAGATTAGACTCATCAGATACACCGAATGTATCTTGTCCTCGGCAGCGTCCAATGCCCTGAGCGGTACACCGGTGCAGAAAAGAGGAAGCGCCTCCCAAATCGCCAGCACGATGAGTCTCAAAAGAGAAGAGCGACGAGGGAGTAGCTGATGGTTGTACTCGTCAAAGCGGCTCATAATCTCGGCACACTGAGCGTTGGTAAACTCCTGATTCTGACTACGGCCCAGTGCACGAATATTACCGTAAGAAATGATTTCGTTAAGATCATACAAATGAGCATCCATGACACCTGAAATAAAGATCATGAGAAACTATTACAAACATTTTTTTCTGAGTTGTGAAGAAGATGACTCAGGGCAGTAAAGCCCAAGAAGTCCCCATGAGAACAACTTAGTTCTTCATAGGAATTAAATTCCTTTTTGAAAAAGGGAATTAAATTCCCAGAAAGTTTTGTTCCAGAGCCAGAGTTCCTTGGGATGGAATTAAATTCCATGGAGAACAACCAACATTATCATCTCCCTAAAAAAAATAAAATTAGAGAAGCCCTAAGAGATCTACAGTTTGAAGATTAGATAGCTTTCTATTCTTGTTGAAGAACTTGAAGAAAAAATGGGTTCATGTTAAAAGGGTGAAACCCTTGATGTGGATTTAAAATCAATAGAGTTTTTTTTTAATGAAGGTTCTTCGATCGTTCAACATCATTACCTGAAAGGAAGAGTCTTTCCTGAACAGAGTTAAACTCTGAAAAATTTTCAAGGAAGAGAACTAAGCTCTGGAAAAAGAGAATTAAATTCTCAAAAGAAGAAAGTTCTCAAAGGAGGAAGATGAGCAAAGTGGAGGCTCTTCTGAAAGTACATGGGCATTTATAGGATAGGATGGAAAACGTTTCATCTACCCTACTCCCAAAGCAGATCCAACGTCACAAAAGTAACAGCGTTGCACTCACGTGCAGACACGTGTGAACAACGCTGTGGGGGCATTTGTTCCCTGATTAAATATCAGGAAAGGATACAGAAGAGGCATCATGTGCTCACACATGACCAGTGGTTACGTGTTGGCATGTGACGTTCAAAGCAGCGGCACAAAGCGCTTTCAAGAAAAGACTCCAGAAAAGGTCACGTGTTCACACGTGACCAATGGTCACGTGTTGGCACGTGACGGCTGAGCAGCGGCCAGAGAACAGAGTGCAAAAGAAGAAGAAGAAAGGCCCGTTCCAGGGGTCACGTGTCCACACGTGACCAAGGGTCACGTGCTTACATGTGACCAGGGGTCACGTGACCACACGTGACCGGCTTTAAAAAACTTATTAAATTCTGAGAAGAGGTCGTTCAAATCTTTTCAAGATAGAGAATGATTATTTGGAACCGTTGGATTAAAAATCTAAAGGTGATTAAATATCACCTATTTATGGAAAAATCTTGGACTTGGAAAGGTTTCCCCCTAAATCTAACCGAAACAACAAGGAAATATCTCTGGATTTAAAATCCAATGGTGAATAAAATTCACTTAACAATCTAAAGGACCAGATTAATGATAAATATAAGTCAAATCTCTCAACATACAAATCAAATCTCTCAAAGAGAGATTTACTGAGCAGATTGATTCTCTTCCTTCTCCTATATATAGGAGCCAAGAAAAGATGAGAGGGGACCCTTTTCGAAGATCTTTTTTCTAAAACTTTTTTGTGAAACCTTGAGACCTTTGGATCTTTTTCTTTTGATACATAGAGAGAGAGAGAGATAGAGCCTTTGATTCTCTGCAAAAAGGAAAACCTTGGGTAAGAAAGGAAAAAGGGAGGCTTCAGAGGAGAATTTAATTCCCAAAAGAGTTTAACTCTTATATAAAAAAAAAAGAGAACTTAGTTCTTTCTCTGATTGAGGATCTGCAAAGTGCACATCTCCCCATGAATTGAGAATTTAATTCTCATTGGGTTGAGATCCTGCCGTGCAGATCTAAAACACAGAGGAGGAACTGAGTTTAGAGAATTTAATTCTCACAAAAATGATAGGAATTCAATTCCTTTGAGATAAAGTTAGGGTTTAACCCTATGTTATGGGAATTTAATTCCTTCAAAATGAAAAGAACTGGGGTTTAACCCTAACTGAGAACATAATTCTCTCAAACTCACAGGAATTTAATTCCTTTAAGAAAAGAAACCAGGGATTAACCCTTTTAAGAAAATAATTCTTCAGAAGTTTGGGGTTTAACCCTATGAACAGAACTTTAATGCATACAGAGACCCACAGAATAAAACTCTGAAGTAGGCACCTCACGTTTTACCACGTGACTCCTGCGAAGATGTATAAAAGAGAACTTTGAGGCAACGCCTCACGTGCCCCACGTGACCCCTGAAGCATACAAAGAAAACGTAAGACAAACAGAGACTCTGGGGTGCCCTCACGTGTCACCACGTGACCCCTAATGAGTATTCTAATAAACCAGAGCATGAGCCCCCATCACGTTCCCGCACGTGATAGCTTTCAGGACTAAAAGTGTTAAACACTTATCTATAAAACAAAATAAAGAGAGGAAGGGCGCTCTCACGTGTTACCACGTGACCCCTTTTGCTTTAGTGTTTAACACTAAATTGAAACCTCTGTATCCAGTGTTTAACACTGATTCTCCTTAGTGTTTAACACTAATTCAGAAAATTTTATTTGCAGTGTTTAACACTGATTTTCTTAGTGTTTAGCACTAATTTGAAAGTTCTTTTTCCAGTGTTCAACACTGATTATCTTTTAGTGTTTAACACTAACTGGTCAACCTCATTCCCAGTGTTCAACACTGTTGGTCTCTAGTGTTTAACACTAGCTTTAGCCCAATTGGCTAAGTTTCCAGAGGCAAAGCCCCTCCTTCAAGGAATTAACAGAGGGCCAATATTCCAGATACAATTGGACTTAGCCCAAGATGGCCATAAGCCCTCAATTCAAACTTAATTGGGCCAATGGGCTCATAATATAATAATTGATCCTAGTTTCCAAATTGGACTGCAGATCACTTAATCTACCACGGTTTAAGGGTACATCTCTTCAGTCCTTTGATACTTGGCGTTGTAATTCCTCGACGTCTTCAAAGAGGTGACGGGTCCCGATAACCACATACATTGATACGGACTGCGGGGTCCTTAAACTCATGGACTACGACGTCCTTAACCTTGACCGTGATGTCTTAAAACTAACATTGGACTGTGGAGTCCTTAAATCCACGGACTACGACGTCCTTAACCTTGACCGTAATGTCTTAAAACTAACATCGGACCGTGGATTCCTTA
Source organism: Agapanthus africanus (assembly GCA_030015575.1). Lineage (NCBI taxonomy): Eukaryota > Viridiplantae > Streptophyta > Magnoliopsida > Asparagales > Amaryllidaceae > Agapanthus > Agapanthus africanus. The sequence continues at coordinate 617,406,819 of CM057341.1, forward strand.
AATTCACGGACTACGACGTCCTTAACCTTGACTGCGATGTCTTAAAACTAACATCGGACTGTGGAGTCCTTAAATCCGTGGACTACGACATCCTTAACCTTGACCGCAACGTCTTAAAACTAACAATGGACCGCAATGTCCTTAAACTACCTATTGACCGCAACGTCACTAAACTAAACAACAGGGCTCCCCCCTTTATTGCTCTTTTGTTGGATCTAAACGATCCCGTTAAGTTGATCTTAGTCTAAAACTAGACTAACGTATCCTTAACAAACGTTTAAGTTGATCTTAGTCCCAAATGAGGCTAACGTATCCTTAAACACAACCCCCAAACACAAATCTAAGAAAGATATGGATTTGGACTAGTCCACGTCCTACGGGCGACGACATCACTCAGTCTCCGTATACAATCCACGGGCAACCAAACACAAATCAAACACACACGACATGAAGTGACCATCTGGAGAAGGAGAAAGTTGTTACCACAATGCGGTAGCGTAATTAACTGCAGGGGCTTGCGCCTGCAGGGAAGAGCATCCCCACAATCAAAAAACCCCTCAAGCGAGGGGGAATCTGACGAAGTCTGCTACATCGGACGCATCCGTTTAAACCTTCGATACATGGTGCCATAAATCAACTTGGCATCTTCGGAGAGGTGAACGGATAGCACTAATTAGCATTTGCCCCGAATCTCGGGCAAGATGTCCCTGCGTCGCGCCGCCATTCGGAGGGGAACAAGTGTTACCAGTAGTTTCTCGACCCGTTATGAGCCTCACATCGACACGACTTATCGGTTACTGGGGTCTGACGTATACCACCCCGAGACTTGATATGCGACATATCAGACGAAGAGACCGGACTGTACGGGAGTGTTACTGATTGGATTCACAGGAGAATGTACAGGCTAGCTTGTCGATCTTCTGATCGCTCAATACCTGGGTGGCTGTTACGTTTAGCTGACCGCTTGCAGCTTTTGGGTGTTTGATATGATCATCACTGTCAGTGTATATGCCCTAGAGGCCATTACTGTATCATACTAGTATGTATATTACTTGATGGAAGCTTGGGATATTCACAGTTGTATATACAATCTTGCTCGAAATGGTAGTATGCTACTTGGTTTGTCTCTACTTCAATATGTGCATGTGTTTCTTTTAGCATATAACTTATATACATATTAGTAGAGCCCTTAGGATCTTTGCTTGATTACCAGCGTTGTGATGGCGCTCACACTCGTGAGGGCTGGGTAATCCATAAGCACATCCTTATACAGGTCCCTAGTCGTTGGACTATCGAGACAGGGCATCGATACTCCGGAGTAGACTAGCGTATGCGCTTCTCATTCCAGCGTGGGAGACGGTCTGTCCCACAGCCGTCAGTACGTCGTACTTGAGATAGTATGCGGGTGCTCGTTAGGTTATGAGTATACTGGATAGGACTCGTCGGGAACTGTTGGTTGGTATTATACCTATCGTCAGTTATCAGTTCCCAGGTGACATGAGTACAGCTTAGTCCGCTGACTTAACACTGTCACTTCACCTCGAGTGTGTTCCCACTGCACTTTGATCACTACCCTACCACGGCTCAAAGGAGTCGTGCAAAAAGGTAGTAGTTGGATGCAGTCCCGAAGCTCTTAGAGGCAGTGACGGTTAGACAGGATTCGTCTCTCCCGGTATTGGGGGTTGACATCGCGCTGTGTCTAGGAGAGCCATTACACGAGTAGTCCCTGGCCAGGGCAAGCGAGATATACTGGTAGGTTTCCTGTGTGGGTGTTCTGGGCTTCACTCCGACACGACTTGTACCGCTATTAGGGGACTAACGTTTACCGTCCCCTAGGCCCGCCATGCGATGTATCAGACGAACAGACCGGACTGTACGGAGACTGTCACATTCAGGCTCAGTAGGAGTTCAGATGTGGTTCACCTCGTTAGTCTTCTTATCGGAATCTACCTGGGGACCGTTACGTACAGCTAGTGCCGCTTGCGGTCTGTGGTTAAACCCACTGCCAGCGTAGTGTCGAGTCTTTAGAGTCCCACACAGAGGGCTATTCGCCTTTAGGCAAAATGAGTAGAGGTCGCATGGTTTTGCGACAGGGTTCGTTCACATCCGTGCACTTGTGCACGTTTGTTGTCCGGACAGCATATACTAGCGGGCTTTGGTTTAAACCGGATCCTAGTATATGATTTGGGATTGGTTTTATCTCTTTGTGTTCGTGTTCCTCGGAACATGAATGCGGGTGTGTATGCACAGTTGATCGAGGCGGAGGAAGAGTTTTTTCATTGGGGTTTTGGAACGGGTGTGTATGCACAGTTGACAGTCGTATTTTTCCAAACCCTAATGATCTTGTGATTTATCAATTAATAATATTAATTAAATGAAATTGTGTCATGGTTGGGCTTGTTGACTTGTTGACCAAGGTTGACTAGTTGATTAGGTTTGAAACTTTGACCATCATCATTGGCTTTTTAGATGCTCTTTGATCTTTGCAATATCATTTATGGTGATATGATAATGGTCTATTCAAACTAACCATCACCTTTTCATTTTTGATTAATATTATTTTGATAAATCACTTATATTTTGTTATGGTTGTAAAAACCATTTCATTCTATCATATTCACTCTCTCTCCTCTTTTCTTCTTCCTCCTCCTCTAGTTCAAGGAGATTCATTCTCATGTGTTGAGAAACCTCTCCTTGAGATAAAAACACCCTAAACCATTCTCTACTCACTCTAGGGTTGAAGGTCTAGCAAGCCAAAGACCTTAGTTCTCTCAAAGTTCGAGAAAGGAGCCCAAGGTTGAACCCTCAGGTGGATCCATCTTTGACGAAAGAAGGCGACGAGGAAAGCACCATCCAACCTTTACAAAGGTTTCAAGAAGAAGGAGTTCAAGTGAGGTATAACATCTTTTCCGAGTAGCTAACTCTCTTTAGCTTGGTAGCTAGTTTTGTTTAGAAAAGATCCCGACTTTTGTTAGTCCATGTTGCCTAATGCGCTAAAAATTTGATTTTTATACCGTTTCCGCCTCCCCGCAAGAACCGGGGTCGGCAACGTGGACTTACAGTGGTATCAGAGCCTAACTAAACATAAACTAGCTAGGTAGTAAAGTGTATGGAAGTTCGAATCGGAAAAATCGAAAAACCGAGTTTTCAAAACCCTAAGTTTCTGTTAAAATCTTTTCTATTTAAAACAAAATATATCATACTCCAAAAATCATCTCAGGGTTTTGTGAAGAAAGCCACCAAAAACGATCCAGAGATTCGACCAAAGAGCCGCGGTTCCGCGGCAATAGCAAGCTATTGCCGCGCAACCGCGGCCGTCTTGGCTCGGCTCTGGGTCGATTTTGGTGCAGTGTCTTTCTGGCTTGGTTTTAGGATTTTTAAGATGGTTTATATGTGCCCAGATTTTCCAGAATTGAAATTTATTTTTGGGGGCCTATAAATCCGTATTTTTTATCGAACTTCACTACACTTTGACTAAAGGGTTATATCTGTGATGTTTATATGTATCGAACATCGGCTAATCGCTATATGTCGATTAGTCGGGGTTATACATATCTGTGATCTGTGTTTGATGTTGGTATGTGTATATGAATGTGTTGGATTGTCGCGGGTGAATAGCCGGGGTGGATGTGAGATGAGTGTTTTTTTCTCTTTCATTCATTGTAACATGTAAATTGATGTAATATTATTATTTGTTTGGCCGCACAACCGGGTCGGGGTTGTAGCCGTCATTGTATAATTTTTTTTACTGTTTTTGCTCCTAGGATAGACCCATGGAGGGGGTGCACAAACTACCGGGTATCTCGAAGTGCTGAGTGGCCTACTCACGGTGTTGAGGGAGGTTGCTTCGCTTCGGGTACTTGGCGGGTAGTTTGCCGCACCCGTAGGGGTCTTGGGCGGGGTATTTGGCTATTCACCACGACCGTGTAATCCTCTTTTCATTGCAGGCTCGAACGGATTGCGGATTTCTAGTATATCCAATGTATTCATCTGTGATCTGTAATGTCTATCATTGCTATATATTTATATATGATAACTATTTAGGCGTTTCTTATGTTTTACAGCCACGCTAGCCCAGCCCCCGCTCTGTCGTTAATTAAGTAACCTAACGGGTGATGACGGGGCCCCGTGGCGAATGCGAATGGCATAAGCATACGTCATATTTTGGTTGTTTTCTGCAATGGTAGGATTAAATGATGGGACGCATTAAAAGAATTAATGCAAGAAAATAAACCAAGTAAAATTCGATTGGAACACTTTGAAAACCACTAGGTTCTTTTCAAAACTAAACTTTTAAACGCGGAGCTTGAACCACTCCTTTTAAAAGTGTTAGTTATATGTATGCCCTAGAAGCCATTACTATACATAGGATGTATATTGTAGTGGATGCTGGGACATATATAGGGAGGACTTTCTTGCTCGACATGATAGTATGCTATCTGGTTGATCTTTACCTTAACGTGTACACTGATTGTCTCTCTGTTACATGTTGGTAAAGCCCTTAGGATGTGTACTTGACTACCTGGACTATGATGCAGATCATACAAGTGGGGACAGGGTAGTCCGTAAGTACATCCTTCAAAGTCCCTAGTCGTGGGTGTATCGAGACGGGGCATCGATATACCAGAGTAGACTAGCGTATACCTTCTCGACCCATACAGATGGGCGATGGATGATCCCATATCCATTGGTGTTTGACATCAGAGATGATATACGGGTGCTCAGTAGAGACTGGGTACACTGGACGGACTCGCCGAGAACTCCTAGATGGTATTATACCTCATGTCAGATGGCAGTTCTCTGGTGACACTGGTACAGAGTAGTCTGTTGACCCGAGATCGTCATAGAGTCTTGTGTGGTTCCCACCGTGCTTTGATTTCCATCTTACCACGTCCAAGAGGGCGTGCAAAACGGTGGTTTTTGGGTACAGTCCCGAATCACATGGAGGCAATGAGCGATAGGAGGGGATTCGTCTCTCCCGGTATAGGGAGTTGATGTTGCGCTGTGTTCGATTGGCTATAACAGGAAATCCCTGGCCAGGGTTGCTAAGATTTACTGGTAAGTGTTACCTGTAGTTTCTCGAAATGTTATAGACCTCATATCGACACAACTTATCGAGCTATTGGGGTCTGACGTTTACCACCCCTAGGCGAGATATGCGACATATCAGACGATCAGACCGGACTGTACGGTAGTGTTACTGGTTGGATTCACTGGAGTGTGAGCGGGCTTGCTCGTCGATCTTCAGATCGCTCAATACCCGGGTGGCCGTTACGTTTAGCAGACCGCTTGCGGCTTGTGGGTGTTTGATATGATCATCACCTGCTGCCGGCGTATTGACGAGTCTTTAGAGTCCTACACAGAGGTTTCCTGGCTCAAGCGAAACGAAATAGGAGCGCATATGAGATATGTGCGGGACCGAGAATAATGCGTGTATGTGATACCGTATTTCATTCTCGCGATGAATGTGTCGAATGGTTGTATGCGATATAACCTAGTTATCGAATCAAGGATTGATTCGATAAGCCGATACATTGTATACTAGTCGGTTGTGTGCGACATGACCGGATCATTGAATCAAGTGTTGATTTAATGATTTAATGCATAATTATATATTTGATATATTACTTTGTATTAACTAGTATTGGTTCACTTTAAATGGATTTTCTCACTTGGTTTGAGCACATTGTATATGTGATATACATTTGTATATTTGATTGTATCATGTTTGATGATACATGATTGTTTAAGTGTATGTTAAGATTAAACCATGGTTATGTGATGGTTAGGGTTATGTTTTTATTTACTTACTCATTTATTTATTTATTTATTTCATTTTGGCAAAAGAAAGGAAATGGTGGCTAGCTTTGTTTTACATTGAAACTTCATGAAGGTTTGAAAAGTCCACCATTTTTGTTTCATGCCTAACCTAACCATTGACCTAACCCTAGTTTAATCTCTACACTTGACCATGGTTCATTATATGATAAGTATTGATTTTCTTTTCAATATTAATTAACTTATCATATTCATTATCTTCTTCTTCTTCTTCATCTTCAAAGAAGAAACCTTCACTTCATCAATGGTGGATTGATGAAATGAGTGAGAAATCCAATTCTAAAGTGAACCCACTTCCTATTTCTTCATCCTCTACCTCTTGCCAAGTAGTATAAGGTGTTTCCTTCACAAGTTTTCATGGCTTGGTGAAGGTGGAGCTTGATCTAGCGATGCCTCGACGTAGATCATCTTCGGAACGAAGCCGACGACCTTGCCCGCTCTTTCTCCGATGAAGCCGACGCTAGAACCCGGATTTTGATTTGGACAGCGGAGAGGACTTCATCACGGAGCCGTGGAGGTGAAGGACCGGATCTACAAAGGTTGTATTTCCGTTCTTTTAGTTTAGATGTAAACTAGTTACTTTGTCGCCTAGAAATCTAGCCAGCGATCCGTAGTCGGGTTTCTCGGCACCGTTAAAATTAGAAATTGGCATGGTTGATGCCTTGTGAGACCTCTTGGGAGTGCCTAGGAACCCTACAGTGGTATCAGAGCCTAGCTAGAGCCTTAGGCGAACTCTAGACGCAATTTGAAGTCCGAACGAACCGAAACCCCAAAATTTCCATGCTCTCTGGACATTTTCTAAAATCGTGGTTTTTTCCAGATTAAAAATATGCCGAAAACACATCAGGAATATATAAGAGTTACTATGAAATTCGGCCGCCTAATTCCACATTTTCACCGCGTTTCCGCCGCATGAGCAAGGCTCATGCGGCGGTTCCGCGGCCGTACGGCCACAGTGTGTAAATCATTTTGCACAGTAATTCGTATTTTCTTGTGGTGATTTTTCTGGGTATTTTTAAAATTTATTCAAGAGTTGAATTTTCTGGAGTTGTTTTGGGGATTCGGTGTTTTGATCGGAGTATCAAATTTTGTCTGTGTGGCTTTCCGGATAATTTTTTGAATATGTTAAAAAGTTCGACCGGATATAAATTCCCAATTTTTCCCCTGTCGGGAAATTTCCAAGTGTTGGATTTTTCCGTAGTTTAAAGACGTTCTAAGTAGTGCAAGTAACGCGATGGACCCTCTAGAAGACAACAAACCTTAACTCGATTATGTGACCGTCTTGAACTGCCCTTTGAACCTTCGGGTTTGGGACAGTACGACGTGCCACATGTGAGGCGTTGGCTTGACCCTTCTACGGCTGGACCGTTGGTACTGAGGCACGAACTGAATGTTTTTAGACTTGTTTCATGTGTTGACCTGTATCGGGAAAACTTGGGTGTTCGAATGTTCGATCGGAAAGTTTAACATTTTCGGTTTATCTGGAATGGGATACAATAATTGGAATTCACAAAAAGTTATGAGATAACTGAATGAATGTTATAAACATAGCAGTTTAGTCTCACTTGATCGGTTGCCACGGAATTTTGATGTGATCAAAAGTCCGTCGCAATCACGTAGCGTACGCGGATACTCGCCGGGTAAACTTAATAGACAGCCTCACTCTATAGCCCCGACCAAGTGACTGTAGGAGAACCCCATCGCCGAAAGCATCCGTTCGGGTGCTCGCGGTAGCGGTGTTCCGCCTTGGTGCACTTCGTCGAAGGTATCGGGGGTGCGGCCGTCTACTGAAGTTTGCGACGAGCATTCGATCAGGATGTCGGGAATCTTGTTGAATTACCCGACTTGATATTGAAAAGTGTTTTCGATAATGAGACTAAAATGCGGGGTTTATAATTGTTAGGCATGCGATGTCTAAGAAATTCATTTGGTCAGGCATGCGATGTCTGAGGTGGTTGCGGATTCCAACTGTTGTAGTTTTACACTTTCTTTTCTGTGACCGTAAGTGTAATATGTGATATCGCCGGTTTCGTTGCTATATGTCAACGACAATTGGGATGCGCATATATACTTACGTTGATGACATGTGATGTTATGTGTTGCTGGATATGTTATATTGGATCGTCGTGTTTGAATAGCCGGGGTTTTTTTTATGTGAGATGAGTGTTTTTCATTTTCATTCATGTAAAAACTTGTATGTAATATTCTTTTATTTGGGGCGCTTCCAGGTTGCGGAATTTGTCACCGTTGTTGTATATTATTTACTTTTCCGCACTAGGATAGACCCAAGGAGGAGGGCACAAGTAACCGGATTCTGGAGTCCAGTGGGAGACCAACTCGAGGAGTCGAGTCCGGGTCTCCTAACTCCAGAATTGGTAGGGTTGCTTGCCGCTCTCGTAGGGGTCTAGGGGTGTGGGTTTGGCTATTCATCGCGACCGTGGAATCCGTGTTTTATACTGGCTCGTATTGAAAACACGGACGTCCTAGTATATCCAATATTTCATATGATTCTTCTGCTGCGATATCTGTGATGTGATCATGTGATGTTCTATGATAGATACAGTATATAGTATATATGATATATTATATAGGCGTTACTTATGTTTTACACCCGCGCTAGCCCTGCCCCGCTCTGCCGTTAGTTACCTAACCTAACGGTGCACGAGGGGACATCGAGGCGAATGCGGATGGCATAAGTGTACGTCGTATTTATCTGTGATGTTTAGGTACTTAAATGATGGGACTTAATTAATGTGATTAATGAAATAAAAGAAACCTAAAGATGTTGTAGAATCGAATTTCAAAATAAAACAGGTAGCTACAGTTCTTGCTTTGCACAGCGGTATATACGATATATCCTGCACCTTATTCGATGAGGAAAGGACCGAGATCCCTTCACCGGGAGTGACTCCTTTAGCAATAACTGGCAGATGCTACACACTCGGTTTGTCTTTTGATTGCTTTTAAGAGTTTTTGCTTTGCACAGTGATATATGTGATATATCCCGCACCTCATTCGACGAGGAAAGGACCGACGATCCCTTCACCGGGAGTGACTCCTTTAGCAAAACTAGAAAAGCCTCAAAAGCACTCCATTTTAAAATCATTTGATTCTACAACGATATCAAGTTCATTACGCAATAGGTTTTTAGAAAAACCTGTCGTAGCCCTTCGTCATTTCAGATAAGTACTAGTTAGTATTCGTGCTACGTTTGTTGACCTCTGTCAAGGCGTAGTGTGCGGTAGCTGATTAGTGCTTTTCTGCATAAGCATATGATGTGATTGATTTAGGGTAGTCGTGCGACCTTGTTGACCTCTGTCAAGGGTCATGCGGGTGGGTTTACTTCAATCAGGAAATGACGGGTTGAACTTGACTAGCAGCCTATGGTTTGTTGACCTCTGTCAAGGTCATAGGACGCTAGGGGCAAAATATTATCGGGAATTTCAAGTGTTGAAATTTGCAATGAGATTGCATACCTTCTATGAGATAGTTAGATCCCGATACCCGCTGTGAGTAAGTGTTACTCCTGGGAGAGTTTTATACATTACAATTAGCCGATCAAGTAGGTGTCTAGAAAGGTGTCAACGGGGTTACGCCTCTGGAAAAACGAGGTTTACATTAATTAGGTTCGTGCGAAAGCACGGGGGACCTCCCTCAAAGTACCGACACTGGCCTGGCTGAAAGATTGGCGAACTTGTAGTGTGTAATTAATCCCGGCTAGTCTTTCCTTTTAGGGTTTGAAGGATGATTTGATAAAAAGCAGTGGGAGCCATCCTGATTAGATAAAATAATAACCAATCTATTCTTACAAGAGCGCACGCTGAGTGTTTTCTTCTCTCTCTCTCCAGGTAGCGACCATATCACGCCTTAATCAAGATAATATTACGGATTATTGACCGAACCCGCTTGTTATACTGAGCTGGGGAACGTTGGTCCCGCTCCAACTTATAATTATTATAAGACAGAGCAGGAAATTGGGGATTACCAGAATTCCCGTACCGCCCAAACGAAGAGAGTGCATGCTGATGCATCATCTTCGGGTGTGTTCATTATACAGAACTGTTTCTCAGTATCCTCCGCATCCTTGGTGTATGATACCGGATTAGGATCCCAGATATGTAATCTTTTACATAGGGCTACAAAAGGGTAGAAAAACTGAGAACGGGTGATAAGTTTTATGAGGCAGAAAATGTAGGGTTCCTAGGCACCCTAATGAGTTCTCACATGGCATCGAACATGCCAAATTAAAATTTTAACGGTGCCGAGAGACCCGACTACGGATCGTTTGCTAGAAAACTAGGCGAAAAAGCTAACTAGTTAACACTTAACAACAAGATACGGAAATACAACCTTTGTAGATCCGGTGTTCCACCTCCATAGCTCCGCAACGAGGTCCTCTCCGCTGTCCAAATCAAATCCGGGCTCAAGCGTCGGCTTCGTCGGAGAATGGGCAAGCTAGGTCGTCGATGTCCATGCCGAAGATGATCTACGTCGAGGCATCGCTAAATCAAGCTCCACCTTCAATAAGTCCAAAAACTTGTGAAGAGAACACACTCTACTACTTGGCAAGAGGTAGAGGATGAAGAAATAGGAAGTGGGTAGACTTTAGAATTGGATTTCTCACTTGTTTCCATCAATCACCATTGATGAAGTGAACTTTCTTCATGTGAAGAAGATGAAGAAGAAGAAGAAAGAAATATGATAAGTTCATTGAAAAAGAAAAGAAAATCAATTCTTATCATATTAGAACCATGGTCAAGTGTAGAGAATTAACCAAGGTTAGATTAATGGTTAGGGTTTAAGATGAAGACAAGAATGGTTACAAAGTCAAAGCTTCATGAAGCTTCAACTAAACTCCAAAATTAGCAACCATTCTTTTCTTATCTATTCAAAATAAATAAATAAATAAATAAATAAGTAATAAAAAGAAAACCCTAATCATTAGTTTAAAAATGGCTTAATTCATTACACTTAACTATAGTTAAACATGTATCATCAAACATGATACAATCAAGTGTACGAAAGTATATCACATATACAATGTGCACAAACCAAGTGAGAAAATCCGTTTAAAGTGAACCAATACTAGTTAGTGCAAAGTAATATATCAAATATATAATTATGCATTAAATCATTAAATTAACACTTGATTCAATGATCCGGTCATGTCGCACACAACCGACTAGTATTCAATGTATCGGCTTATCGAATCAATACTTGATTCGATACCTAGGTTATATCGCATACAACCATTCGATACAATCATCGCGAGAATAGAATATGGTATCACATACACGCATTATTCTCGGTCCCGCACATATCTCATATGCGCTCCTATTTCGTTTCGCTTGAGCCAGGAAACCTCTGTGTAGGACTCTAAAGACTCGTCAATACGCCGGCAGCGGATGATGATCATATCAAGCATCCACAAGCCACAAGCGGTCTGCTAAACGTAACGGCCACCCGGGTATTGAGCGATCAGAAGATCGACGAGCAAGCCCGCTCACACTCCTGTGAATCCAACCAGTAACACTACCGTACAGTACGGTCTGATCGTCTGATATGTCGCATATCTTGCCTAGGGGTGGTAAACGTCAGACCCCAATAGCTCGATAAGTCGTGTCGATATGAGGCTCATAACGGGTCGAGAAACTACTGGTAACACTTACCAGCAATTCTCTGAGCAGCCCTGGCCAGGGACTTCCTGTTATAGCCAATCGAACACAGTGCAACATCAACTCCCTATACCGGGAGAGACGAATCCCCTCCTATCGCTCATTGCCTCCATGTGACTCGGGACTGTACCCAAAAACCACCGTTTTGCACGCCCTCTTGGACGTGGTAAGATGGAAATCAAAGCACAGTGGGAACCACACAAGACTCTATGACGATCTCGGGTCAGCAGACTACTCTGTACCAGTGTCACCAGAGAACTGCCATCTGACGTGAGGTATAATACCATCTGGGAGTTCTCGGCGAGTCCGTCCAATGTACCCAGTCTCTACTGAGCACCCGTATATCATCTCTGATGTCAAACACCAATGGATATGGGATCATCCATCGCCCATCTGTATGGGTCGAGAAGGTATACGCTAGTCTACTCTGGTATATCGATGCCCCGTCTCGATACACCTACGACTAGGGACTTTGAAGGATGTACTTATGGACTACCATGTCCCCACTAGTATGATCCGCATCATAGTCCAGGTAGTCAAGTACAGATCCTAAGGGCTTTACCAACATGTAACAGAGAGATAATCAGTATACACGTTAAGGTAAAGATCAACCAGATAGCATACTATCATGTCGAGCAAGAAAGTCCTCCCTATATATGTCCCAGCATCCACTAAAATATACATCCTATGTATAGTAATGGCCTCTAGGGCATACATATAACTAACAATCTCCCACTTGCACTAGGGCCATCTGATAGCAGTGGTTGTAGCATCTCATACTCAACCATCCCATAAAAGTCTCTCTCTGGGAACAGGCCTTTGTGAGTGGATCCGCTGTGTTGTCCTCTGAGTCTACTCTCCAAACCTCGATCACCCTGGAGATCAGCTATCTCCATGATCAGGTGATACTGCCTTAGAATATGTCTGGATCACTGATGGGACGGGCGTTCCTTGGCATAAGCCACAACTCCATTGTCACACAATGGGAGGAACAAAGTTCATCTCATGAACTAATATACACCCAAACATCCTCTTTGGTAGCATCTTAAGTAGCGATGTATCGTGCCTTTATCGTCTAGTATGTCACGGTATCTAGCTTGGAACTCTTCCAACATACCGTCCCTTTACTGAGGGTAAAGATAATGCCTGCGACTGACACTCAGTCGTCATTATCACCCTGGAACCCTTCCAGTGATTCTCCCCAGGATCGGTTGATACCGTCTCACTACAACTAGTGAGAGTCCTAACATCCAATTAGATCTATCTCATAGATCCAAACACCAGGATTTAGGAGGTATCATTTTGATCCTATATGGAGAATCATTGTGATAAGCGGAGATTGACCGAGCGTAGCATAGGAAACTCCTTTCCCATCAAGAGTATGTTATCCACGTACTCTACGAGGATCATCACCATACTCCCTACTACCTTTTTGTATATACAAGGTTCATCTACCATTTTGATGATGTCAAACTCTTTGACCGCTTCATCAAAACAGATGTTCCAACTCCGCGATGCCTGCTTTATCCTATAAAGCATCTTGCACACGTTTCCGCTGCTCCCACTGTCTACGAAGCCCTCTGGCTGTGTACTTATAGACACTCTCTTCTAAACTTCATTTAGAAAAGCTGTCATGACACCCAACTACCAGATATCGCAGTCATGGTATGTAGCCGTGACAAGTAGGATCTGGATGGACTTAAGCTTGGTTACTTGAAAAAGGTTTCATCATAATCCATGCCTGGTAAATGATGCAAACTTTTAACAAGTCTAGCTTTGAAAGTCTTAACTTTTCCATGTACACCAAGTAATCTTCTCAAGATTTACTTGCTCCTGATGGGGATTTAACCCTTCAGATATAGCAGCTAAAGTCCATACTTTGCTGGTGTATAAGGATTCCATCTCAGATCACTAAGCATCCAGCCATTCTTACAGAGTCTTACTCCTGATGGCCAGCTCGAAGCTAGTTGGGTCATCATCTCATGATGCAATCTTCGCTCCCACTGTCACAGAGAAACCGAAGTATCTCTCAGGTGGGTGAGAAACTCTACTAGATCGGCGGAGAGGCTGAGGTTCGTTGGAATCTACTGAATCCTTTGGTTCTATCAAATCATCAGCTGTAGTTTGTATGGTTGGAACTTTTCCAGTTCTACATTACAGATCTTGCCTCGAGCTTGTCCGGATTTTGCTTTTAGACATAGGCCGGACAACCCTAAATCTTAACTAGCTTAAGACATGGGCTCTTCCCTTTCCATATCACATATGAAATGGTAGGCAACTGATTTGATTGGAACCCTATTCAATAGGTATGCAGCTTCTCAAGTGCATAACTCCCTAAAAGGAAATAGGCAACTCAGTAGTACTCATCATAGAGCGCACCTTATCATATAGGGTGTGATTGCTCCGCCCCGATATACCATCGTGCTATGGTGTATACAGAGGAGTAATGCTGAGAGAGAATCTCATTCTCCTTTAGAATATTCCAGGAATTCCATGCACAAGTATTCTCCTCCCTGATCTCATCATAGGACATAATACTTATACCCGTATTTTGGTTCTCTACTTCTCGCTTATATTCTGTGAATATCTCAAAAGGTTCGGACTTGTGTTTCAACAGGAACATAGGTCTGAATCTTGAGAGATCATCAGAGAACGTAATGAAGTATAAAGAACCAGTCTTGGCAAGTGTAGACAGGGGACCTACATACATCAATATGTATCATCCCAAGAGTTCATTAACTCTTTCTCTGTTTCCAGTAAACGGAGCTATGGTCATCTTATCTTTGTGACATGACTGGCGAGTTTCACAAGATGTAAATTCAAACTGATTTAAATATGCATCTAAATGTAACTCCAGCTAGTCGGGTTACATTGATATGACCTAGTCTACAATGCCTCAAGAAGGATTCGTTCATTTCTGAACTCTTCCTCTTGTGTGTGTTCCGTATACTTAGAACTGTAGTTTGATTTAGAACATCAATGCTTTTAGATAACGTGCCTGAACCGATCAACTTTTGATATAGGAAATGTTCAAAACATTATCCAACAATACAAAATTTTATCGTTTCTTTACTTATAAAGAGACTGATATGATTTTGTATATCAGGTTCGGTATCTAATAACATTCGTTCAGAATCAATGTATTGGTAATACAGGGTGACAGTGACCAACAGACTTGGCTGCAACTCTTGCCCCGTTTTCTGCCTCATGAAACTTATCACCCGTTCTCAGTTCTCTACCTTTCTGTAGCCCTATATAACAGATTACATATCTGGGATCCTGATCTGGTATCACATACCTAGGACGTAAAGGATACTGAGAAACAGTTCTCTGTAATGAACACACCCGAAGATGATGCATCAGCATGCACTCTCTTCGTTTGGGCGGCACGGGAATTCTGGTAATCCCCAATTTCCTGCTCTGTCTTATAACAATTATAAGTTGGAGCGGGACCAACGTTCCCCAGCTCAGTATAACAAGCGGGTTCGGTCAATATTCCGTATTATTATCTTGATTAAGGCGTGATATGGTCACTACCTGGAGAGAGAGAGAAGAAAACACTCAGCGTGCGCTCTTGCAAGATCAGATTGGTTTTTATTTTATCTAATCAGGATGGCTCCCACTGCTTTTTATCAAATCTTCCTTCAAACCCTAAAAGGAAAGACTAGCCGGGATTAATTACACACTACAAGTTCGCCAATCTTTCAGCCAGGCCAGTGTCGGTACTTTGAGGGAGGTCCCCCGTGCTTTCGCACGAACCTAATTAATGTAAACCTCGTTTTCCAAGAGGCGTAACCTCGTTGACACCTTTCTAGACACCTACTTGATCGGCTAATTGTAATGTATAAAACTCTCCCAGGAGTAACACTTACTCACAGCGGGTATCGGGATCCAACTATCTCATAGAAGGTATGCAATCTCATTGCAAATTTCAACACTTGAAATTCCCGATAATATTTTGCCCCTAGCGTCCTATGACCTTGACACAGGCCAACAAACCATAGTCCGCTAGTCAAGTTCAACCCGTTATTTTCTGATTGAATTAAACCCACCCGCACGACCCTTGACGCAGGCCAACAAAGTCGCACGACTACCCTAATCCAATCACATCATATGCTTATGCAGATAAACACCAGTTAGCTACCGCACACTACGCCTTGACGCAGGCCAACAAACGTAGCACGAATATTAACTACTACTTATCTGAAATGACGGAGGGCTACGACAGGTTTTTCTGAAAACCTATTGCGTAATGAACTTGATATCGCTGTAGAATCAAATGATTTTAAAATGGAGTGCTTTTGAGGCTTTTTTAGTTTTGTTAAAGGAGTCACTCCCGGTGAAGGGATCGTCGGTCCTTTCCTCGTCGAATGAGGTGCGGGATATATCATATATATCACTGTGCAAAGCAAAAACACTTAAAAGCAATCAAAAGACAAACCGAGTGTGTAGCATCTGCCAGTTATTGCTAAAGGAGTCACTCCCAGTGAAGGGATCTCGGTCCTTTCCTCATCGAATAAGGTGCAGGATATATCGCATATACCGCTGTGCAAAGCAAGAACTGTAGCTACCTGTTTTATTTTGAAATTCGATTCTACAACATCTTAGGTTTCTTTTATTTCATTAATCTCATTAATGAAGTCCCATCATTTATGTACCTAAACATCACAGATAAATACGACGTACACTTATGCCATCCGCATTCGCCTCGATGTCCCCTCGTGCACCGTTAGGTTAGGTAACTAACGGCAGAGCAGGGCAGGGCTAGCGCGGGTGTAAAACATAAGTAACGTCTATATAATATATCATATATAATATATACTGTATCTATCACAGAACATCATATGATCACATCACAGATATCGCAGCAGAAGAATCATATGAAATATTGGATATGCTAGGACGTCCGTGTTTTCAATACGAGCCAGTATAAAACACGGATTCCACGGTCGTGATGAATAGCCAAACCCACACCCCTAGAACCCTACGAGAGCGGCAAGCAACCCTACCATTTCTGGAGTTAGGAGACCCGGACTCGACTCCTCGAGTTGGCCTCCCACTGGACTCCAGAACCCGGTTACTTGTGCCCTCCTCCTTGGGTCTATCCTAGTGCGGAAAAGTAAATAATATACAAACGGTGACAACTTCCGCAACCTGGAAGCGCCCCAATAAAAGAATATTACATACAAGTTTTTACATGAATGAAAATGAAAAACACTCATCTCACATAAAAAACCCCGGCTATTCAAACATGACGATCCAATATAACATATCCAGCAACACATAACATCACATGTAATCAACGTAAGTAAATATGCGCATCCCAATTGTTGTTGACATATAGCAACGAAACCGGCGATATCACATATTACACTTACGGTCACAGAAAAGAAAGTGTAAAACTACAACAGTTGGAATCCGCAACCACCTCAGACATCACATGCCTGACCAAATGAATTCCTTAGACATCGCATGCCTAACAATTATAAACCCCGCATTTTAGTCTCATTATCGAAAACACTTTTCAATACCAAGTCGGGCAATTCAACAAGATTCTCGACATCCTGATCGAATGCTCGTTGCAAACTTCAGTAGACGGCCGCACCCCTGATACCGTCAACGAAGTGCACCAAGGCGGAACACCGCTGCCGCGAGCACCCGAACGGATGCTTTCGGCGACGGGGTTCTCCTACAGTCACTTGGTCGGGGCTATAGGGCGAGGCTGTCTATTAAGTTTACCCGGCGAGTATCCGCGTACGCTACGTGATTGCGACGGACTTTTGATCACATCAAAATTCCGTGGCAACCGATCAAGTGAGACTAAACTGCTGTGTTTATAACATTCATTTAGTTATCTCATAACTCTTTGTGAATTCCAATTATTGTATCACATTCCGGATAAATAGAAAATGTGAAACTTTTCGATCGAACAATCGAACACCCAAGTTTTCCCAATACAGATCAACACATGAAATAAGTCTAACAACATTCAGTTCGTACCTCAGTACCAACGGTCCAGCCGTAGAAGGGTCAAGCCAACGCCTCACATGTGGCACGCCGTACTTCCCCAAACCCGAAGGTTCAAAAGGCAGTTCAAGACGGTCACATAATCGAGTTAAGGTTTGTTGTCTTCTAGAGGGACCATCGAGTTACTTGCACTACTTAGAACGTCGTTAAACTACGGAAAAATCCAACACTTGGAAATTTCCCGACAGGGGAAAAGTTGGGTATTTATATCCGGTCGAACTTTTTAACATATTCTAAAAATTTATCCGGAAAGCCACACAGACAAAATTCGATAATCCGATCGAACATTCGAATCCCCAAAACAACCCAGAAAATTCAACTCTTGAATAAATTTTAAAAATTCCCAGAAAATCCAGAAGAATTTATCAGGTATTACTGTGCAAACAGTAAGGGATAACGTCATGATTGGGCCGCTGATCCGCCGCAGAAGCCATGCTTCTGTCGCGGATCCGCCGCGAAAATTACTGTTCACCAGAAACTTTTTGCACCGTAATTCTTATTTTTCCCTGCTGAATTTTTTAGCAATTTTTAATTTGAAAAAACTCACTGTTTTCAAAAAAGTACAGAGAGCAAGATTGATTTGGTGTTTCGGGTTCGTTCGGACTTCAAATTCCGTCTGGACTTCGTCTAAGGCTCTAGCTAGGCTCTGATACCACTGTAGGGTTCCTAGGCACCCTAATGAGTTCTCACATGGCATCGAACATGCCAAATTAAAATTTTAACGGTGCCGAGAGACCCGACTACGGATCGTTTGCTAGAAAACTAGGCGAAAAAGCTAACTAGTTAACACTTAACAACAAGATACGGAAATACAACCTTTGTAGATCCGGTGCTCGACCTCCATAGCTCCGCAACGAGGTCCTCTCCGCTGTCTAAATCAAATCCGGGCTCAAGCGTCGGCTTCGTCGGAGAATGGGCAAGCTAGGTCGTCGATGTCCATGCCGAAGATGATCTACGTCGAGGCATCGCTAAATCAAGCTCCACCTTCACTAAGTCCAAAATCTTGTGAAGAGAACACACTTTACTACTTGGCAAGAGATAGAGGATGAAGAAATAGGAAGTGGGTAGACTTTAGAATTGGATTTCTCACTTGTTTTCATCAATCACCATTGATGAAGTGAACTTTCTTCATGTGAAGAAGATGAAGAAGAAGAAGAAAGAAATATGATAAGTTCATTGAAAAAGAAAAGAAAATCAATTCTTATCATATTAGAACCATGGTCAAGTGTAGAGAATTAACCAAGGTTAGATTAATGGTTAGGGTTTAAGATGAAGACAAGAATGGTTACAAAGTCAAAGCTTCATGAAGCTTCAACTAAACTCCAAAATTAGCAACCATTCTTTTCTTATCTATTCAAAATAAATAAATAAATAAATAAGTAATAAAAAGAAAACCCTAATCATTAGTTTAACCATGGCTTAATTCATTACACTTAACTATAGTTAAACATGTATCATCAAACATGATACAATCAAGTGTACGAAAGTATATCACATATACAATGTGCACAAACCAAGTGAGAAAATCCGTTTAAAGTGAACCAATACTAGTTAGTGCAAAGTAATATATCAAATATATAATTATGCATTAAATCATTAAATCAACAGTCGATTCAATGATCCGGTCATGTCACACACAACCGACTAGTATTCAATGTATCGGCTTATCGAATCAATACTTGATTCGATACCTAGGTTATATCGCATACAACCATTCGATACAATCATCGCGAGAATAGAATACGGTATCACATACACGCATTATTCTCGGTCCCGCACATATCTCATATGCGCTCCTATTTCGTTTCGCTTGAGCCAGGAAACCTCTGTGTAGGACTCTAAAGACTCGTCAATACGCCGGCAGCGGATGATGATCATATCAAGCATCCACAAGCCGCAAGCGGTCTGCTAAACGTAACGGCCACCTGGATATTGAGCGATCAGAAGATCGACGAGCAAGCCTGCTCACACTCCTGTGAATCCAACCAGTAACACTACCGTACAGTACGGTCTGATCGTCTGATATGTCGCATATCTTGCCTAGGGGTGGTAAACGTCAGACCCCAATAGCTCGATAAGTCGTGTCGATATGAGGCTCATAACGGGTCGAGAAACTACTGGTAACACTTACCAGCAATTCTCTGAGCATCCCTGGCCAGGGACTTCCTGTTATAGCCAATCGAACACAGTGCAACATCAACTCCCTATACCGGGAGAGACGAATCCCCTCCTATCGCTCATTGCCTCCATGTGACTCGGGACTGTACCCAAAAACCACCGTTTTGCACGCCCTCTTGGACGTGGTAAGATGGAAATCAAAGCGCAGTGGGAACCACACAAGACTCTATGACGATCTCGGGTCAACAGACTACTCTGTACCAGTGTCACCAGAGAACTGCCATCTGACGTGAGGTATAATACCATCTGGGAGTTCTCGGCGAGTCCGTCCAGTGTACCCAGTCTCTACTGAGCACCCGTATATCATCTCTGATGTCAAACACCAATGGATATGGGATTATCCATCGCCCATCTGTATGGGTCGAGAAGGTATACGCTAGTCTACTCTGGTATATCGATGCCCCTTCTCGATACACCCACGACTAGGGACTTTGAAGGATGTACTTATGGACTACCATGTCCCCACTAGTATGATCCGCATCATAGTCCAGGTAGTCAAGTACAGATCCTAAGGGCTTTACCAACATGTAACAGAGAGATAATCAGTATACACGTTAAGGTAAAGATCAACCAGATAGCATACTATCATGTCGAGCAAGAAAGTCCTCCCTATATATGTCCCAGCATCCACTACAATATACATCCTATGTATAGTAATGGCCTCTAGGGCATACATATAACTAACAGAAAACGGGGCAAGTGTTGCAGCCAAGTCTGTTGGTCACTATCACCCTGTATTACCAATACATTGATTCTGAACGAATGTTGTTAGATACCGAACCTGATATACAAAATCATATCAGTCTCTTTATAAGTAAAGAAATGATAAAATTTTGTATTGTTGGATAATGTTTTGAACATTTCCTATATCAAAAGTTGATCGGTTCAGGCACGTTATCTAAAAGCATTGATGTTCTAAATCAAACTACAGTTCTTTAGTATACAGAACGCACACAAGAGGAAGAGTTCAGAAATGAACGAATCCTTCTTGAGGCATTGTAGACTAGGTCATATCAATGCGACCCGACTAGCTGAAGTTACATGTAGATGCATATTTAAATCAGTTTGAATTTACATCTTGTGAAACTTGCTAGTCATGTCATAAAGATATAATGACACCAGCTCTGTTTATTGGAAACAGAGAAAGAGTTAGTGAACTCTTGGGATGATACATGTTGATGTATGTAGGTCCCCTGTCTACACATACCAAGACCGGTTCTTTTTACTTCATTACATTCTCTGATGATCTTTCGAGATTCAGACCTATGTTCCTGTTGAAACACAAGTCCGAACCTTTTGAGATATTCACAGAATATAAGTTAGAAGTAGAGAACCAATACGGGTATAAGTATTATGTCCTTTGATGAAATCAAGGAGGAGAATACTTGAGTACGGAATTCCTGGACTATTCTAAAGGAGAATGAGATTCTCTCTCAGTATTACTCCTCCATATACACCATAGCATGATGGTATATCGGGGCAGAGCAATCACACCCTATATGATAAGGTGTGCTCTATGATGAGTACTACTGAGTTACCTTTTTCCTTTTGGGAGTTATGCGCTTGAGAAGCTGCATACCTATTGAATAGAGTTCGAATCAAATCAGTTGCCTACCACTTCATATATGATATGGAAAGGGAAGAGCCCATGTCTTAAGTTAGTTAAGATTTGGGGTTGTCCGGCCTATGTCTAAAAGCAAAATCCGGACAATCTCGAGGCAAGGTAAGTTATGTAGAACTGGAAAGGTTCCAGCTAAGCAAACTACAAAAGATGATTTAATAGAACCAAAGGATTCAGTAGATTCCAACGAACCTCAGCCTCTCCGCCAATCTAGTAGGGTTCCTCACCCACCTGAGAGATACTTCTGTTTCTCTATGACAGTGGGAGCGAGGATTGCATCATGAGATGATGACCCAACTAGCTTCGAGCTGGCCATCAGGAGTAAGACTCTGTAAGAATGGCTGGATGCTTAGTGATCTGAGATGGAATCCATGTACACCAACAAAGTATGGACTTTGGTTGCTATATCTGAAGGGTTAAATCCCCATCAGGAGCAAGTATATCTTGAGAAGATTACTTGGTGTAGATGGAAAAGTTGAGACTTTCAAAGCTAGACTTGTTAAAGGTTTGCATCATTGACCAGGTGTGGATTATGTTGAAACCTTTTCTAAGGATCTATGGTTAAGTCCATCCAGATCCTACTTGCCACGGCTACATACCATGACTACGATATCTGGTGGTTGGGTGTCTTGACTGCTTTTCTAAATGATGATTTGGAAGAGAGCGTCTATAAGTACACAGCCAGAGGGCTTCGTAGACAGTGGGAGCAGCGGAAACGTGTGCAAGATGCTTTATTTGATAAAGCAGGCATCGCAGAGTTCTGTTTTGATGAATTAGTCAAAGAAGTTGACATCATCAAAATGGTAGATGAACCTTGTATAAACAAAAAGGTAGTAGGGAGTATGGTGACGATCCTCGTAGAGTACGTGGATGACATACTCTTGATAGGGAAGGAGTTTCCTATGCTACGCTCGGTCAATCTCTGCTTATCACAATGATTCTCCATATAGGATCAAAGTGATACCTCCTAAATCCTGGGTTTTGGATCTATGAGATAGATCTAAATGGATGTTAGGATTCTCACTAGTTGTAGTGAGACGGTATCAACCGATCCTGGGGAGAATCACTGGAAGGGTTCCAGGGTGATAAAGACGACTGAAAGTCAGTCGCAGGCATTGTCTTTACCCTCAGTAAAGGGACGGTATGTTGGAAGAGTTCCAAGCTAGATACCGTGGCATACTAAACGAAAAAGGCAGGATACATCGCTACTTAAGATGCTACCAAAGAGGCTGTTTGGGTGTATATTGGTTCATGAGATGAACTATGTTCC
This sequence comes from Agapanthus africanus, assembly GCA_030015575.1. Classification (NCBI taxonomy): domain Eukaryota; kingdom Viridiplantae; phylum Streptophyta; class Magnoliopsida; order Asparagales; family Amaryllidaceae; genus Agapanthus; species Agapanthus africanus. The sequence continues at coordinate 617,429,428 of CM057341.1, forward strand.
TCCCATTGTGTGACAATGGAGTTGTGGCTTATGCCAAGGAACGCGGGTCCCATCAGTGATCCAGACATATTCTAAGGCAGTATCACCTGATCATGGAGATGGTTGATCTCTAAGGGATCGATGTTAGGAGAGTAGACTCAGAGGACAACACAGCGGATCCACTCACAAAGGCCTGTTCCCAGAGAGAGATTTTTATGGGATGGTTGAGTATGAGATACTGCAACCACTGCTATCAGATAGCCCTAGTGCAAGTGGGAGATTGTTAGTTATATGTATGCCCTAGAGGCCATTACTATACATAGGATGTATATTGTAGTGGATGCTGGGACATATATAGGGAGGACTTTCTTGCTCGACATGATAGTATGCTATCTGGTTGATCTTTACCTTAACGTGTACACTGATTGTCTCTCTGTTACATGTTGGTAAAGCCCTTAGGATGTGTACTTGACTACCTGGACTATGATGCAGATCATACTAGTGGGGACAGGGTAGTCCGTAAGTACATCCTTCAAAGTCCCTAGTCGTGGGTGTATCGAGACGGGGCATCGATATACCAGAGTAGACTAGCGTATACCTTCTCGACCCATACATATGGGCGATGGATGATCCCATATCCATTGGTGTTTGACATCAGAGATGATATACGGGTGCTCTGTAGAGACTGGGTACACTGGACGGACTCGCCGAGAACTCCCAGATGGTATTATACCTCACGTCAGATGGCAGTTCTCTGGTGACACTGGTACAGAGTAGTCTGTTGACCCGAGATCGTCATAGAGTCTTGTGTGGTTCCCACCGTGCTTTGATTTCCATCTTACCACATCCAAGAGGGCGTGCAAAACGGTGGTTTTTGGGTACAGTCCCGAATCACATGGAGGCAATGAGCGATAGGAGGGGATTCGTCTCTCACGGTATAGGGAGTTGATGTTGCGCTGTGTTCGATTGGCTATAACAGGAAATCCCTGGTCAGGGTTGCTGAGATTTACTGGTAAGTGTTACCTGTAGTTTCTTAAATGTTATAGACCTCATATCGACACGACTTATCGAGCTATTGGGGTCTGACGTTTACCACCCCTAGGCGAGATATGTGACATATCAGACGATCAGACCGGACTGTACGGTAGTGTTACTGGTTGGATTCACTGGAGTGTGAGCGGGCTTGCTCGTTGATCTTCAGATCGCTCAATACCCGGGTGGCCGTTACGTTTAGCAGACCGCTTGCGGCTTGTGGGTGTTTGATATGATCATCACCTGCTGCTGGCGTATTGACGAGTCTTTAGAGTCCTACACAGAGGTTTCCTGGCTCAAGCGAAACGAAATAGGAGCGCATATGAGATATGTGCGGGACCGAGAATAATGCGTGTATGTGATACCGTATTTCATTCTCGCGATGAATGTGTCGAATGGTTGTATGCGATATAACCTAGTTATCGAATCAAGGATTGATTCGATAAGCCGATACATTGTATACTAGTCGGTTGTGTGCGACATGACCGGATCATTGAATCAAGTGTTGATTTAATGATTTAATGCATAATTATATATTTGATATATTACTTTGCATTAACTAGTATTGGTTCACTTTAAATGGATTTTCTCACTTGGTTTGTGCACATTGTATATGTGATATACATTTGTACATTTGATTGTATCATGTTTGATGATACATGATTGTTTAAGTGTATGTTAAGATTAAACCATGGTTATTTGATGGTTAGGGTTATGTTTTTATTTACTTACTCATTTATTTATTTATTTATTTCATTTTGGCAAAAGAAAGGAAATGGTGGCTAGCTTTGTTTTACATTGAAACTTCATGAAGGTTTGAAAAGTCCACCATTTTTGTTTCATGCCTAACCTAACCATTGACCTAACCCTAGTTTAATCTCTACACTTGACCATGGTTCATTATATGATAAGTATTGATTTTCTTTTCAATATTAATTAACTTATCATATTCATTATCTTCTTCTTCTTCTTCATCTTCAAAGAAGAAACCTTCACTTCAACAATGGTGGATTGATGAAATGAGTGAGAAATCTAATTCTAAAGTGAACCCACTTCCTATTTCTTCATCCTCTACCTCTTGCCAAGTAGTATAGGGTGTTTCCTTCACAAGTTTTCATGGCTTGGTGAAGGTGGAGCTTGATCTAGCGATGCCTCGACGTAGATCATCTTCGACACGATGCCGACGACCTTGCCCGCTCTTTCTCCGATGAAGCCGACGCTAGAGCCCGGATTTTGATTTCGACAGCGGAGAGGACTTCATCACGGAGCCGTGGAGGTGAAGGACCGGATCTACAAAGGTTGTATTTCCGTTCTTTTAGTTTAGATGTAAACTAGTTAGTTTGTCGCCTAGAAATCTAGCCAACGATCCGTAGTCGGGTTTCTCGGCACCGTTAAAATTAGAAATTGGCATGGTTGATGCCTTGTGAGACCTCTTGGGAGTGCCTAGGAACCCTACAAAAAGCTATCTCGTTCCATCGATTATATCAAGTTCACTAGGTTCACGGTTTCGCCAAACCCATTCGTAGCCCTCCGTCATTCCACATGAATGGTCAAAAAGTATTCAAGCTATGTATTTTGGCCAAAGTCAAGGCATAGTGATTGGTAGCTATTGGGTATTCATGTGCAGCATAGATAGATGCGGTGGTTTGGGACAGTCGTGCTGCCATTTTGGCTAAAGTCAAGGGTAGGTATGGGTGGGTCCAAATTAACCAGGAGAATGACGGGTAGAACTTGACATGTGACTTATGATATTTTGGCCAAAGTCAAGGTCATAAGAGCATGGGGAAAAAATCCACATCGGGAGTTTCATAAGTACTGAAACTTGCTAGCGCTGCATACCATTTGGAGTGTGATGATTCTGGTAGGATTCCTTCGGTTTTATCACGCGATAATATTTGGATACCGATCCTACTGTGAGTATATGCTACTCCTCGGGAAAACTCTCACTTAACGATCAATGCTATAAACTTAGTAGGTGTCTAGAAAGGTGTTAGCGGGGCTACGCCCCCATGGAAAAGAGGTTCTTAAATTAAGGAACTTCGCGAAAGCGTTGGAAAACCTCCCTCGAAGTACCGACACTGGCCTGGCTGAACGGTTAAGCAAGTATTGTACGGTGAGATTGATCCTGACTAATCCTTTCTTTACGGTTTGAGAAGGGATTCGAGAGACAGTGGGAGCCATCCAGTTTAGACAAATTAAAAACCACTCTAAACTTGCAAGAGCATCATGCTAAAGTGTTTCTTTTCTCTCTCCTAATTGCAGCGACCATTCAACATGACCGTACTTAAGTTATTACTAGATAAAAACATATTGACAGGGCCAAACTACAAAGTTGGCTCAGGAATGTCAAGATGGAAATCACTTACGACAAGTTGGGGTACGTACTTACCACCAAAGCTCCCCCTGTCCCAGGTCCCACCTCTAGCGTCACGGATGTAGAAATCCGTAAGACATGGGAGATAGATTGCGCGAAGGCCAAATGCCTCATACTTGCCTCGATAGACAACGAACATCAGAGGAGGCATGAGAATATGGACCTAGAGTCCATATTTCTCCATACAAAAGAACTGTATGGAGAGCAGTCTCGTATCGCAAGATACGAAGTGTCGAAGAAGCTATTTTCGGCAAGATTGGCCGTCGGATCATCGGTAGCGGAACACGTGCTTAAGATGATTGGCTACATAGAGGAGCTCGCGGACCTTGGGACCACGTTAGAGAATGAACTCTATACTGATTTGATTCTCCAGTCCCTTCCTTCCACTTATGCCCAGTTTATCCTTAACTTCAACATGCAAGAAAAGGAGGTTGACCTTTCCGATCTTCTGAACATGTTGAGGAGTGCTGAGGGCACACTACAGAAAGGTAGGGAGACATCCACATTGTTTGTAGGAGGATCTTCCTCTTCTAGATCCAGGGCGAAAGCCAAGGGTAAGAAGAAGAAAGCCCCCGCCAAACCAAGAGGCGGTGTCAGTAAAGTGGATACGAAGGGAAAAGGAAAAGCAACAATGGTAGCGGGAAAGCTGGTGGGGAAGGAAGAATGCTTCTATTGTCATAAAAGTGGTCACTGGAAACAGGATTGCAAGGCTTGGAAGGCCAGAACACAGGATTTGAAGCGAGTTGCGGCTTCAGCTTCAGGTGTGTATGTTATTGAAAACTGTCTATCAATAAACTCTACATCTTGGGTATTGGATACCGGATCAGGATCTCATATCTGTAATTCTTTGCAGGCGTTGAGAAAGCGTAGAGTTTTGAAGGCAGGTGACATAACCCTCAGAGTTGCAAACGGTGCTAGCATGGATGCTGAGGCCGTGGGGGACTATCACCTGGGATTGTCGGATGGACATTTTTTGGTTTTGCGTAGTTATTATTATGTACCAAATGCAACCTGTAATATCATTTCTGTATCTTTATTATCTAAAGAAGGTTATGAATTTGCATTTGTAAGTAATGTAGTGAACATTCACCTTAATCAAGTTTTGATTGGGTCAGGTACATTGAACAACGGTATATACGTTTTAAACCAACCACAGATTTTCAATGTCCAGAATACACACAAAAGAAAGTCTCCAGAAATAAATAAAACTTTCTTATGGCATTGTAGACTGGGTCACATCAATGAGAGAAGGTTGACTAAGTTACATGCAGAAGGATATTTGGATTTCGGAGAAAGAGCGAGCGAGCTCTTGGGACTCGTACACAGCGACATGTGCGGTCCAATGTCTACACATGCGCGAAGCGGTTATTCTTACTTCATTACTTTTACGGATGACTTTTCAAGGTACGGTTATGTCTTCTTAATGAAACATAAATCCGAGGCTTTTGAAAAATTCCAGGAATATAACAATGAAGTAGAAAAACAAACAGGCAAAATTATCAAGGCACTGAGATCTGATCGAGGTGGTGAATACTTGAGTGCCGAGTTCCTGGGTTACTTAAAAGAGAATGGAATTTTCTCTCAGCTTACTCCTCCATACACTCCGCAACATAACGGTGTATCGGAGAGACGGAACCGAACCCTATTGGATATGGTACGGTCCATGATGAGTAACGCTGAGTTGCCGCGATCGTTCTGGGGATATGCGCTAGAATCAGCTGCATACCTTTTGAACCGAGTTCCCACTAAGACTGTGTCTACTACACCATATCAGATGTGGTGTGGGAAGAGACCTTATCTTAATCACATTAAGACATGGGGATGTCCAGGTTTTGTAAAAAAGCAGCATGCGGACAAGCTCGAGGCACGCTCATTACAGTGCAAGTTTGTGGGATATCCAAAGAACTCCAAGGGATATTTCTTCTATTGCGAAGAGGAACAAAAGGTCTTTATTTCTCGCCATGCCCACTTTCTAGAATGCCAGTTCATAGAAAAAGAACTAAGTGGGAGCGCAATAGAACTGGAAGAAATTCCAGAACCACGAGCTATTACTGAAAGCTTAGTAGAACCAGAGGGTTCGAAAGATCAGGACATTCCCACGCCACTCCGCAGGAATAGTAGGCCGTCTCATCCGTCCGAGAGATACTACGGTTTTCTCATTGATGGGGATAGAGAGGATTGCATCATAGATTGTGATGAGCCTACTAGCTTCCAACAAGCCATTCAGAGCGTCGACTCGGTAAAATGGCTGGATGCAATGCGGACCGAAATGGAGTCCATGTACACCAACAAAGTATGGACGTTGGACATTGCTCCAGATGTGGTAAAACCCGTAGGATGCAAGTGGATCTTCAAAAGGAAGATTGGTGTAGATGGACAGGTTGAGACCTATAAAGCTAGACTGGCTGCGAAGGGTTTTCGTCAAAGACCTGGTTTGGACTATGACGAAACCTTTTCTCCAGTAGCTATGCTGAAATCCATTCGGATCCTTCTTGCCATTGCTGCCTTCCACGATTATGAGACTTGGCAGATGGACGTAAAGACAGCTTTTCTAAATGGACATTTAGAGGAGTGTGTCTATATGGACCAGCCAGACGGTTTCATTCAGAGTGGGAGCAGCGGAAAGGTGTGCAAGTTGCTTAAGTCCATTTATGGACTAAAGCAGGCATCGCGGAGTTGGAACATCTGTTTTGATGAGACGGTCAAGGAATTTGGCTTTATCAAAAATCCAGATGAACCATGCATCTATTGTAGCTTTGTAGCGAGAACTGTAGTATTCCTCGTTTTATACGTGGATGACATTCTCTTAATAGGAAATGACATTCCTATGCTACAATCTGTCAAGGGGTTCTTGTCACACAGGTTCTCCATGAATGACCTGGGTGATGCCTCATACATTCTGGGTATCCGGATCTACCGTGACAGACCTAAGAGGATATTAGGACTTTCACAGTCCAGGTACATCGACACCATACTGAAGAGATTCAGTATGGAAGATTCCAAGCGCGGTAATCTACCGGCTTGTCACGGGATCACCCTCTCCAAAGAGATGTCTCCCAAGACTGATTTGGAGAGGGATCGCATGTCTATTATACTCTACGCTTCTGCGGTAGGCTCTATAATGTATGCGTTGTTGTGTACCAGACCAGATGTGGCTTTTGCACTGAGTGTGGTAAGCAGGTATCAGTCAAACCCTAGGGAGAAACATTGGATAGCGGTAAAGAACATTCTCAAGTACCTGAGAAGGACTAAGGAGATGTTCTTGGTGTATGGCGCAAAAGACCTCCAGATTGAGGCCTTTGCTGACTCCAGCTTCCAGAGTGACAAGGATGATTCCAAGTCCATGTCGGGTTTTGTCTTTACCCTCAATGGAGGGGCGGTGTGTTGGAAGAGCTCCAAAAAGAAAACCGTTGCTGACTCAACTATGGAAGTGGAATACATCGCTGCATCTGATGCCGCAAAAGAAGCTGTCTGGATAAGGAAGTTCTTGAAAGAACTTCAAGTGGTTCCGTCCACTGTTGACCCAATACCTTTGTATTGTGACAACAACGGGGCTATAGCTTTAGCGAAGGAACCCAGGTCCCATCAGAAATACAGACACATCTTAAGGCGGTATCACCTGATCAGGGAGATCGTGGATCGCCAGGAGATCGAGGTTCGGAGGGTTGCTTCAGAAGATAACACTGTAGATCCATTCACCAAGGCCTTGCCCCAGACTCAGTTCGAGCGGCTGATCGAGATGATTGGTCTTCGATACGCCAGTACATGGCCTTAGTGCAAGTGTGTAGCGTTTTGAAAATCGTTTCGGTGAAATTTCGAAAAAACGGTAAAATAAGGGGGTTTTCTCTAAAAATTCAAAATGCAAATATCTTTATTATAAAATTAAATATACATATTCTAGCTATGTAATTGCTAGTATTTGGTGTTTATTGAGCCACTGGTGAAATTTCAAATTTTCTGAAAAAAATTTATTTTATTATTATTTTAAGCCGTCACTAATACATTTAATTAGGGAAAATTACAAATTGGAATGAGTTGAAACAAATTTTGTGCATCATAAAACATTAAATAAAATTTTATCATGTGGTTTTTGAAATGAAATCGTTTGCTAAAACGGTTTAGAAAATATCGAAGAAAAAGGCTTTTTTCGGTGAAATTAGTGTTAATGGGAATTAGGGTAATACATTCATCTTTTTCCCTAACCCACACACCCAGACCTCACCCTCTCTCCCCCTCCCTACATGTCCAGCCCTACCTTGACAGCCCCCCCCTCTCTCTCCAATTACCTCACCTTTCAAAAGAAAAGAAAAGAAAAGAAAAAGGGAAATGAAAGAAAGTCAAAAGGGAGTGTAGACTTTGTCTTTTTCTCCCCATTTTTCTCCACCTCCCTCTCTCTCCTCCCCCACTCCCTTGCTAGCCGAAAATTCCTGCACCAACAGCCCTCTTTCTCCCCCCCATTGTTCCATCTCTTTTGGTTCAAAAAATTCATCAAATACCCATCAAAAAAATCCCAAAATCTAAATCTAGTTCTTACCCATTTTAGTGTAGCCTTAGATGCATGGATCTTGGTGCAAGGATTTCATTTTGGAGGTCTAGATTTCATGTTTGATCATGGATTTGTGAGGTATAAATTTTGTGCCCCATGGTTGTTTGTTGATTAGTTGCTTATATGATTTTGTTTATAAGTGTTAAATTGGTTGTTGTGGTTTGTGTGATGAAAATTCAAGAGAAGAACTTGAATGCAAGTTAGGATTTTGTGAAATTGGTGTATTGTTGTGTAATGTATTTAAGCTCTTATGACATGTTAAAACAAGTTAGTAGCTAGTTGTTAATTGTTAGTTTAAAAATTGTGATAATTACACTAATTCGGTTAACTAGGTTTTGGGCATTTAATTAATCAAATGGGATAAAAATCTAATTAGGGTATCCATGGTATTATTAACATTTTAAATTGTATTTTAATATTTTAGATCATGCAAATCCAAACTAAATTGTTGTTTATACATTTTTGCTAAAATGGTTGAAATTTGGGTAAAATTGCAAACTAGTTTTTTTTGAATGTATATAGTTTGATGAGATTAAATTGTGGTTATGGGTTATATGACTTATTTAAGTTATTTAATAAGTATTATGGCCGCTAGAATTGTTTAAACGTCGAGTTTTGTACTAAAACGGAAAATTTTGCTTGCTAGTTTTTCGAAAAAACGGCTTTTAAAGTGAATTTGGGGTTTTTGTGAGTTTTAACCTATTTTATATTAAAATTAGTGTTCGTGAATGTGAAAATGAGTGTATTTGGGTTTTTCTCGAGGGTCTGGCGTTTGTACGCCGATATCGAGGGTTTTTGGGTTGATTTGTGGAAGCAACCATAGGTTTTGACCTATGTGGGATTCGTGTGTCGTTTTGGTCATGAGTCGGATTTTAATGCGATGCGGTGCGTTATGATATGTAGGTACCCCCATGTGGACTTCGAGACGACCAGCAAGCGCGTGGCGACGTCGGCACCGGCGAGCGAGGACCAGGTGAGTAGATTTATATCTACTGGGAGAAGTCGGGTGGATGGCGTATAGCACCCCCGCAGTCCGTGGTGGTGTATACGGATGCGTATACACACCAAAAATTATTATATGTTATTTGGGATTAATAACGATGTTTAGGATGGATATTGGTGTGTTGGATTATTTTAGTGTTGCGAACCCTAGGGTAGTGTTGCACTACACATACATACTTGCATACATTCCTATTTATATGTGCTCATGGGATTCTTTATAGTTATGTGTTCACATGGGTATGGGACTATGTGTTCACATACGGATTTGAGGATGATACTTGGGATTGAGCTGAGTCGATGAGATTTGTTTTGTGGTTGTGATGTTAGTGTATATGCCCTAGAGGCCATTACTGTATCATACTAGTATGTATATTACTTGATGGAAGCTTGGGATATTCACAGTTGTACAGACAATCTTGCTCAATATAGTAGTATGCTACTTGGTTTGTCTCTGCTTTAATGTGTACATGTGTGTTTATTTATTATATCACCTATACGCATTAGTAGAGCCCTTAGGATCTTTGCTTGATTACCGGCGTTGTGATGGCGATCACACTCGTGGGGGCTGGGTAATCTACAAGCACATCCTTATACACGTCCCTAGTCGTAGGAGTATCGAGACAGGGCATCGATACTCCGGAGTAGACTAGCGTATGCGCTTCTCATCCCAGCACGGGAGACGGTCTGTCCCACAGCCGTCGGTACGTCGTACTTGAGATAGTATGCGGGTGCTCGTTGGGTTACGAGTACACTGGACAGGACTCGTCGGGAACTGATGGTTGGTATTATACCTATCGTCAGTTATCAGTTCCCAGGTGACATGAGTACAGCTTAGTCCGCTGACTTGACACTGTCACTTCGCCTCGAGTGTGTTCCCACTGTTCTTTGATTGCTACCCTACCACGGCTCTACTGAGTCGTGCAAACAGGTAGTAGTTGGGAGCAGTCCCGAAGCACTTGGAGGCAGTGACGGTTAGACAGGATTCGTCTCTCCCGGTATTGGGGGTTGACATCGTGTTGTGTCTAGGAGAGCCATTACACAAGTAGTCCCTGGCCAGGGCAAGCGAGATGTACTGGTAGGTTCCAGTGTTATCTCAGGGTGTTCTGAGCTTCACTCCGACACGACTTGTACCGCTATTAGGGGTCTGACGCTTGCCGCCCCCCTAGGCCCGACATGCGATGTATCAGACGAACAGACCGGACTGTACGGAGATTGTCACATACAGACTCAGTGGGAGTTCGGATGGGTTTACCTCATCGGCCTTCTTATCGACATCTACCTGGGGACCGTTACGTACAGCTAGTGCCGCTTGCGGTCTGTGGTTAAACCCACTGCCAGCGTAGTGTCGAGTCTTTAGAGTCCCACACAGAGAGTTTCCCTGCACTGAGCGAAACGTGTAGAGGTCGTATGGTTTTACGGCAGGGCTGCGATCACTTACGTACACTTGTGTGCGTATGGTGTTCGGGCAGGCAGTACTAGTAGGCTTTGGTTTAAGCCAGATCCTAGTATTGCACGGATGGATTTGTTTTGTCTTCTGTGCATCCGCATTCTACGGAATACGGATGCAGGTGTGTATGCACAGTTTTTCGGAGCGATGAAGGAGGAGGTGCCTCATTAGGGTTTTGGCAGTTGGTTAGGCCAAAACCGTTATGTGGCAGGCTCATTAGGGTTTTGACAGTTGATTCGGTCAAAACCATTTTGAGGCGGACTCATTAGGGTTTTTGACAGTTCGTTTGGTCAAAAACCATTATGGGCCGCGAACATCATTTACTAATCCTATTAGTGATAATCTTATGATGGCTAATTGCATTGACCATTTGACCCCGTTGACCCCTCTTGACTTTGTTGACCGGTTGACCGGGTTGACCATTGACTTTCAAGAGGTTTCCATACTCTTCTTTTCTTTTCCTTTTTCTTTTGGATTATGATAATGGTCATTTCAAAGTAGCCATCAACTTTATCTTGATGGGATTAGTAATGATGTTGTTTTGCATTATTTGCAACCATGGTTGTTTTTTTTTTTGGATCATAATTTTATTCTCACTCTCTCTCTTGAAATGAGAAGCTCCATGGTTGCTAGAAAACTCCTTCTTCTTCCTCCTCTTGATTTCTCCTTTGATCTCATGTGTTGAGAGAAAAAGGATTCCACTTGACAAACACATCCATACATCTCCTCTACACATCCTAGGGCTTCTAGATTAGCAATCTCCTTGCCCTAGTTACCTCGGCTTGAGGTGGAGCTCGGTGTACATCTCTCGGGTGGATCGTCTTCGACTCAAGGAGGCCGCGGAGGTGACCGAAGTCCGGATCAACCATTGAGCAAGCAAAGAGAAGAACAACAAGAAGATAAGAACAACAAGAAGAGAAGAACAACAAAGAAGAAGGACAACAAGAAGAGAAGGAGTTCAAGTTGAGGTATAACCCCTAAACGAGTAGTACATCTCATGTTAGGATGCTAGTGTATTGTTTAGCAAAGATCCGGCTTTTACGGTCCATGTTACAAAGTTTAGAAATTTTTTTGTTTTACCGTTTCCGCAACCCCGTAAGTACCGGGAGAGGTAACGTGGACCTAACATGTGATATCGGTGATATGGCAGGATTCGTACTTGAGGTACGTCCTGGTGTTATAGCGGATCTTGGGGCGGCGATACGAGTGAATAGTGTTATAAATAAAATGGTCGACATGTGATCGTGATATGAGGCATGATATGCTAGGATATTGATATTAGGCCGTATCGGGCGATGTATACCTCTTGATGATGATATGTGCTGACGATATCGGTTTGTACGAGATTGTCGATCAGTAGTCAGATCATGAGTATATTGAGGATATTAGTATTGTACTAGACATAGGTCAGTACCCTAGACTATGATCTTGGATAAAGAGGATACCAGAGGAATAGTGTGAGGAATATGATATTGACCCGTACCCAGATTTGGGGATGCCGTATGACGGATTTACGTACGAGCTATATCTTGATGATTGATCCGCACTCTTGACTTGGGATGTCTGATTATAGATATGGTATATGATATGATATTATTGAGGCGGGATCACCGACTAATATATATACAGGTATGTATATCGATCGACTCAGATGTTAGGCGGTTTCCTTACCTGTAGTCCAGCTTGTTAGCTTAGCCCTTTAGTTTAGTTTAGTTGTTAGATTAGATTCGATTCGTACCTATTTCAAAAACTAACGAATCGTGGGTATTTTAAAAGACAGCCCAAGGGATCCTACGGATATTTCAAAAGACGTATCTTTTCATAAAAACACCGTAGCCCCTATTTTCAAAACCCCATGATTCGTGTTATTTCAAAAGGCACCATTTGTAGGACTTATATTAGATTAATGCAGATTAGTTATAGTTGCGTCTAGTATTCAGCTCCCGCTCATTATTATGGTTCGCTTCGCATCGCATGCTTATATTATGTTTCATACTCCATTATTGATATCATGCTGTTAGGACACCAGCACCATTACCGATGATGCGTATGTACCACGTACACTTACTTGCCGGCTCACACACATCTTCATCGGTAATTGCCATGTCACGTACACCTTAGAAAATATTATTGCTTGACATAGCCTGTTAGCTAATAGTTTAGACATGATATTAGTGTACTTGCCTCATATGTTAGTTTAGACATTGTAGTTATTATCTGCTACTTCATGCATACTGTTATTCATTGTTATGCCGCAGTCATGGATTCTCATGCATATATTCACTATTTTACGTGTTATTAAGGTTTTGGATTCGGATTTCCATGAGATTTTCTGGATTTGGAGGAAAACCGCAAAAACATAAATAAACCTTTTCTCTCTTTTAAAATAAAAAGTGCGGTTTTCCCATGATGTATGAGTCGTCCACCATGAGTTTGCTGATGGATTTCGAGACCCGATTCGAGGAGACGGATGAACCGTTTCGAGTACATGGTGGACCCGGTAAGGTACCCCGGGGCAAGAAGCGCGTGATGATGACGATGTGAGCCTGGCAGGGGAGCACTACCTACCGGTGATTTTACCCGACGCGTCGGATATCCGGAGGATACCGTCATGGTCTTGAGATGGATGGTAGGGGCCGGTCTGGACTGATGGCGCCCTAGATATTGTGATTGAGACATTGAGATTTCGAGATATTAAGGTACAGAGACTGTGATACAGAGATATCGAGATATTGGGATTACGTTTTGTGCCGATGCTAGGCACTGTTTTATACTGATTTCATTATGATACCTCATTTTAAAAATACAAAGGAAATCTCACTAAATTATGAAAACAGTTCTTCATTTACATGTATTCTGTTTCCATGCATTCATACCTCATTCATATGATATATTGCTACCTGAGGCACTGACACGGGCACATGAGATTACACTCGGGTTAGATATTTACCCTAGCCTTGTTATAGGTTGCATGTTATATATATAATTGAGGATATATTATGATCTTTGACCTAGGTTGCGTTATTTATGCGGTTTCTTTTCGTAGATGTTTTTCTATTCATGAGTTGGCAACTCACCCCTGTTGTGCCCCAATTTCTTGCAGGATGGCCTTATAGGTTTCATTACGGCTTTGCGGGCATAGTTTCCTTCGGGTGATTTGCTAGTAGGTGGGTTTACTTGTATCGTACCCCCATTATATATCTTGTATATCATTATTCTGTTGTATCTAGAAGTTCCATCAACCAAACATGTATTTATTTTTGAGATAGAGACCAGTGATGTTATTCTTTCGACCTTAGAGTCGCGCGTTATATTTCTGGGGTTTTCTTGTGGTTTTGAGTTTCCTTTTGAGTTTTGATCCTCGCCCTTGGCGTTGTATATTATATTGCTTGTGTGGTTGTGACCGTCGATTGACGAAGAGCTAGCTCCCGCTTGGGGATGCCTTTTTATTGATTTCGTATACTATTCATGTTGTATCCCGTTTGGGGGCCAGTATTTACAAAGGAGACTCTGCCGAAATTTTCAGGAAATATTTGATGTTTTTAAAAATGCATAATTCGGCTTATGCTATTAAAGCTACTCGATTTAAATTGGTTTTCCTTCACTCTACTACTTTTCTTGGTTTGGATTTCTGGGTTTTCGGTTTACTTAGATTACGTACGCCTCGAGACGTTTCGTAGTTTAAGTGCCGGTCATGTTCCGTACTTTCGGGACGTGACAAAGTGGGAGATTTTTAGTGTATATGCCCTAGAGGCCATTACTGTATCATACTAGTATGTATATTACTTGATGGAAGCTTGGGATATTTACAGTTGTATATACAATCTTGCTCGAAATGGTAGTATGCAACTTGGTTTGTCTCTACTTCAATATGTCCATGTGTTTCTTTTAGCATATCGCTTATATACATATTAGTAGAGCCCTTAGGATCTTTACTTGATTACCAGCGTTGTGATGGCGCTCACACTCGTGGGGGCTGGGTAATCCATAAGCACATCCTTATACAGGTCCCTAGTCGTTGGACTATCAAGACAGGGCATCGATACTCCGGAGTAGACTAGCGTGTGCGCTTCTCATCCCAGCATGGGAGACGGTCTGTCCCACAGCTGTCAGTACGTCGTACTTGAGATAGTATGCGGGTGCTCGTTAGGTTACGAGTACACTGGACAGGACTCGTCGGGAACTGTTGGTTGGTATTATACCTATCGTCAGTTATCAGTTCCCAGGTGACATGAGTACAGCTTAGTCCGCTGACTTGACACTGTCACTTCGCCTCGAGTGTGTTCCCACTGCACTTTGATCACTACCCTACCACGGATCAAAGGAGTCGTGCAAACAGGTAGTAGTTGGGTGCAGTCCCGAAGCTCTTGGAGGCAGTGATGGTTAGACAGGATTCGTCTCTCCCGGTATTAGGGGTTGACATCGCGCTGTGTCTAGGAGAGCCATTACACGAGTAGTCCCTGGCCAGGGCAAGCGAGATATACTAGTAGGTTTCCAGTGTTATCTCAGGGTGTTCTGGGCTTCACTCCGACATGACTTGTACCGCTATTAGGGGACTGACGTTTACCCCCCTAGGCCCGCCATGCGATGTATCAGACGAACAGACCGGACTGTACGGAGACTGTCACATTCAGGCTCAGTAGGAGTTCAGATGGGGTTCACCTCGTCAGTCTTCTTATCGGCATCTACCTGGGGACCGTTACGTACAGCTTGTTAGTTATATGTATGCCCTAGAGGCCATTACTGTACATTGGATGTATATTGTAGTGGATGCTGGGACATATATAGGGAGGACTTTCTTGCTCGACATGATAGTATGCTATCTGGTTGCCCTTTACCTTAACGTGTACACAGATAGTCTCTCTATTACATGTTGGTAAAGCCCTTAGGATGTGTACTTGACTACCTGGACTATGATGCGGATCATACTAGTGGGGACATGGTAGTCCATAAGTACATCCTTGAAAGTCCCTAGTCGTGGGTGTATCGAGATGGGGCATCGATATACCAGAGTAGACTAGCGTATACCTTCTCGACCCATACAGATGGGCGATGGATGATCCCATATCCATTGGTGTTTGACATCAGAGATGATATATGGGTGCTCAGTAGAGACTGGGTACACTGGACGGACTCGCCGAGAACTCCCAGATGGTATTATACCTTACGTCAGATGGCAGTTCTCTGGTGACACTGGTACAGAGTAGTCTGTTGACCCGAGATCGTCATAGAGTCTTGTGTGGTTCCCACTGTGCTTTGATTTCCATCTTACCATGTCCAAGAGGGCGTGCAAAACGGTGGTTTTTGGGTACAGTCCCGAGTCACATGGAGGCAATGAGCGATAAGAGGGGATTCGTCTCTCCCGGTATAGGGAGTTGATGTTGCGCTGTGTTCGATTGGCTATAACAGGAAATCCCTGGCCAGGGTTGCTGAGATATACTGGTAAGTGTTACCAGTAGTTTCTCGAATTGTTATAGACCTCATATCGACGCGACTTATCGAGCTATTGGGGTCTGACGTTTACCACCCCTAGGCGAGATATGCGACATATTAGACGATCAGACCGGACTGTACGGTAGTGTTACTGGTTGGATTCCCTGGAGTGTAAGCGGGCTTGCTCGTCGATCTTCTGATCGCTCAATACCCGAGTGGCCGTTACGTTTAGCAGACCGCTTGCGGCTTGTGGGTGTTTGATATGATCATCACCTGCTGCCGGCGTATTGACGAGTCTTTAGAGTCTTACACAGAGGTTTCCTGGCTCAAGCAAAACGAAATAGGAGCGCATATGAGATATGTGCGGGACCGAGAATAATGCGTGTATGCGATACCGTATTTCATTCTCGCGATGAATGTATCGATTGGTTGTATGCGATATAACCTAGTTATCGAATCAAGGGTTGATTCGATAAGCCGATATATTGGATACTAGTCGGTTATATACGATATGACCGGATCATTGAATCAAGTGTTGATTTAATGATTTAATGCATAATTATATATTTGATATATTACTTTGCATTAACTAGTATTGGTTCACTTTAAATGGATATTCTCACTCGGATGTACACATTGTATATGTGATATACTTTTGTGCACTTGATTGTATCATGTTTGATGATACAAGTTTGCTAGGGTTTTTGTGTATAGATCAAACCATGGTTACATGATAATGTTTAGGGTTTTGTTTTATTCACTTATTTATTTATCCATTTCTTTTTGGAAAATAATTTGCATAAAGTGCAAAATGGTGGCTTTCTTTGGATGGAAGTTGAAGCTTCATGAAGCTTTGACCAAGTGACCATTTTGTCTCCATGCTTAACCCTAACCATTCCCACTAACCATGATTTATTCTCTACACTTGACCATGGTTATGATTATGATAAGTATTGATTTACTTTTGATTTTAAAATAACTTATCATAACATTTTCTTCTTCTTCTTCTTCTTCTTCTTCAACATGAAAAAACCTTGGACCATCAATGGTGATTGATGATAAAGAGTGAGAAATCCAATTCTAAAGTCTACCCACTTCCTATTTCTTCATCCTCTACCTCTTGCCAAGTAGTAGAGTGTGTTTTCTTCACAAGTTTCTTGACTTGGTGAAGTGAGAGTTTGATCTAGTGATGCCTCGACGTAGATCATCTTCGGCACGTCGTCGATGACCTAGCCCGCTATTTCTCCGATGAAGCCGACGCTAGAGCCCGGGATTGCATTTGGACAGCGGAGAGGACTTCATCACGGAGCCGTGGAGGTGGTGGACTGGATCTACGAAGGTTGTATATCCGTTCCCTTAGTTAAAATGTTAACTAGTTTCCTTTGTCGCCTAAACTTCTAGCCAACGGTCCTTGTTAGGGTTTCTCGGCACCGTATTTTTGTAAATTGGCATGGTTGATGCCTTGTGAGACCTCCTTAGGGTGTCTAGGAACCCTACACAGCTAGTGCCGCTTGCGGTCTGTGGTTAAACCCACTGCCAGCGTAGTGTCGAATCTTTAGAGTCCCACACAGAGGGCTATTCGCCTTTGGGCAAAATGAGTAGAGGTCGCATGGTTTTGCGACAGGGTTCGTTCACATCCGCGCACTTGTGCACGTTTGTTGTCCGGACAGCATATACTAGCGGGCTTTGGTTTAAGCCGGATCCTAGTATATGATTTGGGATTGGTTTTATCTCTTTGTGTTCGTGTTCCTCGGAACATGAACGCGGGTGTGTATGCACAGTTGATTGAGGCGGAGGAAGAGTTTTTTCATTGGGGTTTTGGAACGGGTGTGTATGCACAGTTGACAGTCGTATTTTTCCAAACCCTAATGATCTTGTGATTTATCAATTAATAATATTAATTAAATGAAATTGTGTCATGGTTGGGCTTGTTGACTTGTTGACCAAGGTTGACTAGTTGACTAGGTTTGAAACTTTGACCATCATCATTAGCTTTTTAGATGCTCTTTGATCTTTGCAATATCATTTATGGTGATATGATAATGGTCTATTCAAACTAACCATCACCTTTTCATTTTTGATTAATATTATTTTGATAAATCACTTATATTTTGTTATGGTTGTAAAAACCATTTCATTCTATCATATTCACTCTCTCTCCTCTTTTCTTCTTCCTCCTCCTCTAGTTCAAGGAGATTCATTCTCATGTGTTGAGAAACCTCTCCTTGAGATAAAAATACCCTAAACCATTCTCTACTCACTCTAGGGTTGAAGGTCTAGCAAGCCAAAGACCTTAGTTCTCTCAAAGTTCGAGAAAGGAGCCCAAGGTTGAACCCTCAGGTGGATCCATCTTTGACGAAAGAAGGCGACGAGGAAAGCACAATCCAACCTCTACAAAGGTTTCAAGAAGAAGGAGTTCAAGTGAGGTATAACATCTTTTTCGAGTAGCTAACTCTCTTTAGCTTGGTAGCTAGTTTTGTTTAGAAAAGATCCCGACTTTTGTTAGTCCATGTTGCCTAATGCGCTAAAAATTTGATTTTTATACCGTTTCCGCCTCCCCGCAAGAACCGGGGTCAGTAACGTGGACTTACAATCACCTGCTACCGGCATATTGACGATTCTTTAGAGTCCTACACAGAGTTTTCTTGACTCAGGAAAAACGGAGTAGGGGCACATATGTGATATGTGCACGGCCGAGGATAATGCGATATGAGATACCGTATTATATTCTCGCGATATTTAGATATGAGCCGGGTCATCGGATCAAGTGTTGATTCGATGAATCGGTACATGATATATTAGTCGGTTATATTTGATATAGCTGGATTGTCGGATCAAGTGTTGATTCGATAATTTAATGTATAATAATATATATGATATATTGCATTACATTATCTAATATTGGCTCGCTTTATTATTTCATTTTCTCACCGGATAATACATTGATATATATGCGATATATATTAATTGTATTATTTTCTTTTGTTACAAAATATATTATATATATGATATATAATATTGTAATATAATATGATTACTAATGCAACATGTTTAGTGGAGATTAAACAAGGTTAGGGTTTGAATTGGGTTAGTTCTTTCATGAACATTCTAGAAGCTTTTCTTTTGTCATGAGTTAAGATATTATGGTTGATATTTTCTAGTGACTCATTGTTTAACCTAACCCAAATCCTAGCCCTAGTTAATTCTCTACATGAGTTATCCTTGTCATCCTTGACCATGGTTGCATTATTAATCATATATCATTTCATTATTCATCACAAAAGGATTAATGCATTATTTTCTTCTTCTTCTTCTTCTTCAACCTTGAGCTTTGAGAAAGCTTACTAGGTTTACATTTTGTGATGTTTAAGTGTGAGAATTTGATATAAAAAGAAAGAATAAATACTACTCCATCATCCTCATCTAATCTAGCCAATTAGATTAGGGTGTTCACCTCATTAGAGAGAGAGATAGCTTGAGTTATAGAAACTTCGACGTAGATCATCGGAGAAAAGGAAGGCTACAAGCTAGCCTGGATCGTTCGAGTCGTGGAGCCTCTTTTGAGTCCGGGAGATCGTGGATCGCGGTGAAGGGACTTCTACTCGGAGCTTATGAAGCGAAGGAGCGGACTACAAAGGTTGTAATCCCTCACTTTTAGTTGTAAAGATGTTTACTTGGATGTTTAACCCTAATAATCTAGCAAAGATCCCGGCTTTGGGTTGTTCGGCACCTCTAAATTTTTATTCGGGCATGGTTGATGCCTTATTAGACCCTTGTATGACTGCCTAGGAACCCTACAGTGGTATCAGAGCCAAGCTAGAGCATTAGGCGACGTGTATACGAAGTTAAAACTCCGATCGAACCCCGAAACATCGAAAATGACCCCTTCTCTGGAACTTTGGTAAAAATGTGATTTTTTCTGCATTAAAAATACTTTAAAAAATCAGCAGGGAATTCTAAAGATTACCATGAAATTCGAGCCCATAATACCATGAAGTCGCCGCGGAACCGTGACAGGAGCCAGCTTCCCGCAGCGGTTCCGCTGCCGAACTTTGGTTTTGTGGACACGTGTCTTCAGGGTACATCCGTAGGTAATTGTGCATATTTCTGGGGTATGCATACTTACTTACGTTGATGATATGAGATATTATGTGTTGCTGTGATATGTTATATTGGATCGTCGTGTTCTGAATAGCCGGGGTTTTTATGTGAGATGTGGATTTTTATTTTCATTCATGTAAAATTTAATTGTATGTAATATTCTTTTATTGGGGCACTTCCGGGATGAGGTTGATGTCACCAGTGTATATTATTTACTTTTCCGCATTAGGTAGACCTAAGGAGGGGAGCACAAGTAACCGGGTTCTAGGGTCCATTGGGAGGCCATCTCGAGGAGTCGAGACCGGGTCTCCTAACCCTAGAATTGGCAGTGTTACTTGTCGCTCTCGTAGGGATCTAGGGATGTGGGTTTGGCTATTCATCGCGACGGTGGAATCCGTGTTTTATACCGGCTCGTATTAAAAAGACGGACATCCTAGTATATACAGTATTTCATATATGTTCTGCTGCTGCAATGTTCTATGATGAGATCATATTACTGCCTGAGAAGAATGCTTATACTATATATATATGCTGATATATAAATATTACTGCTTTCGTTTCTTCTGTGATACTTAGGAAGTATAAGCTGATGGGATTTATTAATGAGATTAATAAAAGAAAAGAAACCTAAAAGATGTTGTAGAATCAAAACTTTATAAAAAGGGTAGCTACAGTTTTGCTTTGCATAGCGGTATATATGATATACACTGCACCTTATTCGATGAGGAAAGAGCCGAGATCCCTTCATCGGGAGTGACCTCTTTAGCGAAATTGGCAGATGCTACAAACTCACGGTTTAGTTTTTGACAGCTTCTATAGTTCTTGCTTTGCACAGCGGTATATATGATATATCCTGCACCTTATTCGATAGGGAAAGTGCCAAGATCCCTTCACCGGGAGTGACCTCTTTAGCGAAACTAGAAAAGCCTTAAAAACACTCCTTTTCAAAATCACTTGTTTCTACAACGATATCAAGTTCTTTACGCTCATGGTTTTCTGAAAAACCTGCGTAGCCCTCCGTCATTTCAGATAGAGACTAGTTAGTATTCGTGATATGTTTGTTGACTATGTTAAGGCATAGTGTGCGGTAGCTAATTAGTACTTATCTGCTAAAATCTGAGATGTGATTGGATTAGGGTAGTTGTACGACTTTGTTAACTATGTTAAGGGTCGTACAGGTGGGTTTAATTCAATCAGGAAATGACGAGTTGAACTTGGCTAGCAATTATGATTTGTTGACTATGTTAAGGTCATAAGTTGCTAGGGGCAAAAGTATTATCGGGAATTTCAAGTGTTGAAATTTGCAATGAGATTGCATACCTTCTATGAGATAGATGGATCCTGATACCCACTACGAGTAAGAGTTACTCCTGGGAGAGTTTTACACCGGACAGTTAGCCGATCAAGTAAGTGTCTAGAAAGGTGTTAACGGGGTTATGCCTCTGGGAAGACGAGGTTTATTTTAATTAAGTCCGTGCGAAAGCACGGGGAACCTCGCTCAATTATCGACACTAATCTGGCTGAAAGATTGATGAAATTGTAGGGTGTAATTAATCCCGGCTAATCTTACCTTTTAGGGTTTGAAGGAAGATTTGATAAAAACAGTGGGAGACATCCTGATTAGATAAGATAATAACCAATCTAATCTTGCAAGAGCATACGCTAAAGTGTTTCCTTCTTTCTCTCTCCAGGTAGCGACCATGTCAGGACTTAATCAAGATAAAAATATGGATGTATTGACTGAACTCGATTATTTTACTGAGCAGGGGAACGTTGGTCCCGTTCTTTCTTATGAGAGTTATAAGACTGAACAAGGAATAGGAGAATATCTGGATTCTCACGCCGCCCAAACGGAGAACATGCATGTTGATGCACCTTCTTCGGGTGTGTTAGTTATTGAGAACTGTTTCTCAGTTCACCCTACGTCCTGGGTATTAGATACCGGATCAGGATCCCAGATATGTAAATTGTTACATGAGCTACGTAAAGATAGAGAACTGGGAAAAGGTGATCATTCCGTTCAAGTAGGGAATGGTGCAAGTATTGCAGCCAAAGCAGTTGGCGAATATCACCTTGTATTACCAAGTCGTAATACACTGATTCTGAATGAGTGCTATTATATACCGAACATGATGTGCAACATTATATCAGTTTCTTTATTAAGTAAAGAAGGATATAATTTTATAGTAAAGAATAATGTTATGAACATATTCCAAGATCAAAAGTTGATTAGATCAGGCTCGTTACATAATGGCATATTCATTCTCAATCAAAACACAATCCTTAATATACAAAACACACACAAGAGGAAAAGTTCAGAAATGAACGAATCCTACTTGTGGCATTGTTGACTTGGTCATATCAATGCGACACGACTGGCTAAGTTACATAAGGATGGATATTTGAATCCGTTCGAATTATCATCTTATGATACTTGCCATTCATGTCTCAAAGGAAAAATGACCAAAACACCGTTTAGTGGACACGGAGAAAGAGTTACGGAGCTCTTAGAACTGGTACATAGTGATGTATGCGGTCCTATGTCTACGCATACCAGGAACAGTTCTTCCTACTTCATTACATTCACTGACGATCTCTCAAGATTCGGACATGTGTTCCTGATGAAACACAAGTCTGAAGCTTTTGAGAAATTCAGGGAATATAAGCATGAAGTAGAGAACTAAACGGGCAAAAGTATTAAGCTCCTTCGATCTGATCGAGGAGGAGAATACTTAAGCAATGAGTTCCTAGATTATCTAAAAGAGAATGGGATTCTCTCTCAGCTTACTCCTCTTTATACACCACAGCACAACGGTGTATCGGAGTGGAGGAATCGCACCCTATTAGATATGGTGTGCTCTATGTTGAGCACTGCTGAGTTACCTATTTCCTTCTGGGGTTATGCGCTTGAGACAGCAGCATACCTATTGAATCAAGTTCCGTGTAAATCTGTACCTACCACACCATATGAGATATGGAGTGGGAAGAGACCATATTTTAAACGAGTTAATATATGGGGTTGTCCGGCCTATGTCAAAAGGAAAAATCCGGACAAACTCGAGGCACGATCAGTTCTTTGCAAGTTTGTGGGATATCCTAAGAATTCCCAAGGATACTTTTTCTACCACGCTGAAGAACAAAAAGTGTTTGTTTCTCAATATGCGCCCTTTTTAGAAAAGGAATTTCTTGCAAAAGAAATTAGTGGCGATGAGGTAGAGCTGGAAGAGGTTCCAGCGACACAAACTGCAACTGAAGATTTAGTGGAACCAGAGGATTCAGTAGTTCCCCATGAACCCCAGCCTCTCCGCCGATCTAGCAGGGTTTCTCATCCACCTGAGAGATACTACGATTTTCTCATTGATGGTGGGAGCGAGGATTGTATCATTGTCAGTGTATATGCCCTAGAGGCCATTACTGTATCATACTAGTTTGTATATTACTTAATGGATGCTTGGGATATTCACCTTGTATATACAATCTTGCTCAAAATAGTAGTATGCTACTTGGTTTGTTTCTACTTCAATGTGTACATGTGTTTATTTTGTATATCGCCTATACACATTAGTAGAGCCCTTAGGATCTTTGCTTGATTACCAGCGATGTGATGGCCGTCACACTAGTGGGGCTGGGTAATCTATAAGCACATCCTTATGCAGGTCCCTGGTCGCAGGACTATCGAGACAGGGCATCGATACTCCGGAGTAGACCAGCGCATGCGCTTCTCATCCCAGTGTGGGAGACGGTCTGTCCCACAGCCGTCAGTACGTCGTACTTAAGATAGTATGCGGGTGCTCGTTAGGTTACGGGTACACTGGACAGGACTCGTCGGGAACTGACTAGTTGGTATTATACCTATCGTCAGTTATCAGTTCCCAGGTGACATGAGTACAGCTTAGTCCGCTGACTTGACACTGTCGCTCCGCCTCGAGTGTGTTCCCACTGTACTTTGATCACTACCCTACCACGGCTCAAAGGAGTCGTGCAAACAGGTAGTGGTTGGGTGCAGTCCCGAAGCACTTGGAGGCAGTGACGGTTAGACAGGATTCGTCTCTCCCGGTATTGGGGGTTGACATCGCGCTGTGTCTAGGAGAGCCATTACACGAGTAGTCCCTGGCCAGGGCAATCGAGATATACTGGTAGGTTTCCAGTGTTGTCTCAGGGTGTTTTGGGCTTCACTCCGGCACGACTTGTACCGCTATTGGGGGACTGACGTTTACCGCCCCCTAGGCCCGCCATGCGATGTATCAGACGAACAGACCGGACTGTACGGAGAATATCACGCTCAGGCTCAGTAGGAGTTCAGATGGGTTTCGCCTCGTCGGTCTTCTTGTCGGCATTACCTGGGGACCGTTACGCACAGCTAGTGCCGCTTGCGGTCTGTGGTTAAACCCACTGCCAGCGTAGTGTCGAGTCTTTAGAGTCCCACACAGAAAGCTTTTCGCCTTTAGGCAAAAGAGTAGAGGTCGCATGGTATTGCGACAGGTCGCATGGTTTTGCGACAGGGTTCGGTCACATCCGTGCACTTGTGCACGTACAGTGTCCGGACAGTTTACACTAGCGGGCTTTGGTTTAAGCCAGATCCTAGTGTACCTTATGGGATTGGATTTATCCAGTTTGCATTCGTGTTCCTCGGAACGCGGATGCGGGTGTGTATGCACAGTTGACAGGGAGGCAGAGGCAGCGGATTCTCATTAGGGTTGTTGACAGTTGACCGTTGACTTTTTGACTTTATGCTCAACCCTAATGAGAATATGATATGTGATTAACTATTATATTAATTAAGTATTATGGTGATATGGTTGTTGACTTGTTGACTTTTGTTGACTTGTTGACTTTGGTGACTTGTTGACTTTTGTTGACTTGTTGACCGGTTGACTAGGCTTGACTAGTTGACCATCATGATAACCATGGTTATCATTTCATGCCAAAGACTTTTTCTTGCTTGTTCATTTGAGTAAAATGAGTGCATGACATGATAAGGTTATGGTTACTTCAACCATTACATAAGACTTTTGTTGATATGATGAGTTATCATTGCTTTGGATTATGAGAGGGTGAGAGACAAAATACTTGCTCATTCTTTCTTGCTCATTCTCTCTCTTGTTCTTGAGCTCTCCCCTTGCTCTCACCCTCAACCTCTTGCTCCCTCTCTTGATCTATGGTTCTCTTGTCTCATGAGTTGAGAATCAAGAACCATAGATAAAATCCCATTCTATTTCCTCTCTACTCATTCTAGTTCACTAGGTTTGGCAAACCAAGTGAACTAGTTTCTTCAAAGACCGAAGAAGGAGCTAAAGGTTGGAGCTTTCAAGTGGATCTATCTTCGGCGTACGGAGACGACGAGAAGGAGCCATCGGACCACCACCGGAGCTTGAAGACGAAGGAGTTCAAGACAAGCTAGGTATAACCATCTCTATCCGAGTAGCTAAATATCTTTAGCTTAGTTTGCTAGTTTTAGTTTAGGTAAAGATCCCGACCTAGCTTAGTCCATGTTGCCTCTTGCGTTAAAATTTTGATTTTATACCGTTTCCGCCTCCCCGTAAGAACCGGGGGTCGCAACGTGGACTTACAGTGGTATCAGAGCCTAACTAAACTTAAACTAGCTTAGTAGTGAAGTGTAACGAAGTTCGGAACCGAAAAAAATCACAAAACCGGATAATCACAAAAACTGAGTTTCTGTTGAAATTTTTTCTGCTCAAAATGAAAAACTTTACACTTGTAAATTCGGCTCAGGGTTTTGTGTGAACACCCAAGAAAAACGATACAGTGATTCGCCTAAAGTGCCGCGCTTCCGCCGCGTGATCCTTCTTAGCCGCCGCGGAACCGCCGCGACTTGGTGTCTTCTCTGCATCGTTTTTCGTGCAGTGTGTTTGTGTGTTGGTTTTGGGATTTTTAAAATATATTATATGTGCCCAGATTTTCCAGAAAAGAAATTTCCTTTTGGGGTCCTATAATTCCGTATTTTTTCCGAACTTCACTGCACTTTGACTATGATGGTTATATCTGTGATGCTTGCATGTATTGAACGTCGGCTAATCGCTATAAGTCGATTAGTCGGGGTTATACATGATCTGTAATGTGCTGGAATGTGTATATGAATGTGTTGGACTGTCGCGGGTGAATAGCCGGGGTGGATGTGAGATGAGCTTTTGTTTTTCTTTCATTCATTGTTAATGTAAATTGATGTAATAATTATTATTTGTTTGACCGCACAACCGGGTCGGGGTTGTAGCCGTCATTGTATAATTCTTTTTACTGTTTTTGCTCCTAGGATAGACCCATGGAGGGGTGCACAAACTACCGAGTACTTGGCGGGTAGTTTGCCGCACCCGTAGGGGTCTTGGGTGGGGTATTTGGCTATTCACCGCGACCGTGTTATCCGCTTTTCGTTTCAGGCTCGAAAGGATTGCGGATTGCTAGTATATCCAATGCATTCATCTGTGATCTGTAATGTCTATCATTGCTTACTATTTAGGCGTTGCTTATGTTTTACAGACGCGCTAGCCCAGCCCCCGCTCTGTCGTTAGTTAAGTAACCTAACGGGTAATGACGGGGCCCCGTGGCGAATGCGAATGGCATAAGCGTACGTCATATTTTGGTTGTTTTCTGCAATGGTAGGATTAAATGATGGGACGCATTAAAAGAACTAATGCAAGAATATCACGCATTAAAAGAACTAATGCAAGATAATAAACCAAGTTAAAGTCGTTGGAACACTTTCGAAAAACCACTCGGTTCTTTTCAAAACAAACTTTTAAAATACGGAGTTTGAGCCACTCCATTTAAAAGCTATCTCGTTCCATCGACCAAATCAAGTTCACTACGTTCACGGTTTTGCCAAAACCATCCGTAGCCCTCCATCATTTCAGTTAAATATTCGGTAGTATTCAAGCTATGTATTTTGACCTCACGCCAAGGCATAGTGATTGGTAGCTGCCGGATATTTATCTGTTGCATAGATAGAATGCGTTGGTTTGAGACAGTCGTACTGCCATTTTGGCCTACGTTAAGGGTATGTACGGGTGGATTCAAATTAACCTGGATAATGATGGGACGAACTTGACATGTGACTTATGACATTTTGACCTCACGCCAAGGTCATAAGAGCATGGGGCAAAAATCCACATCCGGAGTTTCATAAGTACTGAAACTTGCTAGATTTGCATACCATTTGGAGTGTGATGATTCTGGTAGGATTCCTTCAGTTTCGTCACGCGATGATATTTGGATCCCGATCCTACTATGAGTATATGCTACTCCTCGGGAAATTTCTCACTTAACGATCAATGCTATAAACCTAGTAGGTGCCTAGAAAGGTGTTAGCGGGGCTACGCCCCCAGGGAAAAGAGGTTCTCTAATTAAGGAACTTCGCGAAAGCGTTGGAAAACCTCCCTCGAAGTACCGACACCGGCCTGGCTGAACGGTTAAGCAAGTATTGTGCGGTGGGATTGATCCCGGCTAATTCTTCCTTTATGGTTTGAGGAGGGATTCGAGAAACAGTGGGAGCCATGCTGTTTAGACAAACTAAAAACCACTCTAAACTTGCAAGAGCATCATGCTGAGTGTTTCTTCTTCTCTCTCCTAATTGCAGCGACCAATCAACATGACTGAACTTAAGTTACTCCTAGATAAAAACAAACTGACAGGGCCAAACTACAAAGATTGGCTCAGGAATGTCAAGATCGCAATCACTTATGACAAGCTGGGGTATCTTCTTACCACCAAAGCTCCCCCTGTCCCTGGTCCAACTTCCAGCGTCGCGGATAAGGAAATCCGCAAGACTTGGGAGATTGATAGCGCGAAGGCCAAGTGCCTCCTGCTTGCCTCGATGGACAACGAACATCAGAGGAGGCATGAGAATATGGACATGGAGTCCATATTGCTCCATACAAAAGAACTGTATGGAGAGCAATCACGTATCGCAAGATACGAAGCGTCGAAAAAATTATTTTCGACAAGAATGGCCGTCGGATCATCAGTAGCCGAGCATGTGCTAAAGATGATCGGCTTCATTGAGGAACTCGCTGACCTAGGGATCACATTGGAGAGTGAGCTATATACGGATATAGTTCTCCAGTCCCTTCCTTCCACTTACGCCCAGTTTATACTGAACTTCAACCTACAAGAAAAAGTGGTTGAACTATCAGAGCTCCTCAACATGCTGAGGAGCGCAGAGGGCACCCTACAGAAAGGTAGGGAAACATCCACTTTGTTTGTAGGAGGATCATCTTCTTCTAGGTCCAAGGCGAAAGCCAAGGGAAAGAAGAAGAAGGCCCCCGCCAAACCAAGGGGCGGTGTTGGTAAAGTGGATACGAAGGGAAAAGGCAAAGCAACAAAGTTAGCGGGAAAGCTTGTGGATAAGGAAGAATGCTTCTATTGTCATAAGAAAGGACACTGGAAGAATGATTGCAGGGCCTGGAAGGCCAGAACACAGGAATTGAAGCAGGTTGCAGCTTCAGCTTCAGGTGTGTATGTTATTGAAAACTGTCTTTCAATAAACTCTACTTCCTGGGTATTGGATACCGGATCAGGATCTCATATCTGTAATTCTTTGCAGGCGTTGAGAAACCGTAGTGTTTTGAAAGCAGGTGACATGACCCTCAGAGTTGCAAACGGAGCTAGCATGGATGCTAAAGTCGTGGGGGACTATCACCTGGGAATGTCAGATGGACATGTTTTGGTTTTGCGTAATTGCTTTTTTGTACCCAACGCAACTTGTAATATCATTTCTGTATCTTTAGTTTCTAAAGAAGGTTATGAATTTGCGTTTGTAAGTAATGTTGTAAGCATTCACCTTAATCAAGTATTGATTGGGTCAGGTACTCTAAGTAATGGTATATACGTGTTAAACCAACCACAGATTTTTAATGTCCAGAATACACACAAAAGAAGGTCTCCAGAAATAAATCAGACTTTCTTATGGCATTGTAGATTGGGTCACATCAATGAGAGAAGGTTGACGAAGTTACATACAGAAGGGTATTTGAATGCGTTCGAATATCAGTCGTATGCCACTTGTCAATCCTGTCTCAAGGGAAAGATGACAAAGACTCCGTTTACTGGACATGGAGTAAGAGCGAGCGAGCTCTTGGGACTCGTACACAGTGACGTGTGCGGTCCAATGTCTACACATGCCCGAAGCGGACATTCTTACTTCATTACTTTTACGGATGACTTCTCAAGGTACGGTTATGTCTTCTTAATGAAACATAAGTCCGAGGCCTTTGGAAAATTCCAGGAGTATAAGAATGAAGTAGAGAAACAGACCGGCAAAAGTATTAAGATTCTAAGATCGGATCGAGGTGGAGAATACTTAAGTGCCGAGTTCCTGGACTATTTAAAAGAGAACGGAATTCTCTCTCAGCTTACTCCTCCATACACCCCGCAACATAATGGTGTATCGGAGAGACGGAACCGCACCCTATTGGATATGGTGCGGTCCATGATGAGTAACGCTGAGTTACCGCGATCGTTCTGGGGGTATGCGCTAGAATCAGCTGCATACCTTTTGAACCGAGTTCCGACTAAGACTGTGCCTACCACCCCATATGAAATGTGGAGTGGGAAGAAACCCTATCTTCAATATCTGAAGATCTGGGGATGTCCAGCTTTTGTCAAAAAGCAGCATGCGGACAAACTTGAGGCACGCTCAGTACTGTGCAAGTTTGTGGGATACCCAAAGAACACCAGGGGGTATCTTTTCTACTACGCAGAGGAACAAAAAGTCCTTGTTTCTCGTAATGCCCACTTTCTAGAACACCAGTTCTTGGAAAAGGAAATTAGTGGGAGCGCAGTAGAACTAGAAGAAATTCCAGAACCACAGACTATTACTGAAAGGTTAGTGGAACCAGAGGGTTCAACAGAACAGGACATTCCTACGCCGCTCCGCAGGAGTAGTAGGCAGTCTCATCCGCCCGAGAGATACTGCGGTTTTCTCATAGACGGGGATAGAGAGGATTGCATCATAGATTATGATGAGCCTACTAGCTTCCAGCAGGCCGTTCAGAGCGTTGACTCAGTGAAATGGCTGGATGCAATGCGGACCAAAATGGAGTCCATGTACACCAACAAGGTATGGACGTTGGACATTGCTCCAGACGGGGTAAAACCCGTAGGATGCAAGTGGATCTTCAAAAGGAAGATTGGTGTAGATGGACAGGTTGAGACCTATAAAGCTAGGCTGGTAGCAAAGGGTTTTCGTCAAAGACCTGGCTTGGACTACGACGAAACCTTTTCTCCAGTAGCCATGCTGAAATCCATTCGGATCCTTCTTGCCGTTGCTGCCTTCCACGATTATGAGATCTGGCAAATGGACGTAAAGACAGCTTTTCTAAATGGAAATTTAGAGGAGTGTGTCTATATGGACCAGCCAGAGGGTTTCATTCAGAGTGGGAGCAGCGGAAAGGTGTGCAAGTTGCTTAAGTCCATCTATGGACTAAAGCAGGCATCGCGGAGTTGGAACATCTGCTTTGATGAGACGGTCAAAGAATTTGGCTTTATCAAAAATCCAGATGAACCATGCATCTATAGTAGATTTGTAGCGAGAACTGTAGTATTCCTCGTTTTATACGTGGATGACATTCTCTTAATAGGAAATGACATTCCTATGCTACAATCTGTCAAGGGGTTCTTGTCACACAGGTTCTCCATGAAAGACCTGGGTGATGCCTCATACATTCTGGGTATCCGGATCTACCGTGACAGATCCAAGAGGATATTAGGACTTTCACAGTCCAGGTACATCGACACCATACTGAAGAGGTTCAGTATGGAAGATTCCAAGCGCGGTAACCTACCGGCTTGTCACGGGATCACCCTCTCTAAAGAGATGTCTCCCAAGACTGATTTGGAGAGGGATCGCATGTCTATTATACCCTACGCTTCTGCGGTAGGCTCTATAATGTATGCGATGTTGTGTACCAGACCGGATGTAGCTTATGCACTGAGTGTAGTAAGCCGGTATCAGTCTAACCCAGGGGAGAAACACTGGATAGCGGTAAAGAACATTCTCAAGTACCTGAGAAGGACTAAGGAGATGTTCTTGGTGTATGGCGGAAAAGACCTCCAGATTGAGGCCTTTGCTGACTCCAGCTTCCAGAGTGACAAGGATGATTCCAAGTCCATGTCGGGTTTTGTCTTTACCCTCAATGGAGGGGCGGTGTGTTGGAAGAGTTCCAAACAGGAAACCGTTGCAGACTCGACGATGGAAGCGGAATACATCGCTGCATCTGATGCCGCAAAAGAAGCTGTCTGGATGAGGAAGTTCTTGAAAGAACTTCAGGTGGTTCCGTCCATTGTTGATCCAATACCTCTGTATTGCGACAACAACGGGGCTATAGCTTTAGCGAAGGAACCCAGGTCCCATCAGAAATCCAGGCACATCTTAAGGCGGTATCACCTGATCAGGGAGATCGTAGATCGCCAGGAGATCGAGGTTCGGAGAGTCGCTTCAGAAGACAACACTGCAGATCCATTCACCAAGGCCTTGCCCCAGACTCAGTTCGAGCGGCTGATCGAGATGATAGGTCTTCGATACGCCAGTACATGGCCTTAGTGCAAGTGGGAGATTGTTAGTGTATATGCCCTAGAGGCCATTACTGTATCATACTAGTTTGTATATTACTTAATGGATGCTTGGGATATTCACCTTGTATATACAATCTTGCTCAAAATAGTAGTATGCTACTTGGTTTGTTTCTACTTCAATGTGTACATGTGTTTATTTTGTATATCGCCTATACACATTAGTAGAGCCCTTAGGATCTTTGCTTGATTACCAGCGATGTGATGGCCGTCACACTAGTGGGGCTGGGTAATCTATAAGCACATCCTTATGCAGGTCCCTGGTCGCAGGACTATCGAGACAGGGCATCGATACTCCGGAGTAGACCAGCGCATGCGCTTCTCATCCCAGTGTGGGAGACGGTCTGTCCCACAGCCGTCAGTACGTCGTACTTGAGATAGTATGCGGGTGCTCGTTAGGTTACGGGTACACTGGACAGGACTCGTCGGGAACTGACTAGTTGGTATTATACCTATCGTCAGTTATCAGTTCCCAGGTGACATGAATACAGCTTAGTCCGCTGACTTGACACTGTCGCTCCGCCTCGAGTGTGTTCCCACTGTACTTTGATCACTACCCTACCACGGCTCAAAGGAGTCGTGCAAACAGGTAGTGGTTGGGTGCAGTCCCGAAGCACTTGGAGGCAGTGACGGTTAGACAGGATTCGTCTCTCCCGGTATTGGGGGTTGACATCGCGCTGTGTCTAGGAGAGCCATTACACGAGTAGTCCCTGGCCAGGGCAATCGAGATATACTGGTAGGTTTCCAGTGTTGTCTCAGGGTGTTTTGGGCTTCACTCCGGCACGACTTGTACCGCTATTGGGGGACTGACGTTTACCGCCCCCTAGGCCCGCCATGCGATGTATCAGACGAACAGACCGGACTGTACGGAGAATGTCACGCTCAGGCTCAGTAGGAGTTCAGATGGGTTTCGCCTCGTCGGTCTTCTTGTCGGCATTACCTGGGGACCGTTACGCACAGCTAGTGCCGCTTGCGGTCTGTGGTTAAACCCACTGCCAGCGTAGTGTCGAGTCTTTATAGTCCCACACAGAAAGCTTTTCGCCTTTAGGCAAAAGAGTAGAGGTCGCATGGTATTGCGACAGGTCGCATGGTTTTGCGACAGGGTTCGGTCACATCCGTGCACTTGTGCACGTACAGTGTCCGGACAGTTTACACTAGCGGGCTTTGGTTTAAGCCAGATCCTAGTGTACCTTATGGGATTGGATTTATCCAGTTTGCATTCGTGTTCCTCGGAACGCGGATGCGGGTGTGTATGCACAGTTGACAGGGAGGCAGAGGTAGCGGATTCTCATTAGGGTTGTTGACAGTTGACCGTTGACTTTTTGACTTTATGCTCAACCCTAATGAGAATATGATATGTGATTAACTATTATATTAATTAAGTATTATGGTGATATGGTTGTTGACTTGTTGACTTTTGTTGACTTGTTGACTTTGGTGACTTGTTGACTTTTGTTGACTTGTTGACAGGTTGACTAGGCTTGACTAGTTGACCATCATGATAACCATGGTTATCATTTCATGCCAAAGACTTTTTCTTGCTTGTTCATTTGAGTAAAATGAGTGCATGACATGATAAGGTTATGGTTACTTCAACCATCACATAAGACTTTTGTTGATATGATGAGTTATCATTGCTTTGGATTATGAGAGGGTGAGAGACAAAATACTTGCTCATTCTTTCTTGCTCATTCTCTCTCTTGTTCTTGAGCTCTCCCCTTGCTCTCACCCTCAACCTCTTGCTCCCTCTCTTGATCTATGGTTCTCTTGTCTCATGAGTTGAGAATCAAGAACCATAGATAAAATCCCATTCTATTTCCTCTCTACTCATTCTAGTTCACTAGGTTTGGCAAACCAAGTGAACTAGTTTCTTCAAAGACCGAAGAAGGAGCAAAAGGTTGGAGCTTTCAAGTGGATCTATCTTCGGCGTACGGAGACGACGAGAAGGAGCCATCGGACCACCACCGGAGCTTGAAGACGAAGGAGTTCAAGACAAGCTAGGTATAACCATCTCTATCCGAGTAGCTAAATATCTTTAGCTTAGTTTGCTAGTTTTAGTTTAGGTAAAGATCCCGACCTAGCTTAGTCCATGTTGCGTCTTGCGTTAAAATTTTGATTTTATACCGTTTCCGCCTCCCCGTAAGAACCGGGGGTCGCAACGTGGACTTACAGGAAGATGATGACCTGACTAGTTTCGAGCAGGCCATCACGAGTGGTGACTCTGTGAAATGGCTGGATGCAATGCGATCTGAGATGGAATCCATGTACACCAACAAAGTATGGAGTTTGGAAAATGCTCCTGAAGGGGTAAAACCCATTGGGAGGAAGTGGATCTTTAAAAAGAAAATTGGTGTAGATGGAAAAGTTGAGACTTTCAAAGCTAGACTTGTTGCAAAGGGTTTTCGTCAACGACCAGGTGTGGATTATGACAAAACCTTTTCTCCAGTGGCTATGCTTAAGTACATCCGGATCTTACTTGCCATTGCTGCATACCAAGACTACGAAATCTGGAAAATGGATGTTAAGACCGCATTTCTAAACGGTGATTTAGAAGAGTGCGTGTACATGACTCAGCCAGAGTCCTTCGTAGATAGTGGGAGCAACGGAAAGGTGTGCAAGCTGCTTAAATCCATTTATCGGTTAAAGCAAGCATCGCGGAGTTGGAACATCTGTTTTGATGTTGTAGTCAATGAGTTTGACTTCATCAAAAATATAGATGAACCTTGTATTTATATGAAGGTTGCAGAGAGTAAAGTTGTATTGCTCGTATTATACATAGATGACATACTCTTGATAGGAAATGATGTTCCTATGCTGCAATCAGTCAAGCTCTTCTTATCACAAAGATTCTCAATGAAAGATCTAGGTGATGCCTCCTGCATATTGGGAATCATGATCTATAGAGATAGATCTAAACGGATACTGTGATTGTCCCATTCCAGGTACATTGACACCATACTAAAGAGGTTTAGTATGGAAGAATCCAAGCGTGGGAACCAACCCACGATCTCTGGACTCACTCTCTCCAAAGAGATGTCTCCCAAGACTGATTTGGAGAGAGCTCGCATGCAAGAGATACCCTATGCTTCGGCAGTAGGCTCAATCATGTATGCGATGCTATGTTCCAGACCCGATGTAGCATACTCACTAAGTGTAGTGAGTCGGTATCAAGCAGATCCTGGAGAGAGTCTCTGGACAGCTGTGAAGAACATTCTCAAGTACTTACGAAGGATTAAAGAGATGTTCTTGGTGTATGGTAACGGAGAACTCCAGGTGGAGTCCTTTACCGATTCTAGCTTCCAAAGTGATAAGGACGACTCTAAGTCGCACTCGGGATTTGTTTTTACCCTCAATGGAGGGGCGGTATGTTGGAAGAGTTCCAAACAGGATACCGTTGCAGACTCAACGATGGAGGCTGAATACATCGCTACCAACGATGCTGCCAAAGAGGCTGTCTGGATAAAGAAGTTCATTAGTGTGCTTGGTGTAGTTCCATCCATTGAACATCCAATACCTCTGTATTCCGATAACAATGGAGCTGTGGCTTTGGCCAAGGAACCCAGGTCCCATCAAAAGTCCAGACATATTCTGAGGCGGTATCACCTCATCAGGGAGATAGTTGATCGCCGGGAGATTGAGGTCAGGAGATTAGATACGAAGGACAACACTGCGGATCCATTCACGAAGGCCATTCCCCAGATACAGTTTGAGAGATTTTTCGGGATGCTAGGTATGAGATACTACAGCAGCTGGCCTTAGTGCAAGTGAGAGATTGTTAGTTATGTATATACCCTAGAGGCCATTGTTGTACATTTGATGTATATTATAATGGATGCTTGGATATACATAGAGAGGACTTTCTTGCTCGTCATGATAGTATGCTATTTGGTTTCACTTTATCTTAACATGTTGACTTGTATATGTTTACTGTCTTACTCTCACATGTTGATAAAGCCCTTAGGATTTGTACTCGACTACTGGGACTATGATGAGATCATACTAGTGGGGCCACGGTAGTCGATGAGTACATCCTGTAACTGTTCTTAGTCGAGGGTATATCGAGACAGGGCATCGATACACCAGAGTAGACTAGCGTATACGCATCTTGACCCATATGATGGGCGATGGATGATCCCATATCCATCGGTGTTATGACATCAGGGATGGTGTACGAGTGCTCAGTGGAGACTGGGTACACTGGACGGACTCACCGAGAACTCCCAGATGGTTATATACCACACGTCAGATGGAAGTTCTCCGGTGACACTGGTACAGGGTAGTCTGTAGACCCGAGTTCGTAATAGAGTCTTGTGTGATTTCCACTGTGCTTTGATTTCCACCTTACTACGTCCAAGAAGGCATGCAAAACGGTGGCTTTTGGGTGCAGTCCCGAATCACATGGAGGCAATGAGCGATAGGAGGGGATTCGTCTCTCCCGATATAGGGAGTTGATGTTGTGTTGTGTTCGATTGGCTATAACTGGAAGTACTTGGCCAGGGCTGATATAGAGATTTACTGGTAAGTGTTACTGTCACGACCCGAAATAGCACGTGACTGGCCCTTGAACCATATGAAGTCTATAGGACTCCATCTGATCCAAGTAAGCCAAAAGCCCAGAAATCTAAAACCATTTTAAGGATAAATAAAGAAAACTGGTTTTTAGTACGTAAAGAAAACATGTTTGAAGTCAAGGTTTTTAAATAACTAAGCCGAATATGCATTTTTAAAATGTAAAGTCTTTTCTAAAAATTTCGGCAGAGTTTCTTTTGTAAATACTAGCCCCGAGCGGGGTACAACAAGAACAATATATAATCAATGATAAAAGGCATCCCCAAGCGGGAGCTAGCTCTTCGTCAATCGACGGTCACAACCACACAAGCAATATAATATACAATGCCGAATGGCGAGGATCAAACTCAAAAGAAACTCAATAAGTATGAAAACCGTAATACTGCTAAGCGCGACTCTAAGGTCGAAATAATACATCACTAGTGTCTAAGTCTGAAACAATATACAAGTTTTGGTTGATGGAATTCTAGATACAAAGGAATAATACAAGTACAATGGTGGTTCTTGATGCAGAAGAACCCATCTACCAAAAGCAATTCACCCACAAGAAAGCAGTGTGCCAGAAATGCCGCTATGGAACCTGTACGGCAAAACCTGCAAAAACTGTGGCACAACAGGGGTGAGTTGCCAACTCGTGAATAGAGAATATCTACAAGCAGAAACCGAATGCATGAAATAATCCTAGGTCAATACAATCAGATATATAAACCTCAAAGAATAAGCCTGAAGCATTATAAGGTGGTAATGTAACATCTAATCGTGTATGTAGTACCAAGTACCCGTGCCAGTTCCTCAGGTAATAACATGTCATAAACATAAGGTATGTCTGCATGAAGTAAATATGATGAAGTATCAAAATGAAAGTCAATACACATATATTAGCGTCCCATTCCACTAATATTGGTGTAAGGGTATATATAACAGTGCCCTCATACCCTGTTATATATACAAGTGAAATATGATCAATGTAATAAAAGTCTGTATATATGTGGATCCCGTCCACCTGTCACCCAATGACAATAAGCATCATGCACGTAAATGTAAGGGTATAATCAAAATCATGGAAACATCATGAAACCTGTGCCTAGCATCGGCACGTAAATCCTCGTCCATATGGGGCTCCGTCTGCGGTATCGGCCCTCGGCCCCGGCAGCACGGGTCAACTCATGTCCATCTCTCAACTCCGGTCGGTATCCCCCGGATATCCGCCGTGCTCAAATACAATCACTGGTAGGTACTCGCCCACCTCCAGGCTCAAACAGCATAATCTTTCGATCATCTTGCCGAGGGGAACCATACCGGGCCCCACCATGTACCCTCATACGGCACACACTCCTCGTATGGGGTATATAATCAGAACCGATAAATCTCATGGTGGCTGCGCAAATATCATATCAAGGAAACCAGGTATTTCAAATAAGTACATATTCTCCTTTGAAACTATCCACTGTTCCCAAATCCAGAAATATCATGAAAACGAATATCTCGATGCGTATAATCAGAAAGCATGATGTATATGACCTAGAATAATAGCATGCACATACAAGGTCATATTCTAATGCAATAATACTACTGTGTAGTGACATGGCAATTATCGATGATGAAGTGTGTGAGCCGGCAAGCAAGTGTACGTGGAACATATGCATCATCGATAATGGTGCTGGTGTCCTAATAGCATAATTGCAATATAGAAATAATACATGCAATGCGATGCGGAATCGAATAATCAAAGCAACAATGAAGAATCTATACCAATATGTACATGTCATGCAGTGGTGCCTTTTGAAATAAGACGAATCGGGGTTTTAGTGAAATAAGGGTTACGGTGTTTTTAAGAATAGATACGCCTTTTGAAAATACCCATAGAACCCCTTTGCTTGTCCTTAAGATATTCCCGATTCGCTAGTTTTGAAATAGGTATGACTCGGGTCTAGTCTAACATCTACTAAGCCAAGTCCATCAGGAGGGATATGGAAACCACCTAAATCTGAGTCGAGATATATATATATATATATATATATATATATAATATAATATAATAGTCGGTGATCCCGCCTCAATAGTATCGCGTACGATACAGTAAATCATCTGACATCCTCGAGTCATCAGCGCGGATCTATCATCAATATAAAGCTCGTACGGTAAATCGTCGTGCGGCATCCTAATAGCTGGGTATGGGTCAATATCACAATCAGCTCATCAATTATTTGGTATCCTCATCATCATATTGTTAGTTATATGTATGCCCTGGAGGCCATTACTGTACATAGGATGTATATTGTAGTAGATGCTGGGACATATATAGGTAGGACTTTCTTGCTCGACATGATAGTACGCTATCTGGTTGCTCTTTATCTTAACATGTATACTTTCTGTCTCTCTGATTACATGTTGATAAAGCCCTTAGGATGTGTACTCGACTTCCAGGACTGTGATAAAGATCATACTAGTGGGGCCTGGGTAGTCAATGAGTACATCCTTCATTGTTCCTAGTCGTGGGAATATCGAGACGGGGCATCGATATTCCAGAGTAGACTAGCGTATATCTTCTCGACCCATGAGATGGGCGATGGATGATCCCATATCCATTGGTGTTTGACATCGGAGATGGTATGCGGGTGCTTAGTGGAGACTTGGTACACTGAACGGACTCGCCGAGAACTCCCAGATGGTATTATACCTCACGTCAGATGGCAGTTCTCTGGTGACACTGGTACAGCTTAGTCTGTTGACCCGAGATCGTCATAGAGTCTTGTGTGTCTCCCACTTTGCTTTGATTTCCACCCTACCACGGCTCTACTGAGTCGTGCAAACAGGTGGTTTTTGGGTACTGTCCCGATTCACATGGAGGCAATGAGCAATAGGAGGGGATTCGTCTCTCCCGGTATTGGGGGTGGATGTTGCGCTATGCTCGACTGGCCATAACAGGAAATCCCTGGCCAGGGTTGCTGTGATATACTGGTAAGAGTTATCAGTAGTTTCACGAATGTTATGGACCTCACGTCGGCATGACTTATCGAGCTATTGGGGTCAGACGTTTACCACCCCTAGGCGAGATATGCGACATATCAGACGAACAGACCGGACTATACGGTAAGTGTTACTAGTTGGATTCACAGGAGTGTGAGCGGGCTTGCTTGTCGATCTTCTGATCGCTCAATACCCGGGTGGCCATTACGTTTAGCAGACCGCTTGCGGCTTGTGGGTGTTTGATATGATCATCATCTGCTGCCGGCGTATTGACGAGTCTTTAGAGTCCTACACAGAGGTTGCCTGGCTCAAGCGAAACGAAATAGGAGCTCATATGAGATATGTGCGGGATCGAGAATAATACGTGTATGTGATACCGTATTCTATTTGTAGGGTTCCTGATTCTCTCAAGAGGTCTCACAAGGCATCGAACATGCCAATCTCAAAAATTATAGGTGCCGAGAAACCCTATTGTACGGATCGTTGGCTAGAAATCTAGGCGAAAAGTAAACTAGTTAACACTTAACTAAGAGATACGGAAATACAACCTTTGTAGATCCGGTTCTCCACCTCCATAGCTCCGCAATGAAGTCTCCTCGCTGTCCATAACAAGTCCCGGGCTCTAGCGTCGGCTTCATCGGAGAATGGACGGGCTAGGTCATCGATGTCCATGCCGAAGATGATCTACGTCGAGGCATTGCTAAATCAAGCTCCGACTTCACAAAGTCAAGAAACTTGTGAAGAAAACACACTCTACTACTTGGCAAGAGGTAGAGGATGAAGAAATAGGAAGTGGGTAAACTTTAGATTTGGATTTCTCACTCTTTTTCATCACTTTCCATTGATGGAGGCAAGCTTTCTTCACTTGAAGAAATGAAGAAGAAGAAGGAAATTGTTATCATAAGAATTATTAAAATAAAAAAGAAAATCCATTCTTATCATAAGAAAACCATGGTTAGGTGTAGAGATTAAACCAAGGTTAGTTGGAATGGTTAGGGTTAAGGATGAGATAAGAATGGTTGACTAAAGTCAATGCTTCATCAAGGTTCAAAGAATAAAACAAAACTAGCAACCATTCTTCTCATTATCATTTCCATAATAATAAATAAATAAATAAATAGATATGAAAATGTAAACCCTAATCATTTAAATAACCATGGTTCAATCTTTACACAAACTCAAGCAAACATGTATCATCAAACATGATACAATCAAGTGCACAAAACTATATCGAATATACAATGTGCACATCCGAGTGAGAAAATCCATCTTAAGTAAACCGATACTAGTTGATGCAAAGTAATATATCAAATATATAAATATGCATTAAATCATTAAATCAACACTTGATTCAATGATCCGGTCATGTCGCACACAACCGACTAGTTTACAATATATCGGCTTATCGAAACAACGCTTGAATCGATAACTAGGTTATATCGCATACAACCATTCGATACATTTATCGCGAGAATAGAATACGGTATCACATACACGCATTATTCTCGGTCCCGCACATATCTCATATGCGCTCCTATTTCGTTTCGCTTGAGCCAGGAAACCTCTGTGTAGGACTCTAAAGACTCGTCAATACGCCGGCAGCAGATGATGATCATATCAAACACCCACAAGCCGCAAGCGGTCTGCTAAACGTAACGGCCACCCGGGTATTGAGCGATCTGAAGATCGACGAGCAAGCCCGCTCACACTCCAGTGAATCCAACCAGTAACACTATCGTACAGTCCGGTCTGTTCGTCTGATATGTCGCATATCTCGCCTAGGGGTGGTAAACGTCAGACCCTAATAGCTCAATAAGTCGTGTCGATATGAGGTCTATAACAATTCGAGAAACTACAGGTAACACTTACCAGTAAATCTCAGCAACCCTGGCCAGGGATTTCCTGTTATAGCCAATCGAACACAGCGCAACATCAACTCCCTATACCGGGAGAGACGAATCCCCTCCTATCGCTCATTGCCTCCATGTGACTCGGGACTGTACCCAAAAACCACCGTTTTGCACGCCCTCTTGGACGTGGTAAGATGGAAATCAAAGCACAGTGGGAACCACACAAGACTCTATGACGATCTCGGGTCAACAGACTACTCTGTACCAGTGTCACCAGAGAACTGCCATCTGACGTGAGGTATAATACCATCTGGGAGTTCTCGGCGAGTCCGTCCAGTGTACCCAGTCTCCACTGAGCACCCGTATATCATCTCCGATGTCAAACACCAATGGATATGGGATCATCCATCGCCCATCTGTATGGGTCGAGAAGGTATACGCTAGTCTACTCTGGTATATCGATGCCCCGCCTCGATATACCCATGACTAGGGACTGTGAAGGATGTACTTATAGACTACCATGTCCCCACTAGTATGATCCGCATCATAGTCCAGGTAGTCAAGCACACATCCTAAGGGCTTTACCAACATGTAACAGAGAGACAATCAGTATACACGTTAAGGTAAAGTTCAACCAGATAGCATACTATCATGTCGAGCAAGAAAGTCCTCCCTATATACGTCCCAGCATCCACTACAATATACATCCTATGTACAGTAATGGCCTCTAGGGCATACATATAACTAACAATCTCCCACTTGCACTAGGTCCATCTGTAGCAGTGGTTGTAGTATCTCATACTCAACCATCCCATAAAAGTCTCTCTCTGGGAACGGGCCTTTGTGAGTGGATCCGCTGTGTTATCCTCTGAGTCTACTCTCCTAACCTCGATCTCTCTGGAGATCAACCATCTCCATGATCAAGTGATACTGCCTTAGAATATGTCTGGATCACTGATGGGACCGGCGTTCCTTGGCAAAAGCCACAACTCCATTGTCTTACAATGGTAGGAACGTAGTTCATCTCATGAACCAATATATACCCAAACAGCCTCTTTGGTAGCATCTTAAGTAGCGATGTATCCTGCCTTTATCGTCTAGAATGTCACGGTATCTAGCTTGGAACTCTTCCAACATACCGTCCCTTTTCTGAGGGTAAAGACAATGCCTGTGACTGACATTCAGTCGTCTTTATCACCCTGGAACCATTCCAGTGATTCTCCCCAGGATCGATTGATACCATCTCACTACAACTAGTGAGTACCCTAACATCCAATTAGATCTATCTCATAGATCCAAATTCCAGGATTTAGTAGGTATCACTTTGATCCTATGTGGAGAATCATTGTGATAAGCGGAGATTGATCGAGCGTAGCATAGGAAACTCCTTCCCTATCAAGAGTATGTCATCCACGTACTCTACGAGGATCACCACCATACTCCCTACTACCTTTTTGTATATACAAGGTTCATCTACCATTTTGATGATGTCAAACTCTTTGACTACTTCATCAAAACAGATGTTCCAACTCCGCGATGCCTGCTTTATCCTATAAAGCATCTTGCACACGTTTCCACTGCTCCCACTGTCTACGAAGCACTCTGGCTGTGTACTTATAGACGCACTCTTCTAAAATATCATTTAGAAAAGCAGTCATGACACCCAACCACCAGATATCGCAGTCATGATATGTAGCCGTGGCAAGTAGGATCTGGATGGACTTAAGCATAGCTCCTTAGAAAAGGTTTCATCATTATCCACGCCTGGTTGATGACGAAAACCTTTAACAAGTCTAGCTTTGAAAGTCTCAACTTTTCCATGTACACCAAGTAATCTTCTCAAGATTTACTTGCTCCTGATAGGGATTTAACCCTTCAGATATAGCAACTAAAGTCCATACTTTGTCGGTGTATAAGGATTCCATCTCAGATCACTAAGCATCCAGCCATTCTTATAGAGTCTTACTCCTGATGGCCAGCTCGAAACTAGTTAGGTCATCATCTCATGATGCAGTCCTCGCTCCCACTGTCATAGAGAAACCGAAGTATCTCTCAGGTGGGTGAGGAACCCTACTAGATCGGCAGAGAGGCTGAGGTTCGTTGGTAACTATTGAATCATTTGGTTTTACCAAATCATCTGCTGTAGTTTGTATAGCTGGAACCTTTCCAGTTCTACATAACAGACCTTGCCTCGAGTTTGTCCGGATTTTGCTTTTAGACATAGGCCGGACAACCCCAAATCTTAACTAGCTTAAGACATGGGCTCTTCCCATACCATATCATATATGAGGTGGTAGGCAACTGATTTGATTCGAACCCTATTCAATAGGTATGCAGCTTCTCAAGCGCATAACTCCCAAAAGGAAAAGGTAACTCAGTAGTACTCATCATAGAGCAAACCTTATCATATAGGGTGTGATTGCTCCGCCCCGATACACCAACGTGCTATGGTGTATTCGGAGGAGTAACGCTGAGAGAGAATCTCATTCTCCTTTAGAACAATCCAGGATTTCCGTGCATAAGTATTCTCCTCCTTGATCTCATCATAGGACATAATACTTATACCCGTATTGGTTCTCTACTTCTAAATCATATTCTGTGAATATCTCAAAAGGTTCGGACTTGTGTTTCAACAGGAACATATGTCTGAATCTTGAGAGATTATCAGAGAATGTAATGAAGTACAAAGAACCGGTCTTGGCATGTGTAGACAGGGGACTTACATACATCATCATGTATCAGTCCCAAGAGTTTACTAACTCTTTCTCTGCTTCCAGTAAACAGAGCTATGGTCATCGTATCTTTGTGACATGACTAGCAAGTTTCACAAGATGTAAATTCAAACTGATTTAAATATGCATCTAAATGTAACTTCAGCTAGTCGGGTCACATAGATATGACCTAGT
Organism: Agapanthus africanus; assembly: GCA_030015575.1. Classification (NCBI taxonomy): domain Eukaryota; kingdom Viridiplantae; phylum Streptophyta; class Magnoliopsida; order Asparagales; family Amaryllidaceae; genus Agapanthus; species Agapanthus africanus. The sequence goes on from CM057341.1 coordinate 617,473,220, forward strand.
CTATAATGCCTCAAGAAGGAATCGTTCAATTCTGAACTCTTCCTCTTGGTTGTGTTCTATATACTAAGAACTGTAGTTTGATTTAGAACATTAATGCTTTTAGATAACGTGCCTGAACCGATCAACTTTTGATATAGGAAATGTTCAGAACATTATCCAACAATACAAAATTTTACCGTTTCTTTACTAATAAAGAGACAGATATGATTTTGTATATCAGGTTCGGTATCTAATAACATTCGTTCAGAATCAATGTATTGTAATACAGGGTGACAGTGACCAACAGACTTGGCTGCAACTCTTGCCCCGTTTTCTGCCTCATGAAACTTATCACCCGTTCTCAGTTCTCTACCTATCTGTAGCCCTATGTAACAGATTACATATCTGGGATCCTGATCCGGTATCATATACCCAGGACGTAAAGGATACTGAGAAATAGTTCTGTATAATGAACAAACCCAAAGATGATGCATCAGCATGCACTCTCTTCGTTTGGGCGGCACGGGAAATCTGGTAATCCCCTATTTCCTGCTCTGTCTTATAACAATTATAAGTTGGAGCGGGACCAACGTTCCCCAGCTCAGTATAACAAGCGGGTTTGGTCAATAATTCGTATTATTATCTTGATTAAGGCGTGATATGGTCGCTACCTGGAGAGAAAGAGAAGAAAACACTCAGCGTGCGCTCTGTCAAGAATAGATTGGTTATGATTTTATCTAATCAGGATGGCTCCCACTGCTTTTTATCAAATCTTCCTTCAAACCCTAAAAGGAAAGACTAGCCGGGATTAATTACACACTACAAGTTCGCCAATCTTTCAGCCAGGCCAGTGTCGGTACTTTGAGGGAGGTCCCCCGTGCTTTCGCACGAACCTAATTAATGTAAACCTCGTTTTCCCAGAGGCGTAACCCCGTTGACACCTTTCTAGACACCTACTTGATCGGCTAATTGTAATGTATAAAACTCTCCCAGGAGTAACTCTTACTCGCAGCGGGTATCGGGATCCAACTATCTCATAGAAGGTATGCAATCTCATTGCAAATTTCAACACTTGAAATTCCCGATAATGTTTTGCCCCTAGCTCGCTATGACCTTGACGGAGGCCAAACAACCCATAGTCCGCTAGTCAAGTTCAACCCGTCATTTCCTGATTGAATTAAACCCACCCGTACGACCCTTGACGGAGGCCAAACAACGCCGTACGAATACCCTAATCCAATCGCATCATATGCTAGCAGATAAGCACTAGTTAGCTACCGTACACTACGCCTTGACGGAGGCCAAACAACCGCAGCACGAATACTAACTAGTACGTATCTGAAATGACGGAGGGCTACGACAGGTTTTTCTGAAAACCTATTGCGTAATGAACTTGATATCGTTGTAGAATCAAATGATTTTGAAATGGAGTGTTTTTGAGGCTTTTCTAGTTTTGCTAAAGGAGTCACTCCCGGTGAAGGGATCGTCGGTCCTTTCCTCATCGAATGAGGTGCGGGATATATCATATATATCACTGTGCAAAGCAAAAACTCTTAAAAGCAATCAAAAGACAAACCGAGTGTGTAGCATCTGCCAGTTATTGCTAAAGGAGTCACTCCCGGTGAAGGGATCTCGGTCCTTTCCTCATCGAATAAGGTGCAGGATATATCACATATACCGCTGTGCAAAGCAAGAACTGTAGCTACCTGTTTTATTTTGAAATTCGATTCTACAACATCTTAGGTTTCTTTTATTTCATTCATCACATTAATGAAGTCCCATCATTTAAGTACCTAAACATCACAGATAAATACGACGTACACTTATGCCATCCGCATTCGCCTCGATGTCCCCTCGTGCACCGTTAGGTTAGGTAACTAACGGCAGAGCGGGGCAGGGCTAGCGCGGGTGTAAAACATAAGTAACGCCTATATAATATATCATATATACTATATACTGTATCTATCACAGAACATCACATGATCACATCACAGATATCGCAGCAGAAGAATCATATGAAATATTGGATATACTAGGATGTCCGTGTTTTCAATACGAGCCAGTATAAAACACGGATTCCACGGTTGCGATGAATAGCCAAACCCACACCCCTAGACCCCTATGAGAGCGGCAAGCAACCCTACCAATTCTAGAGTTAGGAGACCCGGACTCGACTCCTCGAGTTGGTCTCCCATTGGACTCCAGAACCCGGTTACTTGTGCTCCCTCCTTGGGTCTATCCTAGTGCGGAAAAGTAAATAATATACAAACGGTGACTACTTCCGCAACCTGGAAGTGCCCCAATAAAAGAATATTACATACAAGTTTTTACATGAATGAAAATGAAAAACACTCATTTCACATAAAAACCCCGGCTATTCGTACACGACGATCCAATATAACATATCCAGCAACACATAACATCACATGTCATCAACGTAAGTAAACATGCGCATCCCAATTGTCGTTGACATATAGCAACGAAACCGGCGATATCACATATTACACTTACGGTCACAGAAAAGAAAGTGTAAAACTACAACAGTTGGAATCCGCAATCTTTATAGACATCGCATGCCTAATCAAATGAATACCTTAGACATCGCATGCCTAACTATTATAAACCCCGCATTTTAGTCTCAAAATCGAAAACTCTTTTCAATATCAAGTCGGGCAATTCAACAAGATTCCCGACATCCTGATCGAATACTCGTCGCAAACTTCAGTAGACGGCTGCACCCCCGATACCGTCGACGAAGTGCACCAAGGCGGAACACCGCTACCGCGAGCACCCGGACGGATTCTTTCGGCGACGGGGTTCTCCTACAGTCACTTGGTTGGGGCTATGGAGTGAGGCTGTCTATTAAGTTTACCCGGCGAGTATCCGCGTACGCTACGTGATTGCGACGGACTTTTAATCACATCAAAATTCCGTGGCAACCGATCAAGTGAGACTAAACTTCTATGTTTATAATATTCATTCAGTTATCTCATAACTTATTGTGAATTCCAATTATTGTATCACATTCCAGATAAATAGAAAATGTTAAACTTTCCGATCGAACAATCGAACACCCAAGTTTTCCCGAAACAGCTCATCACATGAAACAAGTCTAACAACATTCCGTTCGTGCCTCAGTACCAACGGTCCAGCCGTAGAAGGGTCAAGCCAATGCCTCACATGTGGCACGCCGTACTGCCCCAAACCCTAAGGTTCAAAGGGCAGTTCAAGACGGTCACATAATCGAGTTAAGGTTTGTTGTCTTCTAGAGGGTCCATCGCGTTACTTGCACTACTTAGAACGTCGTTAAACTACGGAAAGATCCAGCACTTGGAAATTTCCCGACAGGGGAAAAGTTGGGTATTTATATCCGGTCGAACTTTTTAACATATTCTAAAAATTATCCGGAAAGCCACACAGACAAAATTTGATACTCCGATCGAAACACCGAATCCCCAAAATAATACCAGAAAATACAACTCTGGAATAAATTTTAAAAATACCCAGAAAATCCAGCATAAAATAATAGGAGTTACTGTGCAAACAGTGTACGATGACGTCATCATTCCGCTGCGGAACCGCCGCAGAAGGCAGGCTTCTGCCGCGGTTCCGCCGCGGTTTGTACTGTTCATCGAAAAAATTTTGCATCGTAATTCTTATTTTTTCCTGCTGAATTTTTTAGCAATTTTTAATTTGAAAAAATCCACGTTTTCAGAAAACGTCCAGAGAGCATTTTCCGGTTGGGGTTTCGGGTCGTTCGGACTTCAAAATCCGTCTAGACTTCGCCTAAGGCTCTAGCTAGGCTCTGATACCACTGTAGGGTTCCTGATTCTCTCAAGAGGTCTCACAAGGCATCGAACATGCCAATCTCAAAAATTATAGGTGCCGAGAAACCCTAGTGTACGGATCGTTGGCTAGAAATCTAGGCGAAAAGTAAACTAGTTAACACTTAACTAAGAGATATGGAAATACAACCTTTGTAGATCCGGTTCTCCACCTCCATAGCTCCGCAATGAAGTCTCCTCGCTATCCATAACAAGTCCCGGGCTCTAGCGTTGGCTTCATCGGAGAATGGACGGGCTAGGTCATCGATGTCCATGCCGAAGATGATCTACGTCGAGGCATCGCTAAATCAAGCTCCGACTTCACCAAGTCAAGAAACTTGTGAAGAAAACACACTCTACTACTTGGCAAGAGGTAGAGGATGAAGAAATAGGAAGTGGGTAAACTTTAGATTTGGATTTCTCACTCTTTTTCATCACTTGCCATTGATGGAGGCAAGCTTTCTTCACTTGAAGAAATGAAGAAGAAGAAGGAAATTGTTATCATAAGAATTATTAAAATAAAAAAGAAAATCCATTCTTATCATAAGCAAACCATGGTTAGGTGTAGAGATTAAACCAAGGTTATTTGGAATGGTTAGGGTTAAGGATGAGATAAGAATGGTTGACTAAAGTCAATGCTTCATCAAGGTTCAAAGAATAAAACAAAACTAGCAACCATTCTTCTCATTATCATTTCCATAATAATAAATAAATAAATAAATAGATATGAAAATGTAAACCCTAATCATTTAAATAACCATGGTTCAATCTTTACACAAACTCAAGCAAACATGTATCATCAAACATGATACAATCAAGTGCACAAAACTATATCGAATATACAATGTGCACATCCGAGTGAGAAAATCCATCTTAAGTAAACCGATACTAGTTGATGCAAAGTAATATATCAAATATATAAATATGCATTAAATCATTAAATCAACACTTGATTCAATGATCCGGTCATGTCGCACAAAACCGACTAGTATACAATATATCGGCTTATCGAATCAACGCTTGAATCGATAACTAGGTTATATCGCATACAACCATTCGATACATTTATCGCGAGAATAGTGTAGGGTTCCTAGGCACTCTAGTGAAGTCTCACAAGTGATCAAACATGCACAAATCTAATTTTACGGGTGCCTACAAACCCGACTACGGATCGTTTACTAGATATTTAGGCAAAAACATAAACTAGTTAACAATTTAACTAAGGGAACGGATATACAACCTTTGTAGATCCGGTCCACCACCTCCACGGCTCCGCAATGAAGTCCCCTCGCTGTCCAAATGATGTCTTGGGCTCTGGCGTCGGCATCATCGAAGAATGGGCGGGCTTGATCGTCGGTTCGATGCCGAAGATGATCTCGTCGAGGCATCGCTAGAACAAGCTCCAACTTCACCAAGTCGGAAAAACTTGTGAAGGAAACACCCTAAACTACTTGGCAAGAGGTAGAGGATGAAGAAATAGGAAGTGGGTAAACTTTAGTTTTGGATTTCTCACTAGACTTCATGACTTGCCATTGAAGTAGCAAGCTTTCTTCAATGTTGAAGAAGATGAAGAAGAAGAAGAAGATATGATAACTTAAATTAAAATAGAAAAGAAAATACAATACTTATCATATCTTTGACCATGGTTTAGTGTAGAGACTTAACTTAGGTTAGATGAGTGGTTAGGGTTAGGCATGAGACAAGAATGGTGACTAAAACAATGCTACATGAATCTTCAACTAAAAACAAAAATAGCCACCATTCATTTCTCATTTTCTTTTTCTTTTGAAATAAATAAAATAAAAAGATAAATGAATTAGATGAAACCCTAATCACTAACTAACAATGGTTTAATACTTTACACAAAACCAAACAAGAATGTATCATCAAACATGATACAATCATGTGCACAAAGAAATATATCACATATACAACTTGCACAATTCAAGTGAGAAAATCCTTTTAAAGTGAACCAATACTAGTTAATGCAAAATAATATATCAAATATATAATTATACATTAAATCATTAAATCAACACTTGATTCAATGATCCGGTCATGTCGCATATAACCGGCCAGTATCCTATGTATCGGCTTATCGAATCAATCCTTGATTCGATAACTAGGTTATATCGCATATAACCAATCGATACATAGATCGCGAGAATGGAATACGGTATCACATACACGCATTATTCTCGGTCCCGCACATATCTCATATGCGCTCCTATTTCGTTTCGCTTGAGCCAGGAAACCTCTGTGTAGGACTCTAAAGACTCGTCAATACGCCGGCAGCAGATGATGATCATATCAAACACCCACAAGCCGCAAGCGGTCTGCTAAACGTAACGGCCACCCGGGTATTGAGCGATCAGAAGATCGACGAGCAAGCCCGCTCACACTCCTGCGAATCCGACCAGTAACACTACCGTATAGTCCGGTCTGTTCGTCTGATATGTCGCATATCTCGCCTAGGGGTGGTAAACGTCAGACCCCAATAGCTCGATAAGTCATGCCGACTTGAGGTCCATAACATTCGTGAAACTACTGATAACTCTTACCAGTATATCACTGCAACCCTGGCCAGGGATTTCCTGTTATGGCCAGCCGAGCATAGCACAACATCAACCCCCAATACCGGGAGAGACGAATCCCCTCCTATCGCTCATTGCCTCCATGTGAATCGGGACTGTACCTAAAAACCACCTGTTTGCACGACTCAGTAGAGCCGTGGTAGGGTGGAAATCAAAGCACAGCGGGAGACACACAAGACTCTATGACGATCTCGGGTCAACAGACTAAGCTGTACCAGTGTCACCAGAGAACTGCCATCTGACGTGAGGTATAATACCATCTGGGAGTTCTCGGCGAGTCCGTTCAGTGTACCCAGTCGCCACTGAGCACCCGCATACCATCTTCGATGTCAAACACCAATGGATATGGGATCATCCATCGCCCATCGCATGGGTCGAGAAGATATACGCTAGTCTACTCTGGAATATCGATGCCCCGTCTCGATATTCCCTCGACTAGGAACATTTCAAGGATGTACTCATGGACTACCCAGGCCCCACTAGTATGATCTACATCATAGTCCTGGAAGTCGAGTACACATCCTATGGGCTTTATCAACATGTAATCAGAGAGACAGAAAGTATACATGTTAAGATAAAGTGCAACCAGATAGCGTACTATCATGTCGAGCAAGAAAGTCCTTCCTATATATGTCCCAGCATCCACTACAATATACATCCAATGTACAGTAATGGCCTCTAGGGCATACATATAACTAACAATCTCCCACTTCCACTAGGGCCATCTGTAGCAGTGGTTGCAGTATCACATACTCAACCATCCCCTAAAAGTCTCTCTTTTGGGAAAAAGGCCTTCGTGAGTGGATCCGCCGTGTTGTCCTCTGAGTCTTCTCTTTTAACCTCGATCACCCTGGAGATCAACTATCTCCATGATCAGGTGATGCTGCCTCAGAATTTGTCTGGGTCACTGATGGGACCGGGGTTCCAGGGCTAAAGCCACACTTCCATTGTCATACAATGGCAGGAACCTAGTTCATCTTATGAACCAATATACACCCAAACTTCCTCTTTGGTAGTATCTTCAATAGCGATGTTACCATCCTTTATCGTCTAGTTTGCCACGGTATCTAGCTTGGAACTCTTCCAACATACCGTCCCTTTACTGAGGGTAAAGACGGTGCCTGTGACTGACATTCAGTCGTCTTTATCACCTTGGAACACTTCCAGTGATTCTCCCCAGGATCGATTGATACAATCTCACTATACCTAGTGAGAACCCTAATATCCCTTTAGATCTATCTCATAGGTCCAAATTTCAGGATTTAGGAGGTATCATTTTTATCCTATTTGGAGAATTCTTGTGATAATAGGAGATTGATCGATCGTACAATAGGAAACTCTTTTCCTATCAAGAGTATGTTGTCTACGTACAATACGAAGATGACCACTTTACTCTCTACTACCCTTTTTGTATATACAAGGTTCGTCTACCATTTTGATGAAGTCAAACACTTTGACTATCACATCAAAACAGACGTTCCAACTCCGCGATGCCTGCTTCATTATGTAAAGCAACTTGCACACGTTTCTGCTGCTCCCACTGTTTACGAAGGCCCTCTGGCTGTGTACTTATAGACGTTCTCTTCTAAATCATTATTTAGAAAAGTTGTCATGGCACCCAACCACCAGATATCGTAGTCATGGTATGTAGCCGTGGCAAGTAGGATCTGGATGGACTTAAGCATAGTCCCTGGAAAAGGTTTCATCATTATCCGTGCCTGGTTGATGACGAAAACCTTTAACAAGTCTAGCTTTGAAAGTCTCAACTTGTCCATCTACATCAAGTAATCTTCTCAAGATATACTTGCTCCTGATGGGGATTTAACCCTTCAGATATCGCAACCAAAGTCTATACTTTGTTGGTGTATATGGATTCCATCTCAGATTGCTAGGCATCCAGCCATTCTTACAGAGTCCCTACTCTTGATGGCCTACTCGAATCTAGTTGGGTCATCATCTCATGATGCAATCCTTGCTCCCACTGTCATCGAGAAATCGAAGTATCTCTCAGGCAGGCGAGGAACCCTACAAGATCGGCGGAGAGGCTGAGGTTCGTCGGGGACTATAGAATCCTTTGGTTCTGTCAAATCATCTGCTGTAGTTTGTATAGCTGGAACCTTTCCAGTTCTACATTAAAGACCTTGCCTCGATCTTGTCCGGATTTTGCTTTTGACATAGGCCGGACAATCCCAAATCTTAACTTACTTAAGAGATAGGATCTTCCCACACCATATCTTATATGGAGTGGTAGGCAGTGATTTGATTCGAACCCTATTCAATAGGTATGCAGCTTCTCAAGCGCATAACTCCCAAAGAGGAAACAGGTAACTCAGTAGTACTCATCATAGAGCACACCTTATCATATAGGGTGTGATTGCTCCGCCCCGATACACCAATGTGCTATGGTTATTTGGAGGAGTAATACTGAGAGAGAATCTCATTTTCCTTTAGAATAGTCCAAGGATTCCATGCACAAGTATTCTCCTCCCTGATCTCATCATAGGACTTAATACTTATACCCGGTTATTGGTTCTCTACTTCTAACTTATATTCTGTGAATACCTCAAAAGGTTCGGACTTATGTTTCAACAGGAACATATGACTGAATCTTGAGAGATTATCAGAGAATATAATGAAGTAAAAAGAACCAGTCCTGGCATGTGTAGACAGGAGACCTTACATACATCATCATGTATCAGTCCCAAGAGTTTACTAACTCTTCCTCTGTTTCCAATAAACAGAGCTATGGTCATCTTATCTTTGTGACATGACTGGCAAGTTTCACAAGATGTAAATTCAAACTGATTTAAATATGCTTCTAAAATGTAACTTCAGCCAGTCGGGTCGCATTGATATGACCTAGTCTACAATGCCTCAAGAATGATTCGTTCATTTCTGAACTCTTCCTCTTGTGTGTGTTCTGTATACAAGGAACTGTAGTTTGATTTAGAACGTCAATGCTTTTAGATAACGTGCCTGAACCGATCAACTTTTGATATAGGAAATGTTCAAAACATTATCCAACAATACAAAATTATATCATTTCTTTACTAATAAAGAGACTGATATGATTTCGTATATCAGGTTCGGTATCTAATAGCATTTGTTTAGAATCAATGTATTCGTAATATAGGGTGACAGTGACCAACAGACTTGGCTGCAATACTTGCCCCGGTTTCTGTCTCATGAAACTTATCACCCGTTCTCAGTTTTTCTACCTTTTTGTAGCCCTATGTAACAACTTACATATCTGGGATCCTGATCCGGTATCATATACCCAGGATGCAGAGGATACTGAGAAACAGTTCTTTGTAATGAATACACCCGAAGGAGATGCATCATATGCACTTTCTTCGTTTGGGCGGCATAGGAATTCTGGTATTCCCCAATTTCCTGCTCTGTCTTATAACAATTATAAGTTGGAGCGGGACCAACGTTCCCCAGCTCAGTATAACAAGCGGGTTCGGTCAATTCATCCATTTTATTATCTTGATTAAGGCGTGATATGGTCGCTACCAGGAGAGAGAGAGAAGAAAACACTCTGCGTGCGCTCTTGCAAGATCAGATTGGTTATATTTTTTATCTAATCAGGATGGCTCCCACTGTTTTTATCAAATCTTCCTTCAAACCCTAAAAGGAAAGACTAGTCGGGATTAATTACACTCTACAAGTTCGCCAATCTTTCAGCCAGGCCAGTGTCGGTACTTTGAGGGAGGTTCCCCGTGCTTTCGCACGGACCTAATTACTGTAAACCTCGTTTTCCCAGAGGCGTAATCTCGTTGACACCTTTCTAGACACCTACTTGATCGGCTAATTGCAAAGTGCAAAACTCTCCCAGGAGTAACAATTACTCGCAGTGGGTATCGGGATCCAACTATCACATAGAAGGTATGCAATCTCATTGCAAATTTCAACACTTGAAACTCTCAATGAAGGTTTTTACCCCTAGCACCTATGACCTTAACTATGGTCAACAAATCATAAGTACTAGTCAAGTTCTACCCGTCATTTCGTGATTAATTAGACCCACCCACATGACCCTTAACTAAGGTCAACAAAGTCACGCGACTGTCCTAACTAATCGCATCATATGCGGTGTAGGAAGACATCACTTAGCTACCGTACACTGTGCCTTGACTATGATCAACAAACACAGCACGAATACTAAGTACTCTACTTTCTAAAATGACGGAGGGTTGCGGCTGGTTTTTGTGAAAACCTTTAACGCTTTGAACTTGATCTCGTCGCGGAATCAAATGGTTTTTAAATGGAATGTTTTCGAGGCTTTTCTAGTTTTGCTAAAGGGGTCACTCCCGGTGAAGGGATCGTCGGCCCTTTCCTCGTCGAATGAGGTGCGGGATATATCATATATATCACTGTGCAAAGCAGAAACTATAAAAGTGATCAAATACAAACCGAGTGTGTAGCATCTGCCAGTTATTGCTAAAGGAGTCACTCCCGGTGAAGGGATCTCGGTCCTTTCCTCATCGAATAAGGTGCAGGATGTTCTATAACGAACACCACAATGCAAAGCAAGAACTGTAGCTACCTGTTTTATTTTGAAATTCGATTCCACAACATCAATTAGGTTTATTTTCTTTCATTAATCTCATTAATGAATATCCCATCATTTAAGTCCACCTAACCATCACAGATAAATATAACGTACGCTTATGCCATCCGCATTCGCCTCGATGTCCTGTCTGCACCGTTTGGTTAGGTAACTAACGCCAGAGCGAGGCAGGGCTAGCGCGGGTGTAAAACATAAGCAACGTCTATATAATATATCATATATACTATATATAATTGTCACAGAACATCAGAACATCGCATGATCACAGATAAAACACAGCAGAAGAAACATATGAAATATTGGATATACTAGGACGTCCGTGTTTTCAATACGAGCCAGTATAAAACACGGATTCCACGGTCGTGATGAATAGCCAATCCCACACCCCTAGACCCCTACGAGAGCGGCAAGCAACCCTGCCAATTCTAGGGTTAGGAGACCCGGACTCGACTCCTCGAGTTGGTCTTCCACTGGACCCCAGAACCCGGTTACTTGTGCTCCCCTCCTTGGGTCTATCCTAGTGCAGAAAAGTAAATAATATACAAACGGTGACTACTTCCGCAACCTGGAAGTGCCCCAATAAAAGAATATTACATACAAGTTTTTACATGAATGAAAATGAAAAACACTCATCTCACATAAAAACCCCCCGGCTATTCAAACACGACGATCCAATATAACATATCCAGCAACACATAACATCATTTGTCATCAACGTAAGTAAATATGCGCATCCCAATTGTCGTTGACATATAGCAACGAAACCGGCGACATCACATATTACACTTACGGTCACAGAAAAGAATGTGTAAAACTACAACAGTTGGAATCCGCAACCACCTCAGACATCGCATGCCTGACCAAATGAATTACTTAGACATCGCATGCCTAACAATTATAAACCCCGCATTTTAGTCTCATTATCGAAAACACTTTTCAATATCGAGTCGGGCAATTCAACAAGATTCCCGACATCCTGATCGAATGCTCGTCGTAAACTTCAGTAGGCGGCCGCACCCCCGATACCGTCGACGAAGTGCACCAAGGCGGAACACCGCTACCGGGAGCACCCGAACGGATACTTTCGGCGACGGGGTTCTCCTACAGTCACTTGGTCGGAGCTATGGAGTGAGGCTGTCCATTAAGTTTACCCGGCGAGTATCCGCGTACGCTACGTGATTGCAACGGACTTTTGATCGCATCAAAATTCCGTGGCAACCGATCAAGTGAGACTAAAGTGCTATGTTTATAACATTCATTCAGTTATCACATAACTTATTGTGAATTCCAAGTATTGTATCCCAATCCAGATAAACAGAAAATGTTAAACTTTTCGATCGAACAGTCAAACACCCAAGTTTTCCCGATACAGATCAACACATGAAATAAGTCTAACAACATTCAGTTCGTGCCTCAGTACCAATGGTCCAGCCGTAGAAGGGTCAAGCCAACGCCTCACATGTGGCACGCCGTACTGCCCCAAACCCGAAGGTTCAAAGGGCAGTTCAAGACGGTCACATAATCGAGTTAAGGTTTGTTGTCTTCTAGAGGGTCCATTGCGTTACTTGCACTATTTAGAACGTCGTTAAACTTCGGAAAAATCCAACACTTGGAAATTTCCCGACAGGGGAAAAATTGGGTATTTATATCCGGTCGAACTTTTTAACATATTCTAAAAATATCCGGAAAGTCAAATAGACAAAATTTGATACCCCGATCGAAACACCGAATCCCCAAAACAATCCCAGAAAATACAACTCTGGAAACAGTATTAAAAATTCCCAGAAAATCCAGAATAAAATAATAAGAGTTACTGTGCAAATAGTGGAGGATGACGTCATCAAGGTGCGGCGGAACCGCCGCAGAATGCAGGCATCTGCCGCGCTTCCGCCGCGGGATTTACTGTTCATCCAAAATGATTTGCATGGTAATTCTTATTTTTCCCTGCTGAATTTTTTAGCAATTTTTAATATGGAAAAATCCACGTTTTATGAAATCGTCCAGAGAGCATATTGCCGGGTGGATTTCGGGTTCGTTCGGGCTTCAAATTCCGTCTAGACTTCGCCTAAGGCTCTAGCTAGGCTCTGATACCACTGTAGGATTCCTAGGCACTCTAGTGAAGTCTCACAAGTGATCAAACATGCACAAATCTAATTTTACGGGTGCCTACAAACCCGACTACGGATCGTTTACTAGATATTTAGGCGAAAACATAAACTAGTTAACAATTTAACTAAGGGAACGGATATACAACCTTTGTAGATCCGGTCCACCACCTCCACTGCTCCGCAATGAAGTCCCCTCGCTTTCCAAATCATGTCCTGGGCTCTAGCGTCGGCATCATCGAAGAATGGGCGGGCTTGATCGTCGGTTCGATGCCGAAGATGATCTACGTCGAGGCATCGCTAGAACAAGCTCCAACTTCACCAAGTCGGAAAAACTTGTGAAGGAAACACCCTAATCTACTTGGCAAGAGGTAGAGGATGAAGAAATAGGAAGTGGGTAAACTTTAGTTTTGGATTTCTCACTAGACTTCATGACTTGCCATTGAAGTAGCAAGCTTTCTTCAATGTTGAAGAAGATGAAGAAGAAGAAGAAGATATGATAACTTAAATTAAAATAGAAAAGAAAATACAATACTTATCATATCTTTGACCATGGTTTAGTGTAGAGACTTAACTTAGGTTAGATGAGTGGTTAGGGTTAGGCATGAGACAAGAATGGTGACTAAAACAATGCTACATGAATCTTCAACTAAAAACAAAAATAGCCACCATTCATTTCTCATTTTCTTTTTCTTTTGAAATAAATAAAATAAAAAGATAAATGAATTAGATGAAACCCTAATCACTAACTAACCATGGTTTAATACTTTACACAAAACCAAACAAGAATGTATCATCAAACATGATACAATCATGTGCACAAAGAAATATATCACATATACAACTTGCACAATTCAAGTGAGAAAATCCTTTTAAAGTGAACCAATACTAGTTAATGCAAAGTAATATATCAAATATATAATTATACATTAAATCATTAAATCAACACTTGATTCAATGATCCGGTCATGTCGCATATAACCGGCCAGTATCCTATGTATCGGCTTATCGAATCAATCCTTGATTCGATAACTAGGTTATATCGCATATAACCAATCGATACATAGATCGCGAGAATGGAATACGGTATCACATACACGCATTATTCTCGGTCCCGCACATATCTCATATGCGCTCCTATTTCGTTTCGCTTGAGCCAGGAAACCTCTGTGTAGGACTCTAAAGACTCGTCAATACGCCGGCAGCAGATGATGATCATATCAAACACCCACAAGCCGCAAGCGGTCTGCTAAAAGTAACGGCCACCCGTGTATTGAGCGATCAGAAGATCGACGAGCAAGCCCGCTCACACTCCTGCGAATCCGACCAGTAACACTACCGTATAGTCCGGTCTGTTCGTCTGATATGTCGCATATCTCGCCTAGGGGTGGTAAACGTCAGACCCCAATAGCTCGATAAGTCATGCCGACTTGAGGTCCATAACGTTCGTGAAACTACTGATAACTCTTACCAGTATATCACTGCAACCCTGGCCAGGGATTTCCTGTTATGGCCAGCCGAGCATAGCACAACATCAACCCCCAATACCGGGAGAGACGAATCCCCTCCTATCTCTCATTGCCTCCATGTGAATCGGGACTGTACCCAAAAACCACCTGTTTGCACGACTCAGTAGAGCCGTGGTAGGGTGGAAATCAAAGCACAGTGGGAGACACACAAGACTCTATGACGATCTCGGGTCAACAGACTAAGCTGTACCAGTGTCACCAGAGAACTGCCATCTGACGTGAGGTATAATACCATCTGGGAGTTCTCGGCGAGTCCGTTCAGTGTACCCAGTCTCCACTGAGCACCCGCATACCATCTTCGATGTCAAACACCAATGGATATGGGATCATCCATCGCCCATCGCATGGGTCGAGAAGATATGCGCTAGTCTACTCTGGAATATCGATGCCCCGTCTCGATATTCCCTCGATTAGGAACATTTCAACGATGTACTCATGGACTACCCAGGCCCCACTAGTATGATCTACATCATAGTCCTGGAAGTCGAGTACACATCCTATGGGCTTTATCATCATGTAATCAGAGAGACAGAAAGTATACATGTTAAGATAAAGTGCAACCAGATAGCGTACTATCATGTCGAGCAAGAAAGTCCTTCCTATATATGTCCCAGCATCCACTACAATATACATCCAATGTACAGTAATGGCCTCTAGGGCATACATATAACTAACAAATAGAATGCGGTATCACATACACGCATTATTCTCGGTCCCGCACATATCTCATATGCGCTCCTATTTCGTTTCGCTTGAGCCAGGAAACCTCTTTGTAGGACTCTAAAGACTCGTCAATACGCCGGCAGCAGATGATGATCATATCAAACACCCACAAGCCGCAAGCGGTCTGCTAAACGTAACGGCCACCCGGGTATTGAGCGATCTGAAGATCGACGAGCAAGCCCGCTCACACTCCAGTGAATCCAACCAGTAACACTACCGTACAGTCCGGTCTGTTCGTCTGATATGTCGCATATCTCGCCTAGGGGTGGTAAACGTCAGACCCCAATAGCTCAATAAGTCGTGTCGATATGAGGTCTATAACAATTCGAGAAACTACAGGTAACACTTACCAGTAAATCTCAGCAACCCTGGCTAGGGATTTCCTGTTATAGCCAATCGAACACAGCGCAACATCAACTCCCTATACCGGGAGAGACGAATCCCCTCCTATCGCTCATTGCCTCCATGTGACTCGGGACTGTACCCAAAAACCACCGTTTTGCACGCCCTCTTGGACGTGGTAAGATGGAAATCAAAGCACAGTGGGAACCACACAAGACTCTATGACGATCTCGGGTCAACAGACTACTCTGTACCAGTGTCACCAGAGAACTGCCATCTGACGTAAGGTATAATACCATCTGGGAGTTCTCGGCGAGTCCGTCCAGTGTACCCAGTCTCCACTGAGCACCCGTATATCATCTCCGATGTCAAACACCAATGGATATGGGATCATCCATCGCCCATCTGTATGGGTCGAGAAGGTATACGCTAGTCTACTCTGGTATATCGATGCCCCGTCTCGATATACCCACGACTAGGGACTGTGAAGGATGTACTTATGGACTACCATGTCCCCACTAGTATGATCCGCATCATAGTCCAGGTAGTCAAGCACACATCCTAAGGGCTTTACCAACATGTAACAGAGAGACAATCAGTATACACGTTAAGGTAAAGTTCAACCAGATAGCATACTATCATGTCGAGCAAGAAAGTCCTCCCTATATACGTCCCAGCATCCACTACAATATACATCCTATGTACAGTAATGGCCTCTAGGGCATACATATAACTAACACTATTCTCGCGATGAATGTATCGAATGGTTGTATGTGATATAACCTAGTTATCGAATCAAGGATTGATTCGATAAGCCGATACATTGGATATTAGTCGGTTATATGCGATATGACCGGATCGTTAAATCAAGTATTGATTTAATGATTTAATGCATAATTATATATTTGATATATTACTTTGCATTAACCAGTATTGGTTCACTTTAAATGGATTTTCCCACTTGAAGTACACAAGTTGTATATGTGATATACTTTTGTGCACTTGATTGTATCATGTTTGATGATACATGAATGTTAGGGTGTATGTTTAGATTAAACCATGGTTAGGTGATGGTTAGGGTTTTATTTTTATTTACTTATTCATTTATTTATTTATTCATTCATTTTTGGAAAGATAAAGAGAAAAAGAAATGGTGGCTTAGTTTGTTTTTTGTTGAAGCTTCATGAAGCTTTGAACAAGTCCACCATTCTTGTCTCATGCTTAACCCTAACCATTCCACTTAACCATAGTCTATTCTCTACACATAACCATGGTTAGTATATGATAAGTATTCATATTATTTTCCTTTTTTTAATAATAACTTATCATATTCTATCATATTCTTTTCATCATCTTTTTCTTCTTCAAACATGAAGAAAGCTTGCTCCATCAATAGCAAGTTGAGCAAATGAGTGAGAAATCTAATTCTAAAGTGAACCCACCTCCTATTTCTTCATCCTCTACCTCTTGCCAAGTAGTATAGAGTGTTTTCTTCACAAGTTTCATGACTTGGTGAAGTGGGAGCTTGATCTTGTGATGCCTCGACGTAGATCATCTTCGGCATCGTAGTCGATGACCTAGCCCGCCCATTCTCCGATGAAGCCGATGCTAGAATCCGGGATCCGATATGGACAGCGAGGGGAATTCATCACGGAGCCTAGGAGGTGGAGAACTGGATCTACAAAGGTTGTAGCCTCTTTCTTTTTAAGATAAAGTTGTTTATTTGCATCGCATCACCTATACATCTAGTTAACGATCCGTATTAGGGTTTCTCGGCACTTGTAAAATTTCAATTGGCCATGTTTGATCACTTGTGAGACCTCATTAGTGTGCCTAGGAACCCTACAGATATCACATAATCTGGGTACTGATCTAAGTCTAATATGACTGATACCATCAACATGACTGCATGTGTAAACACACGTCCAAAGGCCCGCTAGAGATCACATGTCGTATCCCAATACGAATCATATCAAATCACCGATCTCGCGGCACAAACCCAATATCATCGACTCATCTCCAATTGTCCAATGTCATCAAACACAGTGCAAGTATAATGAATATGCAAGGGTGTACGTGTAGGTGTAAAATCTATTCTAGGGTTCGCGACTATAAACTACACAAGTTGCTTCTAACCCTAAACTATCCATAATACACCTAACACAATATCTATGACACACTATAACTATCATAAAAATGATATACGTATATAGTATACTATCTACGGACTGCGAGGGTGCTATACGCCATCCACCCGACTTCCCCTTATAGATATAATCTACTCACCTTGCGTCTTCATTTGTGGACGTCGCCACGCGCTTGCTTGTCGTCCCGAAGCCTTCATGGTGAACCTACACATTAACGTATCGCAAATGCGTATCAAAACCAAATCCAAACTAAAACGGCGTACGAAAACCAAAATGATACGCTATGGGGCCTATAGGTTAGAACCTATGGATACGCCTCCAAAACCAACAATCAATCCTCGATATCGTCGTATAAACGCCAAATAGTCGAGGTAAATGTAAGTCCACGTTGCGACCCCCGGTTCTTACGGGGAGGCGGAAACGGTATAAAATCAAAATTTTAACGCAAGAGGCAACATGGACTAAGCTAGGTCGGGATCTTTACCTAAACTAAAACTAGCATACTAAGCTAAAGATATTTAGCTACTCGGATGAAGATGGTTATACCTAAACTTGAACTCCTTCTCTTCAAGCTCCGATGGTGGTTCGATGGCTCCTTCTCGTTGTCTCCGTACGCCGAAGATAGATCCACTTGAAAGCTCCAACCTTTAGCTCCTTCTTCGTTCTTTGAAGAAACTAGTTTACTTGGTTTGCTAAACCTAGTGAACTAGAATGAGTAGAGATGATTTAGAATGGGATTTTATCTATGGTTCTTGATTCTCAACTCATGAGACAAGAGAACCATAGATCAAGAGAGGGAGCAAGAGGTTGAGGGTGAGAGCAAGAGGAGAGCTCAAGAACAAGAGAGAGAATGAGCAAGAAAGAATGAGCAACTCTTTTGTCTTTCACCCTCTCATAATCCAAAGTGATCATAACTCATCATATCAAAAAGTCTTATGTGATGGTTAGAAGCAACCATAACCTTATCATGTCATGCACTCATTTTACTCAAATGAGCAAGCAAGAAAAAGTCTTTGGCATGAAATGATAACCATGGTTATCATGATGGTCAACTAGTCAAGCCTAGTCAACCGGTCAACAAGTCAACAAAAAGTCAACAAGTCAACAAAGTCAACAAGTCAACAAAAGTCAACAAGTCAACAACCATATCACCATAATACTTAATTAATATAATAGTTAATCACATATCATATTCTCATTAGGGTTGAGCATAAAGTCAAATAGTCAACGGTCAACAGTCAACAACCCTAATGAGAATCCGCCGCCTCTGCCTCCCTGTCAACTGTGCATACACACCCGCATCCGCGTTCCGAGGAACACGAATGCAAACTGGATAAATCCAATCCCATAAGGTACACTAGGATCTGGCTTAAACCAAAGCCCGCTAGTGTAAACTGTCCGGACACTGTACGTGCACAAGTGCACGGATGTGATCGAACCCTGTTGCAAAACTATGCGACCTGTCGCAATACAATGCGACCTCTACTCTTTTGCCTAAAGGCGAAAAGCTTTCTGTGTGGGACTCTAAAGACTCGACACTACGCTGGCAGTGGGTTTAACCACAGACCGCAAGCGGCACTAGCTGTGCGTAACGGTCCCCAGGTAATGCCGACAAGAAGACTGACGAGGCGAAACCCATCTGAACTCCTACTGAGCCTGAGTGTGACATTCTCCGTACAGTCCGGTCTGTTCGTCTGATACATCGCATGGCGGGCCTAGGGGGCGGTAAACGTCAGTCCCCCAATAGCGGTACAAGTCGTGCCGGAGCGAAGCCCAAAACACCCTGAGATAACACTGGAAACCTACCAGTATATCTCGTTTGCCCTGGCCAGGGACTACTCGTGTAATGGCTCTCCTAGACACAGCGCGATGTCAACCCCCAATACCGGGAGAGACGAATCCTGTCTAACCGTCACTGCCTCCAAGTGCTTCGGGACTGCACCCAACCACCACCTGTTTGCACGACTCCTTTGAGCCGTGGTAGGGTAGTGATCAAAGTACAGTGGGAACACACCCGAGGCGAAGTGACAGTGTCAAGTCAGCGGACTAAGCTGTACTCATGTCACCTGGGAACTGATAACTGACGATAGGTATAATACCAACTAGTCAGTTCCCGACGAGTCCTGTCCAGTGTACCCGTAACCTAACGAGCACCCGCATACTATCTCAAGTACGACGTACTGACGGCTGTGGGACAGACCGTCTCCCACACTGGGATGAGAAGCGCATGCGCTGGTCTACTCCGGAGTATCGATGCCCTGTCTCGATAGTCCTGCGACCAGGGACCTGCATAAGGATGTGCTTATAGATTACCCAGCCCCACTAGTGTGACGGCCATCACATCGCTGGTAATCAAGCAAAGATCCTAAGGGCTTTACTAATGTGTATAGGCGATATACAAAATAAACACATGTACACATTGAAGTAGAAACAAACCAAGTAGCATACTACTATTTTGAGCAAGATTGTATATACAAGGTGAATATCCCAAGCATCCATTAAGTAATATACAAACTAGTATGATACAGTAATGGCCTCTAGGGCATATACACTAACAATCTCCCACTTGCACTAAGGCCATGTACTGGCGTATCGAAGACCTATCATCTCGATCAGCCGCTCGAACTGAGTCTGGGGCAAGGCCTTGGTGAATGGATCTGCAGTGTTGTCTTCTGAAGCGACTCTCCGAACCTCGATCTCCTGGCGATCCACGATCTCCCTGATCAGGTGATACCGCCTCAAGATGTGCCTGGATCTCTGATGGGACCTGGGTTCCTTCGCTAATGCTATAGCCCCGTTGTTGTCGCAATACAGAGGTATTGGATCAACAATGGACGGAACCACCTGAAGTTCTTTCAAGAACTTCCTCATCCAGACAGCTTCTTTTGCGGCATCAGATGCAGCGATGTATTCCGCTTCCATCGTCGAGTCTGCAACGGTTTCCTGTTTGGAACTCTTCCAACACACCGCCCCTCCATTGAGGGTAAAGACAAAACCCGACATGGACTTGGAATCATCCTTGTCACTCTGGAAGCTGGAGTCAGCAAAGGCCTCGATCTGGAGGTCTTTTCCGCCATACACCAAGAACATCTCCTTAGTCCTTCTCAGGTACTTGAGAATGTTCTTTACCGCTATCCAGTGTTTCTCCCCAGGGTTAGACTGATACCGGCTTACCACACTCAGTGCATAAGCTACATCCGGTCTGGTACACAACATCGCATACATTATAGAGCCTACCGCAGAAGCGTAGGATATAATAGACATGCGATCCCTCTCCAAATCAGTCTTGGGAGACATCTCTTTAGAGAGGGTGATCCCGTGACAAGCCGGTAGGTTACCGCGCTTGGAATCTTCCATACTGAACCTCTTCAGTATGGTGTCGATGTACCTGGACTGTGAAAGTCCTAATATCCTCTTGGATCTGTCACGGTAGATCCGGATACCCAGAATGTATGAGGCATCACCCAGGTCTTTCATGGAGAACCTGTGTGACAAGAACCCCTTGACAGATTGTAGCATAGGAATGTCATTTCCTATTAAGAGAATGTCATCCACGTATAAAACGAGGAATACTACAGTTCTCGCTACAAATCTACTATAGATGCATGGTTCATCTGGATTTTTGATAAAGCCAAATTCTTTGACCGTCTCATCAAAGCAGATGTTCCAACTCCGCGATGCCTGCTTTAGTCCATAGATGGACTTAAGCAACTTGCACACCTTTCCGCTGCTCCCACTCTGAATGAAACCCTCTGGCTGGTCCATATAGACACACTCCTCTAAATTTCCATTTAGAAAAGCTGTCTTTACGTCCATTTGCCAGATCTCATAATCGTGGAAGGCAGCAATGGCAAGAAGGATCCGAATGGATTTCAGCATGGCTACTGGAGAAAAGGTTTCGTCGTAGTCCAAGCCAGGTCTTTGACGAAAACCCTGTGCTACCAGCCTAGCTTTATAGGTCTCAACCTGTCCATCTACACCAATCTTCCTTTTGAAGATCCACTTGCATCCTACGGGTTTTACCCCGTCTGGAGCAATGTCCAACGTCCATACCTTGTTGGTGTACATGGACTCCATTTCGGTCCGCATTGCATCCAGCCATTTCACTGAGTCAACGCTCTGAACGGCCTGCTGGAAGCTAGTAGGCTCATCATAATCTATGATGCAATCCTCTCTATCCCCGTCTATGAGAAAACCGTAGTATCTCTCAGGCGGATGAGACTGCCTACTACTCCTGCGGAGCGGCGTAGGAATGTCCTGTTCTGTTGAACCCTCTGGTTCCACCAAGCTTTCAGTAACAGTCTGTGGTTCTGGAATTTCTTCCAGTTCTACTGCGCTCCCACTTATTTCTTTTTCTATGAACTGGTGTTCTAGAAAGTGGGCATGACAAGAAACAAGAACTTTTTGTTCCTCTTCACAGTAGAAGAAATATCCCTTGGAATTCTTTGGATATCCCACAAACTTGCACAGTACTGAGCGTGCCTCGAGCTTGTCCGCATGCTGCTTTTTGACAAAAGCTGGACTTCCCCATATCTTAATGTGATTAAGATGGGGTCTCTTCCCACACCACATCTCAAATGGCGTGGTAGGCACAGTCTTAGTGGGAACTCGGTTCAAAAGGTATGCGGCTGATTCTAGCGCATACCCCTAGAATGATCGCGGTAACTCAGCGTTACTCATCATGGACCGCACCATATCCAATAGGGTGCGGTTCCGTCTCTCCGATACACCGTTATGTTGCGGGGTGTATGGAGGAGTAAGCTGAGAGAGAATTCCGTTCTCTTTTAAATAGTCCAGGAACTCGGCACTTAAGTATTCTCCACCTCGATCCGATCTTAGAATCTTAATACTTTTGCCGGTCTGTTTCTCTACTTCATTCTTATACTCCTGGAATTTTCCAAAGGCCTCGGACTTATGTTTCATTAAGAAGACATAACCGTACCTTGAGAAGTCATCCGTAAAAGTAATGAAGTAAGAATGTCCGCTTCGGGCATGTGTAGACATTGGACCGCACACGTCACTGTGTACGAGTCCCAAGAGCTCGCTCGCTCTTACTCCATGTCCAGTAAACGGAGTCTTTGTCATCTTTCCTTTGAGACAAGATTGACAAGTGGCATATGATTGATATTCGAACGCATTCAAATATCCTTCTGTATGCAACTTAGTCAACCTTCTCTCATTGATGTGACCCAATCTACAATGCCATAAGAAAGTCTGATTTATTTCTGGAGACTTTCTTTTGTGTGTATTCTGGACATTAAAAATCTGTGGTTGGCTTAACACGTATATACCATTACTCAATGTACCTGACCCAATCAGAACTTGATTAAGGTGAATGTTTACAACATTACTTACAAACGCAAATTCATAACCTTCTTTAGAAACTAAAGATACAGAAATGATATTACAAGTTGCGTTGGGTACAAAAAAGCAATTACGCAAAACCAAAACATGTCCATATGACATTCCCAGGTGATAGTCCCCCACGGCTTTAGCATCCATGCTAGCTCCGTTTGCAACTCTGAGGGTCATGTCACCTGCCTTCAAAACCCTACGGTTTCTCAACGCCTGCAAAGAATTACAGATATGAGATCCTGATCCGGTATCCAATACCCAGGAAGTAGAGTTTATTGAAAGACAGTTTTCAATAACATACACACCTGAAGCTGAAGCTGCAACCTGCTTCAATTCCTGTGTTCTGGCCTTCCAGGCCCTGCAATCATTCTTCCAGTGTCCTTTCTTATGACAATAGAAGCATTCTTCCTTATCCACAAGCTTCCCCGCTATCTTTGTTGCTTTACCTTTTCCCTTCGTATCCACTTTACTAACACCGCCCCTTGGTTTGGTGGGGGCCTTCTTCTTCTTTCCCTTGGCTTTCGCCTTGGACCTAGAAGAAGATGATCCTCCTACAAACAAAGTGGATGTTTCCCTACCTTTCTGTAGGGTGCCCTCTGCGCTCCTCAGCATGTTGAGGAGCTCTGATAGTTCAACCTCTTTTTCTTGTAGGTTGAAGTTCAGTATAAACTGGGCGTAAGTGGAAGGAAGGGACTGGAGAACTATATCCGTATATAGCTCACTCTCCAATGTGATCCCTAGGTCAGCGAGCTCCTCAATGTAGCCGATCATCTTTAGCACGTGCTCGGCTACTGATGATCCGACGGCCATTCTTGTCGAAAATAACTTTTTCGACGCTTCGTATCTTGCGATACGTGATTGCTCTCCATACAGTTCTTTTGTATGGAGCAATATGGACTCCATGTCCATATTCTCATGCCTCCTCTGATGTTCGTTGTCCATCGAGGCAAGCAGGAGGCATTTGGCCTTCGCGCTATCAATCTCCCAAGTCTTACGGATTTCCTTATCCGCGACGCTGGAAGTTGGACCAGGGACAGGGGGAGCTTTGGTGGTAAGAAGATACCCCAGCTTGTCATAAGTGATTGCTATCTTGACATTCCTGAGCCAATCTTTGTAGTTTGGCCCTGTCAGTTTGTTTTTATCTAGGAGTAACTTAAGTCCAGTCATGTTGATTGGTCGCTGCAATTAGGAGAGAGAAGAAGAAACACTCAGCATGATGCTCTTGCAAGTTTAGAGTGGTTTTTAGTTTGTCTAAACAGGATGGCTCCCACTGTTTCTCGAATCCCTCCTCAAACCATAAAGGAAGAATTAGTCAGGATCAATCCCACCGTACAATACTTGCTTAACCGTTCAGTCAGGCCGGTGTCGGTACTTCGAGGGAGGTTTTCCAACGCTTTCGCGAAGTTCCTTAATTAAAGAACCTCTTTTCCCTGGGGGCGTAGCCCCGCTAACACCTTTCTAGGCACCTACTAGGTTTATAGCATTGATCGTTAAGTGAGAAATTTCCTGAGGAGTAGCATATACTCACAGTAGGATCGGGATCCAAATATCATTGCGTGACGAAACTGAAGGAATCCTACCAGAATCATCACACTCCAAATGGTATGCAAATCTAGCAAGTTTCAGTACTTATGAAACTCCCGATGTGGATTTTTGCCCCATGCTCTTATGACCTTGACTTTGGCCAAAATATCATAAGTCACATGTCAAGTTCTACCCGTCATTATCCAGGTTAATTTGGATCCATCCGTACCTACCCTTGACTTTGGCCAAAATGGCAGTACGACTGTCCCAAACCAACGCATCTATCTATGCTACACATGAACACCCAATAGCTACCAATCACTGTGCCTTGACTTTGGCCAACATACACAGCTTGAATACTATTGACTATTCATGCGAAACGACGGAGGGCTACGGATGGTTTTGGCAAAACCGTGAACGTAGTGAACTTGATATGGTCGATGGAACGAGATAGCTTTTAAAAGGAGTGGCTCAAGCTCCGCATTTAAAAGTTGTTTTTGAAAAGAACCGAGTGGTTTTTCGAAAGTGTTCCAACGACTTTAACTTGGTTTATTATCTTGCATTAGTTCTTTTAATGCGTGATATTCTTGCATTAGTTCTTTTAATGCGTCCCATCATTTAATCCTACCATTGCAGAAAACAACCAAAATATGACGTACGCTTATGCCATTCGCATTCGCCACGGGGCCCCGTCATTACCCGTTAGGTTACTAAACTAACGACAGAGCGGGGGCTGGGCTAGCGCGTCTGTAAAACATAAGCAACGCCTAAATAATATCATATATAGATATACTGCAATGATAAACATTTCAGATCACAGATAAATACATTGGATATACTAGGAATCTGTAATTTGTACGAGCCTGTAACAAAAACAGATTACACGGTCGCGGTGAATAGCCAAAACCCCACCCAAGACCCCTACGGGTGCGGCAAACTACCCGCCAAGTACCCGAAGCGTAGCAACCTCCCTCATCTCCATGAGTAGGCCACTCGACACTTCGGCATACCCGGTAGTTTGTGCACCCCTCCATGGGTCTATCCTAGGAGCAAAAACAGTAAAAAGAAATTAAACAATGACGGCTACAACCCCGACCCGGTTGTGCGGCCATACAAATAATTATTACATCAATTTACAAATTTACATGAATTGCAAGAAAAGAAAACTCTCGTCTCACAACCCCCGGCTATTCACCCGCGACAATCCAACATATTTATATACACATTCCAGCATCAAACACAGATCATGTATAACCCCGACCAATCGACTTATAGCGATTAGCCGACGTTCAATACATGCAAACATCACAGATATAACCATCATAGTCAAAGTGCAGTGAAGTTCGGAAAAAATACGGAATTATAGGACCCCAAAAGGAAATTTCTTTTCTGGAAAATCTGGGCACATATAATATATTTCAAAAATCCCAAAACCAACACAGACACACACTGCACGAAAAACGATGCACATAAGACGACAAAGCGCGGCGCTTCCGCGGCGGATGCCTAGCTCGCGCGGCGGAAATGCGGCGGTTTGGACGAATTACTGTATCGTTTTTCTTGGGTGTTCACACAAAACCCTGAGCCGAATTTACAAGTGTAAAGTTTTTCATTTTGAGCCAAAAAAATTTCAACAGAAACTCAGTTTTTGTAAAAGTTTGGTTTTTGGATTTTTCCGGTTCCGAACTTCGTTACGCTTCACTACCAAGCTAGTTTAAGTTTAGTTAGGCTCTGATACCACTGTAAGTCCACGTTGCGACCCCCGGTTCTTACGGGGAGGCGGAAACGGTATAAAATCAAAATTTTAACGCAAGAGGCAACATGGACTAAGCTAGGTCGGGATCTTTACCTAAACTAAAACTAGCATACTAAGCTAAAGATATTTAGCTACTCGGATGAAGATGGTTATACCTAAACTTGAACTCCTTCTCTTCAAGCTCCGATGGTGGTTCGATGGCTCCTTCTCGTTGTCTCCGTACGCCGAAGATAGATCCACTTGAAAGCTCCAACCTTTAGCTCCTTCTTCGTTCTTTGAAGAAACTAGTTCACTTGGTTTGCTAAACCTAGTGAACTAGAATGAGTAGAGATGATTTAGAATGGGATTTTATCTATGGTTCTTGATTCTCAACTCATGAGACAAGAGAACCATAGATCAAGAGAGGGAGCAAGAGGTTGAGGGTGAGAGCAAGAGGAGAGCTCAAGAACAAGAGAGAGAATGAGCAAGAAAGAATGAGCAACTCTTTTGTCTTTCACCCTCTCATAATCCAAAGTGATCATAACTCATCATATCAAAAAGTCTTATGTGATGGTTAGAAGCAACCATAACCTTATCATGTCATGCACTCATTTTACTCAAATGAGCAAGCAAGAAAAAGTCTTTGGCATGAAATGATAACCATGGTTATCATGATGGTCAACTAGTCAAGCCTAGTCAACCGGTCAACAAGTCAACAAAAAGTCAACAAGTCAACAAAGTCAACAAGTCAACAAAAGTCAACAAGTCAACAACCATATCACCATAATACTTAATTAATATAATAGTTAATCACATATCATATTCTCATTAGGGTTGAGCATAAAGTCAAATAGTCAACGGTCAACAGTCAACAACCCTAATGAGAATCCGCCGCCTCTGCCTCCCTGTCAACTGTGCATACACACCCGCATCCGCGTTCCGAGGAACACGAATGCAAACTGGATAAATCCAATCCCATAAGGTACACTAGGATCTGGCTTAAACCAAAGCCCGCTAGTGTAAACTGTCCGGACACTGTACGTGCACAAGTGCACGGATGTGATCGAACCCTGTCGCAAAACCATGCGACCTGTCGCAATACCATGCGACCTCTACTCTTTTGCCTAAAGGCGAAAAGCTTTCTGTGTGGGACTCTAAAGACTCGACACTATGCTGGCAGTGGGTTTAACCACAGACCGCAAGTGGCACTAGCTGTGCGTAACGGTCCCCAGGTAATGCCGACAAGAAGACCGACGAGGCGAAACCCATCTGAACTCCTACTGAGCCTGAGTGTGACATTCTCCGTACAGTCCGGTCTGTTCGTCTGATACATCGCATGGCGGGCCTAGGGGGCGGTAAACGTCAGTCCCCTAATAGCGGTACAAGTCATGCCGGAGCGAAGCCCAAAACACCCTGAGATAACACTGGAAACCTACCAGTATATCTCGTTTGCCCTGGCCAGGGACTACTCGTGTAATGGCTCTCCTAGACACAGCGCGATGTCAACCCCCAATACCGGGAGAGACGAATCCTGTCTAACCGTCACTGCCTCCAAGTGCTTCGGGACTGCACCCAACCACCACCTGTTTGCACGACTCCTTTGAGCCGTGGTAGGGTAGTGATCAAAGTACAGTGGGAACACACCCGAGGCGAAGTGACAGTGTCAAGTCAGCGGACTAAGCTGTACTCATGTCACCTGGGAACTGATAACTGACGATAGGTATAATACCAACTAGTCAGTTCCCGACGAGTCCTGTCCAGTGTACCCGTAACCTAACGAGCACCCGCATACTATCTCAAGTACGACGTACTGACGGCTGTGGGACAGACCGTCTCCCACACTGGGATGAGAAGCGCATGCGCTGGTCTACTCCGGAGTATCGATGCCCTATCTCGATAGTCCTGCGACCAGGGACCTGCATAAGGATGTGCTTATAGATTACCCAGCCCCACTAGTGTGACGGCCATCACATCGCTGGTAATCAAGCAAAGATCCTAAGGGCTCTACTAATGTGTATAGGCGATATACAAAATAAACACATGTACACATTGAAGTAGAAACAAACCAAGTAGCATACTACTATTTTGAGCAAGATTGTATATACAAGGTGAATATCCCAAGCATCCATTAAGTAATATACAAACTAGTATGATACAGTAATGGCCTCTAGGGCATATACACTAACAGTAAACACAATACGTAAATTCAGAATTAAAAGTACGGAATACGGAAACACGAATTCAAAACAGCAACTAAGGAAATAGGCTCCAGATTTCACCCTAGGTCAAATTAGACAAATCTATACATGCCATGGGTCTAAACTACACATGTAGGAGCTCTAGAACAAAAACGAGACATTTTGGTGCTGGTCGGGCCGCAAATTGCGGCCAATTGGGTTAAATTTGTGGCCGAGAAAGGGAAGTAGGGGCTAGGGTTCTGGGGTTAGCTTCCTTGATGCCTGCACATGTCACTGTCCATTCAATATAATTTTCAGGTGTCTCGGGTGAAAGCATATTCAATGTAACCATCACAGATTTCACAAATTCTCCGATAACGTATCTATAAATCCGTATTCCGGGTCTTAAGTCTCAGGTTTGGGTCTAAATTCCAGCACTAGGGTGCTTGTATGGTCTCCACTGAACTCAATTTCCCATCACAACTCATAATTTCCTCAAACCCTAACTAGGTTTTCTTTAAGTCCACCAAATCACACAATATCGATTCTAAACTAGTATGGGGGTGTATGTAATACAAAAACTAAGCTAATGGTTCAGTAATTATCTCATTTGGCAACTCAAGAATTTTCTTGAGTTGCCCCTAGTGGCCAAAATCCTTGTTTCCTTAGTCCAATGTGTAGATCTTGAGCTTGTGCACACTTTTAATGAAATGGGGGTAGGGTTTTGGTGTAGTTTGTAAGATGATTTGGGGCTTGAAAAGGGGAGGAAGATGAAGGAGAAGGAGCTCAGCAGCAATGAAGGAGAGGGAGAGAGAAATGTGATGAAGAAATGAGAGAAAAAGCTAAGTCTTGGTCAAAGGTTACCCTCTCTCTCTCACCCATACCTCATTATCTTATTCCTTTCTCTTTTCTTTCTCTTTTCCTTTTCTTTTCCTCCAAAAACCCTTCTCACAAGAATAGTAACCCCAAATAACATGATAGAAAAATGCACAAGTGTAGAAAAAGATATGTGCATGTTTTGCACAAAATTGCTAAAAACCGATTAGCGATTTTTAATCGCGATTAGCACTAAATTAGCCTATAACTAATTATAAAAACTTTAAAATGGCATAATTCCATAAAATACCCTATTTTAGAATTTTCCAAAATTTTCTGTATTTAATTATACCAAAATATTAAAATATTCATTAAAATAATATTAAATTATAAAAATTCCCAAAAATAATTTTTTTTTTTTTTGAAATGTTACAGTTACCAGTAGTTTCTCGACCCGTTATGAGCCTCACATCGACATGACTTATCGGTTATGGGGTCTGACGTATACCACCTCTAGACTTGATATGCGACATATCAGACGAAGAGACCGGACTGTACGGGAGTGTTACTGATTGGATTCACAGGAGAATGTACAGGCTAGCTTGTTGATCTTCTGATTGCTCAATACCTGGGTGGCTGTTACATTTAGCTGACCGCTTACAGCTTGTGGGTGTTTGATATGATCATCACCTGCTACCGGCGTATTGACGATTCTTTAGAGTCATACACAGAGGTTTCTTAACTCAGGCAAAACGGAGTAGGGACACATATGTGATATGTGCACGACCGAGGATAATGCGATATGAGATACCGTATTATATTCTCGCGATATTTAGATATGAGCCGGGTCATCGGATCAAGTGTTGATTCGATGAATCGGTACATGATATATTAGTTAGTTATATTCGATATAGCCGGATTGTCGGATCAAGTGTTGATTCGATAATTTAATGTATAATAATATATATGATATATTACATTACATTATCTAATATTGGCTCGCTTTATTATTTCATTTTCTCACCGGATAATACATTGATATATATGTGATATATATTAATTGTATTATTTTCTTTTGTTACAAAATATATTATATATGTGATATATAATATTGTAATATAATATGATTACTAATGCAACATGTTTAGTGGAGATTAAACAAGGTTAAGGTTTGAATTGGGTTAGTTCTTTCATGAACATTCTAGAAGCTTTTCTTTTGTCATGAGTTAAGATATTATGGTTGATATTTTCTAGTGACTCATTGTTTAACCCAACCCAAACCCTAGCCCTAGTTAATTCTCTATATGAGTTATCCTTGTCATCCTTGACCATGGTTGCATTATTAATCATATATCATTTCATTATTCATCACAAAAGGATTAATGCATTATTTTCTTCTTCTTCTTCAACCTTGAGCTTTGAGAAAGCTTACTAGGTTTTCATTTTGTGATGTTTAAGTGTGAGAATTTGATATAAAAAGAAAGCATAAATACTACTCCATCATCCTCATCTAATATAGCCAATTAGATTAGGGTGTTCACCTCATTAGAGAGAGAGAGAGAGAGCTTGAGTTACAGAAACTTCGACGTAGATCATCGGAGAAAAGGAAGACTACAAGCTAGCATGGATCGTTTGAGTCATGGAGCCTCTCTTGAGTCCGGAAGATCGTGGATCGCGGCAAAGGGACTTCCACTCGGAGCTTATGAAGCGAAGGAGCGGACTACAAAGGTTGTAATCCCACACTTTTAGTTGTAAAGATGTTTACTTGCATGTTTAACCCTAATAATCTAGCAAAGATCCCGGCTTTGGGTTGTTTCGGCACGTCTAAATTTTTATTCGGGCATGGTTGATGCCTTATAGACCCTTGTATGACTGCCTAGGAACCCTACACCACCGTGGATCCGCGGCCGATCCAACTGATCCGCCGCGGATCCGCCGCCGAGTTGAAGCCGAGTCGACTCAAAATCCCCAGTAACTCTTCGGTGATAATTTTGTTCTTTCTGGAATATTTTTTTTCTGCTCAAGTCTCAGGTGCACAGAGAAGTTTTTGTAATAGAATCATTTGCGTTTGATCGATCGAAATTCTATGATGTTTGGCTAATTAGATTATATCTGTGATTTGCATAATGTGTTCGTAAACCTCCCCTAACGGCTAGTATGTCGGTTGGCAGGGGGTTGTACATTTCTGTAATAGTTTTTACTGTTTGTGTTTGTGGACTTGTTGGATTGTCGTGAATGGATAGCCGGGGATGTGAGATGAGTGTTTCTTTCATTCAAATGTAATTTGTAAATTGTTGTAATATTCTTTTGCGGGACACATCTAGGTTGCGGTTGTAGCCACCGTTGTATTATTTCATTTACTGATTTTTGCTCCTAGGATAGACCCAAGGTGGGGTGCACAAACTACCGGGTACTTTGAAGTGTTTAGTGGCCTACTCAGGTTGTTGAGGGAGACCGCTTCACTTCGGGTACTTGGCGGGTAGTTTTCCGTACCCGTAGGGGTCTAGGATGGGGTTTTGGCTATTCATCACGACTGTGTAATCCGTCTTTCTTTGCAGGCTCAAAAGGAATGCGGAATCGTAGAAAATCCAATATGTTCATCTGTGATCTGGAATGCCTATTATTGCGTCTGACGAATGTACAATATCTATATATGATAGATATTTAGACATTACTTATGTTTTACACCCACGCTAGCCCAGCCCCCGGTCTGTCGTTAGTTAAGTAACCTAACGGGTGATGACGGGACCCGGTGGCGAATGCAAAAGATTTATTTCTTTTTAGTTTCCATTAGAATACCGAAAGCATACCGTATTTATCCGAAAAATGTATCGGGATGAAATACGATATCAAGGTTAGAAAAACAGAAACTAACAAGAATGAGATTGATAATGGAGTGGATATGGAATTAGTTAAGTTAAGTAGCAAGTATAGAATATATGAATGCTATATATCCTATCTAGCTAGTTGCGACACGTAACTTAGTTCCGTATTCACGCCTACTTCAAATCGTAACAAAGCATTGATAAAATGTAAAGAAAGGATAGGATATATGTTAAAGGTTGATTTTCAACCATTCAAAACGATATATCCTATGAAGCAAAACATGATAAACTTGCGATGTTAAGAAGTGAAAAAGTGCAAGAATCAAAAAGGGAGGGGTTGGAAGTAAAGTCATTCCACATCTTACCTCACCATAGCCCAAGAATAACTACTCACACATTATCATAGCAATACACAACTGAATAATGAGAAGAAGTGACAAAAATAAGAAAAAGAGATACAAGGTTCAAACTTGATAATAGAGATTTATTGCAATGGTTCAAAATACATGTAATGAGTTCAAATACCAAAATCTAATCTTGCAAGCTCAAAAAGAGAGGTTGCAAGACTAGAGGAGGGCAAAGAACTCAACCCAAATCCAAGAGCTACAAGAATGTTAAAAAGTGTACAAGTTTGCAAGAATATCAGAATTTCTTCTCCAAAATCACATCCTGAACTACATCTCAGATCTGCTATTTGTAGGCAACCCAAATTAAAAAGATACAACCACAGGTGGACTAAATACACAATGGGGGACCCACAAAAAGAAAAAGAACCAATTTGACACAGTCTGGGCCACGAATTGCGGCTATTATGAATAAATTTGCGGCCGACTTGAAGAGTATGGGGCCCACCTTGGTACATTAGTCTTCAAGTTGGTTGAATGTCTCCCTATAATTGCAATTTAGTCTAGTTCTCACGTGGGTGAATTCTGGAGCAATGAACAGAGAACAAAACATGGGTAAATCCATGTTTACACATGTTCACACTTGGTCACACACTTTCTTTGTTGCAAACTCATTTAAATCTTGATCTGTATTCTGCCTGTCTGCAGTTCTGGTTAAAAACCGTCGTTTCCGTTCATGTTGTGTACCATCTCCAGTGTTTTTGCCAGTGTACCTGTGTTCTGTACTAATGAGCAGAAAGAGATTAATAGCACTGTTTATTAACAAAAATGATAGGAATTGAGTGGTATTAAAATGTAATAAAGCGTGCCGAACAGTGGGTGCTGTGTCCGTAGGGGATTATCACCTTGGGTTGACGAGTGGACATATTTTGGTTTTGCATAACTGATTTTGTGTACCTAGTTTAACGTGTAATATCATATCAGTTTCCTTGTTATCGAAAGAAGGTTATGATTTCACATTTGTAAGCGATGTTGTTAACATCCACCTTAATCATGGCTTGATTGGGTCCGGTACACTAGATAACGGTATATATGTCTTAAACCAATTACAGATTTTCAATGTCCAGAACACACTAAAAAGAAAGTCTCCAGATTTAAATAAGGCTTTCTTATGGCATTGTAGACTAGGTCACATCAATGAGACAAGGTTAACTAAGTTACATAACGAAGGATATTTGGATTCGTTCGAATATCAATCTTATGTCACTTGTCAATCATGTCTCAAAGGAAAGATGACAAAGACTCCATTCACTGGACATGGAGTAAGAGCGAGCGAGCTTTTAGGACTCATACACAGCGATGTATGTGGTCCAATGTCTACACATGCAAGAGGTGGTTTTTCCTATTTCAATACTTTTACGGATGATTACTCTAGGTACGAATTCATTTTCTTGATGAAACATAAATCCGAGGCTTTTGAGAAATTCCAAGAGTATAAGAATGAAGTAGAAACCAAACCGGCAAAAGTATCAAGACACTAAGATCTGATCGAGGTGGTGAATACTTAAGTGCCGAGTTCCTAGGTTACCTAAAAGAGAAAGGAATTCTCTCTCAGCTTACTCCTCCATACACTCCACTGCATAACGGTGTATCGGAGAGACGGAATCTAACCCTATTGGATATGGTACGTTCCATGATGAGTAATGCTGAGTTACCGTGATCTTTCTGGGGTTATGCGCTAGAACCAGCGGCATATCTTTTGAACATGGCTTCTACCAAGACTGTGCCTACCATTCCATATCAGATGTGGAGTGGGAAGAAACCCCATCTTCAGCATATGAAAATATGGGGATGTCCAGCTTTTGTTAAAAAGCAGCATACGGACAAACTCGAGGCACGATCAGTGCAGTGTAAGTTTGTGGGATATCCAAAGAACTCCAAGGGGTATTACTTCTATTACGCAGATGAACAAAAGGTTTTTGTTTCTCGTAATGCCCAGCAGTTTTTAGAAAAGGAAACAAGTGGGAGCGAAATAGAACTGGAAGAAATTCCAGAACCACAAACTACTACTGAAAGTTTGGTAGAACCAGTAGTTCAAGAAGAACAGGACATTCCCGCACCCCTCCGCAGGAGTAGTAGGCCGTCTCATCCGCCTGAGAGATACTATGGTTTTCTCATTGATGGGGATAGAGAGGATTGCATCATTGATGATGATGAACCTACTAGCTTCCAGCAGGCCATCCAGAGCGGCGACTCGGTACGATGGCTAGATGCAATGCGGACCGAAATAGAGTCCATGTACACCAACAAAGTGTGGACTTTGGACTTTACTCTAGATGGGGTAAAACCCATAGGATGCAAATGGATCTTCAAGAAAAAGATTGGTGTAGATGGACAGGTGGAAACCTATAAGGCTAGACTTGTTGCAAAGGGTTTTCGTCAAAGACCTGGTTTGGACTATGACGAAACTTTTTCTCCAGTGGCTATGCTCAAATCCATTCGGGTCCTTCTTGCTATTGCAGCCTTCCATGATTATGAGATCTGGCATATGGACATAAAGACGACTTTTCTAAATGGTAATTTGGAAGAGTGTGTCTATATGGATCAGTCAGAAGGTTTTAATCAGAGTGGGAGCAGCGGGAAAGTGTGCAAGTTGCTTAAGTCCATTTATGGACTGAAGCAGGAATCACGGAGTTGGAACATTTGTTTTGATGAAACGGTCAAAGAATATGACTTTATCAAAAATCCAGATGAACCATGTATATATAGTAAAATTGTAGCACGAACCGTCGTATTCCTCATCTTGTACGTGGATGACATTCTATTGATAGCAAATGACATTCCTATGCTACAATCTGTCAAAGGATTCTTGTCACACAGGTTCTCCATGAAAGACCTAGGTGATGCCTCTTATATTCTGGGGATCCGGATCTATCGTGATAGATCCAAGAGGATGTTGGGACTTTCGCAGTCCAGGTATATCAACACTATACTGAAAAGATTCAGTATGGATGATTTTAAGCGCGGTAATCTACCGGCTTGTCATGGAATCACCCTCTCCAAAGAGATGTCTCCCAAGACTGATTTGGAAAGGGAACTCATGTTTATTATACCCTACGCTTCTGCGGTAGGCTCTATAATGTATGCGATGTTGTGCACCAGACCAGATATAGCTTACGCACTGAGCGTGGTAAGCAGGTATCAGTCAGACCTAGGGGAGAAGCACTGGATATCAGTGAAAACATTCTCAAGTACCTGAGAAGAACTAAGGAGATGTTCTTGGTTTACGGCGGAAAAGACCTCAAGATCGAGGCCTTTGCTGATTCCAGCTTCCAGAGTGATAAGGATGACTCCAAGTCCATGTCAGGTTATGTCTTTACCCTCAATGGAGGGGCCATGTGCTGGAAGAGTTCCAAGCAAGACACCGTTGCTGACTCGATGATGGAAGCGGAGTATATTGCTGCTTGCGATTCCGCAAAAGAAGCGGTCTGGATGACGAAGTTCCTAACAGAACATCAGGTGGTTCCGACCAATGTTGATCCAATACCGCTGTATTGCGACAACAACGGAGCTATAGCTTTAGAGAAGGAACCCACGTCCCATCAGAAGTCCAGACACATCTTAAGGCGGTATCACCTGATCAGGGAGATCATAGATCGCCAGGAGATCGAGGTCCAGAGAGTTGCTACAGAGGAGAACACTGCTGATCCATTCACAAAGGCCTTACCTCAGATTCAGTTCGAGAGGCTACTCGAGATGATCGGTCTTCGATACGCCAGTACATGGCCCTAGTGCAAGTTGGAGATTGTTAGTGTATATGCCCTAAGGGCCACTATTGTATCATACTAGCTTGTATATTACTTAATGGAAGCTTGGGATATTCACAGTTATATTAACAGTCTTGCTAAACATGGTAGTATGCGACTTGGTTATATCTATCTTAATATGTGTGTACGTATTGATAGAGCCCTAAGGATCTTGCTTGACTACCGGCGTTATGATGGCAGTCACACTAGTGGGGGCTGGGTAGTCTACAAGCACATCCTTTTTCAGGTCCCTAGCCGTAGGATTATCGAGATAGGGCATCAATACTCCGGAGTAGACTAGTGTGTACTCTTCTCATCCCAGTTGGGGAGATGGTCTGTCCCACAGCCATCAGTACGTCGTACTGGAGATAGTATACAGGTGCTCGTTGGGTTACGGGTACACCGGACAGGACTCGCAGGGAACTGTTGGTTGGTATTATACCCGTCGTCAGTTAACAGTTCCCAGGTGACATGAGTACAGCATAGTCCACAGACTTGACACTGCTGCTTCGCCTCGAGTGTGTTCCCACTGTTCTTAGATTGCTACCGTACCATGGCTCAAAGGAGTCATGCAAACAGGTAGCAGTTGGGTGCAGTCCCAAGCACTTGGAGGCAGTGGCGGTTAGACAAGATTCGTCTCTCCCGGTATTGGGAGTTGATATCGCGTTGTGTCTGGAGAGCCATTATGCAAAGTCCCTGGACAGGGCAAGCGAGATTTACTTGTAGGTTTTCCAGTAGTTTCTCAAGGTGTAATGGGCTTCACTCCGACACGACTTACACCGCTTTTAGGGGACTGACGCTTGGCGCCCCTAGGCCCGATATGCGATAGTCCTAGACGAACAGACCGGACTGTACGGAGATTGTCACATCAGGCTCAGTAGGAGTTCGGATGGGTTTCCTCATCGGCCTTCTTATCGACATCTACCTGGGGACCGTTACGTACATCTAGTGCCGCTTGCGGTCTGTGGTTAAACCCACTGCCAGCGTAGTAGTTGAGTATTTAGAGTACCACACAGAGAGTTTCCATGCTTCGGGCGAAACGATATAGAGGTCGTATGGTTTTACGACAAGGTTCGGACATGCACGTGCATTTATGCACGTACGATGTTCGGACAGTTTTTACTAGCGGGCTTTGGTTTAAGCCAGATTCTAGTATCGGATTATTGGATTTATACAGTCTAAAGTATTTCCGTGTTCTCATGGATAGGAGGGACGTTCTCGTAAATTCTCGAGAAGCTTCTAGAAGGATGATGACTTAGAGGCTAAGGTGGCATTTGCATTTATTGGATTAATGAGTCATGGTGTGATTCATCCATGGAGTTAATGATGCATTTATGATTTAAATGACTCATGAGATGAATCACTATGTGAGTTAATGAAACATGATGACATATTATTATTTGTTATTCATTTAATAATATGATATGCTTCATATATATCACAATGATTTCATTATTCCAAAAGGATTCTCATTCTCACCTTCTCTCTCCTCAAGCTCTCTCTCTTCAAACCCTAACCCTAACCTCTCATATGTTGAGATCAAGGGTTAGCAAGACTTATTGATCCATAATCCCACTCTATATTCCCTAGGTTGCTTTGATTAGCACTTTGAGTATCCTAGTTACCTCAAGTTAGAGGTCAAGCTTGGAGTAGTAGCTCTCGGGTGGATCTTCTATTACAAAGAGGAGGCCGACGAGGAGATGGTCATCGAGAAGAAGAAGGACTTGGTTC
Source organism: Agapanthus africanus (assembly GCA_030015575.1). Classification (NCBI taxonomy): domain Eukaryota; kingdom Viridiplantae; phylum Streptophyta; class Magnoliopsida; order Asparagales; family Amaryllidaceae; genus Agapanthus; species Agapanthus africanus. The sequence continues at coordinate 617,511,349 of CM057341.1, forward strand.
ATTAGGTATAATCTTCTTTCATAGTAGCTAATCCCTCCTATGTTGTTGTTAGTTAAGGTTTGGCAAAGATCCGTAAGTTAGTCGATGTTAGTTTAAACAAAATGATTATTTTTCATATTTCCGCCTCCCCGTAACTCGTGGGTTGTACAACGTCGACTTACAAGCACGTCAGTGGTACTAGCTGTATGTAACGGGCTACCAGGTATTGACCAAAAGGGATGTCGATGAGCAAACTCATCCTGACACCCTACTGAGCCTGTCAGTGACAATATCCGTACAGTCCGGTCCGTTCGTCTATGAGTATCGCATGTCGGGCTTAAGGGGTTAATAAAAGTCAGACCCCCAAAAGCGGTACAAGTCGTGTCGGCGTGTAGCCCAGAACACCCTGAGATACTACTGGAATACCTACCAGTAAATCTCTTGCCTTGGTCAAGGACTTCATGTATTGGCTCTCCTAGACACAGCGCGATCTCATCCCCAATACCGGGAGAGACGAAACCCCTGCCGATCCGCTCACTGCCTCCATGTGGCTCGGGACTGTACCCAACTAAAACCTATTTGCATGACTCATTTGAGCCGTGGTAGGGTAGTAATCAAAGCACAGTGGGAACTCACACGAGACAAATGATGATCTCATGTCGATGAACTAACCTGTACACATGTCACCCGGGAACTGCTATCTGACGTCAGGTAAATACCAGCTAGCATGTTCCCGGCGAGTCTTGTCCGGTGTACTCATAACCCAATGAGCACCTGTATACATCTTAGGTGAACCAACTGACACCAATAGCTTGTGAGACCGGCCAATGCCCCTCGTCGGGGTCTCGAATGTATACACTAGTCTACTAATGGAGTATCGATGCCCAATCTCCAAACTCCCACGACTAGGGACCACTTTAAGGATGTGCCTATAGACTATCCAACTCTCACGTATATGATCGGTATCATACTGCTGGTAGTCAAGCAAGAATCTTAAGGGCTCTATCAACGTGTAATAGTGATCTGCAATATCACTTAAAGCTGTACACGATGATAAATATAAACTAGATAGCATACTATCATCTTAAGTAAGACTGTCCTACCGGCATAGGTCCTCCCTCAATCATTGCAATCACATGCCTGCGATCCAATAATTGACTTTGAGGGCACAATATCCAACAATCTCTCACTTGCACTCAAGGCTAATTATTGCGATGTCACATACTCATAGCCCGTGTGATACCGAACACTCAACTCCTTTACTGATCAGTTTCACAAAGCTCATTTGTAAAACTATTGCTTTCTAGAAATTGCCTCAATGAGTGGATCCTCCCTGTTGTTTCTTTCTATTTCTCTATTTTTCTCAAATTCGCGGAGAAAGCCATCTCCAGAAATGAGCAATACCTGTCTTAGAATATGTATGGATATCTGATGGGACCTAGTTCATAAATGATCTCCAAATCCAAACATCTTAGACTGTATTGTCAACTGAACTTAATCAATATCCAGCGCCATGCCTCCCTCAGTATCCCATTGGACCACCTGTCCAAACAACTGCCCCTCGTCAGAGGGAAAACTATAACTCTGACAGTCACTCTGTCATCCAGGTCACCTTGGAAGCCTGGAATGATAACCGTCTCCCGAAGGAGGCTGTCATTATCATATCCCTAGAACATCCACTTATGTTCTAAACAGCTTCCGAATGTTTCTCCAGGAATGGATTAATATCTGAACTTATTGCAGCTAGTGCAAAAACAATATCTGGTGTGGTACTTGACATCCCGTGATTGACTCAATTGCCTAGGCAAGTGATATGCCAATCATGCACATCCCTCTCTCCTTTATTCTGTAATACACCTTTAGAGAGGGTGACTCCATCACCTGCAGGTATACTACCGTGCCAGGAGTCATCCATTCTAAAACACCTGTAGAATGCTGTCTAAGTACCCAGATTGGGAAACTATCCAAATCTAGATCTAAAACCATAGATCTAGTAACCGGAATGTCTGATATTATATCTATATCCTATGTGGAGAAACCACTGTGATAACCGATCGTAGTATAGGAACTTCACTTTCTACTTTGTGTATGTCATCCAAATACCAGGACATCATACCCTACTACCTTCTTAACATATCCATCCCCTATTTTGATGAAGTCAAACCCATGACTGTCACATCAAAAATAGATGATCTATCTCCGCTATATCAGCTTTAGTTTATAAATAGACATAAGCCACTTGTCCACTATGCTTCCGCTGCGACCCTCTGGTAGAATAATATACACGTGCACTTCTAAAGCCAGTTCAGAACGACGCTATACTCATCTTCCTGCCGGGTCTCATTGCCTGGAACAACAGTAGTGTCAAGTCTGGGTAAACAAGAACCTCCCTGTCACCATCTTTGAGCATACCAAAGTACCTCTCGAGTGCCTGAGGTTACCCACCATATCTGCGGAGTGGCCAATGGAATGTCAATCCAGATTAAATCTTTCGGTCCTATTAAATTTTCAGAATCGTCTGCGGTTCTGGAATCACTTCCAGTTCTACCATACTCCCACTACTGTTTTCTGAAAAAGTCCATTTTACTAAAACTGTGGCGAGTCAAGAACAATATCACCATTGATCTTCCAGATGGTAGAAAGTTAACCCTCATCATAGCCTGGGTCAACTTACAAACAGCCAGTACAGAAACATGCCTTGAGTTATCCAGAGTCTGGTTTTAAGCATAAGCCGGACAACTCCCCGTACCTTAACATCGTTAAGATATGAACTGTTCTATATCCAATATAGAAACAGAGGCACTGATTTAATTGGAACCAGATTCAAATCATGCAGCTGTCTCCAGTGCATGTAAACTAAATGGAAGGAGGCCGATCAGCGTTACTCAACTTAGGAATGCATCCAGATATGAGTAACCTGAAAGAGAAACAAGTTTCCCAAAACCATTACTATCAACTGAATACCGAATACAAGTATCTACATCTTCGATCACCTTGAAGAATCCTGATACTTGCAACACCTGGTTCTCTACTTTATTCTTATATCTGTAACTTCTCAAAACCTAGACCTTGTATTTCTACGTAACACTTGTCTAAAACTAGAGAAATCATAAGTAAACAGAATATAGTGCGAGGACCAACCCCTCTGTCCTAATGGACACTGGACAATATACAATACTTTTTATAAGTCCGCTGAGTTGAATAACTCAAACCCTGTGCGTCGTAGGTTGAAAACTGTACTATGGTTATGAAGAATTACACCGCTGTTGAATGCTCCTTACCTAACCATCAACTGATATAGGTAAATGTCATGGACATAATTTCAAAAAGTTATATCTCACTTTATAAAAATAAAAGTACAGATATATCAATTTGAAATTGGTGCATAACAACGGATATTCAAGACCAAATATTTGTCGTCCGGTCAAACACCCAGGCGATTTCCTAAAATATCACCAATTACAACGAATCCCGATATAATGAGAATGATCACCTAATTCCCAATAACTTACTCCCACTCATCATCTGTAAAACCATACAGATGTGAGAATCATACCTGGTAAATACATACCTTAGAGTAAGAACTAATTGGGAAATCAGTTTTCTATTAACAACGCATAGTGAAACTGAAACATGAAAATGTTTCGTAGGGGTACCCTGGTATTCTTAGTAATGCCTCTTCCATTATCAGATTCACAACTGTAACCGTATATTTCTTTGCCATCTCTCCAAATCCCTTTATATATCTTTAGTCATTACCTTCTGTACACCTCCTTTAGGCCAAATGGTTTTCTTCCTTCCCTACCGTTCAGCACTAGCCTATGGTTTGGAAGAAGACTATCCAATAAGAATAATTGGTGTACTCCCCTAATCCTAGGAGCACTCGCAACGCGAGAGAAGGTAAAAATAAAAGACAACTGAATAAACCTTATTCCTATTTCTCCTGAACCAGAATCCATCCCCGAACTGTAACAAGTTCCTTCGAGTTCGTATATAACCATACGATGGAGTATCCAAATAACTGTGGATCTTCATAGTGATACGGAGTGTTTTGGAGAAATACAAAGGTGAAGTAGGAATGGCGATGAAATACTTGGTTTGGTCATGAATAGCAGTCGCAATTTACTTTTCCCTCTTACAAATCCCTTTATTTGTCTTTACTTATTACCTTCTGCACACCTCTCTTAGGCTAATCGGTTTTCTTCATTCCCTACCTTTTGGCACCTGCCTATGATTTGGATGAAGACTATCCAATTAGCATAATAGGTGTACCGTCCTCATCCAAGGAGCACTCGCAGTCTGAAAGAAGGTAAAAGGAAAAGACAACTGAACAGTCCTATTCATTTTCTCCAGAACCGGAAACCATCCTCGAATCTGGAACAAGTTCCTTCGAGTTCGTATATAACTATACGATGGTTTTATCCAATGGAAGTGGATGTTTGTAGTAATACGGGGTGTTCTGGAGAAAAGGATAAAAGTAGGAGTGGCAATGAGGTATGCAACTCCGACAATCCAAAATCCAGTGTTTTAAGAAGGTTCGGTTAATCTTGGTCACTGAGTCATAGTCTAGGGTCGGGCCATGGTCGCTACCAAAGAGAGAGAGAGAGAGAAAAGAAATACTCTGCGTGCACTCTAACCTAGATCGGAATGGTTATCAATTTATCTAATCAGGAAACCTCCCACTGTATCCTCAAATTCTCCTCCAAACCTGAAAGAAGAATTAGTCGGGATCACCCAAACAGTAAACCAACTCATCAGTGGGAATCAGGATCCAACTATCATCGCATGATAACGTGATGGAATCCACTCACGTTATCACACTCCGGAAGGTATGCGCATATCTGGCAAGTTTCAGTTTCTTTAGAAACTCCTGATGTGATTTTTACCCCATGCTCTTATGACCTTGACTAAGGCCAACAAATCATAAGTCACATGTCAAGTTCTACTCGTCTTTGTCCATGTTAATTTGAACCCACCCGTACAAGCCCTTAACTAGGGCAAACAAGGCTGTACGACCGTCCCAAACCAACGCATCTATCTATGCAGCAGAAAAGTAACAAATAGCTACCATACACTATGCCTTAACTAAGGCCAACAAACATAGAATGAATACTAAGTGCTACCCGTCTGAAATGACGGAGGGCTATGAATGGTTTTTGGTGAAAAAACTTTAACGTAGTGAACTTGATATCGTTGAAGGAACCGGATAGCTTTTTACAAAAATATAGTGGCGAAAACCTTTGCTAAAGAGGTCACTCCCGGTGAAGGGATCTCGGCTCTTTCCCCGTAGAATGAGGTGCATGATATTCCAACTGAATACCGCGATGCAAAGAAAAAAGTAATCGACTATAGTGAAGTCATTACCCTGACGCAAACTTCTGCCCAAGGGGTCACTCCCGGTGAAGGGATCTCGGCCCTTGCCTCGTCGACTGAGGTGCTGGATATTCATAACCGAATACCATTATGCAAAACAAAAAAGAACGTCCATGTAATAACAGCTTTTTGAAAATTGTTCCAACAACATCAAACAGGTTTGTTTAGCTTGCATTGATCCGAATTAATGCAGTCCCATCAATTGATCACACCAATAAAGAACGAAAATATGATGTACGTATATGCCATCCGCATTCGCTATTGGGTCCCGTCATCACCCGTTATGTTACTTAGCTAACGACAGAGCGGGGACTGGACTAGCGCGGATGCAAAATATATACAACATCTACTAGTATATATATCGATATATAATAATCGCTCATGGCGTGATAAATGCAACATCCCAGAAATGTAATAAGCATCACAGAACAATACAGATAATCTGGGATCCTCGGGTTTCCTTTGAGCCGCAACTGAAACCCGACGTTCCCCTGGTCGTGTGGATAGCCTGTGCAATGAAATCCTAGACCCCTACGGGTGCGGCAAGTTACCCACCAAAACCTGTAGCGAGGCAGCCCCCTTCAACAAAGTGAATGGACCACCCAGCACTTCATGGAATCCGGTAACTTGAGCACCCCTCCTTGGGTCAACCTATACCCCCTACGAGTGCGGCGAATAGCCCGCCAATTCTAGAGTGAAGCCCCCTTCATCTCAAAGCCATGAGATGCGGGCCCGTTTCCCTCTAGAACCCGGCTATCCGTGCACTCCACCTTGGGGTAATCCTTGTACAGAAAGTAAAAATATATACAACGGGTACATCGACCTCAACCCGGTCGTGCCCCAAAAGAATAATATACATATAGGCAGTGACGGAAGTCCACATGTCGGACGCTCGCCCCGTAATATCAAATGTACAAGTATAACCAAACTATACTACCATTGCATCCAGGCTATCCACCATGACAAATCCGCAACATCACACCACAACACAGAACATCAACATGAATGTCACGTTCGCAAATCCGTCTAAAAGGGCTATAGTGATTAGACAAGATTTACCGATCAAATGACATTCATGATCACAGATATAATGTAATGCATTGTAAACTCTAAACAATATTATAAAATATCGAATCCGAAATAAACCCCCGAATAGCCTAGAAATACTGATAAAACTATATCCAAATTGGGCCAAACAAACAATACCACTGCACTGACAACCCAGAGACCAGACAGAAGCCCAAATACGAAGCCCAAATACCCTACCTGGGCCGGCCTAGCCGGAAAAACTTGGTCTGTGGCTGGTTTTTTTCCGATGGCAGGGGCTCGTCTTTGGGCAGTGGTCATATGGTCTCATGGGTGGTCTTCTGCAGTTGTTTTAAAAAAAATTTGAACACTTTTTAAAAACAACAGAGACCAGAACTGCAGTGGGACTGTCCGGGTTTTGTTTCGGTTTCGATACATTAACATTGTTTAAAATGAGCTAGCTAAGGTTAATGGCGTGGCTCTGATACCATGTAAGTATACGGTAGCGCCCCGGCCGTCAATCCGAGGCCAAAATGCGGAAACAAAAACTTTTTCTAAACATGAAACTGGCGCTAACGCAGACTTTAATCCCGGATCGAACCATTAACATTAAACTAGCAATCTAAAGAGGGTTAGAAAAGCTATACCGATCGATTCTTGTCTCTCGGTCTTTAGCCACCGTCTTTAGCTCCTTCCGGCATCTCCGATCTCGCTCGGTCTCCGGTCTCCTCGTTGGAAAGGGCACCACATCTACGAATCCTTTTACGGGCTCTCGCTTCGAACCGAAGCAACTCGGACACAAAGTTTGCTAGCCGACGTGTCCAAGGTGAAGTAGAGAATGTGTGTGATAACTTTGTCACTTGACACTCTAGGATTATCAACACATGAGATGGTTAGAGTGTAGGTAGAAGATGATGCCATGGTGGATGTTGTGAGCAAGAAGAAGAAAGAAAAGAGAGCAGCCGTTTTTTTGTGTTATTGTGTTGAATTATTGTGAGAGCTAGCATAGAAATCCAAGAGCAAACCTAAGCCTATATGGCTGCCCTCTCTCTCTCCATCCATCAATTCAACACAATAAATGTCATGACCCGAAAGAGCACGTGACTGGCCCTTGAACCATATGAAGTCTATAGGACCCCATCTGATCCAAGTAAGCCAAAAGCCTAGAAATCTAAAACCATTTAAAGAGTAAATAAGGAAAACTGGTTTAAGAAGTAAAGAAATCATGTTTCGAAAATCAAAGTTTTTAAATAACTAAGCCGAATATGCATTTTTAAAATGTGTAACCTTTCCTGAAAATTTCGGCAGAGTTTCCTTTGTAGAAACTGGCCCCGAACGGGGTACAACAAGAATAACATATATGAAATGATAAAAGGCATCCCCAAGCGGGAGCTAGCTCTTCGTCAATCGACGGTCACAACCACGCAAGCAATAATAATATACAACGCCAAAAGGGCGAGGATAAAAACCCAAAAATAACTCAAAACAGCCAGAAACCGTAATACTACAAGCGCGACTCTATGGTCGAAATAATACAACACTGTTTTCTAAGCCTGAAACAATATTCAAGTTTTGGTTGATGGAATTTCTAGATACAATGAATAATACAAGAACAATGGCGGTTCTGATACAAAAGAACCCACCTACCAACGCAAGTCACCCATATGAAGCAGTGTGCCAGAAATGCAGCTATGGAATCTGTATGGCAAAAACCTTCAAGGACCGTGGCACAACGAGGGTGAGTTGCCAACTCGTGAATAGAAAAATATCTACAAGCAGTGATCGAATGTATGACCCATCCTAGGTCAATACGATCATATATAAATAAACCTCAATATGAATAAGTCTGAAGCATGCTAAACTGGCAATGTAATCTCTATACATGAATGTAGTGCCAAGTGCTCGTGCCAGTGCCTCAGGTAATAGCATATCATAAATATGAGGTATAATCAATGTAATCAAATATGCATGTACGTGGATCCCGTCCACTCGTCACCCAATGAAAATAACCATCATGCATGTAAATATCATCAGCATATGCATGGAAATATGAGGATATAAACCACCTGTGTCCCTCGCGACACGTCAAAATCATGGAACCGGAGTACCCAGCATCGACACTCGAAAATATCATGAATACTATGCCCAGCATCGGCACGTAAATCCTCATATATATATCAGGCTCCATCAGTCCGGACCAGCCCACGGGCTCTGTCTGTAGAATCGGCCCTCGGCCCCAGCAGTACGCCCATATCCATCTATCGACTCTGGTCGGTATCTGTAACACCTTAGAATGTGTTTTGTAGCTAATTATATTTTAATATATGGTTTTTATCAAAAAGTTTACCAAATTAAGTTTCAAATATTTTATCCTATTTATTGAGTATTTTATTAGATTTTTTCCTAGGCTTGCACACACTTGTGCATGATAACTAGGCTTGTTTTTGGTGTTTAACCATGATTGGTAACATGGTGAACTAACCATTCCTTAATCTAGTTTATTATTGTATTAGGTGTTTTGGGTTTAATAGTATATAGTTGTTTTAAAATGAATTTGAATATGGTTGTTTGAATGGTTGACTTTGAGAGGGAGAGAGAGAGAGAGAGCATGGGGCATCACGGCTTTGCCCATGCCTTCATTAATGAGAGAGAGAGAGAGAGGAGGGGGTTGACTTATGGTGTTCTCTTATTCTCTCACTCTCATTATCTCACTCCCATTCTCTCTCAACACACACACACACACCCTCATCACCATCATCAGCAGCAGCAAGAGCACGGGCAGCACCAACAACAACAAGTGAAGCAGCAGCTTCATCAACACTCACACACTCACCAGCAGTAGCAGAAGCAGCAGCAAGCAGCACCATCAGCAACAGCATCAACAGCATCAGCAACAGCAGGCAGCACTGTAGCAGCAGCAGCAACAGGAACCCCAGCAGCAAGAGCAACCCCTCGTCTCCCCCATTCACTCAATCTCCTGCTTCCTAGGGTTGCATTGGGTATACTTCCTGAACCCAATTCCTAGATTGCTTAGTTGTATGTTAGTTTAGTTTCAGTTTGCGATTAATGTGAGTTTAGTGCTAGATTATGGTGTTTTATGTGGAAATTTGGTTAAGTCTTGATTGTGTTGGGTAACCTAGCTCAGTGTAGTGTTAATAGGGCCACTTCAACTGAGATTCTACCCAAATTACACAAAAATACCATAGGTTTTCCTTTTCATGCTAAATTGTTGTTTTTAAGCGATATTTGTGATTTCTGTGATCTGCTTGTGACCCGATGGATTCAGGTTAAAATTGAGAAGACTGCAGTATAGTGGATAGGTGCTGATACCCCAGATTTAACCCGACCCCCAAATTCCATCTCGTGGCCGCCAATTAATTCGTTCTGGCCGTAATTTGCGGCCAGATGGGTAGGGTTTGGGTTGGGGTTTGGTCCATTGGGTGTCTGCTGCTATGTGTAGTTCTGTGGTATACTTATTTTTGCAATTTAGGTTCTGTGTAGAAATCTGGGATCAAATACCGTTTTTCATGTCCGTTGTGTTTGCGCGATACGTGAGAGGGTTCTGTGATCCAGCGTATCGCGGCGTGTCGCGATGGTTTTAGACGCGTACACACACGTTTCAGCGTATCGTGCACATGCACGTTTAGTTCGCGACGCGAGTTTTTCGTTTTGGTTCGATATCGCGTTTCGCGGAATATTTGGCTTATATGTGATTTTCATGCCTTATTTGCAGGTTTGCAGGCAGGAACTACGGACACGGCTACAGGGGGAGCAGATGATAGGATTCACTCAGCGTGGAGTGTAGGTGAGTAGATTTAACATCTACAGGGAATCGCCCGCATGGCGTTATGCGTCTGGGCTAGGATTCAATATCTGTCGCACATTCTACGTCATTGTTAGAATTGCGCGTTTACTTTATTTCCTTGATATCGTTATACTGTGACTAGTAGCCGTAGGGCACTGCACACATTATTGACGGTTCATGCTGCACGAGCACGGATTGTATACTACACACACACCGTCAATAATTGCCATGTCACACACAACCCCTTATAGATACTATTGCTTGTCACACATGACATCTAGCTTACCGGCATACCTGTAGTGTATCATATCCTTAGTGATAGGTACATATACACCTTGCGATACAGCTACAGGTATACCTTTTAGATATTTTACTTATACCGAGGGGGATATCTTACTCATATTCTTCTTATACCCCGGGGGGGTATACGACACCAGTTCCTATAGGTATATACCTATACATTGCTACACCTGTATGTTACACACATATTCAGTTGCAGTTACATATTTACCCTTACTGATGTTACTTAGCTGTACCTTATTGGTTTTGCATACATCTGGTTTCAGCTACATATTCTCATTTATATGCTCGCATTTCAGATATATCGCATATATTTATTCCTGGATTTGCGCATTGTTTATTTGGATTTTATATGATGTTTTCACGATTTGGGAACCGCGGGAGTTCATGAAATTATGCATACATGGAACAACCCGGTTTCTTTGATATGATATTTGCGCGTCCACCATGAGTTTTATCGGTGCTGATTATATACTCCATACGAGGTGTGGTTGCCGTATGAGAGCACATGGTGGGGCCCGGTATGGTTCCCCTCGGCAAGAAGATCGATGGGTTTGCCGATTGAGCCTGGAGGCGGGCGAGTACCTACCGGTGACTGGTTGGACCTGGCAGTTGTCCGGAGGATACTGGTCAGAGTCGAGAGATGGATGCGGGATGATCTGTACTGCCGAGGCCGAGGGCCGACACCGCAGACGGACCCCGTGGGCCGATCCGGACTGACGGAGCCCGATATACGAGGATTTCTATGTCGATGCTTGGCATATTGTGTTCATGATATTTCTTTTAAACCCCCTTTGTATGTATAACAGGGGATTTAGCCGTTATATATACCCTTACACCAATATTAGTGGAATGGGACGCTAATATATGTGTATTGCCCCCATCATATTTATTTCTGCAAATACATATATACCTTTAGGATGTTAGAAACTTACTCGAGATTCGACTTGGGATATAGGTGATTCATTGAGATTGGATATTGGATATGAAAGAGATTATGGATTTGTACATTCGAGATATAGGAGAGCTACTCGATATCGTACATTGAGGTGATGTGAGACCTATGTGATGTGAGAACCCAGTTGGGGGCTGATTTGAGGATTTTGGGATTTGAGTGTCTTGATGGATTGTGATCCTACCACGATGTCAGGTTTCCGTGGAAATGACATACTCCACCCTATACCTCACACTTATCTACTTTATGCACAGATTCATATATTGGTAGTACCGGTGAGTGTACCCTTATGGTAGCTGCATATCGACTTTCTCATATCCCTATTGCATGGTTATTGCACATTATTGTCATGTTACTATTGCTTCACATATTGATTGTACCTGTTAGTGTACTTCCCTTTATTCAGCATTTGCATGACATGTTATTACTGTAATCGCATATCTTAGATTCATGCTGTACGTACATTCCTGCGATTACCTGCATATGTTACCTACTATTCACGAGTTGGCAACTCACCCCCGTTGTGCCACAGGTGTTTCAGGTTGTTCCCCAGAGTAGTCGAGGCAGGCTATTCCTCTATTCAGCTATTCCGCTTTCAGCTATCATCTTTTGCTCCAGATACCGCATCAGCTCACAGTACTATTTTGCTTAGATGGGTTGGTGGTTATCTGTATTTCATATTGTACATTCGTTGTATTTTGTACTCTCCATCTACTATTGTGCAGTTGACTTAGAGACTTGGTGAGGACGCTATTGTATATTATTTGTGGTTTTGATGTCTTTTATATACAGTTTCCTTTCTAATGTCTCTTATTTCTTCGCTACGGCGTCGTATACTTGTGATGAGATTGTTTTTCGCCTTTGGGCCACTTTTTACAAAAAGGGGTGTGTTCCTAAAATTTTAAAGAAAGAAAGTAAGACTTTTTAAAGAATTTAGGTTGTGATTTCAAATGTTTCAAAAACTTATACTATCTTTTCCGTATTTTCTTGGTTTAGATTTCTGGGTTTTGGCTTTCTTTTACTACGTTACGTCTTTAGGCGTTACGTAGTATTAGGGCCGTCACGGGCCAATTTCGGGTCGTGACAAAGTTGGTATCAGAGCGTTAGGTTTTACCTTTTGGAGTGTAGGATGACCTTAGTATGATGGAGTAGGTAGCTTAAGCAGAGTAACGTAGTGTGTGTATGTCTGCAGCATACCCACGATGCGGTACTTCGCATTAAGTGACCTAAGTACAGTTTGCTGAAATTCCTTCCTTGATGATTCCTACCCTTAAGATTCGATTTCCTTATTCTTATCGAATCTTATCTTATATCTATTTATAGCCTTGCCGCCGATGACTATGGGGACTCAGAGTGATGCAGTGAGGGCCGAGGTCAGAGTTGGCTCGGGTGAGACGAGTACTGACCAGGATGGCACTCTAGTTGCACAGGTGCAGACGGATCAGCCTACGATCTATACTATGGATAAACTTTTAGTAGAGATGCAGGAGATCCGCCAGATGATGAGTTCTTTGGTTGATGTCGTTCGGGAGCTACGACAGGAGGTTGTCACCCCTGTTACTCAGCTGTCCCTTACGATCAGCATGCAGCAGTCCGTCACCTACATAGCACCAGTGGTTGCAGCTCCAGTTGACGAGTCGCATACTCCAGAGGCTCAGAGAGTTCCAGGACAGTGGAGGACTCATACCAGCGTACCAGCCCAGAGGCAGAGGTTTGGTCGTCGAGACAAATTTCGTGGCCGCCGCGGGAGTAGCAGAGGCTTAGGACGAGGACAGTCGTTCAGCTCTCATCCCCAGGATGGTCAGCAGTCATCGCGTGGATGTTTCCGATGCGGGAGCCTTCAGCACTTCGTCAGGGATTGTTCCTTAACACCTCGTCAGAGTCGTATTCAGAGAGGCCGTGGGCGTGGAAGATTCGCTCAGAGGGCTCAGTCTACCAGAGGAGTTCATCCAGCTGCGAGTAGAGGGCAGACACAGGAGTTCGCTTCTACTCATCGGGACGCGCAGACGTCCAATGTGGAGTTTTCAGGTATTCTTGATTTATATGTTCTTTTGATGTATTTGTTTGTTTCTTGCTTGTATCGTAGTCGGGTAGTTTAGGCGTTGTGTTAACTTCGGTCAGCGATCCTTTTGTTGCGCGACGCGTATTTCAGTTGTGTGCCAATCGAATAGGAGATAGAGATTCGTCCATCGTTTTAATCCTTCTAGAGAAGTTGGATTTGACGTTCTCCTGGGCACGGACTGGTTAACTACGTTCTAGGCGTCTGTGGACTACCGTGAGGAAAACAGTCAAGTTTGTTTTTCCCGGCAGGTCAATTCTTGTTGCGCCGGTGGATAGTTGTGCCGCCTTTCACAGCTTGAATTCAGCCTTTTTCGCTAGTCGGCTACTGAGGCGATGTCGTGGATTCTTGGCGCTTACTCATGATACCGGAGCCACAGTTAGGATTGTTGGACCGGGTTCCTTTCGTGCGAGAGTTTTTCCGACGTTGTTCCAGATGAGCCAGCGAAGCTTGGAGCTTAAGGATCAGCTGCAGAATTGTGGTTTGGGGAGTTTTGTGTGTCTGAGTGTTTCGCTTTTGGAAGCTCTGATTTCTGTTCGTCACGGAGGAAGACGGCAGTTTGAGGTTGTGTATTGATGGATCGTTAATTGAACCGGCTTACGGTGCGGATAGGTGTCCCGTACTTCGCATTGACGATTTCTTCGATCAGCTCCAGAACGCGAGACATTTTCTAAGTTTGCTTGGGATCAGGTCATCATTATTGCAGGTTCGGAGTGATGGCATTCCGAAGACTGCCTTGTGCGTGCTACGGGCCTTGTGTGTTTTTGTGAGTCGTTGGATTCACTGATGCCCTAGCAGCATTCGTTGATGTAATGAACCAGATTTCTTCAGGCCGTTCCTCGACCGGTTTTGTTGTGTTACTTACGACATTCTGGTCTATCTAATGTGTCTTGAGGAACAGAAGCAGCACTTGAGGATTTGTTATGCAGATACTGGGAGAGCACCAGCAGTTTGCTAAATTCTCGGAGTGTTTCTTCAGGCTTGTTTTGTGTTGACTCCTAGGTCTTATAGTCACGGGAGACGGTTTCGTATGGTTCCGAGGGAGATCGTAACCGTATAGCTTAGGTCCAGACATGTGTGCAGGATGGAGATCCGCAGATTCTTGGACTTAGCAGGTTTTTACCGCCGTTTCGTGCAGGATTACGAGAGTAGTGATGCACCGTCGACTGAATTGACCAAGATGGAGGTTTCTGTTCTGTGGACTGAGGCAAGTGTACGGAGTTTTCGGCAGTTGGAGATTCGGTTAAGAACTGCATCAGTTCCTTCTTTGCTTTTGGGTTCGGGCGACCTTATTGTTTTAACTGTAATGTTTCTTGAGTGGGCTCGAGTGTGTACTGAGGTGACACTATAGAGTTATCGCTTTTGCTTCCCTACATTTGGAGGAAGTACGAGAAGGATATTCCACTCATGATCTGGAGATGGCCGAGGTGGTTTTGCGTTTGAGATTTGGGGACACTACTTGTTTGAGAGTCGTGTCAGATTTTCCACGGACCACTAGAGCTTAATGGACATCTTCCTGCAGCGGATTTTGATTGTTGTGATAGTCTTCTGCAGATTTACAGTTCTTGTGTGATCGTTGAGTACAGCTTAAGTTCGTCTCTACGGAGGGGACAGCTTGCTCATGTCCGCGCCCGACAACTTTTCTTAAATCGTTTTCGTGAGACACTGCCCACCGATACTCGTTCGTCAGTGATACTTGAGCATACTCGGCTGGGTAATGATTCGGGGACCCTGATTTGTGACGATGATATGCTAAGTTAGGGACGCGTTTGTGTACCTGGTTTCATCGGGTAGAGACGTGTAATCCTAGAAACTGCACACCAGTCAACTCTCTGCATACATTCAAGTTCCGCCAATAGTGACATGACTTGGGAGATAGTTACGGGTGGACAGAAATGTAAAGAGAAGTTTCAGGTTTCGTTTCAAGGTGTCTGTCTTGTCGGGTGCTTGGGTCGAGCATCTGAGGCCGGCTGGAGAGTTGCAATCTTTTACCATTCCGAAGCAGGGATGGGAGCAGATCTCCATGAATTCCGCCATGGTTTCTACCAAGTTTAGTTAGGGTGTGACTCCATTCGGATTCTTGTCGTCCGGTTATACTCAGTTTGCTCAGTTGTTTTATTAAAGTTGTGTGTTTGTGCTTTTGTTGACAGCGGTTGGGGATCGTCACACGCCATCGTTAGGGTCCTCCTTCGATAACCGTTATCAGGAAACACTCCAATTGGCCACCCTTAGGCTTAGGGGTTAGGTCGTGTCGATCACCAGTCTGTTGTTCTTCTGAGTCCACGTAAGTAGGACTTTGGACCCCAGCTATGTCTAGAGACTTCGGAGATGGTCCAGTTGTGCTAGGTCAGGATGGGAATTGTCCATTGCGAACTGAGGTCCTATGCCGACTGTGTTAGCCATAGACTCGAGTTCGCAGGGACATATCACGTATTCCTATGGACTTCCGATGAATGATGTGTTGGATTTTGGGAAGCTTTGTTAGTATTTATGCCCTAGAAGGCCATTACTGTATCATACTAGTTTGTATATTACTTAATGGAAGCTTGGGATATTCACATGTATATAACAGTCTTGCTAAACATGGTAGTATGCTACTTGGTTTTTCTATCTTAATATGTGAGTATACGTATTGATAAAGCTCTTAGGATCTTGCTTGACTACCAGCGTTGTGATGGCAGTCACACTAGTGGGGGCTGGGTAGTCTGCAAGCACATCCTTATTCAGGTCCCTGGTCATTGGATTATCGAGACAGAGCATCGATACTCTGGAGTAGACTAGTGTGTACGCTTCTCATCCCAGTTGGGGAGATGGTCTGTCCCACAGCCGTCAGTACGTCGTACTGGAGATAGTATACAGGTGCTCGTTAGGTTACGGGTACACCGGACAGGACTCACAGGGAACTGTTGGTTGGTTTTATGCCAGTCGTCAGTGAACAGTTCCCAGGTGACTTGAGTACAGCATAGTCCGCAGACTTGACACTGCTGCTTCGCCTCGAGTGTGTCCCACTGTTCTTAGATTGCTACCCTACCACGGCTCAAAGGAGTCGTGCAAACATGTAGCAGTTGGGTGCAGTCCCGAGCACTTAGAGGCAGTGGCGGTTAGACATGATTCGTCTCTCCCGGTATTGGGAGTTGATATCGCGCTGTGTCAGAGAGCCATTACGCAAAGTCCCTGGCCAGGGCAAGCGAGATTTGCTGGTAGGTTCCAGTAGTTTCTCAGGGTGTAATGGGCTTCCCTCCGACACGACTTATACCGCTATTAGGGGACTGACGCTTGCCGCCCCCTAGGCCCGATATGCGATAGTCTAAGACGAACGGACCGGACTGTATGGAGATTGTCACATCAGACTCAGTAGGACTTCGGATGGGTTTCCTCATCGGCCTTCTTATCGACATCTACCTGGGGACCGTTACGTACAGCTAGTGCCGCTTGCGGTCTATGGTTAAACCCACTGCCAGCGTAGTAGTCGAGTCTCTAGAGTCCCACACAGAGAGTTTCCCTACTCCAGGCGAAACGATATAGAGGTCGTATGGTTTTACGACAAGGGTTCGGACGCATACGTGTGTTTACGCACGTACGACTTTCGGACAGTTTTTACCAGTCGGCTTTGGTTTAAACCAGTTACTGGTATTCGGTTATTGGATTTATACAGTCTAAAGTTTTTCCGTATTTTTGCGGAAAGGAGGGTCGTTCTCGTAATTGCGCGAGAAGCTTCTAGAAGATGGTGACTAAGGAGGTTTAGGTGGCATATGCAATGAATGTGATTAGTGAGTCATATGGATGATTCATCCATGTCATTAATGCATGATAAATGCTTAATGACTCATGGAGTGAATCATCACTAGATATTATCAAGCATGGTTGCTAAATTCATTTATTATTCTTTTCTTGATAAAAAGAAATGCTTGATATATATCATGTTATCTCACTATTCTCATTTGATTATCTTTATCATCTTCTCTCTCCTCAAGCTCTCCCTCTTCAAACACTAATCCTCCCCTCTCATGAGTTGAGTACAAGGATTAGTAAGACTACATAATCCATAACCCTCTCTATATTTCACCTAGCTTCTTTGATTAGCACTTAAAGAAGTTTAGTTGCCTCAAGTTTAGAGGCTAAGCTTAGAGTAAAGCTCTCGGGTGGATCGTCTACTACTTCGAGAAGGCCGAGGAGGAAGAGGAGTTCACAAAGACGAAGGACACGATTCGTTAGGTATAATCCCTAAACATAGTAGCATAGAAACTCTATGTTTTAATTTAGTTATCGTTTAGCTTCGATTCAAGCGGTTAGTCGATGTTTGTTCACTAAACAAGTTCGTTTTTGAAAATTCGGCCTCCCCATAAGTATTGGGGTGTTGTACATCGACTTACAAGCTTGTCCCAGGATTTAGGTCCTTTTAAGATCCTATAAGCGAGTTAGTTTCGTTGCCTTTAAATTGGCACTTCCGTCCAGATTATTGGATTTTCACCCCGTATTCCGTCTGATGATACTCTACAACCACCTTCTTGACCTTTCTCACATGATTTGGCACCAGACAATTTAGCGTGACGTGATCTTTCGTTCACCAGCAGCCAATTGTGATAATGGCTCAGCAGGTGGAGGAACATCGGTCAAGGGTCTTGCCATCTGTGAAGGGCTTTCCTTGGACGTAGCCGTATAGTGAGGTAATCACTTGAGAGGCTGCGAGCGAGATCGAGAGTTGTAATCTTCTCCTTAAGGGTACGCGTATCGGTATATTTATAAATTCGGGGACGAATTTCTTTTAAGGGGGGAGATTGTAACACCTTAGAATGTGTTTTGTAGCTAATTATATTTTAATATATGGTTTTTATCAAAAAGTTTACCAAATTAAGTTTCAAATATTTTATCCTATTTATTGAGTATTTTATTAGATTTTTTCCTAGGCTTGCACACACTTGTGCATGATAACTAGGCTTGTTTTTGGTGTTTAACCATGATTGGTAACATGGTGAACTAACCATTCCTTAATCTAGTTTATTATTGTATTAGGTGTTTTGGGTTTAATAGTATATAGTTGTTTTAAAATGAATTTGAATATGGTTGTTTGAATGGTTGACTTTGAGAGGGAGAGAGAGAGAGAGAGCATGGGGCATCATGGCTTTGCCCATGCCTTCATTAATGAGAGAGAGAGAGAGGAGGGGGTTGACTTGTGGTGTTCTCTTATTCTCTCACTCTCATTATCTCACTCCCATTCTCTCTCAACACACACACACACACCCTCATCACCATCATCAGCAGCAGCAAGAGCACTGGCAGCAGCAACAACAACAAGTGAAGCAGCAGCTTCATCAACACACACACACACTCACCAGTAGTAGCAGAAGCAGCAGCAAGCAGCACCATCAGCAACAACATCAACAGCATCAGCAACAGCAGGCAGCACTGTAGCAGCAGCAGCAACAGGAACCCCAGCAGCAAGAGCAACCCCTCGTCTCCCCCATTCACTCAATCTCCTGCTTCCTAGGGTTGCATTGGGTATACTTCCTGAACCCAATTCCTAGATTGCTTAGTTGTATGTTAGTTTAGTTTCGGTTTGCGATTAATGTGAGTTTAGTGCTAGATTATGGTGTTTTATGTGGAAATTTGGTTAAGTCTTGATTGTGTTGGGTAACCTAGCTCAGTGTAGTGTTAATAGGGCCACTTCAACTGAGATTCTACCCAGATTACACTAAAATACCATAGGTTTTCCTTTTCGTGCTAAATTGTCGTTTTTAAGCGATATTTGTGATTTCTGTGATCTGCTTGTGACCCGATGGATTCAGGTTAAAATTGAGAAGACTGCAGTATAGTGGATAGGTGCTGATACCCCAGATTTAACCCGACCCCCAAATTCCATCTCGTGGCGGCCAATTAACTCGTTCTGGCCGCAATTTGCGGCCAGATGGGTAGGGTTTGGGTTGGGGTTTGGTCCATTGGGTGTCTGCTGCTATGTGTAGTTCTGTGGTATACTTATTTTTGCAATTTAGGTTCTGTGTAGAAATCTGGGATCAAATACCGTTTTTCATGTCCGTTGTGTTTGCGCGATACGCGCGATACGTGAGAGGGTTCTGTGATCCAGCGTATCGCGGCGTGTCGCGATGGTTTTAGACGCGTACACACACGTTTCAGCGTATCGTGCACACGCGCGTTTAGTTCGCGACGCGAGTTTTTCGTTTTGGTTCGATATCGCGTTTCGCGGAATATTTGGCTTATATGTGATTTTCATGCCTTATTTGTAGGTTTGCAGGCAGGGACTACGGACACGGCTACAGGGGAAGCAGATGATAGGATTCACCCAGCGTGGAGTGTAGGTGAGTAGATTTAACATCTACAGGGAATCGCCCGCATGGCGTTATGCGTCTGGGCTAGGATTCAGTACCTGTCGCACATTCTACGTCATTGTTAGAATTGCGCGTTTACTTTATTTCCTTGATATAGTTATACTGTGACTAGTAGCCGTAGGGCACTGCACACATTATTGACGGTTCATGTTGCACGAGCACGGATTGTATGCTACACACACACCGTCAATAATTGCCATGTCACACACAACCCCTTATAGATACTATTGCTTGTCACACATGACATCTAGCTTACCGGCATACCTATAGTGTATCATATCCTTAGTGATAGGTACATATACACCTTGCGATACAGCTACAGGTATACCTTTTAGATATTTTACTTATACCGAGGGGGATATCTTACTCATATTCTTCTTATACCCCGGGGGGGTATACGACACCAGTTCCTATAGGTATATACCTATACATTGCTACACCTGTATGTTACACACATATTCAGTTGCAGTTACATATTTACCCTTACTGATGTTACTTAGCTGTACCTTATTGGTTTTGCATACATCTGGTTTCAGCTACATATTCTCATTTATATGCTCGCATTTCAGATATATCGCATATATTTATTCCTGGATTTGCGCATTGTTTATTTGGATTTTATATGATGTTTTCAGGATTTGGGAACCGTGGGAGTTCATGAAATTATGCATACATGGAACAACCCGGTTTCCTTGATATGATATTTGCGCGTCCACCATGAGTTTTATCGGTGCTGATTATATACTCCATACGAGGTGCGGTTGCCGTATGAGAGCACATGGTGGGGCCCGGTATCGTTCCCCTCGGCAAGAAGATCGATGGGTTTGCCGATTGAGCCTGGAGGCGGGCGAGTACCTACCGGTGACTGGTTGGACCTGGAAGTTGTCCGGAGGATACTGGCCAGAGTCGAGAGATGGATGCGGGATGATCTGTACTGTCGAGGCCGAGGGCCGACACCGCAGACGGACCCCGTGGGCCGATCCGGACTGACGGAGCCCGATATACGAGAATTTCTGTGTCGATGCTTGGCACATTGTGTTCATGATATTTCTCTTAAACCCCCTTTGTATGTATAACAGGGGATTTAGCCGTTATATATACCCTTACACCAATATTAGTGGAATGGGACGCTAATATATGTGTATTGCCCCCATCATATTTATTTCTGCAAATACATATATACCTTTAGGATGTTAGAAACTTACTCGAGATTCGACTTGGGATATAGGTGATTCATTGAGATTGGATATTGGATATGAAAGAGATTGTGGATTTGTACATTCGAGATATAGGAGAGCTACTCGATATCGTACATTGAGGTGATGTGAGACCTATGTGATGTGAGAGCCCAGTTGGGGGCTGATTTGAGGATTTTGGGATTTAAGTGTCTTGATGGATTGTGATCCTACCACGATGTCAGGTTTCCGTGGAAATGACATACTCCACCCTATACCTCACACTTATCTACTTTATGCACAGATTCATATATTGGTAGTACCGGTGAGTGTACCCTTATGATAGCTGCATATCGACTTTCTCATATCCCTATTGCATGGTTATTGCACATTATTGTCATGTTACTATTGCTTCACATATTGATTGTACCTGTTAGTGTACTTACCTTTATTCAGCATTTGCATGACATGTTATTACTGTAATCGCATATCTTAGATTCATGCTGTACGTACATTCCTGCGATTACCTGCATATGTTACCTACTATTCACGAGTTGGCAACTCACCCCCGTTGTGCCACAGGTGTTTCAGGTTGTTCCCCAGAGTAGTCGAGGCAGGCTATTCCTCTATTCAGCTATTCCGCTTTCAGCTATCATCTTTTGCTCCAGATACCGCATCAGCTCACAGTACTATTTTGCTTAGGTGGGTTGGTGGTTATCTGTATTTCATATTGTACATTCGTTGTATTTTGTACTCTCCATCTACTATTGTGCAGTTGACTTAGAGACTTGGTGAGGACGCTATTGTATATTATTTGGGGTTTTGATGTCTTTTATATACAGTTTCCTTTCTAATGTCTCTTATTTCTTCGCTACGGCGTCGTATACTTGTGATGAGATTGTTTTTCGCCTTTGGGCCACTTTTTACAAAAAGGGGTGTGTTCCTAAAATTTTAAAGAAAGAAAGTAAGACTTTTTAAAGAATTTGGGTTGTGATTTCAAATGTTTCAAAAACTTATACTATCTTTTCCGTATTTTCTTGGTTTAGATTTCTGGGTTTTGGCTTTCTTTTACTACGTTACGTCTTTAGGCGTTGCGTAGTATTAGGGCCGTCACGGGCCAATTTCGGGTCGTGACAGTATCCTCCGGATAACCGCCAGGTCCAACCAATCACCGGTAGGTACTCGCCCGCCTCCAGGCTCAATCGGCAAAATCCTTCGATCATCTTGCTGAGGGGAACCATACCGGGTCCACCATGTACCCGCAATCGGCTCATCCTCTCCTCGAATCGGGTTTGACATGTCACTCTCAGCACCGAGAAAACACATGGTGGACGCACTGAAATATCATATCAAGGGTAACCGGGTTTTTAAAGCAATGATATATTCTCTTTGAAATACCCACGGTTCCTAAATCCAGAAAATATCATGGAAATAGCAACTCTCAATGCGTATACCAGAAAGCATGATGTATATGACATGTAAAAGAAATGTAAGCATATCAGTCTGTCATGCAAGAATCATATACCGAATGCAACAGTACTACAGTGTAGTGACATGGCAATTATCGATGATGAAGTGTGTGAGCCGGCAACAAGTGTACGCGGACATACGCATCATCGATAATGGTGCTGGTGTCCTAGCAGCATGACTGTAATATATATCAATAAACACAAGCAATGCAATGCAAATAGCATGAGTATGCGGAATCGAACACACAACGCAACAGTAAAGAATCTACCTCAAAAACTATATCATGCAGCCTTGCCTTTTGAAATAAGATGAATCGGGGTTTTTGGTAAAATAAGAGCTACGTTGTTTTAAGAATAGATGCTACGTTTGAAAATATCCGTAGAATCCCTTTTGCCTATCTTTAAAATATCCTCGATTCGTTAGTTTTGAAATAGGTATGACTCGGGTCTAGTCTAACGCCTACTATGCGAACTACGGACCCAACAGTCAAGTCAATCGGGAGGGGTATGAAAACCACCTAAATCTAAGTCAATATCACATTATCTCATCACATAACAGGTATCACTACCATCATATCACATCTCCGATACGAACTCTGTCATGTCGCCAAATCTCACGGCCTCAATCGAATCTCATCGACTCATCTCAATCCCACGTATCATCCTCAAATCTCGTATATGAACACATAGTCCTATACCCAAGTGTAGATATACACACCATCATATGCGCACGGATAAATGAAAGAATGTATGCAAGTTTGTGTGTATGTGTGTATGTGTGAGTGCACCCACTACTCTAGGGTTTCGCATTACTAAACCAATACATCTTTATTATCAATAATTCCATTATTACCATCAATAGTCCTAACAATACATAATAAATATATGTGTGTATACGTATTCGTATACATCACCACGGACTGCGGGGGTGCTATACGCCATCCACCCGACTTCTCCCCGTAGATATAAATCTACTCACCTTGCGTCCTTATCTGTCGACGTCACCACGCGTTTGCTTTTCATCCCGAAGTCTTCATGGGGTACCTACACATTAACGTATCGCAAATACGTATCAAAACCAATTCAAGACTAAAACGGCATACGAAACCCAAAACGATACGCTATGATCTATAGGTGAGAACCTATGGACAACGCTTCCAAAACCATCAACAAAGCTCGATATCGTCGTATAAACGCCAAGTAGTCGAGTACGTAAACTCAGAATTCACAATACGGAAATACGGAAACACGAATCCAAAACAGCAACATAGGAAATAGGCTCCAGATTTCACCCTAGGTCAAATTAGACAAATCTATACATGCCAGGGGTCAATTTTACTGGAGATAAGGCCCTGCACAAAAAACGAGGCAAAACCCTCCTGCTCTGGCCTTAAATTGCGGCCAGAAGGATTAAATCTGCGGCCTGGGGAAAGAGATAGGGGCTAGGGTTTTGGGTGTTTGTTCCAGGGTGCCTGCACATCTCTCTGCCAAGTCAATTTTATTTTCAGGTGTCTCGGGTTAAAGCAGATCAATAAAAACAGTGAAAGATTTCCAGTTTTTCCCGATATCGATTCTATAAATCCGTATTCTGGTTCTAGTTCTAGGTTTTAGTCCAATATAACATCACACAAGGGGTTCTAGGGTCACCACATGCCTCAATTTCACTTTGATTTCTGATCAAACCCTAAACCCTAACTTGATGTTTCACAAATCCACCAAACGACACCATATCGATATGAAACTAGCATAGATGCACAAGGAAATGAAATACTACTCTAAGGTTGCAGAATTTACCTCCTTTGGCAACTCAAGAACTTTCTTGAGTTGCTCAAAGTCCTCTAAATCCACTCTTCCTTAGTCCAAAGCGTTCCTCTCGAGCTTGTGAGCAAGTTTTGTGAAGAGGGAATGGGGTTTTGAGATGATTTTTGTAGTGCTTTGGGGGATTGAAGGTGATGGAGGGAAAGGGAAAAGCAGGAGCAGCAGCTCTAGAGAGGAGGGAGAGAGAAATGTGATGAAGAAATGAGAGGAAATGGCTAGGTCAACACCCTCACCTACCCTCACTCTCACCATACCTATTTCTTTATTCAAAATCCTTTCTTTTCTTTTCCAAAACCTTCTCATTCAAATAGTATACACAAAGTAAAAGCCATGGTAAGAATAATGTAACACAAGTTCAAAATGATATGTGCATGTTTTGCACAAAAATGCGAAAAATCCGATTAGCGATTTTTAATCGCGATTAGCACTAAATTAGTGTCAAACTTATCATAAAAACTTTAAAATGGCATAATTCCATAAAATAACCTATTTTAGAATTTTCCTTAATTTTTCCCCATTTATTTGTATTTAATTATACTGGAATATTAAAATATTCATTAAAATAATATTAAATTATAAAAATTCCCAAAAATAATATTTTATTATATGGAAATTTTACAATCTACCCCCCTTAAAGAAATTCGGTCCCCGAATTTAAATTTAAACCCCCAAATACTAAAATATTTCAATACCAATTCCAAGTCATCGAGGCTCCGAAATCATCTATACATAAAACATCATAGAGCAATGCATGCGCATAAGTACTGAGCAGATAACTCAAAAGCAACACTTCGTCAAGTATCCTGCAATCATCGGAGTCATGGTAAAGACACAAATGTCAAATCCAATACAAAATCAATATGATATAGATCAGAACTATACATGTAGACATCCAGTGTATGCATGTGAATAGTTGATGTAAATGCATGCCAAATTTTTTTAAATCGCCGTGCGATGCACGTAACACTGCACAATGGCGGACATTTTTTATAAGAAAAAATAATTATATATGTATATATCCTTTGTTTGCTATGTACGTTCCGCCATTTTGAAAACAATTTAGAAGGATTTCCTTGTTTTTAAAACGTTTCGTGTCATATCGGACATGTAGGTATATATGCCGAGACTATAGCTCACTCTTTTGAAATCCTTTCGATAACTATCAATGCATGCAAAATATATTCAGGTACTATCCTTTGACTAGTTCTGCTCAGTATGAAAACAAATATCCAATATCACAAAAATGTACTGCTCCAAAAGGAATAAATCCTAAAAATGCACATAACACCACCCTGTGCGTCTGGTGCGCACGGAAATCAAAATCCATATATGTGCCATAGAGGTGCACAAAACAACATCTAGGTGCAACGGGTGTGTACGAAGTATCTGTCATGGGCAACCGGTGTGCCTGACAGCAAAACCAGGTGCATCTGACATGCATGAAGAATCTCGATTTAGTGCATTTGGTATGCACCAAAATCGTATCTCAAAACATGAGCCCAACATGCGTGAAAATCCAAGTCGGTGCATCCATCGTGCATGAATCAAAATCTAAACCTTGCGCACTCAACATGCACGGAATCACAAAATCCAATAGCAACGCGGAACGTGCGTAAGTCCAATCAAAGCACAGAGTGTAGCAATCAATCATCAATATCAGGGTTAAAATCGACATATCGCATGACATCAAATCGAAGTCAGGTGCAACCGTAGTGCACAAAATATAAATCCGGTGCAACAAAGGCATGAAATATAAATCTGATGCGATAAACGCAAGAAACATAAAACTGGTGCGACAAACGCACGAAGTATAGAACTGGTGCATCCCATGCACAAATACCAAGCAATAACTCAAATGCGTAAGCAGCAACACCAAGTGTACCCAGGTATAAAGGAAATCATAAACATGTGCAACTGCGTGCACAAAACACATATCAATGCACTACAAGCACATATAAGCTATACCGAGTGCAAAATCAAATCGTGTGCGTAATATATGCACAACCTCAAATCAACCGTATGAAATCCATGAAGTTATAATCAGGTGCAGCCAAGGCACGAAACAATATACAATGCGGCTTAATCAAAATCAGGTGTACCGCGATGGAAAATCTCATAACCGCGTGCACAAATCAAATCAAAACACTGAAAATACATGAAAACTATGCTGGAAGCGTAAATCAAATCACCGGCATAAAAAAGGCATGAAATCACAATCAATACCTCAAGAGTAATAACTATGCGCAAGGTATAAATACCCAGTAAGTGCAACCATGGTGCACAAAATCGAATATCATGGAACTCAGTCATCAAGACTAAATCATGCAAATAGATCACTCAAAATACCGAAATCTAAAGTGAAGGATACGTGATAGTCAAATCACAAAATCACAAATCATAAATCACAAATACCGTCGTCGGTATATCCTCCTTCAAAGTCGAGAAGGTGCCGGTACATCCAATGCTAGCGGCGCAAGATATCTACTTGCCTCTTGCTCACGGCTGACGCCCTCTGTCTCTGGTTCCTTATCTTCCCTGTGGATTACCAATCTCGCAATCTATTGGCTCATCGGCCCGGTCAGGTGTGCTAACAGGAACGATTCCGTTCTGGCACTTTTCTGGTCATCTCTCGGTCAATCCTCACGACCGCTCGTAAAGCAGCACATCTCTGGCGCCGACCTCGGGTCCTCTGAATGCACATCACACATCTGCTTCTGGTGCCAATCTTATTGCAGCAGTGTACTGGAAGGAATCCTCCTCAAGGTCTCTTCTGATCTCGCCTAAGCCAAACTGTACGGAGGCTGGTACTCTGGCGTAATCTTTCCTCGCTCTCTGGACATCTGCATCCTTAGTACAACATCTACTCGAAAGCTGGTCACATCCCTGCGCCTCTGTATGCATATCCGACCTTTAATCTTAACGGGGTGTAATAACAGCTCGTCTGCATCTCGCACGAACTTCTTGTCCCGCTTGCCTGTATCATCGTCCATTTCGATGTATCATCGTCCATTTCGACGTCGCGTCTCTATCTGCGCACTGCAATGCCCTCGGCTACGTTCCATCCGAAGTCCCTCACACGGACTCGAAATCACGAACTCGGTATCTTCATCACTCAGTAGGAGATATCTAGCTGAACACGTCCTCAACGTGCATATCGCATCTCTGATGTCAGCGGAGTGGAACGTCATCTCGTCGAAATCTCATGCGAACTCTTTACTCTACTCTGCTTCAATATCGACTGATCCAGACTCATCTCATCGTGGCTACACAGACTGCGCTCCAACGGCTATGCTCGTATCTGGAGTCTCCCAAACAGTGTGTCCCATCATAATATCCGAAAGATGTTGAACCATCCGATCGACTCGTCAGAACCTCATAATCCCCCAAGAGCTCAACACCTTGGGTACAGTTTAATAGTATCGAGTACATACTACAGCATCGGTGGTCCAGCCGTAGAAGGGCAAACCCAAGCCTCACTAATGGCGCCGCGGAACTGCCGCAAACCCTAAGGTTCAAAGGCTTTCACACGGTCATTATGTCGAGTTAGGGTTTCATTCTTCTAGAGGGTCCATAGAATTGCTTGCACGTCTTTCCGAATACTTTAAACTTGGAAAATGGGTTCCTGACATTCGATCGTCTCAATCGACTCTCAACGAATCTGCGTGAATTCGCCTCTAGCTGGAATCAATCAATCTGGTGACCTCGGATCGGGATAAGCGAACGAACTACATGTCCTATTCATTCATCCTCGGTGACTAGTGACTTACCGTCATATCTCTAAGTATATGCTCATGCTGCAGTAGCTCCAATCATCTGGGCGATATCTCATCATTCGCAGCAACAACTGGCTCATTCGTCTATATGCTAAACAGCGCCTCAATCGTCCTGGATAAGCGATATATCAACGGTCATCACATCTGTAGGGATCCTAGGCACTCTCAAGAGGTCTCACAAGGCATCAACCATGCCAATTTCAAAAATTATGGTGCCGAGAAACCCTAGTGTACGGATTGTTGGCTAGATGTCTAGGCGAAAAAGGAACTAGTTAACACTTAACTAAGAGATACGGAAATACAACCTTTGTAGATCCGGTTCTCCACCTCCATAGCTCCGCAATGAAGTCTCCTCGCTGTCCATAACAAGTCCCGGGCTCTAGCGTTGGCTTCATCGGAGAATGGACGGGCTAGGTCATCGATGTCCATGCCGAAGATGATCTACGTCGAGGCATCGCTAAATCAAGCTCCGACTTCACCAAGTCAAGAAACTTGTGAAGAAAACACACTCTACTACTTGGCAAGAGGTAGAGGATGAAGAAATAGGAAGTGGGTAGACTTTAGATTTGGATTTCACACTCTTTTTCATCACTTGCCATTGATGGAGGCAAGCTTTCTTCACTTGAAGAAATGAAGAAGAAGAAGGTAAATATTATGATAAGTTTTTTAGAAAAAATAAAATAAAAGAATACTTATCATAATCTTTAACCATGGTAATGTGTAGAGAATCAATCATGGTTAAAGGAATGGTTAGGGTCAAGCTAAAGACAAAATGGTCATTTAGTCAAAGTGTTCATGAAGCTTCATGAAAACAACAAAGAAAGCCACCATTTAATCTTTATGCAAATCATTTTCCAAAAAGAATAAATAGATAAATAAATAAATAAGGAAATAGTAAACCCTAACCATTTCATTAACCAAGGTTTAATTCTTTACACTTAACCAAAAGGCATGTATCATCAAACATGATACAAGCAAGTGCACAAAATCATATCGCATATGCAATGCGCACATCCGAGTGAGAAAATCCATTTAAAGCGAACCGATACTAGTTAATGCAAAGTAATATATCAAATATATAATTATGCATTAAATAATTAAATCAACACTTGATTCAATGATCCGGTCATGTCGCACACAACCGACTAGTATACAATGTATCGGCTTATCGAATCAATCCTTGATTCGATAACTAGGTTATATCGCATACAACCATTCGACACATTCATTGCGAGAATGGAATACGGTATCACATACACGTATTATTCTCGGTCCCGCACATATCTCATATGCGCTCCTATTTCGTTTCGCTTGAGCCAGGAAACCTTTGTGTAGGACTCTAAAGACTCGTCAATACGCCGGCAGCAGGTGATGATTATATCAAGCACCCACAAGCCGCAAGCGATCTGCTAAACGTAACGGCCACCCGGGTATTGAGCGATCAGAAGATCGACGAGCAAGCCCGCTCATACTCCTGTGAATCCAACCAGTAACACTACCGTACAGTCCGGTCTGATCGTCTGATATGTCGCATATCTCGCCTAGGGGTGGTAAACGTCATACCCCAATAGCTCGATAAGTCGTGTCGATATGAGGTCTATAACATTCGAGAAACTACTGGTAACACTTACCAGTAAATCTCAGCAACCCTGGCCAGGGATTTCCTGTTATAGCCAATCGAACACAGCGCAACATCAACTCCCTATACCGGGAGAGACGAATCGTCTCCTATCGCTCATTGCCTCCATGTGACTCGGGACTGTACCCAAAAACCACCGTTTTGCACGCCCTCTTGGACGTGGTAAGATGGAAATCAAAGCACAGTGGGAACCACATAAGACTCTATGACGATCTCGGGTCAACAGACTACTCTGTACCAGTGTCACCAGAGAACTGCCATCTGACGTGAGGTATAATACCATCTGGGAGTTCTCGGCGAGTCCGTCCAGTGTACCCAGTCTCCACTGAGCACCCGTATATCGTCTCTGATGTCAAACACCAATGGATATGGGATCATCCATCGCCCATCTGTATGGGTCGAGAAGGTATACGCTAATCTACTCTGGTATATCGATATACCCACGACTAGAGACTGTGAAGGATGTACTTATGGACTACCATGTCCCCACTAGTATGATCCGCATCATAGTCCAGGTAGTCAAGTACACATCCTAAGGGCTTTACCAACATATAACAGAGAGACAATCAGCATACACGTTAAGGTAAAGGGTAACCAGATAGCATACTATCATGTCAAGCAAGAAAGTCCTCCCTTTATATGTCCCAGCATCCACTACAATATACATCCTATGTACAGTAATGGCCTCTAGGGCATACATATAACTAACAATCTCCCACTTGCACTAGGGCCATCTGTAGCAGTGGTTGTAGTATCTCATACTCAACCATCCCATAAAAGTCTCTCTCTGGGAAAAGGCCTTTGTGAGTGGATCCGCTGTGTTGTCCTCTGATTCTACTCTCCTGTCCTCGATCCCCTGGAGATCAATCATCTCCATGATCAGGTGATACTGCCTTAGAATATGTCTGGATCACTGATGGGACCTGCGTTCCTTGGCATAAGCCACAACTCCATTGTCACACAATGGGAGGAACATAGTTCATCTCATGAACCAATATACACCCAGACAGCCTCTTTGGTAGCATCTTTAGTAGCGATGTATCCTGCCTTTATCGTCTAGTGTGCCACGGTATCTAGCTTGGAACTCTTCTAACATACCGTCCCTTTACTGAGGGTAAAAACAATGCCTGTGACTGACATTCAGTCGTCTTTATCACCCTGGAACACTTCCAGTGATTCTCCCCAGGATCAATTGATACTATCTCACTACAACTAGTGAGTATCCTAACATCCAATTAGATCTATCTCATAGATCCAAAATCCAGGATTTAGTAGGTATCACTTTGATCCTATATGGAGAATCCTAGTGATAAGCGGAGATTGATCGAGCGTAGCATAGGAAACTCCTTCCCTATCAAGAGTATGTCATCCACGTACTCTACGAGGATCGTCACCATACTCCCTACTACCTTTTTGTTTATACAAGGTTCATCTACCATTTTGATGATGTCAACTTCTTTGACTAATTCATCAAAACAGACGTTCCATCTCCGCGATGCCTGCTTTATCCTATAAAGCATCTTGCACACGTATCCGCTGCTCCCACTGTCTACGAGGCCCTCTGGCTGTATACTTATAGACGCTCTCTTCTAAACATCATTTAGAAAAGCTGTCATGACACCCAACCACCAGATATCGTAGTCATGGTATGTAGCCGTGGCAAGTAGGATCTGGATGGACTTAAGCATAGCTACTTGGAAAAGGTTTCATCATCATCCATACCTGGTCAATGATGTAGACCTTTAACAAGTCTAGCTTTGAAAGTCTCAACTCTTCCATGTACACCAAGTAATCTTCTCAAGATATACTTGCTCCTGATGGGGATTTAACCCTTCAGATATAGCAACCAAAGTCCATACTTTGTTGGTGTATAAGGATTCCATCTCAGATCACTAAACATCCAGCCATTCTTACAGAGTCTTACTCCTGATGGCCAGCTCGAAAATAGTTGGGTCATCATCTCATGATGCAATCCTCGCTCCCACTGTCATCGAGAAACCGAAGTATCTCTCAGGTGGGTAAGGAACCCTACTAGATCGGCGGAGAGGCTGAGGTTCGTTGGTAACTATTGAATCCTTTGGTTCTTTCAAATCATCAGCTGTAGTTTGTATAGCTGGAACATTTCCAGTTCTACATAACTGACCTTGCCTCGAGCTTGTCCGGATTTTGCTTTTAGACATAGGCCGGGCAACCCCAAATCTTAACTAACTTAAGATATGGGCTCTTCCCTTTCCATATCACATATGAAGTGGTAGGCAACTGATT
Organism: Agapanthus africanus; assembly: GCA_030015575.1. Classification (NCBI taxonomy): domain Eukaryota; kingdom Viridiplantae; phylum Streptophyta; class Magnoliopsida; order Asparagales; family Amaryllidaceae; genus Agapanthus; species Agapanthus africanus. The sequence continues at coordinate 617,543,329 of CM057341.1, forward strand.
TGATTCGAACCCTATTCAATAGGTATGCAGCTTCTCAAGCGCATATCTCCCAAAAAGGAAACAGGTAACTCAGTAGTACTCATCATAGAGCACACCTTATCATATAGGGTGAGATAGCTCCGCCCCGATATACCATCGTGCTATGGTGTATACGGAGGAGTAATGCCGAGAGAGAGAATCTCATTCTCCTTTAGAATAATCCAGGAATTCCGTGCTCAAGTATTCTCCTCCTTGATCACATCGAAGGACATAATACTTATACCCGTATTTTGGTTCTCTACTTCTAGCTTATATTCTGTGAATATCTCAAAAGGTTCGGACTTGTGTTTCATCAGGAACATATGTCTGAATCTTAAGAGATCATCAAAGAATGTAATGAAGTACAAAGAACCGGTCTTGGCATGTGTAGACAGGAGACCTTCATACATCAACATGTATCATCCCAAGAGTTTACTAACTCTTTCTCTGTTTTCAGTAAACGGAGCTATGGTCATCTTATCTTTGTGACATGACTGGCAAGTTTCACAAGATGTAAATTCAAACTAATTTAAATATGCATCTTTATGAAACTCTAGCTAGTCGGGTCGCATTGATTTGACCTAGTCTACAATACCTCAAGAAGGATTCGTTCATTTCTGAACTCTTCCTTTTGTGTGTGTTCAGTATACTAAGAACTGTAGTTTGATTTAGAACATTAATGCTTTTAGATAACGTGCCTAAACCGATCAACTTTTGATATAGAAAATGTTCAAAACATTATCCAACAATACAAAATTTTATCATTTCTTTACTAATAAAGAGACTGATATGACTTTGTATATCAGGTTCGGTATCTAACAACATTCGTTCAGAATTAATGTATTGGTAATACAGGGTGACAGTGACCAACAGACTTGGCTGCAACACTTGCCCCGTTTTCTGCCTCATGAAACTTATCACCCGTTCTCAGTTCTCTACCTTTCTGTATCCCTATATAACATATTACATATTTGGGATCCTGATCTGGTATCACATACCCAGGACGTAAAGGATACTGAGAAACAGTTCTCTGTATAATGAACACACCCGAAGACGATGCATCAGCATGCACTCTCTTCGTTTGGGCGGCACGGGAAATCTGGTATTCCCCAATTTCCTGCTCTGTCTTATAACAATTATAAGTTGGAGCGGGACCAACGTTCCCCAGCTCAGTATAACAAGCGGGTTCGGTCAATATTCCGTATTATTATCTTGATTAAGGCGTGATATGGTCGCTACCTGGAGAGAGAGAGAAGAAAACACTCAGCGTGCGCTCTTGCAAGATCAGATTGGTTATTATTTTATCTAATCAGGATGGCTCCCACTGCTTTTTATCAAATCTTCCTTCAAACCCTAAAAGGAAAGACTAGCCGGGATTAATTACACACTACAAGTTCGCCAATCTTTCAGCCAGGCCAGTGTCGGTACTTTGAGGGAGGTCCCCCGTGCTTTCGCACGAACCTAATTACTGTAAACCTCGTTTTCCCAGAGGCGTAACCCCGTTGACACCTTTCTAGACACCTACTTGATCGGCTAATTGTAATGTATAAAACTCTCCCAGGAGTAACTCTTACTCGCAGCGGGTATCGGGATCCAACTATCTCATAGAAGGTATGCAATCTCATTGCAAATTTCAACACTTGAAATTCCCGATAATTTTGCCCCTAGCGTCCTATGACCTTGACGGAGGCCAAACAACCCATAGTCCGCTAGTCAAGTTCAACCCGTCATTTCCTGATTGAATTAAACCCACCCGCACGACCCTTGACGGAGGCCAAACAACACCGTACGAATACCCTAATCCAATCGCATCATATGCTAGCAGATAAGCACTAGTTAGCTACCGTACACTACGCCTTGACGGAGGCCAAACAACCGCAGCACGAATACTAACTAGTACGTATCTGAAATGACGGAGGGCTACGACAGGTTTTTCTGAAAACCTATTGCGTAATGAACTTGATATCGTTGTAGGATCGAATGAATTTTGAAATGGAGTGTTTTTGAGGCTTTTCTAGTTTTGCTAAAGGAGTCACTCCCGGTGAAGGGATCGTCGGTCCTTTCCTCGTCGAATGAGGTGCGGGATATATCACATATATCACTGTGCAAAGCAAAAACTCTTAAAAGCAATCAAAAGACAAACCGAGTGTGTAGCATCTGCCAGTTATTGCTAAAGAAGTCACTCCCGGTGAAGGGATCTCGGTCCTTTCCTTATCGAATAAGGTGCAGGATATATCATATATACCGCTGTGCAAAGCAAGAACTGTAGCTACCCTTTTTATTTTGAAATTCGATTCTACAACATCTTAGGTTTCTTTTATTTTCATTAATCACATTAATGAAGTCCCATCAATTATGTACCTAAACATCACAGATAAATACGACGTACACTTATGCCATCCGCATTCGCCTCGATGTCCCCTCATGCACCGTTAGGTTAGGTAACTAACGGCAGAGCGGGGCAGGGCTAGCGCGGATGTAAAACATAAGTAACGTCTATATAATATATCATATATACTATATAAAGTATCTATCACAGAACATCACATGATCACATCACAGATATCGCAGCAGAAGAAACATATGAAATATTGGATATACTAGGACGTCCGTGTTTTCAATACGAGCCAGTATAAAACACGGATTCCACGGTCATGATGAATAGCCAAATCCACACCCCTAGACCCCTACGAGAGCGGCAAGCAACCCTACCAATTCTAGAGTTAGGAGACCAACTAGGGTTTCTCGGCACCATAATTTTTGAAATTGGCATGGTTGATGCCTTGTGAGACCTCTTGAGAGTGCCTAGGATCCCTACAGTGGTATCAGAGCGTTGGCTAGATGTCTAGGCGAAAAAGGAACTAGTTAACACTTAACTAAGAGATACGGAAATACAACCTTTGTAGATCCGGTTCTCCACCTCCATAGCTCCGCAATGAAGTCTCCTCGCTGTCCATAACAAGTCCCGGGCTCTAGCGTCGGCTTCATCGGAGAATGGACGGGCTAGGTCATCGATGTCCATGCCGAAGATGATCTACGTCGAGGCATCGCTAAATCAAGCTCCGACTTCACCAAGTCAAGAAACTTGTGAAGAAAACACACTCTACTACTTGGCAAGAGGTAGAGGATGAAGAAATAGGAAGTGGGTAGACTTTAGATTTGGATTTCACACTCTTTTTCATCACTTGCCATTGATGGAGGCAAGCTTTCTTCACTTGAAGAAATGAAGAAGAAGAAGGTAAATATTATGATAAGTTTTTTAGAAAAAATAAAATAAAAGAATACTTATCATAATCTTTAACCATGGTAATGTGTAGAGAATCAATCATGGTTAAAGGAATGGTTAGGGTCAAGCTAAAGACAAAATGGTCACTTAGTCAAAGTGTTCATGAAGCTTCATGAAAACAACAAAGAAAGCCACCATTTAATCTTTATGCAAATCATTTTCCAAAAAGAATAAATAGATAAATAAATAAATAAGGAAATAGTAAACCCTAACCATTTCATTAACCAAGGTTTAATTCTTTACACTTAACCAAAAGGCATGTATCATCAAACATGATACAAGCAAGTGCACAAAATCATATCGCATATGCAATGCGCACATCCGAGTGAGAAAATCCATTTAAAGTGAACCGATACTAGTTAATACAAAGTAATATATCAAATATATAATTATGCATTAAATAATTAAATCAACACTTGATTCAATGATTCGGTCATGTCGCACACAACCGACTAGTATACAATGTATCGGCTTATCGAATCAATCCTTGATTCGATAACTAGGTTATATCGCATACAACCATTCGACACATTCATCACGAGAATGGAATACGGTATCACATACACGTATTATTCTCGGTCCTGCACATATCTCATATGCGCTCCTATTTCGTTTCGCTTGAGCCAGGAAACCTCTGTGTAGGACTCTAAAGACTCGTCAATACGCCGGCAGCAGGTGATGATCATATCAAGCACCCACAAGCCGCAAGCGATCTGCTAAACGTAACGGCCACCCGGGTATTGAGCGATCAGAAGATCGACGAGCAAGCCCGCTCATACTCCTGTGAATCCAACCAGTAACACTACCGTACAGTCCGGTCTGATCGTCTGATATGTCACATATCTCGCCTAGGGGTGGTAAACGTCAGACCCCAATAGCTCGATAAGTCGTGTCGATATGAGGTCTATAACATTCGAGAAACTACTGGTAACACTTACCAGTAAATCTCAGCAACCCTGGCCAGGGATTTCCTGTTATAGCCAATCGAACACAGCGCAACATCAACTCCCTATACCGGGAGAGACGAATCCCCTCCTATCGCTCATTGTCTCCATATGACTCGGGACTGTACCCAAAAACCACCATTTTGCATGCCCTCTTGGACGTGGTAAGATGGAAATCAAAGCACAGTGGGAACCACACAAGACTCTATGACGATCTCGGGTCAACAGATTACTTTGTACCAGTGTCACCAGAGAACTGCCATCTGACGTGAGGTATAATACCATCTGGGAGTTCTCGGCGAGTCCGTCCAGTGTACCCAGTCTCCACTGAGCACCCGTATATCGTCTCTGATGTCAAACACCAATGGATATGGGATCATCCATCGCCCATCTGTATGGGTCGAGAAGGTATACGCTAGTCTACTCTGGTATATCGATATACCCACGACTAGAGACTGTGAAGGATGTACTTATGGACTACCATGTCCCCACTAGTATGATCCGCATCATAGTCCAGGTAGTCAAGTACACATCCTAAGGGCTTTACCAACATGTAACAGAGAGACAATCAGCATACACGTTAAGGTAAAGGGTAACCAGATAGCATACTATCATGTCGAGCAAGAAAGTCCTCCCTATATATGTCCCAGCATCCACTACAATATACATCCTATGTACAGTAATGGCCTCTAGGGCATACATATAACTAACAACATCCTGGCTAGCCTCTATCAGTGGCTCAATCCTCTGGTGCCGATCAGTACTTCCGGGAAATCTTGTAAAAGCGATCAATCCAATGCTCATGGCGCGAGAACACAATAAGGCGACGCCTCAATATGCAATCGTATGTCTCTGGAATCACGCCCTGGTCAGTCCTCGTCCACGACAAGCTCATGCTGATGCAACTTGAGCCGTAGCTCACTCTGCCCGTGCAATCGCGACAGCAAAACCATAACCAGTATCGATGAGGATAGATCATAGGAATGAATATAATACTGTGCAAGGAAATGTGCATTCTAAGGTTTCTTAAGCGGAGTGGCGTGTCGTAAGAATGCCGTGGAACATACGTACGGTACGTCACTCTACTCAAGCTACCTACTCCATCAACCAAGGGTCATCCTATGCGACGAAAGTTCGGGTATAATACCCCCTCGACCAAGTCTATGTTCCGTAAGGTCAAGCCTAAATTCCGTATATAGATAACGCCCTAGGCTCCACATAGTCAAACATAGACTCGAACCAAGGTCAATCTAGCACTCTGATACCAACTTTGTCACGACCCGAAAGAGCACGTGACTGGCCCTTGAACCATATGAAGTCTATAGGACCCCATCTGATCCAAGTAAGCCAAAAGCCCAGAAATCTAAAACCATTTAAAGAGTAAATAAGGAAAACTGGTTTAAGAAGTAAAGAAATCATGTTTCGAAAATCAAAGTTTTTAAACAACTAAGCCGAATATGCATTTTTAAAATGTGTAACCTTTCCTGAAAATTTCGGCAGAGTTTCCTTTGTAAAAACTGGCCCCGAACGGGGTACAACAAGAATAACATATATGAAATGATAAAAGGCACCCCCAAGCGGGAGCTAGCTCTTCGTCAATCGACGGTCACAACCACGCAAGCAATAATAATATACAACGCCAAAAGGGCGAGGATCAAAACCCAAAAATAACTCAAAACAGCCAGAAAACCGTAATACTACAAGCGCGCCTCTATGGTCGAAATAATACAACACTTTTTCTAAGCCTGAAACAATATTCAAGTTTTGGTTGATGGAATTTCTAGATACAATGAATAATACAGGAACAATGGCGGTTCTGATACAAAAGAACCCACCTACCAACGCAAGTCACCCATATGGAAGCAGTGTGCCAGAAATGCCGCTATGGAATCTGTACGGCAAAAACCTGCAAGGACTGTGGCACAACGGGGGTGAGTTGCCAACTCGTGAATAGAAAAATATCTACAAGCAGAGATCGAATGCATGACCCATCCTAGGTCAATACGATCATATATAAATAAACCTCAATATGAATAAGTCTGAAGCATGCTAAACTGGCAATGTAATCTCTATACATGAGTGTAGTGCCAAGTGCTCGTGCCAGTGCCTCAGGTAATAGCATATCATAAATGTGAGGTATAATCAATGTAATCAAATCTGCATGTACGTGGATCCCGTCCACTCGTCACCCAATGACAATAACCATCATGCATGTAAATATCATCAGCATATGCATGGAAATATGAGGATATAAACCATATGTGTCCCTCGCGACACGTCAAAATCATGGAACCGGAGTGCCCAGCATCGACACTCGAAAATATCATGAAAACTGTGCCCAGCATCGGCACGTAAATCCTCATATATATATCGGGCTCCATCAGTCCGGACCAGCCCACGGGCTCTGTCTGCGGAATCGGCCCTCGGCCCCAGCAGTACGCCCATATCCATCTATCGACTCTGGTCGGTATCCTCCGGATAACCACCAGGTCCAACCAATCACCGGTAGGTACTCGCCCGCCTCTAGGCTCAATCGGCAAAATCCTTCGATCATCTTGCCGAGGGGAACCATACCGGGTCCACCATGTACCCGCAATCGGCTCGTCCGCTCCTCGAATCGGGTTTCACATGTCACTCTCAGCACCGAGAAAACACATGGTGGACGCACTGAAATATCATATCAAGGGTAACCGGGGTTTTAAAGCAATGACATATTCTCTTTGAAATACCTACGGTTCCCAAATCCAGAAATATCATGGAAATAGCAACTCTCAATGCGTATAACCAGAAAGCATGATGTATATGACATGTAAAAGTGTTTGTTATATGTATGCCCTAGAGGCCATTACTGTACATTGGTTGTATATTGTAGTGGATGCTGGGACATATATAGGTAGGACTTTCTTGCTCGACATGATAGTACGCTATCTGGTTGCTCTTTATCTTAACATGTATACTATCTGTCTCTCTGATTACATGTTGATAAAGCCCTAAGGATGTGTACTCGACTTCCAGGACTATGATGTAGATCATACTAGTGGGGCCTGGGTAGTCCATGAGTACATCCTTCAATGTTCCTAGTCATGGGAATATCGAGACGGGGCATCGATATTCCAGAGTAGACTAGCGTATATCCTCTCGACCCATGAGATGGGCGATGGATGATCCCATATCCATTGGTGTTTGACATCAGAGATGGTATGCGGGTGCTCAGTGGAGACTGGGTACACTGAACGGACTCCCCGAGAACTCCCAGATGGTATTATACCTCACGTCAGATGGCGGTTCTCTGGTGACACTGGTACAGCTTAGTCTGTTGACCCGAGATCATCATAGAGTCTTGTGTGTCTCCCACTGTGCTTTGATTTCCACCCTACCACGGCTCTACTGAGTCTTGCAAACTGGTGATTTTTGGGTACAGTCCCGATTCACATGGAGGCAATGAGCGATAGGAGGGGATTCGTCTCTCCCGGTATTGGGGGTTGAAGTTGCGCTATGCACGACTGGCCATAACAGGAAATCCCTGGCCAGAGTTACAGTGATATACTGGTAAGAGTTATCAGTAGTTTCACGATTGTTATGGACCTCATGTCGGCATGACTTATCAAGCTATTGGGGTCTGACGTTTACCGCCCCTAGGCGAGATATGCGACATATCAGACGAACAGACCGGACTGTACGGTAAGTGTTACTGGTTGGATTCACAGGAGTGTGAGCGGGCTTGCTCGTCGATCTTCTGATCGCTCAATACCCGGGTGGCCGTTACGTTTAGCAGACCTCTTGCGGCTTGTGGGTGTTTAATATGATCATCACCTGCTGCCGGCGTATTGACGAGTCTTTAGAGTCCTACACAGAGGTTTCCTGGCTCAAGCGAAACGAAATAGGAGCGCATATGAGATATGTGCGGGACCGAGAATATTGCGTGTATGTGATACTGTATTCTATTCTCGCGATGAATGTATCGATTTGTTGTATGCGATATAACCTAGTTATCGAATCAAGGATTGATTCGATAAGCCGATACATTGGATACTAGTCGGTTATATGCGATATGACCGGATCGTTAAATCAAGTATTGATTTAATGATTTAATGCATAATTATATATTTGATATATTACTTTGCATTAACTAGTTTTTGTTCACTTAAATTGGATTTTCTCACTTGAATTGCACAAGTTGTATATGTGATATACTTTTGTGCACTTGTTTGTATCATGTTTGATGATACATGCAAGCTTGGGTTTGTGTAAGACTTAAATCTTGGTTAAGTAAATGGTTAGGGTTTTATCATCTTCTCTTGATTATTTAGTTTATTTATTCTTTATTTTAGGAAAAGGAAATGATATGGTTGCTTCTTTTATTCTTTTCTTTGAAACTTCAAGAAGCTTTGACCATTCTTGTTCTTTTCCTAAACCTAACCATTCAACCTAACCATGGTTTATTCTCTACACCTAACTATGGTTGCTATTTGATAAGTATTCATTTTATTTTCTATTTTATATAATACTTATCATATTCTTTCTTCTTCTTCTTCTTCATCAACAAGAAGAAAAACTTGCCTCCATCAATGGCAACTTGAGAAAAAGAGTGAGAAATCCAATTCTAAAGTGAACCCACTTCCTATTTCTTCATCCTCTACCACTTGCCAAATAGTATAGGGTGTTTTCTTCACAAGTTTCATGACTTGGTAAAGTTGGAGTTTGATCTTGAGTTGCCTTGACGTAGATCATCTTCGGCATCGAAGTCGACGACCTAGCCCGATCTTTTCTCCGACGAAACCACCGCCAGAGTCCAGGATCCGACGGGTACAGCAGAGGGACTTCATCACGGAGCTATGGAGGTGGAGGACCGGATCTACAAAGGTTGTATTTCCTATCACTTAGCAGTTAAGTTGTTAACTAGTTCTTGCATCGCCTTATTATCTAGTTAACGATCCGTATTAGGGTTTGTAGGCACATGAAATTTTTTGAATTGGGCATGTTTGATCCCTTGTGAAAGCTCCTTAGAGTGCTTAGGAACCCTACAGTGGTATCAGAGCCTAGCTAGAGCCTTAGGCGATGCGTAGACGGAGTTAGAAGTCCGATCGAACCGAAACCCTAACTCCAAAATGCTCTTTGGACATTTTTCAAAAACTGGGTTTTTTCAAGATTAAAAATTCTTAAAAACTTTAGCAGGAAGATCTAAGAATTATGGTGCAAAACGAGCTCCTGATTCATCTAAACCGCCGCGGAATAGCGGCAGAAGCATGGCTTCTGCGGCGGTTCCGCGGCCGTATGGTCACATTGCCCAATAATTTTTGCACAGTAATTCCTATATTTTGGTTCTGGATTTTCTGGGATTTTTTTAAATATCACTCAAGAGTTGAGTTTTCTGGGTTGTATTGGGGACTCGGTGTTTCGATCGGATTGTCTAAATTTGTCTATGTGTTTTTCCCGGATAATTTTGGAATATGTTAAAAAGTTCGACCGGATATAAATACCCACTTTTTCCTCTGTCGGGAAATTTCCAATTGTTGGATATTTCTGTAGTTTAATCACGTTCTAAGTAGTGCAAGTAACGCGATGGTCCCTCTAGAAGACAACAAACCTTAACTCGATTATGTGACCGTCTTGAACTGCCTTTTGAACCCTAGGGTTTGGGGCAGTACGGCATGCCACATATGAGGCGTTGGCTTGACCCTTCCATGGCTGGACCGTTGGTACTGAGGCACGAAGTGAATGTTTTTAAACTTATTTCATGTGTTGAGCTGTTTCAGGAAAACTTGGGTGTTCGATTGTTCGATCGGAAAGTTTAACATTTTCTATTTATCTGGGAAGGGATACAATAATTGGAATTCACAAGTAGTTATGTGATAACTGAATGAATGTTATAAACATAGCAGTTTAGTCTCACTTGATCGGTTGCCACAGAATTTTGATATGATCAAATGTCCGTCGCAATCACGTAGCGTACGCGGATACACGCCGGGTAAACTTAATAGACAGCCTCACTCCGTAGCCACGACCAAGTGACTGTAGGAGAACCCCATCGCCGAAAGCATCCGTTTGGGTGCTCGCGGCAGCGGTGTTCCGCCTTGGTGCACTTCGTTGATGGTATCAGGGGTGCGGCCGCCTACTAAAGTTTGCGACGAGCATTCGATCAGAATGTCGGGAATCTTGTTGAATTGCCCGACTTGATATTGAAAAGAGTTTTCGAAAATGAGACTAAAATGCGGGGTTTATAATTATTAGGCATGCGATGTCTAAGTATTTCATTTGATTAGGCATGCGATGTCTAAAGAGATTGCGGATTCCAATTGTTGTAGTTTTACACTTTCTTTTCTGTGACCGTAAGTGTAATATGTGATGTCGCTGGTTTCGTTGCTATATGTCAACGACAATTGGGATGCACATATTTACTTACGTTGATGACATGTGATGTTATGTGTTGCTGGATATGTTATATTGGATCGTCGTGTTTGAATAGCCGGGGGTTTTTATGTGAGATGAGTGTTTTTCATTTTCATTCATGTTAAAAATTGTATGTAATATTCTTTTATTGGGGCACTTCCAGGTTGCGGAAGATGTCACCGTTGATGTATATTATTTACTTTTCTGCATTAGGATAGACCCAAGGAGGGGAGCACAAGTAACCGGGTTCTAGGGTCCAGTGGGAGACCATCTCGAGGAGCCGAGTCCGGGTCTCCTAACCCTAGAATTGGTAGGGTTGCTTGCCGCTCTCGTAGGGGTCTAGGGATGTGGGATTGGCTATTCATCACGACCGTGGAATCCGTGTTTTATACTAGCTCGTATTAAAAACACGGACGTCCTAGAATATCCAATATTTCATATGATACTTTCTGCTGCGTTATCTGTGATGTGATCATGTGATTTGTTCAGATAGATATTATATATAGTATATATGATATATTATATAGACGTTGTTTATGTTTTACACCCGTGCTAGCCTTGCCTCGTTCTGGCGTTAGTTACCTAACCTAACGGTGCTGACGGGACATCGAGGCGAATGCGGATGGCATAAGCGTAGGTTATATTTATCTGTGATTTTTTGGTGGAATTAAATGATGGGATATTCATTAATGAGATTAATGAAAGAAAATAAACCTAATTGATGTTGTGGAATCGAATTTATAAATAAAACAGGTAGCTACAGTTCTTGCTTTGCATCGCGGTGTTCCTTGTAGAACATCCTGCACCTTATTCGATGAGGAAAGGACCGAGATCCCTTCACCGGGAGTGACTCCTTTAGCAATAACTGGAAAATGCTACACACTCGGTTTGTCTTTTGATTGCTTCTATAGTTTCTGCTTTGCACAGTGATATATATGATATATCCCGCACCTCATTCGACGAGGAAAGGGCCGACGATCCCTTCACCGGGAGTGACCCCTTTAGCAAAACTAGAAAAGCCTCAAAAACATTCCATTTAAAAATCATTTGATTCCGCAACGAGATCAAGTTCAAAGCGTTAAAGGTTTTCATAAAAACCATTCGCAACCCTCCGTCATTTTAAGAAGTAGAGTACTTAGTATTCGTGCTACGTTTGTCGACGCGTAGTGTGCGGTAGCTAAGTGATGTCTTCCTACACCGCATATGATGCGATTAGTTAGGACAGTCATGTGGCTTTGTTGACCTTAGCCAAGGGTCATGTGGGTGGGTCTAATTAATCACGAAATGACGGGTAGAACTTGACTAGTACCTATGATTTGTTGACCTTAGCCAAGGTCATAGGTGCTAGGGGTAAAAACCTTTATCGGGAGTTTCAAGTGTTGAAATTTGCAATGAGATTGCATACCTTCTATATAATAGTTGGATCCCGATACCCACTGCGAGTAATTGTTACTCCTGGGAGAGTTTTGCACTTTGCAACTAGCCGATCAAGTAGGTGTCTAGAAAGGTGTCAACGGGGTTACGCCTCTGGGAAAACGAGGTTTACATTAATTAGGTCCGTGCGAAAGCACGGGGAACCTCCCTCAAAGTACCGACACTGGCCTGGCTGAAAGATTGGCGAACTTGTAGAGTGTAATTAATCCCGGCTAGTCTTTCCTTTTAGGGTTTGAAGGAAGATTTGATAAAAACAGTGGGAGCTATCCTGATTAGATAAAATAAATAACCAATCTGATCTTGCAAGAGCGCACACAGAGTGTTTTCTTCTCTCTTTCTCCAGGTAGCGACCATATCACGCCTTAATCAAGATAATAATATGGATGATTGACCGAACCCGCTTGTTATACTGAGCTGGAGTAAGTTGGTCCCGCTCCAACTTATAATTGTTATAAGACAGAGCAGGAAATAGGGAAATACCAGAATTCCTATGCCGCCCAAATGAAGAAAGTGCATATGATGCATCTTCTTCGGGTGTGTTCATTACAAAGAACTGTTTCTCAGTATCCTATGCATCCTGGGTATTTGATACCGTATCAGGATCCCAGATATGTAATCTGTTACATAGGGCTACAAAAGGGTAGAAAACTGAGAACGGGTGATAAGTTTCATGAGAAAGAAAACGGGGAAAGTGTTGCAGCCAAGTCTGTTGGTCACTGTCACCCTGTATTACCAATACATTGATTCTGAACAAATGCTATTAGATACTGAACCTGATATACAAAATCATATCAGTCTTTTTATTAGTAAAGAAAGGATATAATTTTGTATTGTTGGATATTGTTTTGTACATTTCCTATATCAAAAGTTGATCGGTTCAGGCACGTTATCTAAAAGCATTGATGTTATAAATCAAACTACAGTTCTTAGTATACAGAACACACACAAGATGAAGAGTTCAGAAATGAACGAATCATTCTTGAGGCATTGTAGACTAGGTCATATCAATGCGACCCGACTGGCTGAAGTTACATTTTAGATGCATATTTAAATCAGTTTGAATTTACATCTTGTGAAACTTGCCAGTCATGTCACAAAGATTAGATGGCCATAGCCCTGTTTATTGGAAACAGAGAAAGAGTTAATGAACTCTTCGGACTGATACATGATGATGTATGTAAAGTCTCCTGTCTATACATGCCGGACTGGTTCTTTGTACTTCATTATATTCTCTGATAATCTCTCAAGATTCAGTCATAGGTTCATGTTGAAACATAAGTCCGAAGCTTTTGAGGTATTCACATAATATAAGTTGGAAGTACAGAACCAAAATACGGGTATAAGTATTATGTCCTATGATGAGATCAGGGAGGAGAATACTTGTGCATGGCATTCCTGGACTATTCTAAAGAAGAATGAGATTCTCTCTCAGTGTTATTCCTCTGAATACACCACAGCACTACGGTGTATCGGGGCGGAGCAATCGCACCATATTAGATATGGTGTGCTCTATGATGAGTATCACTGAGTTACCTGTTTCTTTTTAAAGAGGGTTATGCACTTAAGAAGCAGCATACCTATTGAATTGGGTTCAAATCAAATCAGTGCCTACCACTCCATATAAGATATGGTGTGGGAAGAGCCTATCTCTTAAATAAGTTAAGATTTGGGATTGTCCGGCCTATGTCAAAAGCAAAATCCGGACAAGATCGAGGCAAGGTCAGTTCTGTAGAACTGGAAAGGTTCCAGCGATACAAAACTGCAGCTGATGATTTGACAGAACCAAAGGATTCGATAGTCCCCGACAAACCTCAGCCTCTCCGCCGATCTGGTAGGGTTCCTCACCTGCCTGAGAGATACTTTGGTTTTTTGATGACAGTGGGAGCGAGGAATGTATCATGAGATGATGACCCAACTAGTTTTGAGCAGGCCATCGAGAGTAGGGACTCTGTAAGAATGGCTGGACGCTTAGCGATCTGAGATGGAATCCATGTACACCAACAAAGTATGGACTTTGGTTGCGATATCTGAAGGGTTAAATCCCCATTAGGAGCAAGTATATCTTGAGAAGATTACTTGGTATAGATGGAAAAGTTGTGACTTACAAAGCTAGACTTGTTATAGGTTTTCGTCATCGACCAGGCGTGGATAATGATGAAACCTTTTTCCAGTGACTATGCTTAAGTCCATCCAGATCCTACTTACCACGGCTACATTCCATGACTGCGATATCTGGTGGTTGGGTGCCATGACTGCTTTTCTAAATAATGTTTTAGAAGAGAACGTCTATAAGAACACAGCCAGAGAGCTTCGTAAACAGTGGGAGCAGCGGAAACGTGTGCAAGTTGCTTTACATGATAAAGCAGGCATCGCGGAGTTGGAACGTCTGTTTTGATGTGATAGTCAAAGAGTTTGACATCATCAAAATGGTAGATGAACCTTGTATATACAAAACGGTAATAGAGAGTAAGGTGGTCATCCTCGTATTGTACATGGACAACATACTCTTGATAGGAAAGGAGTTTCCTATGCTACGATCGGTCGATCTCCTCTTATCACATAGATTCTCCATATAAGATCAAAATGATACCTCCTAAATCCTGGGAGTTGGATCTATGAGATAGATCTAAATGGATGTTAGGATACTCACTAGCTGTAGTAAGATTGTATCAATTGATCCTGGGGAGAATCACTGGAAGGGTTCCAGGGTGATAAATACGACTGAATGTCAGTCACAGGCATTGTCCTTACCCTCAGTGGAGGGACGGTATATTGGAAGATTTCCAAGCTAGATACCGTGGCAAACTAGACGATAAAGGATGGTATCATCGCTATTAAAGATACTACCAAAGAGGCAGTTTAGGTGTATATCGGTTCATAAAATGAACTAGGTTCCTGCCATTGTATGACATTGGAAGTATGGCTTTGGCCCTGGAACCCTGGTCCCATCAGTGACCCAGACATATTCTGAGGCTGCATCACCTAATCATGGAGATAGTTGATCTCCAGGGTGATCGAGGTTAGGAGAGAAGACTCAGAGGACAACACGGCGGATCCACTCACGAAGGTCTGTTCCCAAAGAGAGACTTTTAGGGGATGGTTGAGTATTAGATACTACAACTACTGCTACAGATGGCCCTAGTGCAAGTGGGAGATTGTTAGTTATATGTATGCCCTAGAGGCCATTACTGTACATTGGATGTATATTGTAGTGGATGCTGGGACATATATAGGTAGGACTTTCTTGCTCGACATGATAGTACGCTATCTGGTTGCTCTTTATCTTAACATTTATACTATTTGTCTCTCTGATTACATGTTGATAAAGCCATTAGGATATGTACTCGACTTCTAGGACTATGATGTAGATCATACTAGTGGGGCCTGGGTAGTCCATGAGTACATCCTTCAATATTCCTAGTCATGGGAATATCGAGACGGGGCATCGATATTCCAGAGTAGACTAGCGTATATCTTCTCGACCCATGTGATGGGCGATGGATGATCCCATATCCATTGGTGTTTAACATCAGAGATGGTATGCGGGTGCTCAGTGGAGACTGGGTACACTGAACGGACTCCCCGAGAACTCCCAGATGGTATTATACCTCACGTCAGATGGCAGTTCTCTGGTGACACTGGTACAACTTAGTCTGTTGACCCGAAATCTTCATAGAGTCTTGTGTGTCTCCCACTGTGCTTTGATTTCCACCCTACCATGGCTCTACTGAGTCGTGCAAACAGGTGGTTTTGGGGTACAGTCCCGATTCACATTGAGGCAATGAGCGATAGGAGGGGATTCGTCTCTCCCGGTATTGGGGGTTGATGTTGCGCTATGCACGACTGGCCATAACAGGAAATCCCTGGCCAGGGTTGCAGTGATATACTGGTAAGAGTTATCAGTAGTTTCACGATTGTTATGGACCTCATGTCGGCATGACTTATCAAGCTATTGGGGTCTGACGTTTACCACCCCTAGGCGAGATATGCGACATATCAGACGAACATACCGGACTGTACGGTAAGTGCTACTGGTTGGATTCACAGGAGTGTGAGCGGGCTTGCTCGTCGATCTTCTGATCGCTCAATACCCGGGTGGCCGTTACGTTTAGCAGACCGCTTGCGGCTTGTGGATGTTTGATATGATCATCACCTGCTGCCGGCGTATTGACGAGTCTTTAGAGTCCTACACAGAGGTTTCCTGGCTCAAGCGAAACGAAATAGGAGCGCATATGAGATATGTGCGGGACCGAGAATATTGCGTGTATGTGATACCGTATTCTATTCTCGCGATGAATGTATCGATTGGTTGTATGCGATATAACCTAGTTATCGAATCAAAGATTGATTCGATAAGCCGATACATTGGATACTAGTCGGTTATATGCGATATGACCGGATCGTTAAATCAAGTATTGATTTAATAATTTAATGCATAATTATATATTTGATATATTACTTTACATTAACTAGTATTTGTTCACTTAAATTGGATTTTCTTACTTGAATTGCACAAGTTGTATATGTGATAAACTTTTGTGCACTTGTTTGTATCATATTTGATGATACATGCAAGCTTGGGTTTGTGTAAGACTTAAACCTTGGTTAAGTAAATGGTTAGGGTTTTATCATCTTCTCTTGATTATTTAGTTTATTTATTTATTTATTCTTTATTTTAGGAAAAGGAAATGATATGGTTGCTTCTTTTGTTCTTTTCTTTGAAACTTCAAGAAGCTTTGACCATTCTTGTTCTTTTCCTAAACCTAACTATTCAACCTAACCATGGTTTATTCTCTACACCTAACTATGGTTGCTATTTGATAAGTATTCATTTTATTTTCTATTTTATATAATACTTATCATATTCTTTCTTCTTCTTCTTCTTCATCAACAAGAAGAAAAACTTGCCTCCATCAATGGCAACTTGAGAAAAAGAGTGAGAAATCCAATTCTAAAGTGAACCCACTTCCTATTTCTTCATCCTCTACCACTTGCCAAATAGTATAGGGTGTTTTCTTCACAAGTTTCATGACTTTGTGAAGTTGGAGTTTGATCTTGAGTTGCCTCGACGTAGATCATCTTCGGCATCGAAGTCGATGACCTAGCCCGATCTTTTCTCCGACGAAACCACCGCCAGAGTCCAGGATCCGATGGGTACAGCGGAGGGACTTCATCACGGAGCTATGGAGGTGGAGGACCGGATCTACAAAGGTTGTATTTCCTATCACTTAGCAGTTAAGTTGTTAACTAGTTCTTGCATCGCCTCATTATCTAGTTAATGATCCGTATTAGGGTTTGTAGGCACATGAAATTTTTTGAATTGGGCATGTTTGATCCCTTGTGAAACCTCCTTAGAGTGCCTAGGAACCCTACAAAAAGAAATGTAAGCATATCAGTCTGTCATGCAAGAATCATATACCGAATGCAACAGTATTACAGTGTAGTGACATGGCAATTATCGATGATGAAGTGTGTGAGCCGGCAACAAGTGTATGTGGACAAACGCATCATCGATAATGGTGCTGGTGTCCTAGAAGCATGACCGTAATATATATCAATAAACACAAGCAATGCAATGCAAATAGCATGAGTATGCGGAATCGAACACTCAACGCAACAGTAAAGAATCTACCTCAAAAACTATATCATGCAGCCTTGCCTTTTGAAATAAGATGAATCGGGGTTTTTGGTAAAATAAGGGCTATGGTGTTTTAAGAACAGATGCTATGTTTGAAAATATCCGTAGAATCCCTTTTGCCTTGTTAGTTGTATGTATGCCCTAGAGGCCAGTATTGTACAGATGATGTATATTATACTGGATGCTTGGACATATATGGAGATGACTTTCTTGCTCGATATGATAGTATGCTATCTGGTTACTCTTTATCTTAATATGTACACTTGTCTCTTTAAACTGTCTTATAGTTACATGTTGATAAAGCCCTTAGGATGTGTACTTGACTACCTGGACTATGATGCAGATCATACTAGTGGGGACATGGTAGTCCATAAGTACATCCTTCAAGGTCCCTAGTCGTAGGTGTATCGAGACAGGGCATCGATATACCAGTGTAGACTAGCGTATACGCTTCTCGACCCATGAGATGGGCGATGGATGATCCCATATCCATTGGTGTTTGACATCAGAGATGGTATACGGGTGCTCAGTGGAGACTGGGTACACTGGACGGACTCGCCGAGAACTCCCAGATGGTATTATACCTCACGTCAGATGGCAGTTTTCAGGTGACACTTGTGCAGGTTAGTCTGTAGACCCAAGATCGTCATAGAGTCTTGTGTGATTCCCACTGTGCTTTGATCTCCACCTTACCACGTCCATGAGGGCGTGCAAAACGGTGGTCTTTGGGTACAGTCCCGAGTCACATGGAGGCAATGAGCGATAGGAGGGGTTTCGTCTCTCCCGGTATTGGGGGTTGATGTTGCGCTGTGCTCGATTGGCTGTAACAGGGAAGTCCCTGGCCAGGGCTGATCAGAGATTTGCTGGTAAGTGTTACCAGTAGTTTCTCGACCCGTTATGAGCCTCACATCAGCACGACTTATCGGTTATTGGGGTCTGACGTATACCACCCCTAGACTTGATATGCGACATATCAGATGAACAGACCGGACTGTACGGTAAGTGTTACTGGTTGGATTCACAGGAGTGTGAGCGGGCTAGCTCGTCGATCTTCTGATCGCTCAATACCCGGATGGCCGTTACGTTTAGCAGACCGCTTGCGGCTTGTGGGTGCTTGATATGATCATCATCTGCTACTGGCGTATTGACGAGTCTTTAGAGTCCTACACAGAGGTTTCCTTGCTCAAGCGAAACGACATAGGAGTGCATATGAGATATGTGTAGGACCGAGAATGATGCGTGTATGTGATACCGTATTTCATTCTCGCGATGAATGTTTCGATTGGTTATATGCGATATAACCTAGTTATCGAATCGTAGATTGATTCGATAAGTCGATACATTGGATACTAGTCGGTTATGTGCGACATGACCGGATCATTGAATCAAGTGTTGATTTAATGATTTAATGTATAATTATATATTTGATATATTACTTTGCATTAACTAGTATTGGTTCACTTTAATAGGATTTTCTCACTTGTAGTTCACAAGTTGTATATGTGATATACTTTTGTGCACTACAATGTGTCATGTTTGATGATGCATGTAAATTGGTTTTGTATTAAGACTTAAACCATGGTTATGATAATAGTTAGGGTTTTGATTTATTTACTTATTTATTTATCTATTCTTTTTTGATAAATAAATAAAAGATAACAAAATGGTTTCTTTCATGAAGCTTGATGAAGTTTCATGAAGCTTTGACTAAAGTGACCATTTTGTCATCATCCTTAACCCTAACCATTCTCACTTGACCATGGTATATTCTCTACACTTAACCAAGGTTAGAAGATGATAAGTATTCATTTTCTTTTTCATTTTAAAAAGACTTATCATCTTCTTTCTTCCTCTTGATCTTCTTCTTCAAGAAAGAAAGCTTGATGCCATCAATGGCAACTTGATTTCTAAAGTGAGAAATCCAATTCTAAAGTGAACCCACCTCCTATTTCTTCACCCTCTACCTCTTGCCAAGTTGTTTTGGGTGTTTTCTTCACAAGTTTCACAAATTTGTGAAGTCGGAGCTTGAACTTGTGATTCCTCGACGTAGATCATCTTCGGCACGAAGCCGATGACCTAGTCCGCCCATTTCTCTGATCAAGCCGACGATTGAGTCCGGGATTCGAGATGGACAGCGAGAGGACGCCTACGTAGAGCTAAGGAAGTGGAGAACCGGATCTACAAAGGTTGTAGCATCTCTCCCTTAGTTAAGATGTTAACTAGTTTCGTTTTTCGCCTAGAATTCTAGTCGACGATCCGTATTAGGGTTTCTCGGCACCCATAAAATTTGAAATTGGCATGGTTGATGCCTTGTGAGACCTCTATAATGTGCCTAGGAACCCTACAGTGGTATCAGATCCTAGCTAGGGCCTTAGGCGAAGTCCAGACGGAGTTTGAAGTCCGATCGAACCGAAACCCTAAAATCAATATTGCTCTCTGTACATTTTTCAAAAACTGGGTTTTTTCCAGATTAAAAATATGCAGAAAAATAAGCAGGAATATCTAAGAATTACTGTGAATTTCGACAACATGATTCCATCAATACGCGGCGGAACCGCGGCATTAGCATGGCTAATGCGGCGGTTCCGCGGCCAATTAATCCCTTCTCAAGTTTACTTTTGCACAGTATTTCCTAGTTTCCAGTGCTGGTTTTCCTGGGAATTTTTAATCTAAACTCAAGAGTTGAGTTTTCTGGGTTGTATTGGGAGTTCATCGTTTCGATCGGATTATCGAACTTTGTCTAAATGCTTTCCGGATAATTTTTTGAATATGTTAAAAAGTCCGACCGGATATAAATACCCAACTTCTCCCTACCGGAAAATATCCAAGTGTTGGATTTTTGTGTGGTTTAAGGACGTTCTGAGTAGTGCAAGTAACGCGATGGTCCCTCTAGAAGACAACAAACCTTAACTCGATTATGTGACCGTCTTGAACTGCCCTTTGAACCTTCGGGTTTGGGGCAGTACGGCGTGCCACATGTGAGGCATTGGCTTGACCCTTCTACGGCTGGACTGTTGGTACTGAGGCATGAAGTGAATGTCTTTGAACCTATTTCATGTGTTGGACGGTTTCGGGAAAACTTAGGTGTTCGAATGTTCGATCGGAAAGTTTAATATATTCTATTTATCCGGAATGGGATACAATAATTGGAATTCACAAACAGTTATGAGATAACTGAATGAATGTTATAAATCTAGCGGTTTAGTTTCATTTGATATTGAAAAGAGTTTTCGATAATGAGACTAAAATGCGGGGTTTATAACTGTTAGGCATGTGATGTCTAAGTATTTCATTTGATTAGGCATGTGATGTCTAAAGAGATTGCGGATTCCAACTGTAGTAGTTTTACACTTTCTTTTCTGTGACCGTAAGTGTAATATGTGATATCGCCGGTTTCGTTGCTATATGTCAACGACAATTGGGATGCGCATATTTACTTACGTTGATGACATGTGATGTTATGTGTTGCTGGATATGTTATATTGGATTGTCGTGTTTGAATAGCCGGGGTTTTTTATGTGAGATGAGTGTTTTTCATTTTCATTCATGTAAAAACTTGTATGTAATATTCTTTTATTGGGGCACTTCCAGGTTGCGGAAGATGTCACCCTTTGTATATTATTTACTTTTCTGCACTAGGATAGACCCAAGGAGGGGAGCACAAGTAACCGGGTTCTAGGGTCCAGTGGGAGACCATCTCGAGGAGTCGAGTCCGGGTCTCCTAACCCTAGAATTGGTAGGGTTGCTTGCCGCTCTCGTAGGGGTCTAGGGGTGTGGGATTGGCTATTCATCACGACCGTGGAATCCGTGTTTTATACTGGCTCGTATTGAAAACACGGACGTCCTAGTATATCCAATATTTCATATGTTTTTTCTGCTGCGATATCTGTGATGTGATCATGTGATGTTCTGTGATAGATACAGTATATAGTATATATGATATATTATATAGACGTTACTTATGTTTTGCACCCGCACTAGCCCTGCCCTGCTCTGTCATTAGTTACCTAACCTAACGGTGCACGAGGGGACATCGAGGCGAATGCGGATGGCATAAGTGTACGTCGTATTTATCTGTGATGTTTAAGTATTTAAATGATGGGACTTCATTAATGTGATTAATGAAAGAAAAAGAAACCAAATGATGTTGTAGAACCAAATTTTAAATAAAACAGGTAGCTACAGTTCTTGCTTTGCAAAGCGGTATATATGATATACCCTGCACCTTATTCGATGAGGAAAGGACCGAGATCCCTTCACCGGGAGTGACTCCTTTAGCAATAACTGGCAGATGCTACACACTCGGTTTGTTTTTGATTGCTTCTATAGTTTCTGCTTTGCACAGTGATATATATGATATATCCCGCACCTCATTCGACGAGGAAAGGGCCGACGATCCCTTTACCGGGAGTGACCCCTTTAGCTAAACTAGAAAAGCCTCAAAATCATTCCATTTTAAAACTTCATTTGATTCTACAACGATATCAAGTTCATTACGCTCATGGTTTTCAGAAAAACCTGCGTAGCCCTCCGTCATTTCAGATAAGTTGCATATAGTATTCGTGCTACATTTGTTGGCTTTCGTCAAGGTGTAGTGTGCGGTAGCTATGTGCTGCTTATCTGCCGCATATGATGCGACTGGATAAGGGTAGTCGTACGACTTTGTTGGCTTTCGTCAAGGGTCGTGCGGGTGGGTTTAATTCAGTCAAGAAATGTACGGGTTGAACTTGACTAGAAGGCTGTGGTTTGTTAGCTTTCGTCAAGGTCATAGCATGCTAGGGGCAAAAGCATTATCGGGAATTTCAAGTGTTGAAATTTGCAATGAGATTGCATACCTTCTATGAGATAGTTGGATCCCGATACCCACTGCGAGTAAGAGTTACTCCTGGGAGAGTTTTACACACTACAATTAGCAGATCAAGTAGGTGTCTAGAAAGGTGTCAACGGGGTTACGCCTCTGGGAAAACGAGGTTTACATTAATTAGGTCCGTGCGAAAGCACGGGGAACCTCCCTCAAAGTACCGACACTGGCCTGGCTGAAAGATCGACGAAGTTGTAGGGTGTAATTAATCCCGGCTAGTCTTTCCTTTTAGGGTTTGAAGGAAGATTTGATAAAAACCAGTGGGAGCCATCCTGATTAGATAAGATAATAACCAATCTGATCTTGCAAGAGCATACGCTAAAGTGTTTTCTTCTCTCTCTCTCCAGGTAGCGACCATTTCATGCCCTAACAAAGATAATAATATGGATGTATTGACTAAACCCGCATGTTATACTGTGCTGGGGAACGTTGGTTCCGTTCTTTCCTATAAGAGTTATAGGAATGAACAGGATATTGGGGAATACCAGGATTCCCATGCCATCCGAATGAAGAAAGTACATGATGATGCATTTTCTTCGGGTGTGTTCGTTACAGAGAACTGTTTCTCCATTTGCTCTACGTCCTGGGTATTAGATACCGGGTCAGGATCCCATATATGTAATCAGTTACATGGGCTTAGAAAAGGTAGAGAACTTGGAGAAGGTGATAAAGACATTAGAGTTGGAAATGGTGCAATTGTTGCAGCTAAGACTGTCGGGGAATATCACCTTGTGTTACCAACTGGTAATACATTGGTTCTGAACGAATGCTATTACATGCCGAACCTGATATGCAACATTATATCAGTTTCTTTATTAAGTAAAGAGGGATATAATTTTGTATTACAGGACAATGTTATGAACATTTTCCGTAACCAAAAGTTGGTTGGATCAGGCACGTTGTGCAATGGAATTTATGTTCTAAATCAATCAACAGTTCTGAGCATAACAAACACACACAAGAGGAAGAGTTCAGAACTGAACGAATCCTTCTTGTGGCATTGTAGACTGGGTCACATCAATGCGACACGACTGGCTAAGTTGCATAAGGATGGATATTTGAAACCATTCGAATTTTCATCTTATGACACTTGCCAGTCATGTCTCAAAGGCAAGATGACCAAAACTCCGTTTACAGGACACGGAGAAAGAGTTACTGAACTCTTAGGACTAGTACATAGTGATGTATGTGGTCCAATGTCTACACATGCCAGGGATGGTTCTTCGTACTTCATTACATTCACTGACGATCTCTCAAGATACGGACATGTGTACTTAATAAGACACAAGTCTGAAGCTTTTGAGAAATTTAAAGAATATAAACAAGAAGTCGAGAACCAAACCGGAAAAAGTATTAAAATCCTTCGATCTGATCGAGGAGGTGAATACTTGAGCAATGAATTCCTGGACTTCCTAAAAGAGAATGGGATTCTCTCTCAGCTGACTCCTCCATATACACCACAGCACAACGGTATATCAGAACGGAGGAACCGCACCCTATTAGATATGGTGCGCTCTATGATGAGCACAGCTGAGTTACCTATTTCTTTCTGGGGGTATGCGCTTGAGACAGCCATACATCTATTGAATATGGTACCAACCAAATCTGTGCCTACCACTCCATATGAGATATGGAAAGGAAAGAGACCAAGTCTTAACTATGTTAAGATATGGGGTTGTCCAGCCTATGTCAAACGACAAAATCCGGACAAACTTGAGGCGCGGTCTGTTCTATGCAAATTTGTAGGATATCCCAAGAATTCTCAAGGGTATATCTTCTACCACCCTGAGGAACAAAGAGTGTTTGTTTCTCGGCATGCCATCTATTTAGAAAAGGAATTTCTTGAAAAAGAGATTAGTGGTCATGAGGTAGAACTGGAAGAGGTTCCAGCTGCAGAAGCTACAACAGAAGATCTGGTGGAACCAGAGGATTCCGTAGTTCCCGATGAACCCCAGCCACTCCGCCGATCTAGTAGGGTTCCTCGACAACCTGAGAGATACTACGGTTTTCTCATGGATGGAGGGAGCGAGGATTGCATCATGGAGGATGATGACCCAACTAGCTTCGAGCAGGCCATCACTGTAAGGTTAGTATAGCACCCTATGAAGAGTTTTGAAGCATCACATGACCCAAAGTTTTAATTTTTAAGGTGCTAAACTAACATGCAAAGGATAGATCCTAGAAAATTAGGGTTTACTAAACTTTAAGCTAACAAAAGTTAGGGTTTGAAGACTACAAACTTTGTAGCTCCCGTTTTTGCTTCGCTCCTTAGGCTCTTTGGTGTTGAATCGAGGTCCTCTTGAACTCCTCTTGTGTCCACGATGATCCACCGCGGAGATCTCCGTCCAAGCTCGCTACTTTGTAAAATCGAAGTAAACACTCTAATCAAGTTGGCTAGACTTGAGTAGAATGGTGTTATGGCTTTGGATCTCACATCAAAAACCTTTCTTTTGTTGTATTTCACTCACTAGAAAAGAACTAGAGAGGAGAAGATGAAGGAGGATGAAAATGGTGGCTATTTCTTTTCAAAAGATAAAATGATAACCATAAGGTTAACCTTATAAAAGCAATAAATATCACTATATATATTTATTCCTTCTTGACTCCAACCATGATTAAATGATAGATGATTAATTTAACTTGGGTTTAGAATGATAAAGGAAAGGATAACCATGGTTTAGTGGTAGGTGAGCATGGTTAGGTTAGAAGAAGAATGAGAAACTAGCATAATTATCCTTTCCTTTTCATTTTCTTTTTAAATCCATAATCAAATAATAATCCATTAAATAATCTATGGTGTGAGTCTTATATTGCCACCATTTCCATATATAATCAACCATGATGGTTTGATGTATGTATGTGTACATGTATGCACATCTACATGTGCATGAAACTAGAAAAGAAGAAAGAAACACATGCATGCATGCATACATCCATCAAACCCTAGAAAGGTTTTAAGTGAGAAAACTAATGGTTAAATGATAAATCAACACTTGATTTATCAATCCGGTCATATCTCATATGACCCCACCAAAAGCAGTTCACCCGATCAATGTTCGGTATCATATACTCACATTTCAATCGGGTGCATGCGCATATCGCATATGCACACCACAACGTTTCGCCTGGACTGGGTAACTCCTCTGTGGGACTCTAAGACTCGTCAATACGCCGGCAGAGGGTAATGATCATATCAAGTACCCTCAAGCCGCAAGCGGTCAGCTAAACGTAACGGCCATCCGGGCATTGAGCGATCAGAAGACAACAAGCGATCCTGTTACAACTCCCGTCGAGCCATCCGGCAACACTACCGTACAGTCCGGTCTCTTCATCAGATATGCTGCATATCGAGCCTAGGGATGGTCACGTCAACCCCAATAACTCAATAGGTCGTGTCGGTGAATGGTCTATAACAGATCGAGAAACTACTGATAACACTTATCAGCAAATCTCAGCAGCCCTGGCCAGGGACTTGCTGTTATAACCAGTCGAGCACAACACAGCATCAACTCCCAATACCGGGAGAGACGAAACCCCTCCTATCGCTCATTGTCTTCATGTGTCTCGGGACTGTACCCAACGGCCACCTGTTTGCACGACTCAGTAGAGCCGCGGTAAGGTGGCAATCAAAGTACAGTGGGAGAACACACAAGACTCCATGACGATCTCGGGTCTACAGACTAACCTGTACCAGTGTCACCTGAGAACTGCTATCCGACGATAGATATAATTCCATATAGGAGTTCTCGGCGAGTCCGTCCAGTGTACCCAGTCACCACTGAGCACCCGTATATGATCTTGATGTCAAACATCGACGAATGTGGGAACATCCATCACCCATCACATGGGTCTAGTATCATATACTCTAGTCTACTCTGGTATATCGATGCCCCGTCTCGATACACCTCCGACTAGGGACATTTCAGGATATGCTTATAGACTACAGATGTCCCACTAGTATGATCTCCATCATAATCAGAGTAGTCAAGCCGATATCCTTAGGGCTTTATCAGCATGTATGAATGAATAAAAGCATGATCAAATCAACATGTCAGATAAAGCGGAACCAGATAGTATACTATCATGTCGAGCAAGAATGAAAACTGAATATATATACATGTATAGATACATCAACTATCACATAATGGCCTCTAGGGCATACATATATCCAACAATCACGAGTAGGGACTCGGTGAAATGGCTGGATGCTATGCGGTCCGAGATGGAACCATGTACACCAACAAAGTATGGACTTTGGAAGTTGCTCCTGAAGGGGTAAAACCCATTGGGAGCAAGTGGATCTTCAAGAAGAAACTTGGTGTAGATGGAAAAGTGGAGACTTTCAAAGCTAGACTTGTTGCAAAAGGTTTTCGCCAAAGACCAGGTGTGGACTATGACGAAACCTTTTCTCCAGTGGCTATGCTTAAATCCATCCGGATCATGCTTGCCATCGCTGCATATCATGATTACGAAATCTGGAAAATGGATGTTAAGACCGCCTTTCTAAATGGTGATTTAGAAGAGTGCGTGTACATGACTCAGCCAGAGGGCTTCGTAGACAGTGGGAGCAGCGGGAAGGTGTGCAAGCTGCTTAAATCCATTTATGGATTAAAGCAAGCATCGCGGAGTTGGAACATCTGCTTTGACGTCGTTATCAAAGAGTTTGATTTCGTCAAAAATCCAGATGAACCTTGTATCTACAAGAAGGTGGCAGAGAGTAAGGTTGTCTTCCTCGTATTGTACGTGGACGACATACTCTTGATAGGAAATGATATTCCTATGCTGCAATCGGTCAAGCTCTTCTTATCACAAAGATTCTCAATAAAAGATCTTGGTGATGCCTCCTGCATATTGGGAATTAGGATCTATAGAGATAGATCCAAACGGATTTTGGGATTGTCCCAATCCAGGTACATTGACACCATACTAAAGAGGTTTAGTATGGAAGAATCCAAGCGTGGGAACTTACCCACGATCTCTGGAGTCACTCTCTCCAAAGAGATTTCTCCCAAGACTGATTTGGAGAGAGCTCGCATGCAAGGGATACCCTATGCTTCAGCTGTAGGCTCTATCATGTATGCGATGCTATGTACCAGACCCGATGTAGCATACTCACTAAGTGTAGTGAGCAGGTATCAAGCCGATCCTGGAGAGAATCACTGGACAGCTGTGAAGAGCATTCTCAAGTACTTGCGAAGGACTAAAGAGATGCTCTTGGTGTATGGTAACGGAGAACTCCAAGTGGAGTCCTTTACCGATTCGAGCTTCCAGAGTGATAAGGATGACTCTAAGTCGCAGTCGGGCTTTGTCTTTACCCTTTACGGAGGGGCGGTTAGCTGGAAGAGTTCCAAGCAGGAAACCGTGGCAGACTCGACGATGGAGGCTGAATACATCGCTGCCAACGATGCTGCCAAAGAGGCTGTCTGGATCAAGAAGGTCATTACTGAACTTGGAGTGGTTCCATCCATTGAGCATCCAATACCTTTGTATTGCGATAACAATGGAGCGGTGGCTTTGGCCAAGGAACCCAGGTCCCATCAGCGATCCAGGCATATTCTGAGGCGGTATCACCTGATCCGGGAGATAGTTGATCGCCGGGAGATCGAGGTCAGGAGAGTTGACACGAAGAACAACACGGCGGATCCACTCACGAAGGCCATTCCCCAGATACAGTTTGAGAGACTCTTCGGGATGCTCGGTATGCGATACTACAGCAGCTGGCCCTAGTGCAAGTAGGAGATTGTTAGTTGTATGTATGCCCTAGAGGCCAGTATTGTACAGATGATGTATATTATATTGGATGCTTGGACATATATGGAGATGACTTTCTTGCTCGATATGATAGTATGCTATCTGGTTACTCTTTATCTTAACATGTACACTTGTCTCTTTAAACTGTCTTATAGTTACATGTTGATAAAGCCCTTAGGATGTGTACTTGACTACCTGGACTATGATGCAGATCATACTAGTGGGGACATGGTAGTCCATAAGTACATCCTTCAAGGTCCCTAGTCGTATGTGTATCGAGACAGGGCATCGATATACCAGTGTAGACTAGCGTATACGCTTCTCGACCTATGAGATGGGCGATGGATGATCCCATATCCATTGGTGTTTGACATCAGAGATGGTATACGGGTGCTCAGTGGAGACTGGGTACACTGGACGGACTCGCCGAGAACTCCCAGATGGTATTATACTGTAAGTCCATGCTACCTCTCCCGGTACTTTCGGGAATGCGGAATTTGGTAAAAAACGATTTTCTTAAAGATGGTAACATGGACCTAAAACCCGGATCTTGGTTAAACTTCTATCTAACATCCTAACTAAGAGTTTCTAGCTACTCGGTTAGGGGGTTATACATAGCTTGTCTTGAACTCCTTCGTCTTCAAGCTCCGGTGGTGGTCCGATGGCTCCTTCTCGTCGTCTCCGTACGCCGAAGATAGATCCACTTGAAAGCTCCAACCTTTAGCTCCTTCTTCGTTCTTTGAAGAAACTAGTTCACTTGGTTTGCTAAACCTAGTGAACTAGAATGAGTAGAGAAGAAATAGAATGGGATTTTATCTATGGTTCTTGATTCTCAACTCATGAGACAAGAGAACCATAGATCAAGAGAGGGAGGAAGAGGTTGAGGGTGAGAGCAAGAACAAGAGAGCTCAAGAACAAGAGAGAGAATGAGCAAGAAAGAATGAGCAACACTTTTGTCTTTCACCCTCTCATAATCCAAAGTGATCATAACTCATCATATCAAAAAAAGTCTTATGTGATGGTTTGAAGCAACCATAACCTTATCATGTCATGCACTCATTTTACTCAAATGAGCAAGCAAGTAAAAGTCTTTGGCATGAAATGATAACCATGGTTATCATGATGGTCAACTAGTCAAGCCTAGTCAACCGGTCAACAAGTCAACAAAAGTCAACAAGTCAACAAAGTCAACAAGTCAACAAAAGTCAACAAGTCAACAACCATATCACCATAATACTTAATTAATATAGTAGTTAATCACATATCATATTCTCATTAGGGTTGAGCATAAAGTCAAATAGTCAACGGTCAACAGTCAACAACCCTAATGAGAATCCGACGCCTCTGCCTCCCTGTCAACTGTGCATACACACCCGCATCCGCGTTCCGAGGAACACGAATGCAAACTGGATAAATCCAATCCCATAGGGTACACTAGGATCTGGCTTAAACCAAAGCCCGCTAGTGTAAACTGTCCGGACACTGTACGTGCACAAGTGCACGGATGTGACCGAACCCTGTCGCAAAACCATACGACCTCTACTCTTTTGCCTAAAGGCGAAAAGCTTTCTGTGTGGGACTCTAAAGACTCGACACTACGCTGGCAGTGGGTTTAACCACAGACCGCAAGCGGCACTAGCTGTGCGTAACGGTCCCCAGGTAATGCCGACAAGAAGACGGACGAGGCGAAACCCATCTGAACTCCTACTGAGCCTGAGCGTGACATTCTCCATACAGTCCGGTCTGTTCGTCTGATACATCGCATGGCGGGCCTAGGGGGCGGTAAACGTCAGTCCCCCAATAGCGGTACAAGTCGTGCCGGAGCGAAGCCCAAAACACCCTGAGATAACACTGGAAACCTACCAGTATATCTCGTTTGCCCTGGCCAGGGACTACTCGTGTAATGGCTCTCCTAGACACAGCGCGATGTCAACCCCCAATACCGGGAGAGACGAATCCTGTCTAACCGTCACTGCCTTCAAGTGCTTCGGGACTGCACCCAACCACTACCTGTTTGCACGACTCCTTTGAGCCGTGGTAGGGTAGTGATCAAAGTACAGTGGGAACACACTCGAGGAGGAGTGACAGTGTCAAGTCAGCGGACTAAGCTGTACTCATGTCACCTGGGAACTGATAACTGACGATAGGTATAATACCAACTAGTCAGTTCCCGACGAGTCCTGTCCAGTGTACCCGTAACCTAACGAGCACCCGCATACTATCCCAAGTACGACGTACTGACGGCTGTGGGACAGACCGTCTCCCACACTGGGATGAGAAGCGCATGCGCTGGTCTACTCCGGAGTATCGATGCCCTGTCTCGATAGTCCTGCGACCAGGGACCTACATAAGGATGTGCTTATAGATTACCCAGCCCCACTAGTGTGACGGCCATCACATCGCTGGTAATCAAGCAAAGATCCTAAGGGCTCTACTAATGTGTATAGGCGATATACAAAAAATAAACACATGTACACATTGAAGTAGAAACAAACCAAGTAGCATACTACTATTTTGAGCAAGATTGTATATACAAGGTGAATATCCCAAGCATCCATTAAGTAATATACAAACTAGTATGATACAGTAATGGCCTCTAGGGCATATACACTAACAATCTCCCACTTGCACTAAGGCCATGTACTGGCGTATCGAAGACCTATCATCTCGATCAGCCGCTCGAACTGAGTCTGGGGCAAGGCCTTGGTGAATGGATCTGCAGTGTTGTCTTCTGAAGCGACTCTCCGAACCTCGATCTCCTGGCGATCCACGATCTCCCTGATCAGGTGATACCGCCTCAAGATGTGCCTGGATTTCTGATGGGACCTGGGTTCCTTCGCTAAAGCTATAGCCCCGTTGTTGTCGTAATACAGAGGTATTGGATCAACAATGGACGGAACCACCTGAAGTTCTTTCAAGAACTTCCTCATCCAGACAGCTTCTTTTGCGGCATCAGATGCAGCGATGTATTCCGCTTCCATCATCGAGTCTGCAACGGTTTCCTGTTTGGAACTCTTCCAACACACCGCCCCTCCATTGAGGGTAAAGACAAAACCCGACATGGACTTGGAATCATCCTTGTCACTCTGGAAGCTGGAGTCAGCAAAGGCCTCGATCTGGAGGTCTTTTCCGCCATACACCAAGAACATCTCCTTAGTCCTTCTCAGGTACTTGAGAATGTTCTTTACCGCTATCCAGTGTTTCTCCCCAGGGTTTGACTGATACCAGCTTACCACACTCAGTGCATAAGCTACATCCGGTCTGGTACACAACATCGCATACATTATAGAGCCTACCGCAGAAGCGTAGGGTATAATAGACATGCGATCCCTCTCTAAATCAGTCTTGGGAGACATCTCTTTAGAGAGGGTGATCCCGTGACAAGCCGGTAGGTTACCGCGCTTGGAATCTTCCATACTGAATCTCTTCAGTATGGTGTCGATGTACCTGGACTGTGAAAGTCCTAATATCCTCTTGGATCTGTCACGGTAGATCCGGATACCCAGAATGTACGAGGCATCACCCAGGTCTTTCATGGAGAACATGTGTGACAAGAACCCCTTGACAGATTGTAGCATAGGAATGTCATTTCCTATTAAGAGAATGTCATCCACGTATAAAACGAGGAATACTACAGTTCTCGCTACAAATCTACTATAGATGCATGGTTCATCTGGATTTTTGATAAAGCCAAATTCTTTGACCGTCTCATCAAAGCAGATGTTCCAACTCCGCGATGCCTGCTTTAGTCCATAGATGGACTTAAGCAACTTGCACACCTTTCCGCTGCTCCCACTCTGAATGAAACCCTCTGGCTGGTCCATATAGACACACTCCTCTAAATTTCCATTTAGAAAAGCTGTCTTTACGTCCATTTGCCAGATCTCATAATCGTGGAAGGCAGCAATGGCAAGAAGGATCCGAATGGATTTCAGCATGGCTACTGGAGAAAAGGTTTCGTCGTAGTCCAAGCCAGGTCTTTGACGAATACCCTTTGCTACCAGCCTAGCTTTATAGGTCTCAACCTGTCCATCTACACCAATCTTCCTTTTGAAGATCCACTTGCATCCTACGGGTTTTACCCCATCTGGAGCAATGTCCAACGTCCATACCTTGTTGGTGTACATGGACTCCATTTCGGTCCGCATTGCATCCAGCCATTTCACTGAGTCAATGCTCTGAACGGCCTGCTGGAAGCTAGTAGGCTCATCATAATCTATGATGCAATCCTCTCTATCCCCGTCTATGAGAAAACCGTAGTATCTCTCGGGCGGATGAGACTGCCTACTACTCCTGCGGAGTGGCACAGGAATGTCCTGTTCTGTTGAACCCTCTGGTTCCACTAAGCTTTCAGTAACAGTCTGTGGTTCTGGAACTTCTTCCAGTTCTATTGTGTTCCCACTTATCTGGGTTTCTAAAAACTCAGTTTCCAAGAAGCAGGCATGCTGAGAAACAAAGACCTTTTGCTCCTCAGCGGAATAGAAAAGATACCCCCTGGAATTCCTTGGGTATCCCACAAACTTACACTGTACTGAACGTGCCTCAAGCTTGTCCGCATGCTGCTTCTTTACAAAAGCTGGACATCCCCATACCTTAAGATACTTAAGACAGGGTTTCTTCCCAGTCCACATCTCATATGGGGTGGTAGGCACAGTCTTGGTGGGAGCCTTGTTCAAGAGATACGCAGCTGCTTCTAGTGCATATCCCCAGAATGATCGCGGTAACTCAGCGTTACTCATCATGGACCGAACCATATCCAATAGGGTTCGGTTCCGTCTTTCCGATACACCATTATGTTGTGGAGTGTATGGAGGAGTAAGCTGAGAGAGAATACCATTCTCTTTTAAGTAATTCAGGAATTCGGCACTTAAGTATTCTCCACCTCGATCCGATCTTAGAATCTTAATACTTTTGCCGGTCTGTTTCTCTACTTCATTCTTATACTCCTGGAATTTTCCAAAGGCCTCGGACTTATGTTTCATCAAGAAGACATAACCGTACCTTGAGAAGTCATCCGTAAAAGTAATGAAGTAAGAATGTC
Source organism: Agapanthus africanus (assembly GCA_030015575.1). Taxonomy (NCBI): domain Eukaryota; kingdom Viridiplantae; phylum Streptophyta; class Magnoliopsida; order Asparagales; family Amaryllidaceae; genus Agapanthus; species Agapanthus africanus. The sequence continues at coordinate 617,576,692 of CM057341.1, forward strand.
CGCTTCGGGCATGTGTAGACATTGGACCGCACACGTCACTGTGTACGAGTCCTAAGAGCTCGCTCGCTCTTACTCCTTGTCCAGTAAACGGAGTCTTTGTCATCTTTCCTTTGAGACAAGATTGACAAGTGGCATACGATTGATATTCGAACGCATTCAAATATCCTTCTGTATGTAACTTAGTCAACCTTCTCTCATTGATGTGACCCAATCTACAATGCCACAAGAAAGTCTGATTCATTTCCGGAGACTTTCTTTTGTGTGTATTCTGGACGTTGAAAATCTGTGGTTGGTTTAACAAGTATATACCATTACTCAATGTACCTGACCCAATCAAAACTTGATTAAGGTGAATGTTTACAACATTACTTACAAACGCAAATTCATAACCTTCTTTAGAAACTAAAGATACAGAAATGATATTACAAGTTGCGTTGGGTACAAAAAAGCAATTACGCAAAACCAAAACATGTCCATCTGACATTCCCAGGTGATAGTCCCCCATGGCTTTAGCATCCATGCTAGCTCCGTTCGCAACTCTGGGGGTCATGTCACCTGCTTTCAAAACACTACGGTTTCTCAACGCCTGCAAAGAATTACAGATATGAGATCCTGATCCGGTATCCAATACCCAGGAAGTAGAGTTTATTGAAAGACAGTTTTCAATAACATACACACCTGAAGCTGAAGCTGCAACCTGCTTCAATTCCTGTGTTCTGGCCTTCCAGGCCCTGCAATCATTCTTCCAGTGTCCTTTCTTATGACAATAGAAGCATTCTTCCTTATCCACAAGCTTCCCCGCTATCTTTGTTGCTTTTGCTTTTCCCTTCGTATCCACTTTACTAACACCGCCCCTTGGTTTGGCGGGGGCCTTCTTCTTCTTTCACTTGGCTTTCGCCTTGGACCTAGAAGAAGATGATCCTCCTACAAACAAAGTGGATGTATCCCTACCTTTCTGTAGGGTGCCCTCTGCGCTCCTCAGCATGTTGAGGAGCTTTGAAAGTTCAACCTCTTTTTCTTGTAAGTTGAAGTTCAGAATAAACTGGGCGTAAGTGGAAGGAAGGGACTGGAGAACTATATCCGTATATAGCTCACTCTCCAATGTGATCCCTAGGTCAGCGAGCTCCTCAATGAAGCCGATCATCTTTAGCACGTGCTCGGCTACTGATGATCCGACGGCCATTCTTGTCGAAAATAACTTTTTCGACGCTTCGTATCTTGCGATACGTGATTGCTCTCCATACAGTTCTTTTGTATGGAGCAATATGGACTCCATGTCCATATTCTCATGCCTCCTCTGATGTTCGTTGTCCATCGAGGCAAGCAGGAGGCACTTGGCCTTCGCGCTATCAATCTCCCAAGTCTTGCGGATTTCCTTATCCGCGACACTGGAAGTTGGACCAGGGACAGGGGGAGCTTTGGTGGTAAGAAGATACCCCAGCTTGTCATAAGTGATTGCTATCTTGACATTCCTGAGCCAATCTTTGTAGTTTGGCCCTGTCAGTTTGTTTTTATCTAGGAGTAACTTAAGTCCAGTCATGTTGATTGGTCGCTGCAATTAGGAGAGAGAAGAAGAAACACTCAGCATGATGCTCTTGCAAGTTTAGAGTGGTTTTTAATTTGTCTAAACAGGATGGCTCCCACTGTTTCTCGAATCCCTCCTCAAACCATAAAGGAAGAATTAGTCAGGATCAATCCCACCGTACAATACTTGCTTAACCGTTCAGCCAGGCCGGTGTCGGTACTTCGAGGGAGGTTTTCCAACGCTTTCGCGAAGTTCCTTAATTAAAGAACCTCTTTTCCCTGGGGGCGTAGCCCCGCTAACACCTTTCTAGGCACCTACTAGGTTTATAGCATTGATCGTTAAGTGAGAAATTTTCCGAGGAGTAGCATATACTCACAGTAGGATCGGGATCCAAATATCATCGCGTGACGAAACTGAAGGAATCCTACCAGAATCATCACACTCCAAATGGTATGCAAATCTAGCAAGTTTCAGTACTTATGAAACTCCCGATGTGGATTTTTGCCCCATGCTCTTATGACCTTGACGAAGGTCAACAAATCATAAGTCACATGTCAAGTTCTGCCCGTCATTATCCAGGTTAATTTGAATCCACCCGTATATACCCTTGAGGAAGGTCAACAAGGTAATGCGAATGTCCCAAACCAACGCATCTATCTATGCTACATATGAATACCCAATAGCTACCAATCACTATGCCTTGACGAAGGTCAACAAACACAGCTTGAATACTGTTGAATATTCATACGAAACGACGGAGGGATACGAATGGTTTTGACAAAACCGTGAACGTAGTGAACTTGATTTGGTCGATGGAACGAGATAGCTTTTAAAAGGAGTGGCTCAAGCTCCGCATTTAAAAGTTGGTTTTGAAAAGAACCGAGTGGTTTTTCGAAAGTGTTCCAACGACTATAACTTGGTTTATTATCGTGCATTAGTTCTTTTAATGCGTGATATTCTTGCATTAGTTCTTTTAATGCGTCCCATCAATTAATCCTACCATTGCAGAAAACAACCAAAATATGACGTACGCTTATGCCATTCGCATTCGCCACGGGGCCCCGTCATTACCCGTTAGGTTACTTAACTAACGACAGAGCGGGGGCTGGGCTAGCGCGTCTGTAAAACATAAGCAACGCCTAAATAATATCATATATAGATATACTGCAATGATAAACATTTCAGATCACAGATAAATACATTGGATATACTAGGAATCTGTAATTTGTACGAGCCTGTAACAAAAACAGATTACACGGTCGCGGTGAATAGCCAAAACCCCACCCAAGACCCCTACGGGTGCGGCAAACTACCCGCCAAGTACCCGAAGCGTAGCAACCTCCCTCATCTCCATGAGTAGGCCACTCGACACTTCGGCATACCCGGTAGTTTGTGCACCCCTCCATGGGTCTATCCTAAGAGCAAAAACAGTAAAAAGAAAATATACAATGACGGCTACAACCCCGACCCGGTTGTGCGGCCATACAAATAATTATTACATCAATTTACAAATTTACATGAATTGCAAGAAAAGAAAACTCTCGTCTCACAACCCCCGGCTATTCACCCGCGACAATCCAACATATTTATATACACATTCCAGCACATTACAGATCATGTATAACCCCGACCAATCGACTTATAGCGATTAGCCGACGTTCAATACATGCATCACATTACAGAAAACCCGTTAGCTCAAGTCTTATAGAAGTTCGATCAAAAATACGGATTTTCGGGACCCCAAAAAAGAAATTTTCGTTCTGGAAAATCTGGGTTGAAAATATATATGCTAAAAATCCCAAAATACCCCCAAGAAAACACTGCACCAAAACGTTTCCTCTGCCGAGTCGACTCGGCCGCGGTTGCGCGGCGGGAGCGTGCTCCCGCCGCGGAACCGCGGCCATTTGACTCGAACGTTGGAAAATTTTTGGTGGGTGCCTACAGAAAAGCCTGAGCCAATTTTAGGTGTCAAAATAATCAACTTTTGAACAGTAAAAAATTCGACAGAAACTGCAAATTTTCGGGGTTCGTTTTCGGGACTTTTTCGTTGATCGATCTTCTAGTTACTTGCTAACATGTTAGATAGAGTTTAACTAGGCTCTGATACCACTGTAAGTCCATGCTACCTCTCCCGGTACTTTCGGGAATGCGGAATTTGGTAAAAAACGATTTTCTTAAAGATGGTAACATGGACCTAAAACCCGGATCTTGGTTAAACTTCTATCTAACATCCTAACTAAGAGTTTCTAGCTACTCGGTTAGGGGGTTATACCTAGCTTGTCTTGAATGTTGGAGATAGTGCCCTCAGAGTCAATTATTGGATCACAGGCACGTGATTGCAATGATTGAGGGAGGACCTATCCCGGTAGGACAGTCTTACTCGAGATGATAGTATGCTATCTGGTTTACCTTTATCATCGTGTACTGCTTTAGGTGACCTGACATGTCGCTATTACACGTTGATAGAGCCCCTAGGATTCTTGCTTCACTGCCAGCAGTATGATGGCGATCATATACGTGGGAGCTGGTAGTCTATAAGCACATCCTTAAAAGGTCCCTAGTCGTAGGAGTTTCGAGACAGGGCATCGATACTCCATTAGTAGACTAGTGTATACAGTCGAGACCCCGACGAGGGGCGGTGGCCGGTCTCACAAGCCACTGGTGTCAGTTGGTTCACCTAAGATGTATACAGGTGCTCATTGGGTTATGAGTACACCGGACAGGACTCGCCGGGAACCTGCTAGTTGGGCTTATACCTGACGTCAGATAGCAGTTCCCTGGTGACATGTGTACAGGTTAGTTCATCGACCTGAGGATCGTCATTTGTCTCGTGTGAGTTCCCACTGTGCTTTGATTACTACCCTACCACGGCTCAAAGGAGTCGTGCAAACAGGTTTTAGTTGGGTACAGTCCCGAGCCACATGGAGGCAGTGACCGGATCTGCAGGGGTTCGTCTCTCCCGGTATTGGGGGTGAGGTCGCGCTGTGTCTAGGAGAGCCATTACGCAAAGCCCTCGGCCGAGGCAGGAGATTTACTGGTAGGTATTCCAGTAGTATCTCAGGGCGTTCTGGGCTACGCTCCGACACGACTTGTACCGCTTTTGGGGGTCTGACTTTTACCAACCCCCTAGGCCCGCCATGCGATACTCATAGACGAACGGACCGGACTGTACGGATATTGTCACTGACAGGCTCAGTAGGGTGTCAGGATGAGTTCGCTCATCGACGTCCCTTTTGGTCAATAGCTGGTGGCCCGTCACGTATTGGCTTATACCTCTGACGTGCTAGTGGTTAAATCCACAGCCATAGTATTGACGAGTCTTTAGAGTCCACCACACTTACAGTTACTCAAGCTTTCGGGCGAAACGCTGTAGAGGCCGTATGGAGATATGGCAGGGTCCGATCAGATACGTGCGGTATTGCACGTATCGGGATCGAACGGTTTTGTACTAGTGGCCGTATAGTTATATGGCAAGGTTCGATCTGATACGTGCGGTATTGCACGGATCAGGATCGAACGGATTTTACTAGTCGGCTTTGGTTTAAGCCGGTACTAGTTTAGTACAGTGTAGATTTTGTCTCATTGCATTTGTATCCGGTCGGAATACAGATGCGGGTGTGTATGCACAGTATAGGGGTTTTCCTGTAATTTATTACGGGACCAGTTTTCTGGAGTTGCCAGTTTGCATTCCGTTCCGGCCGGTTTTCCTTTGTTCTTTCCCGGCCGGACTTTTCTGTTGGAGGGGGTTATTTGCAGTTTTGCAAATAACACTTTGTGGAGGTTTTTCTTGCAAATGTATTTATTATGATAGAATCTTTAGATACCATTCTCATCACTTGCTTTTGGTTGATTAGAAGTGATGAGAAAGGATTTGATTTTTGATTAGAGTTGATGTGAGGTTGTGATGATGGTTTAGGATGTGGTCACCCTTCTTGCTCTCCTACACTCACCTCCCTCTTGTTTCATATACATACATTTCCTCCACCTTATTCTTCACTTGATGAATATGATAAGTTTTTCATAAGAAAAAGAAAGAGAGAAGAAGAAAAAGAAAGAGAGGAAGAAGAAGAGAAAGCTTCATTCTTGAGAGTTTCTTTCTTGATCTCTTTTTCATGCTAGAAAAATGCAAGCACCATTTTTCTAATCCTTGTTTCCTCCATCATCCACAAATGGCAACAAACCCAAGTGAGACAATCTACTACACATTCTACAGCACATCTTGAGCATGTCGAGTTGCCGGCTTCATGCGCGAGTTGCCTCGGTATTGAGGCGGGAGCCCGTAAAAGAAGAAGGCGATGTGGTGCCCTTTCCGGTGAGGAGGCGACGATGTGGAGGCAACACTTTCCGCGGGAGATCGGGACGATGACGAGAAGACCGGAGGACTCGGATCACTCGGTATACTTCTCACCCCCTCTCTAGTTAGCTAGCATTAGGTTAATGGTAAACGATCCGGGTTTTCTTTGTCCGCGGTAGCGCCGGTTTCCGAGTAAGGAAAAAATTTTGATTCCGCAATTTGGCCTCGAGTAAGACGGCCGGGGCGCTGCCGTGGCGCAACATGGTATCAGAGCCACGCCATTAACCTTACCTAGCTTCGTTTGATGTGTTTGCGTTTCCGATCGACCAAAATTTCCAAAAACCGTATTTTTCCTTCACATCAGTTTCTGTTGAAATTTTTTGAAGTCTAAAAATTTTTCAGGTGGTCTCAGAAAGATGTGCAGGGAGTTCTAAGAACTCTGAGAAAAAACGAGACATTGATCCCTTACCTCGAGCGCGGAAGCGCGGCACAAACCCCATTTCTGCCGCCCTTCCGCCGCAGGTTGGTGAGGTCAATGCTTCGTGTTTTCCAGTGGGCTTCTGGGCTTAAATTAGGGGTTTTGGAATATTAAAATTGGGCCAATTATTTCTGTGAGTGCTACAGTTTTCTTTGGGGCCCACTTGTTAATTGTTTGATCAATCGGAAAATCCTAAACACATTATTTCACAGTATTTACATTATATCTGCGACCGTGAATGTCACTCGATCGGTAAATCCGGTCTAACTGCTATAGCCCGGTTAGACGGATTTGCGAACGTGACTTTCACGTTGATGTTCTATGTTTATGCTGTGTTGTTGCGGATCGGTCGTGGGGGATAGCCTGGATGCAATGCTAGTGCAGTTTTGTTGTATTTTGTACATTTGATATTGCGGGGCGAGCGTCCGACATGTGGACTTCGGTCACTGCCAGTTTGTATTATTCTTTTGGGGCACGACCTGGTTGCGGTCGATGTACCCGGTGTATGTATATTTTACTTTCTGTACTAGGGTTGCCCCGCGGTGGGGTGCACGGATAGCCGGGTTCTGGAGGGCAACAAGCCCGCATCTCATGGCATTGAGACGGAGGGGGCTTCACTCTAGGATTGGCGGGCTATTCGCCGCACTCGTAGGGGGTACAGGTTGACCCAGGAGGGGTGCTCAAGTTACCGGATTCCGTGAAGTGCTGGGTGGTCCATTCACGGTGCTGAAGGGGGCTGCCTCGCTTCAGGTTTTGGCGGGTGACTTGCCGCGCCCGTAGGGGTCTAGGATTTCATTGCACAGGCTATCCACACGACCAGGGGAACGTCGGGTTTCAGCAGCGGCTCTGTGAAACCCGGGGCTTCCAGATATCTGTATTGTTCTGTGATGCTGTACATTTCTGTGATGTTGCTTTTTATTCACGCCTTGAGCGAAATACTATATATTGGTATATATATTAGTAGATGTTGTATATGTTTTACATCCGCGCTAGTCCAGTCCCCGCTCTGCCGTTAGTTAGCTAACCTAACGGGTGATGACGGGACCCAGTGGCGAATGCGGATGGCATATACGTACGTCAGTATATTTTCGTTCTTTATGGTGTGATCAATTGATGGGACTGCATTGATTCGGATCAATGCAAGGTAAACAAACCTAATCTGATGTTGTTGGAACATTTTTCAAAAAGCTGTTATTGCAAGGACGTTCACTTTTGTTTTGCATCGTGGTATTCATTTGGAATATCCTGCTCCTCAGTCGACGAGGCAAGGGCCGAGATCCCTTCACCGGGAGTGACCCCTTGGACAGAAGTTTGCGTCAGGGCATTAACTTCACTATAGCCGATTACTTTTGCTTTGCATCGTGGTATTCAGTTGGAATATCCTGCACCTCATTCTACGGGGAAAGAGCCGAGATCCCTTCACCGGGAGTGACCTCTTTAGTAAAGGTTTTAGTCACTATATTTTCTAAAAGGTTATGCAGTTCCTTCAACGATATCAAGTTCATTACGTTAAAGGTTTTTCGCCAAAAACCAGTCGTAGCCCTCCGTCATTTCAGATTAGTATTACTTAGTATTCGTGCTGCGTATGTCGTGCTCAGCCGAGGCGTAGTGTTCGGTAGCTATGTAGTGCTTTTCTGTTGCATGGATATGTGATTGGTTAGGACAGTCGTACGGTCATTTTGGCTCAGTCAAGGACTCGTGTGGGTGGGTCTAATGCAATCAAGATAATGACGGGTTGAACTTGACTAGGATCCTTTGATATGTTGGCTCAGTCAAGGTCACTTGGGTCCTAGGGGTAAAAATCACATCGGGAGTTTCAAAAGAACTGAAACTTGCCAGGTATGCGCATACCTTCTGGAGTGTGGTGACGTGAGTGGATTCCGTCACGTTATCATGCGATGATAGTTGGATCCCGATTCCCACTGATGAGTTGGTTTACTCCTCGGGTGACCCCGACTAATTCTTCTTTCAGGTTTGGAGGAGAATTTGAGGTACAGTGGGAGGTTTCCAGATTAGACAAAGTGGTAACCATTCTGATCTAGGATAGAGTGCACGCTGAGTGTTTCTTTTCTCTCTCTCTGGCAGCGACCATTGACCCGACCCTGGACTATGACTCAGTGACTAAGTTGACCGAACCTTCTTAACACTGGCTTTTTGGATTGTCAGAGTTGCAGACCTCATTGCCACTCCTACTTTTACCCTTTTCTCCAGGACACCCCGTATTACTACGAACGTCCACTTCCATTGGACAAAACCATCGTATGGTTAGATACGAACTCGAAGGACTTCGAGGATGGTTTCTGGTTCTGGAGAAAACGAATAGGACTATTCAGTTGTCTTTTCTTTTCACCTTCTCTCAGGTTGCGAGTACTCCTTGGTTTAGGAGTAGTACACCTATTACGCAAATTGGATAGTCTTCTTCCAAACCATAGGCTGGTGCCGACCGGTAGGGAATGAAGAAAACCAGTTAGCCTAAACGGTGTACAGAAGGTATTAAGTTAAGACAAAGCAAGGGATTAGTAAGAGGGCAAAGTAAGTTGCGACTGCTATTCATGACCAAACCAAGTATTTCTTCGCCAATCCTAAATCACCTTTGTATTTCTCCAGGACACTCCGTATCACTACGAAGATCCCATTTTATTGGATAATCCATCGTATGGTTATATACGAACTCGAAAGGAACTTGTTCCAGTTCGGGGATGGATTCTGGTTCAGGAGAAATAAGGAATAAAGTACATTCAGGTGTCTTTTATCTTCACCTTCTGTCGCAATTACGAGTGTTCCTAGGATTAGGACAGTACACCCTTTATGCCTTTTGGATAGTCTTCTTCCAAACCATAGGCTGGTGCCGAACGGTAGGGAAGGAAGAAAACCATTTGGCCTAAAGGGGTGTACAGAAGGTAATGACTAAAGACATATGAAGGGATTAAGAAAGATGGCAAAGAATTATACGGTTACAGTTGTGAATCTGGATAATGGAAGAGGCATTACTAGGAATACCAGGATACCCCGACGAAACATTTCAATGTTTCAGTTTCGCTGTGTAATGTTAAAAGAAAATTGATTTCCCGATTAGACACTTACTCCAGGGTATGTATTTACCAGGTATGATTCTCACATCTGTATGGTTTTACAGATGATGAGTGGGAGTAAGTTATTGGGAATTGGGTGATCATCCTCACTATATCAGGATTCGTTGTAATCGGTGATATTTGAGGAAGTCACCTGGGTTGTTTGCCGGTCGGCAAATATTTGGTTTTGAATATCCGCGGTTATGCACCAATTTCAAATTGATATATCTGTACGTCTATTTTCATAGAGTGAGATATACCTTTTGATATTATGTCGATGACATTTACCTATATCAGTGGATGGTTAGGTAAGGAGCATTAAACAGCGGTGTAATTCTTCTTAACCATAAGTACAGTTTTCAACCTACGACGCACAGTGAAAGAGTTGTTAGACTCAGCGGACTTATACAGAGTATTGTATGTTGTCCAGTGTCCATTCGGACAGAGGGGTTGGTCCTCATACTATATTCTGTTTACTTTTAACTTCTCTAGTTCTTAGACATGTGTTTCGTAGAAACACAGGGTCTAAGTTTTGAGGAGTTATAGGTATTTGAATAGAGTAGAGAACCAGGTGTAGCAAGTATCGGGATTCTTCAAGGTGATCGAAGATGTAGATACTTGTGTGTGGTATTCAGTTGATAGTAATGAGAATTTGCTTCTCTTTCAGGTTACTCATAATTGGAAGCATTCCTAAGTTGAGTAACGCTGATCGGCCTCCTTCCATTTAGTTGACATGCACTGGAGACAGCTGCATGATTTGGATCTGGTTCAATTGAATCAGTGCCTCTGTTTCTATATTGGATATAGAACAGTTCATATCTTAACGATGTTAAGGTACGGGGAGATGTCCGGCTTATGCTTAAAACCAGACTCCGGATAACTCAAGGCACGTTTCTGTAATGGCTGTTTGTGGGTTGACCCAGGCTATGACGAGGGTTGACTTTCTACCATCTGGAAGATCAATAGTGATATTGTTCTTGACTCGCCACATTTTTAAAAGAAATGGATTTTTCAGAAAACAGTAGTGGGAGTATGGTAGAACTGGAAGTGATTCCAGAACCACAAACGATTACTGAAGATTTGATAAGGAACCTAAAGATTCAATCTGATTTGACATTCCATTGGCCACTCCGCAGATAAGGTGGGTAACTTCAGGCACCCGAGAGGTACTCCGGTAGCCTCAAGGACGGTGACAGGGAAGTTCTTGTTTACCCACACTTGCCATTGTTGTTGTTCCAGGCTGCGAGACCCGGCAGGAGGATGAGTATAGCGTCGTTCTAAACTAGATTTAGAAGTGCACGTCTATATGACTCTGGCAGAGGGTTGTCGTAGTCAGTGGGAGCAGCGGAAGCATTAGTGGACTTTGTGCTTATGTCTATTTATAGACTAAAGCAGATATAGCGGAGTAAGATCATCTGTTTCTGATGTGACAGTCATGGGTTTGACGTCATCAGAATAGGGGATGGATCTGTTGAAAAGGTAGTAGGAAGTGATATTCCTATACTACGATCGGTTATACTTTGGTCGTCACACAGTGGTTTCTCCACAAGGGACTTGGATATTATATCAGACATACTGGTTACTAGATCTATGGTTTTAGATCCAGATTTGGGTGGTTTCCCAATCTGGGTACCTTGACAGCATTCTATGAGTATTTAGAATGGACGACTCCTGACACGGTAGTGCACCTGCAGTTGATGGAGTCACCCTCTCTAAAGGTGTCTTATAGACTAAAGGGGAGAGGGATACTCATGATTGGCAGATCACTTGCTTAGGCAATTGAGGCAATCATGAGATGTCAAGTACCACACCAGATGTTGTTCTTGCAGTAGGTGCAATAAGTTGATATTGATCCAATCCTGAAGGAACAGTCGGAAGCAGTTTTAGAACATAAGTGAATGTTCTAGGGATATGATAACGGCAGCCTCCTTTAGGAGACAGTTATCATTCCAGGCTTCCAAGGTGACATGGACGACAAGGAGGTTGTCAGAGTTATAGTTCTCCCTCTGACGAGGGGCAGTATTTTGGACAGGTGGTCCAAGGCAATACTGAGGGAGGCATGGCGCAGGATACTGATTAAGTTCAGTTGATGATACAGTCTAAGAAGTTTGGATTTGGAGTTCATTTATGAGCTAGGTCCCATCAGATATCCAGACATTCTAAGACAGGTATTGCTCATTTCGGGAGATGGTATTCTCCGCGAACTTGAGAATAAGAGAGACATAGAAAGAAACATCAGAGCGGATCCACTCACTGAGGCTATTCCTCGAACGCAATAGTTTCACAAACGAGCTTTGTGAGACTGACTTGTAGAGGAGTTGGGTGTTCGGTATCACACGGGCTGTGAGTATGCGACATCGCAATAATTAGCCTTGAGTGCAAGTGGGAGATTGTTGGAGATAGTGCCCTCAGAGTCAATTATTGGATCACAGGAACGTGATTGCAATGATTGAGGGAGGACCTATCCCGGTAGGACAGTCTTACTCGAGATGATAGTATGCTATCTGGTTTACCTTTATCATCGTGTACTGCTTTAGGTGACCTGACATGTCGCTATTACACGTTGATAGAGCCCCTAGGATTCTTGCTTCACTGCCAGCAGTATGATGGCGATCATATACGTGGGAGCTGGTAGTCTATAAGCACATCCTTAAAAGGTCCCTAGTCGTAGGAGTTTCGAGACAGGGCATCGATACTCCATTAGTAGACTAGTGTATACAGTCGAGACCCCGACGAGGGGCGGTGGCCGGTCTCACAAGCCACTGGTGTCAGTTGGTTCACCTAAGATGTATACAGGTGCTCATTGGGTTATGAGTACACCGGACAGGACTTGCCGGGAACCTGCTAGTTGGGCTTATACCTGACGTCAGATAGCAGTTCCCTGGTGACATGTGTACAGGTTAGTTCATCGACCTGAGGATCGTCATTTGTCTCGTGTGAGTTCCCACTGTGCTTTGATTACTACCCTACCACGGCTCAAAGGAGTCGTGCAAACAGGTTTTAGTTGGGTACAGTCCCGAGCCACATGGAGGCAGTGAGCGGATCTGCAGGGGTTCGTCTCTCCCGGTATTGGGGGTGAGGTCGCGCTGTGTCTAGGAGAGCCATTACGCAAAGCCCTCGGCCGAGGCAGGAGATTTACTGGTAGGTATTCCAGTAGTATCTCAGGGCGTTCTGGGCTACGCTCCGACACGACTTGTACCGCTTTTGGGGGTCTGAGTTTTACCAACCCCCTAGGCCCGCCATGCGATACTCATAGACGAACGGACCGGACTGTACGGATATTGTCACTGACAGGCTCAGTAGGGTGTCAGGATGAGTTCGCTCATCGACGTCCCTTTTGGTCAATAGCTGGTGGCCCGTCACGTATTGGCTTATACCTCTGACGTGCTAGTGGTTAAATCCACAGCCATAGTATTGACGAGTCTTTAGAGTCCACCACACTTACAGTTACTCAAGCTTTCGGGCGAAACGCTGTAGAGGCCGTATGGAGATATGGCAGGGTCCGATCAGATACGTGCGGTATTGCACGGATCGGGATCGAACAGTTTTGTACTAGTGGCCGTATAGTTATATGGCAAGGTTCGATCTGATACGTGCGGTATTGCACGGATCAGGATCGAACGGATTTTACTAGTCGGCTTTGGTTTAAGCCGGTACTAGTTTAGTACAGTGTAGATTTTGTCTCATTGCATTTGTATCCGGTCGGAATACAGATGCGGGTGTGTATGCACAGTATAGGGGTTTTCCTGTAAATTATTACGGGACCAGTTTTCTGGAGTTGCCAGTTTGCATTCCGTTCCGGCCGGTTTTCCTTTGTTCTTTCCCGGCCGGACTTTTCTGTTGGAGGGGGTTATATGCAGTTTTGCAAATAACACTTTGTGGAGGTTTTTCTTGCAAATGTATTTATTATGATAGAATCTTTAGATACCATTCTCATCACTTGCTTTTGGTTGATTAGAAGTGATGAGAAAGGATTTGATTTTTGATTAGAGTTGATGTGAGGTTGTGATGATGGTTTAGGATGTGGTCACCCTTCTTGCTCTCCTACACTCACCTCCCTCTTGTTTCATATACATACATTTCCTCCACCTTATTCTTCACTTGATGAATATGATAAGTTTTTCATAAGAAAAAGAAAGAGAGAAGAAGAAAAAGAAAGAGAGGAAGAAGAAGAGAGAGCTTCATTCTTGAGAGTTTCTTTCTTGATCTCTTTTTCATGCTAGAAAAATGCAAGCACCATTTTTCTAATCCTTGTTTCCTCCATCATCCACAAATGGCAACAAACCCAAGTGAGACAATCTACTACACATTCTACAGCACATCTTGAGCATGTCGAGTTGCCGGCTTCATGCGCGAGTTGCCTCGGTATTGAGGCGGGAGCCCGTAAAAGAAGAAGGCGATGTGGTGCCCTTTCCGGTGAGGAGGCGACGATGTGGAGGCAACACTTTCCGCGGGAGATCGGGACGATGACGAGAAGACCGGAGGACTCGGATCACTCGGTATACTTCTCACCCCCTCTCTAGTTAGCTAGCATTAGGTTAATGGTAAACGATCCGGGTTTTCTTTGTCCGCGGTAGCGCCGGTTTCCGAGTAAGGAAAAAATTTTGATTCCGCAATTTGGCCTCGAGTAAGACGGCCGGGGCGCTGCCGTGGCGCAACATTGAACTCCTTCGTCTTCAAGCTCCGGTGGTGGTCCGATGGCTCCTTCTCGTCGTCTCCGTACGCCGAAGATAGATCCACTTGAAAGCTCCAACCTTTAGCTCCTTCTTCGTTCTTTGAAGAAACTAGTTCACTTGGTTTGCTAAACCTAGTGAACTAGAATGAGTAGAGAAGAAATAGAATGGGATTTTATCTATGGTTCTTGATTCTCAACTCATGAGACAAGAGAACCATAGATCAAGAGAGGGAGGAAGAGGTTGAGGGTGAGAGCAAGAACAAGAGAGCTCAAGAACAAGAGAGAGAATGAGCAAGAAAGAATGAGCAACACTTTTGTCTTTCACCCTCTCATAATCCAAAGTGATCATAACTCATCATATCAAAAAAAGTCTTATGTGATGGTTTGAAGCAACCATAACCTTATCATGTCATGCACTCATTTTACTCAAATGAGCAAGCAAGTAAAAGTCTTTGGCATGAAATGATAACCATGGTTATCATGATGGTCAACTAGTCAAGCCTAGTCAACCGGTCAACAAGTCAACAAAAGTCAACAAGTCAACAAAGTCAACAAGTCAACAAAAGTCAACAAGTCAACAACCATATCACCATAATAATTAATTAATATAGTAGTTAATCACATATCATATTCTCATTAGGGTTGAGCATAAAGTCAAATAGTCAACGGTCAACAGTCAACAACCCTAATGAGAATCCGACGCCTCTGCCTCCCTGTCAACTGTGCATACACACCCGCATCCGCGTTCCGAGGAACACGAATGCAAACTGGATAAATCCAATCCCATAGGGTACACTAGGATCTGGCTTAAACCAAAGCCCGCTAGTGTAAACTGCCCGGACACTGTACGTGCACAAGTGCACGGATGTGACCGAACCCTGTCGCAAAACCATGCGACCTGTCGCAATACCATGCGACCTCTACTCTTTTGCCTAAAGGCGAAAAGCTTTCTGTGTGGGACTCTAAAGACTCGACACTACGCTGGCAGTGGGTTTAACCACAGACCGCAAGCGGCACTAGCTGTGCGTAACGGTCCCCAGGTAATGCCGACAAGAAGACGGACGAGGCGAAACCCATCTGAACTCCTACTGAGCCTGAGCGTGACATTCTCCATACAGTCCGGTCTGTTCGTCTGATACATCGCATGGCGGGCCTAGGGGGCGGTAAACGTCAGTCCCCCAATAGCGGTACAAGTCGTGCCGGAGCGAAGCCCAAAACACCCTGAGATAACACTGGAAACCTACCAGTATATCTCGTTTGCCCTGGCCAGGGACTACTCGTGTAATGGCTCTCCTAGACACAGCGCGATGTCAACCCCCAATACCGGGAGAGACGAATCCTGTCTAACCGTCACTGCCTCCAAGTGCTTCAGGACTGCACCCAACCACTACCTGTTTGCACGACTCCTTTGAGCCGTGGTAGGGTAGTGATCAAAGTACAGTGGGAACACACTCGAGGAGGAGTGACAGTGTCAAGTCAGCGGACTAAGCTGTACTCATGTCACCTGGGAACTGATAACTGACGATAGGTATAATACCAACTAGTCAGTTCCCGACGAGTCCTGTCCAGTGTACCCGTAACCTAACGAGCACCCGCATACTATCCCAAGTACGACGTACTGACGGCTGTGGGACAGACCGTCTCCCACACTGGGATGAGAAGCGCATGCGCTGGTCTACTCCGGAGTATCGATGCCCTGTCTCGATAGTCCTGCGACCAGGGACCTGCATATGGATGTGCTTATAGATTACCCAGCCCCACTAGTGTGACGGCCATCACATCGCTGGTAATCAAGCAAAGATCCTAAGGGCTCTACTAATGTGTATAGGCGATATACAAAAAATAAACACATGTACACATTGAAGTAGAAACAAACCAAGTAGCATACTACTATTTTGAGTAAGATTGTATATACAAGGTGAATATCCCAAGCATCCATTAAGTAATATACAAACTAGTATGATACAGTAATGGCCTCTAGGGCATATACACTAACATATACCTCACGTCAGATGGCAGTTCTCAGGTGACACTTGTGCAGGTTAGTCTGTAGACCCGAGATCGTCATAGAGTCTTGTGTGATTCCCACTGTGCTTTGATCTCCACCTTACCACGTCCATGAGGGCGTGCAAAACGGTGGTCTTTGAGTACAGTCCTGAGTCACATGGAGGCAATGAGCGATAGGAGGGGTTTCGTCTCTCCCGGTATTGGGGGTTGATGTTGCGCTGTGCTCGATTGGCTGTAACAGGGAAGTCCCTGGCCAGGGCTGATCAGAGATTTGCTGGTAAGTGTTACCAGTAGTTTCTCAACCCGTTATGAGCCTCACATCAGCACGACTTATCGGTTATTGGGGTCTGACGTATACCATCCCTAGACTTGATATGCGACATATCAGACGAACAGACCGGACTGTACGGTAAGTGTTACTGGTTGGATTCACAGGAGTGTGAGCGGGCTAGCTCGTCGATCTTCTGATCGCTCAATACCCGGATGGCCGTTACATTTAGCAGACCGCTTGCGGCTTGTGGGTGCTTGATATGATCATCATCTGCTACCGGCGTATTGACGAGTCTTTAGAGTCCAACACAGAGGTTTCCTGGCTCAAGCGAAACGAAATAGGAGTGTATATGAGATATGTGCAGGACCGAGAATGATGCGTGTATGTGATACCGTATTTCATTCTCGCGATGAATGTTTCGATTGGTTATATGCGATATAACCTAGTTATCGAATCGTATATTGATTCGATAAGTCGATACATTGGATACTAGTTGGTTATGTGCGACATGACTGGATCATTGAATCAAGTGTTGATTTAATGATTTAATGTATAATTATATATTTGATATATTACTTTGCATTAACTAGTATTGGTTCACTTTAATAGGATTTTCTCACTTGTAGTTCACAAGTTGTATATGTGATATACTTTTGTGCATTACAATGTGTCATGTTTGATGATGCATGTAAATTGGTTTTGTGTTAAGACTTAAACCATGGTTATGATAATAGTTACGGTTTTGATTTATTTACTTATTTATTTATCTATTCTTTTTTGATAAATAAATAAAAGATAACAAAATGGTTTCTTTCATGAAGCTTCATGAAGCTTTGACTAAAGTGACCATTTTGTCATCATCCTTAACCCTAACCATTCTCACTTGACCATGGTCTATTCTCTACACTTAACCAAGGTTAGAAGATAATAAGTATTCATTTTCTTTTTCATTTTAAAAAGACTTATCATCTTCTTTCTTCCTCTTGATCTTCTTCTTCAAGAAAGAAAGCTTGATGCCATCAATGGCAACTTGATTTCTAAAGTGAGAAATCCAATTCTAAAGTGAACCCACCTCCTATTTCTTCACCCTCTACCTCATGCCAAGTTTTTTTAGGTGTTTTCTTCACAAGTTTCACAAATTTGTGAAGTCGGAGCTCGAACTTGTGATGCCTCGACGTAGATCATCTTCGGCATGAAGCCGACGACCTAGTCCGCCCATTTCTCCGATCAAGCCGACGATTGAGTCCGGGATTCTAGATGGACAACGAGAGGACGCCTACGTGGAGCTAAGGAAGTGGAGAACCGGATCTACAAAGGTTGTAGCATCTCTCCCTTAGTTAAGATGTTAACTAGTTTTGTTTTTCGCCTAGAATTCTAGTCGACGATCCGTATTAGGGTTTCTCGGCACCCATAAAATTTGAAATTGGCATGGTTGATGCCTTGTGAGACCTCTATAATATGCCTAGGAACCCTACATGCCAATCTTTAAAATATCCTCGATTCGTTAGTTTTGAAATAGGTATGACTCGGGTCTAGTCTAACGCTTACTATGCGAACTACGGACCCAACAGTCAAGTCAATCGGGAGGGGTATGAAAACCACCTAAATCTAAGTCAATATCACATTATCTCATCACATAATAGGTATCACTACCATCATATCACATCTCCGATACGAACTCTGTCATGTCGCCAAATCTCACGGCGTCAATCGAATCTCATCGACTCATGTCAATCCCACGTATCATCCTCAAATCTCGTATATGAACACATTGTCTCATACCCATGTGTAGATATACACACCATCATATGTGCACAGATAAATGAAGGAATGTATGCAAGTATGTGTGTATGTGTGTATGTGTGAGTGCACCCACTACTCTAGGGTTTCGCATTACTAAACCAATACATCTTTATCATCAATAATTCCATTATTACCATCAATAGTCCTAACAATACATAATAAATATATGTGTGTATACGTATTCGTATACATCACCACGGACTGCGGGGGTGCTATACGCCATCCACCCGACTTCTCCCCATAGATATAAATCTACTCACCTTGCGTCCTTATCTGTCGACGTCACCACGCGTTTGCTTTTCATCCCGAAGTCTTCATGGGGTACCTACACATTAACGTATCGCAAATACATATCAAAACCAATTCAAGACTAAAACGGCATACGAAACCCAAAACGATACGCTATGATCTATAGGTGAGAACCTATGGACAACGCTTCCAAAACCATCAACAAACCTCGATATCGTCGTATAAACGCCAAGTAGTCGAGTACGAAAACTCAGAATTCACAATACAGAAATACGGAAACACGAATCCAAAACAGCAACATAGGAAATAGGCTCCAGATTTCACCCTAGGTCAAATTAGACAAATCTATACATGCCAGGGGTCAATTTTACTGGAGATAAGGCCTTGCATAAAAAACGAGGCAAAACCCTCCTGCTCTAGCCTCAAATTGCGGCCAGAAGGATTAAATCTGTGGCCTGGCGAAAGAGATAGGGGATGGGGTTTTGGGTGTTGGTTCCACGGTGCCTGCACATCTCTCTGCCAAGTCAATTTTATTTTCAGGTGTCTCGGGTTAAAGCAGATCAATAAAAACAGTGACAGATTTCCAGTTTTCCCTGATATCAATGTTGGGGTAAGAATTTACACCCCGGTTGACCAAGTCAAAATCAAAGTCAACCCCAAGCCAAGTGGGCCCAAGCCCAGATCCAGTAGGCCCATGCCCGGGTCGAGCCCGAACATGAAGCGGCCGGCCTCCCCCCATGCCAAGATAAAAATTTTGTAATAAATAATTTTGTTGTATTTCTTTTATTTTATTTTATGGACGAATGTAAGAAAAATAGGCATAAAGCCAAATTTTTGTAAAGCCCATGGCTTATGTGCAAAAAGAAATGGCACATGAGCCATGGGATAGGCAAAATGCCATTTTGTGAAGCCCAAGGGGCTATGTGTAAAATGTATGGCCTATAAAGGCAAGGATAATGAAATATCCCAATAACTTTTTCTCTCTCCAAAAAAAAAAGTCTCAAAGCTGAGCTCTTTCTTCCATCTTCAAGGTTCCAAAACCTTCTTCTTTCTCTTGAATTAAATCAAGAGTTTTACTCTTCCTTTTTCAAAACAAATTAGTTTTTCACCACAAAACCCACAAAGGGGAACTTGGATCTATCATTAGATCTGAAAAAGAAGAGATTTTGAGATTTCACATCTCTTGATCTTCAAGATCCAGCAAGCAACAGGAGGAAGAAGAACATCGTTCACTAACCCCCCGCCCCAAAAAAAAAAACACACACTCAGGAGTCCAACTCCTCTCTGATTTCTCTTCTGAGAAATTTGTTTTAGCAGTGCGCAGCGCAAGTGCGCAAAGCGCCCGCGTGCCGACACGTGGCGCGCGCGCTTGCGCACCAGCGCGCTTGCGCAAGTGCGCAAAGCGCCCGCGTGCCGACACGTGGCGCGCGCGCGCTTGCGCACCTAAGCGCTTGCGCAAGTGCGCAAAGCGCCCGCGTGCCGACACGTGGCGCACGCTTGCGTACCTGCGCGCTTGCGCAAGTGCGCAAAGCGCCCTCGTGCCGACACGTGGCGCGCGCGCGCTTGCGCACCTGCGCGCTTGCGCAAGGGCGCAAAGCGCCCGCGTGCCGACACGTGGCGCGCGCGCTTGTGCACCTGCGCGCTTGCGCACCTGCGCGCAGCGCTCATGCGCAAAGTGTCCACGCGCCGACACGTGGCGCGCTTGCGCCTGAGCGCACAGCGCCTAAGCGCACAGCGCCCAAGGTGCTGCCCCACGCATCCTTTGGATGCCCTTTTCCCCTTTATTTATATATACATGTATATATATACATATGTATACAAATGTACACATACACATACTCCGCCACACTCTCCCCCTCAAAAAAATTTTCGGGCCGGGGCGCTGCCCCGAACCCCGCAAGGGGGCTGCTAGCCCCCTTGACCCCCAGCCCGCTATCCGGGTAGCGGGACCCCCGTAAAAACTCTGCGTGGCTCCCGATATATCCAAAACCCCCCTTTCAGAACAAAACACACGTACACTGCACATTGAGTTCGCACGACCAGTTTAACCCGTTAATCAGAGGTTCCCTCGCCCCAAAGGCGAGGGGTAATTAACGGCAGCTTAGTCCGCGGCTGCCGGAGATTCGGATCCCCACAATCATTAACCCCTGGCCTACCCTAGGCAGGGGGAATCTGTAGTACGCCTGACAAGCGTGAGCGTATTCCCATCTCAATGGGGTGACGAAAAAACACCCTACAGATTCTGGCACGCCCGGTGGGACCAATCTCTCCTCCCATATTTCGGGTTAAACGTTCATACGAACTCAATCAATATACATATCGATTGCCTATACTGAAATGATGTTCTTTTTTCCATGCAGCAATCAACCTTCGATTACAATGTTTCCCCAGACGAATTCAGCTTCCAACATGACCCTGATTCCGTACGTGGTCAAGATCAATGCTCGTGTGGTTCTCCCCGCAAGCCTCAGTCGACAGTGGGAAGAACCGCCCCGCCAGTTTGGCTCCGTCATCATCTACCCTGCCGGAAGCGCTTATCTGACAGAGATCCCGGCGGAACAGGTGGCCAAGCCGGTCTCAAAGGGTAAGAGGCCCAATGTCGTGATCGCCAAGACACCACAACCGAAACTGAAGACGGTATCTGAACGATTCCCTGGTGCTCCAGCGGGGGGCAAGAACTCCGGTACAAAGGGCAACATCCAATATTGCGGACGAGCTCAGGCGATTACTCCAACAAATGCAAAATCGAGCGTATCTCCAAGGCCCTCCATTGCCCGGTCTGCGACGTCTTCCCAAAGAGCTGAAGTCTGCCAGGTGCTTAGAACAGAAAAGTTAAGGCAGAAGCGGCTCAGGTATCGAGCCAACAAGAGGGCCAGGGCTTCGGCCAAATGGAATAATGTGAAGTTCCAAGTGCAGGGTTGCCCCGCGACGACGGCTGAGTCGGACGTAAGAATCAGCAATTCCTTCGAGCCTCTGAAGTGGGTTCAGAAAAATGCCATGACCGCCAGAATCAAGAAGACAGCGGTCCGAACAGTGCCACAAAGAGACGTGTCCCGGCTCCAACAGAAAAAGCATGACACTGTCTCTTCAAGAGTCTATCAAGCACTTTGTGCCGCACGAAAGCAGCAGGGTAAACCCAGAAAAGAAGCGCCAGCACCATTCAAGAACCGGGTTAGGCCAGCGTCCTTCAATCGACTACCAGCTACCGAAGCAAGGGGGTCAAGACAGCGATCCGTGAAATCAGCTTCCAATGATAGAAAGACGGCCGGATATATCATCCATACAGTCTATATGGCGGGCGGGCGCCCCAGCGACAACCTTCGCAGCAAAAGCAAGGATGGGGCCACCACATCCCAAGCCCAATCTGGCCTGAATATAGTTGCCGCTGCCCAAGAACAGCCGCCCCCGCTGGATGAAGAAAACCCTCTCGATGAGGATGATAGGCAGAAAGACCCCTCGGTCCTTGCAGAGTCAAGCTCGGACAGCGAGGAAGAGCCGACTTTCCGCCCCAGGACTGCGGAGCAAGAGCTGCTTCAAGAGCTTCGAAAACAGCTCAGGAGCAAAGATAAAGAGATGGCCAAGCTCTATTCGAAGATTGACGACTTAACGAACGTGGTGATGCAGCTTACGGCTCAAATTGCTCGAGCACCTCCCAATCAAGCACAAGCCGCTACTAATCAGCCGGGTGATGACAATCCGAGGCAGCCAATGCCTGTTCCTTTAGGACCAAGACTGGTCGAGCCACATGAAAGCCGGCCACACTCCGCTTCTGGGGACACCTTGGCCCCAGATAGCACTATCCCGCTAACACAGGATCGGATAATGGATTTGGTCACCAGCAAGGTTAAAACATTGGTGGCTGAAGCTGAAGCTCAGAAAGAAATCGGCAGTAGTGGGCGGCCATATCCCGCGCAGTACGATCTGATTGAGTTCCCAAGCGGCTACGTCATTCCTAAGTTCGGAAGATTTGATGGAACGGGGAATGCAAATCAGCACGTCGCCCACTTCAAAGCATCGTGCGGAAATACAGGGGGCAATGACGCGCTCCTTCTTCGTCAGTTTGTCAACAGCCTGACCGGTGTTGCTTTCGACTGGTACGCGAGCATGCCAGATGGGTCCGTCATTACCTTTGCCCAAATGGAGTCTCTGTTCCGGCAAAGGTTCATGAGCGTCAGTGATAAAATCTCCATTGCCGACCTTGTGAGGACCAAGCCGGGGAAGAATGAAAGTAACACTGACTTTATCGCCCGATGGCGTAATCTCACGGTCAAGTGCGAACCGCCGCTGGAGCAGGACCAGTCCGTTAGCCTTCTCATTGGGAACCTCAGCAATTGGATGGTCCCATTCTTGTGTACAGCAGGCCTCAAAACATTCCAGGAGCTAACCAAGAAAGTCCAAATGCTGGAACGCTCGAAGCAAGAGTCCCCGCCAGACTCTCAGAGAGACAAAACTTGGAAAAGCAAGCGGGACGACAACCGTAGAAGCGGGAGTTCCAGCAGTACCAATGTCTTCAATGCCTCCGATAATGAAGAAAAGCGAAGGGCGGCCGAATCCAAAACTAACCGGTCTCGAAAGCCATTGCTGGGAGGAGATGGGCCTTCTCTAGAGGAGAAAAAGAACAAGGTTTACTCTTTCAGAAGGGACAAGGTCCGCAAGATATTTAAAGATGCCTTGAACAACGGCCTACAATTGCCGGAGTCGAAAAGACCCCAGGAAGCAAAAATGACCGACAATCCTTTGTATTGCCCGTACCACCGAGTAGTGAGCCATGCGATCGAGGATTGCTATATCTTCAAAGATTGGGTCGAGAAGCAGTACAAGGCTGGAGAGATCGAGCTGTCCAAAAGTGTGTTGGTGAACAATCAAGTTGCAACCACCAACTTTATACAGACAGAAGTTGAAGCCTTCTGGGAGAAGACAGCCGAACCCGCTGCCCTGAGAGGTGAAACTGACTCATCGCGGCCTCCGTGGAGTACGCACATATCTAATAAGACGAAGAAGATGATAAAGCTACTTCAGAAAGAACCCAGGACGGAATGGGAAGGGCAGAAGAAGCCTACCAGTCCAGCTGCCAATGCGGCTCCATCAGGCTCAAAATCCAAGAAGCTGAAGAAGAAGAAAAGTGCAGCTCGGCGCGAAAAAGTGTCTGCAGGGAGATCGACCATTCAAAAATATATCGATTCCCTCGAAGAATATGAACAAAAGGAAAGAACATTGATTCAATTGAAGGAGTTCTTCCCTGTACAAGTGGCTGAAATTCCGAAGGAGTTAGAAGAAGACTCCAATGAAGAGATCCCAGTAATGACCTGCTATGCCATCCATCTTGGCAGCGACTCCGAGGATGAGCTCTGTTTTCCCGAAGAGGACGAGGAGCTCACCACAAAGGCCAATCAAATCCAGCTCAGAAGCGGCAGGGCTCTACCGCCAAATCAGGGCAACGTCCCAAAAGGGAAGGAAAAACAAGTCACTAATGAAGAAGATGGCAGAGAACCGGCTGATGAAAACATAAGTCCTTCCTCGGTGGACTATAATGTCTTGGCGCATCTCCGGAAGCTTCCGTCTCTCCTGAGCATCTACGACGCCTTGGTCCTATCTAAGGAGCTTAGAGATATTCTCATTCACGCTCTGTAAGTGCACGGCGGCGCCCCGGCCGTCAATCCGACGGCCAAAAGCGGAAGCGGTGATAAACTTAAATTTTTGCGGACTTAGCAAACCTGCACCACCGCGCACTAAACACCCGGATCGTAACCATTAACAAGTCTAAGCTAACTAGAAGATGGGTTAGAGATATACCGACGATCCAAGTCCTCCGGTCTTCTCGTCATGGTCCCGATCTCCTGCGGAAAAGTCCCGTCTCCTCCTCGTCGCCGGAAGTGCACCACATCGCCTACTTTGTTTACGGGCTCCCACCTCAATGCCGAGGCAACTCGGGGACGAAGCCGGCAACTCGACGTACCCAAGATTTGCTGTAGAATATAATGTGGATCGCATGTCTCATTTTGGGATTATGGAGTTGCCTTTTGTGGAGGAAGAAGAACTTGGAGAGAGGTGGGAAAAATGTGGCATCCAAAAAGAATGAGAATCACCATTTTTTTTCCCCACCAAAAGAAATGAATCCCCTTCCCCATAGGAATGGCCCCCCCCATCATGTGTGATTGGAGAGAGAGAGAACAAGGTTAAGGGGGTGGGTGGAATGCAATGATGCAAGCAAGTGATGATGAAAGAATCCAATGATCACAACCATAACCCACACTCCAAAACAAGTAATCAACAACCATGATTAGCCAAAGTCAAGCCATCATGAAAAAACAAAGTCAAGAAGTCAAGGTAAGGTGCTCCATCATGATACAAGGAAAAATGCAAAGACCCCCCTCCACAATTGCCTATTTGCAACAATGCAAATAAGCCCTCCTCCACCAATCTTCGGCCAATGAACGGAACAATGGAAATTGGCCGAAACGGAAAGCAAACTGGCAACTCCATAAAACTGGTCCCGTAATAAATTACAGGAAAACCCCGATACTGTGCATACACACCCGCATCTGTATTTCGACCGAAATACAAATGCAATGAGACAAAGTCTACACTGTACTATACTAGGATCCGGCTTATACCAAAACCGGCTAGTAATATCTGTTCGATCCTGATCCGTGCAATACCGCACGTATCTGATCAAACCCTGCCATATAACCATACGGCCTATAGTACAAACTGTCCGATCCTGATCCGTGCAATACCGCACGTATCTGATCGGACCTTGCCATATCTCCATACGGCCTCTACAACCTTTCGCCCGAAAGCTGAGTAACTGAATGTGGGGGACTCTAAAGACTCGTCAACGCCTTGGTTGTGGATTTAACCACTAGCACGTCAGAGGTATAAGCCAATACGTAACGGGCTACCAGGTATTGACTAAAAGGGATGTCTGTGAGCGAACTCAGCCTGACAACCCTACTGAGCCTGTCAGTGACAATATCCGTACAGTCCGGTCCGTTCGTCTATGAGTATCGCATGGCGGGCCTAGGGGGTTGGTAAGAGTCAGACCCCCAAAAGCGGTACAAGTCGTGTCGGAGTGTAGCCCAGAACACCCTGAGATACTACTGGAATACCTACCAGTAAATCTCCTTGCCTTGGCCAAGGACTTTGTGTAATGGCTCTCCTAGACACAGCACGACCTCACCCCCAATACCGGGAGAGACGAACCCCTAAAGATACGCTCACTGCCTCCATGTGGCTCGGGACTGTACCCAACTAAAACCTGTTTGCACGACTCCTTTGAGCCGTGGTAGGGTAGTAATCAAAGTACAGTGGGAACTCACACGAGACAAATGATGATCCCCAGGTCGATGAACTAACCTGCACACATGTCACCAGGGAACTGCCATCTGACGTCTGGTATATGACCAACTAGCATGTTCCCGGCGAGTCCTGTCCGGTGTACTCATAACCCAATGAGCACCTGTATACATCTTAGGTGATCCAACTGACACCAGTGGCTTGTGAGACCGGCCACCGCCCCTCGTCGGGGTTTCGACTGTATACACTAGTCTACTAATGGAGTATCGATGCCCAGTCTCGAAACTCCCACGACTAGGGACCTTTTAAGGATAAGCTTATAGACCCCAGCTCCCACTTATATGATCGCCCTCATACTGCTGGTGGTCAAGCAAGAATCCTAGGGGCTCTATCAACGTGTAATAGCGACGTGTCAGGTCACCTAAAGCAGTACACGATGATAAAGGTAAACCAGATAGCATACTATCATCTCGAGTAAGACTGTCCTACTGGGATAGGTCCTCCATCAATCATTACAATCACGTACCTGTGACCTAATAATTGACTCTGAGGGCACTATCTCCAACAATCTCCCACTTGCACTCAAGGCTAATTATTGCGATGTCGCATACTCACAGCCCGTGTGATACCGAACACCCAACTCCTCTACTAGTCAGTCTCACAAAGCTCGTTTGCGAAACTATTGCGTTCGAGGAATAGCCTCATTGAGTGGATCCGCTTGGTTGTTTCTTTCTATGTCTCTCTATATCTCAAGTTCGCGGAGAAACCCATCTCCCGAAATGAGCAATACCTGTCTTAGAATATGTTTGGATGTCTGATGGGACTAAGCTCATAAATGAACTCCAAATCCAAACTTCTTAGACTGTATCGTCGACTGAACTTAATCAGTATCCTGCGCGCCATGCCTCCCTCAGTATTGCCTTGGACCACCTGTCCAAAATACTGCCCCTCATCAGAAGGAAAACTATAACTCTGACAACCTTCTTGTCGTCCATGTCACCTTGGAGGCCTGGAATGATAACTGTCTCCTGAATGAGGCTGTCGTTATCAGCTCCCTAGAACATCCACTTATGTTCTAAAACTGCTTCCGACTGTTTCTCCAGGATTGGATTAATGTCAACTTATTGCATCCAGTGCAAGAACAATATCTGGTGTGGTACTTGACATCTCACGATTGACTCAATTGCCTGAGCAAATGATCTGCCAATCATGCCCGTCCCTCTCCCCTTTAGTCTGTAAGACACCTTTGGAGAGGGTGACTCCATTACCTGCAGGTACACTACCGTGCCAGGAGTCGTCCATCCTAAATACTCTTAGAATGCTGTCAAGTACCCTGATTGGGAAACCACCCAAATCTAGATCTAAGACCATAGATCTAGTAACCAGTATGTCTGATATAAAATCCATTTCCTTTGTGGAGAAACAACTGTGTGACGACCAAAGTATAACCGATCGTAGTGTAGGAGTTTCCTTTCCTACTCTGTGTATATCATCCAAATACCAGGATATCACACCCTACTACCTTCTCAACAGATCCATCCCCTATTCTGATGAAGTCAAACCCATGACTGTCACGTCAGAAATAGATGATCTATCTCCGCTACATCTGCTCTAGTCTATAAATAGACATAAGCAACCTGTCCACCAATGCTTCCGCTGCTCCCACTGACTACGACAACCCTCTGGCAGAGTCATATAGACGTACACTTCTAAAACTGGTTTAGAACGACGCTGTACTCATCCTCCCGCCGGGTCTCGTAACCTGGAACAACAGCAATGGCAATTGTGGGTAAACAAGAACTTCCCTGTCACCGTCCTTGAGGCTACCGTAGTGCCTCTCGGGTGCCTGAAGTTTCCCACCTTATCTGCGGAGTGGCCAATGGAATGTCAATCCAGATTGAATCTTTAGGTTCCTTATCAAATCTTCAGTAATCGTTTGTGGTTCTGGAATCACTTCCAGTTCTACCATACTCCCACTACTGTTTTCTGAAAAAATCCATCTTTAATAAAACTGTGGCGAGTCTAGAACAATATCGCTATTGTTCATCCAGATGGTAGAAAGTCAACCCTCGTCATAGCCTGGGTCAACCCACAAACAGCCATTACAGAAACGTGCCTTGAGTTGTCCAGTGTCTGGTTTTAATCATAAACCGGACAACTCCCCGTACCTTAACATCGTTAAGATATGAACTGTTCTATATCCAATATAGAAACAGAGGCACTGATTTAATTGAACCAGATTCAGATCATGCAGCTGTCCCCAGCGCATGTCAACTAAATGGAAGGAGGCCGATCAGCGTTACTCAACTTAGGAATACTTCCAATTATGAGTAACCTGAAAGAGAAGCAAGATCTCTTTATCATTACTATCAACTGAATACCATACACAGGTATCTACATCTTCGATCTCTTTGAAGAATCCCGATACTTGCTATACCTGGTTCTCTACTCTATTCAAATACCTATAACTTCTCAAAATTTGGACCCTGTGTTTCCGCGAAACACCTGTCTAAAAACTAGAGAAGTCATAAGTAAACCGAATATAGTACGAGGACCAAGCCCTCTGTCCTGATGGACCCTGGACAACATGCAATCCTTTGTATAAGTCCCTTGAGTCTGATAACTCATTCACTGTGTGTCGTAGGTTGAAAACTGTACCTTTGGTTATGAAGAATTACACCGCTGTTTAATGCTCCTTACCTAACCATCCGCTGATATAGGTAAATGTCATAGACATAATTTCAAAAAGGTATATCTCACTCTATGAAAATAGACGTACAGATACATCGATTTGAAATTGGTGCATAACGGCGGATATTCAAAACCAAATACTTGCCGTCCGGCAAATAACCCAGGTGACTTCCTCAAATATCACCGATTACAACGAATCCCGATATAATGAGGACAATCACCTAATTCCCAATAGCTTACTCCCACTCATCATCTGTAAAACCATACAGATGTGAGAATCATACTTGGTAAATACATACCCTGGAGCAAGTGTCAAATCGGGAAATCAGTTTTCCTTTAACTGTACACAGTGAAACTGAAACATTGAAATGTTTCGATGGGGTATCCTGGTATTCTTAGTAATGCCTCTTCCAGATTCACGACTGTAACCGTATAATTCTTTGCCACCTCTCCAAATCCCTTCATATGTCTTTAGTCTTTACCTTCTGCACACCCCTTTAGGCCAAATGGTTTTCTTCCTTCCCTACCGTTCGGCACCAGCCTATGGTTTGGAAGAAGACTATCCAATAAGCATAATGGGTGTAATGTCCCAATCCTAGGAACACTCGCAATGCGAGAGAAGGTGAAGATAAAAGACACCTGAATAAATCTTATTCCTATTTCTCCTGAACCAGAATCCATCCCCGAACTGGAACAAGTTCCTTTCGAGTTCGTATATAACCATACGATGGAGTATCCAAATAAACTGTGGATCTTCGTAGTGACACGGAGTGTCCTGGAGAAACACAAAGGTGATGTGGGAGTGGTAACGAAATATTTGGTTTGGTCGTGAATATCTGTTGCAATTTACTTTGCCCTCTTACTAATCCCTTGCTTTGTCTGAACTTAATACCTTCTGCACACCATCGTTATGCTAATTGGTTTTCTTCATTCCCTACCGGTCGGCACCAGCCTAAGGTTTGGAAGAAGACAATCCAATTTGCGTAATAGGTGTACTACCCCTAAACCAAGGAGTACTCGTAACCTGAGAGAGGGTAAAAGGAAAAGACAACTGAATAATCCTATCCGTTTTCTCCAGAACCTGAAACCATCCTCGAATAAATTCCTTCGAGTTCGTATCTAACCATACGATGGTTTTGTCCAATGGAAGTGGACGTTCGTAGTAATACGGGGTGTCCTGGAGAAAAGGGTAAAAGTAGGAGTGGCAATGAGGTTTGCAACTCTGACAATCCAAAAGCCAGTGTTTAAGAAGGTTTGGTCAACTTGGTCACAGAGTCAAAGTCTTAGGGTCGGGTCAATGGTCGCTGCCAAAGAGAGAGAGAAAAGAAACACTCAGCGTGCACTCTAACCTAGATCAGAATGGTTACCAATTTATCTAATCTGGAAACCTCCCACTGTACCTCAAATTCTCCTCCAAATCTGAAAGAAGAATTAGTCGGGGTTACCCGAGGAGTAAACTAACTCATCAGTGGGAATCGGGATCCAACTCTCATCGCATGATAACGTGACGGAATCCGCTCACGGTATCACACTCCAGAAGGTATGCGCATATCTGGCAAGTTTCAGTTCTTTTGAAACTCCCGATGTGATTTCTGCCCCATGCTCTTATGACCTTGACTTTGGCCAACATATCATAAGTCACATGTCAAGTTCTACCCGTCATTCTCCAGGTTAATTTGAATCCACCCGTACATACCCTTGACTTTGGCCAACATGGCAGTACGACTGTTCCAAACCAACGCATCTATCTATGCTGCATATGAATAACCAATAGCTACCAAACACTGTGCCTTGACTTTGGCCAACATACACAGCTTGAATACTACTGACTATCCATATGAAACGACGGAGGGCTACGAATGGTTTCTGGCGAAAACCTTTAACGTAATGAACTTGATATCGTTGAAGGAACTGATAGCTTTTAAAAATATAGTGACGAAAACCTTCGCTAAAGAGGTCACTCCCGGTGAAGGGATCTCGGCTCTTTCCCCGTAGAATGGGGTGCAGGATATTCCAACTGAATACCACGGTGCAAAACAAAAGTAATCGGCTATAGTGAAGTTAATGCCCTGACGCAAACTTTTTGTCCAAGGGGTCACTCCCGGTGAAGGGATCTCGGCCCTTGCCTCGTCGACTGAGGAGCAGAATATTCCAATGAATACCACGATGCAAAACAAAAGTAAACGTCCTTGCAATAACAGCTTTTTGAAAAGTGTTCCAACAACATCAGATTAGGTTTGTTTTTAACTTGCATTGATCCGAATCAATGCAGTCCCATCAATTGATCACACCAAAAAGAACGAAAATATACTGATGTACGTATATGCCATCCGCATTCGCCACTGGGTCCCGTCATTACCCGTTAGGTTAGCTTACTAACGACAGAGCGGGGATTGGACTAGCGCGGATGCAAAACATATACGACATCTACTAATATATATACCAATATATAGTATTTCGCTCAAGGCGTGAATAAAATGCAACATCACAGAAATGTACAGCATCACAGAACAATACAGATATCTGGGATCCCCGGGTTTCACAGAGCCACTACTGAAACCCGACGTTCCCCTAGTCGTGTGGATAGCCTGTGCAATGAAAACCTAGACCCCTACGGGCGCGGCAAGTCACCCGCCAAAACCTGAAGCGAGGCAGCCCCCTTCAGCAACGTGAATGGACCACCCAACACTTCACGGAATCCGGTAACTTGGGCACCCCTCCTGGGTCAACCTGTACCCCCTACGAGTGCGGCGAATAGCCCGCCAATCCTAGAGTGAAGCCCCTTCCGTCTCAATGCCATGAGATGCGGGCTTGTTGCCCTCTAGAACCCGGCTATCCGTGCACCCCTCCGCGGGGCAATCCTAGTACAGAAAGTAAAATATACATACAACGGGTACATCGACCGCAACCAGGTCGTGCCCCAAAATAATAATACAAACAGGCAGTGACGGCAGTCCACATGTCGGACGCTCGCCCCGCAATATCAAATGTACATAATACAACAGAACTGTACTAGCATTGCATCCAGGCTATCCCCCACGACCGATCCGCAACATCACAGCAAAAACAAAACATCAACGTGAAAGTCACGTTCGCAAATCCGTCTAACCGGGCTATAGCAGTTAGACCGGATTTACCGATCAAGTGACATTCACGGTCGCAGATATAATGTAAATACTGTGAAATATGTGTTTAAAATATCCGATCAATCAAACTTTAACAAGTGGGCCCCAAAGTATTACTGTAGCAGATAAAGAAATTCTGGGCCTAATGTTATTATTCCAAACCCCATATTTTAAGCCCAGAAGGCCTCTGTAAAAAATTGGTGAAGTGATCTCCACAGTGCGCGGCGGAAGGGCGGCGGGAAGGTGGTTTTCGCGGCGGTTCCGCGCTCCCACTGTGGAGTTACTTCGTCGAATTTTTACAGAGCTCTTAGATTTTCCAGTACATCAATATTTTACAACCTGAAAAATTTTTCGACACTAAAAATTTCCAACAGAAAACTGATGTGGGCAAATACGGGTTTTTGAACATTTCGATCGATCGGAACAGAAAAACACACTACACAAAGCTAGACTAAGTTAATGGCGAGGCTCTGATACCACTGTAAGTGCACGGCGGCGCCCCGGCCGTCAATCCGACGGCCAAAAGCGGAAGCGGTGATAAACTTAAATTTTTGCGGACTTAGCAAACCGGCACCACCGCGCACTAAACACCCGGATCGTAACCATTAACAAGTCTAAGCTAACTAGAAGATGGGTTAGAGATATACCGACGATCCAAGTCCTCCGGTCTTCTCGTCATGGTCCCGATCTCCTGCGGAAAAGTCCCGTCTCCTCCTCGTCGCCGGAAGTGCACCACATCGCCTACTTTGTTTACGGGCTCCCACCTCAATGCCGAGGCAACTCGGGGACGAAGCCGGCTACTCGACGTACCCAAGATTTGCTGTAGAATATAATGTGGATTGCATGTCTCATTTTGGGATTATGGAGTTGCCTTTTGTGGAGGAAGAAGAACTTGGAGAGAGGTGGGAAAAATGTGGCATCCAAAAAGAATGAGAATCACCATTTTTTTCCCCACCAAAAGAAATGAATCCCCTTCCCCATAGGAATGGCCGGCCCCCCCCATCATGTGTGATTGGAGAGAGAGAGAACAAGGTCAAGGGGGTGGGTGGAATGCAATGATGCAAGCAAGTGATGATGAAAGAATCCAATGATCACAACCATAACCCACACTCCAAAACAAGTAATCAACAACCATGATTAGCCAAAGTCAAGCCATCATGAAAAAACAAAGTCAAGAAGTCAAGGTAAGGTGCTCCATCATGATACAAGGAAAAATGCAAAGACCCCCCTCCACAATTGCCTATTTGCAACAATGCAAATAAGCCCTCCTCCACCAATCTTCGGCCAATGAACGGAACAATGGAAATTGGCCGAAACGGAAAGCAAACTGGCAACTCCATAAAACTGGTCCCGTAATAAATTACAGGAAAACCCCGATACTGTGCATACACACCCGCATCTGTATTTCGACCGAAATACAAATGCAATGAGACAAAGTCTACACTGTACTATACTAGGATCCGGCTTATACCAAAACCGGCTAGTAATATCTGTTCGATCCTGATCCGTGCAATACCGCACGTATCTGATCAAACCCTGCCATATAACCATACGGCCTATAGTACAAACTGTCCGATCCTGATCCGTGCAATACCGCACGTATCTGATCGGACCTTGCCATATCTCCATACGGCCTCTACAACCTTTCGCCCGAAAGCTGAGTAACTGAATGTGGGGGACTCTAAAGACTCGTCAACGCCTTGGTTGTGGATTTAACCACCAGCACGTCAGAGGTATAAGCCAATACGTAACGGGCTACCAGATATTGACTAAAAGGGATGTCTGTGAGCGAACTCAGCCTGACAACCCTACTGAGCCTGTCAGTGACAATATCCGTACAGTCCGGTCCGTTCGTCTATGAGTATCGCATGGCGGGCCTAGGGGGTTGGTAAGAGTCAGACCCCCAAAAGCGGTACAAGTCGTGTCGGAGTGTAGCCCAGAACACCCTGAGATACTACTGGAATACCTACCAGTAAATCTCCTTGCCTTGGCCAAGGACTTTGTGTAATGGCTCTCCTAGACACAGCACGACCTCACCCCCAATACCGGGAGAGACGAACCCCTGAAGATACGCTCACTGCCTCCATGTGGCTCGGGACTGTACCCAACTAAAACCTGTTTGCACGACTCCTTTGAGCCGTGGTAGGGTAGTAATCAAAGTACAGTGGGAACTCACACGAGACAAATGACGATCCCCAGGTCGATGAACTAACCTGCACACATGTCACCAGGGAACTGCCATCTGACGTCTGGTATATGACCAACTAGCATGTTCCCGGCGAGTCCTGTCCGGTGTACTCATAACCCAATGAGCACCTGTATACATCTTAGGTGATCCAACTGACACCAGTGGCTTGTGAGACCGGCCACCGCCCCTCGTCGGGGTCTCGACTGTATACACTAGTCTACTAATGGAGTATCGAAACTCCCACGACTAGGGACCTTTTAAGGATAAGCTTATAGACCCCAGCTCCCACTTATATGATCGCCCTCATACTGCTGGTGGTCAAGCAAGAATCCTAGGGGCTCTATCAACGTGTAATAGCGACGTGTCAGGTCACCTAAAGCAGTACACGATGATAAAGGTAAACCAGATAGCATACTATCATCTCGAGTAAGACTGTCCTACCGGGATAGGTCCTCCATCAATCATTACAATCACGTACCTGTGACCTAATAATTGACTCTGAGGGCACTATCTCCAACACGCTCTGCAAAACCCCGAGCGGTATCAGGCTCACTTTGCGGAAATTAATATGAAAGAAGCCCAGCACGCTCTGCATGCTGCCGCAGTCACATTTAAGGATGAAGACTTGCTACTAGGAACGGCTGAGCACAATCGGCCGCTTTACGTGACCGGGTACAGCGACGGAGATCGAATTAATCGCATATTGATTGATCCGGGGTCCTCAGTGAACATCATGAACTTGCGGACGCTGAAGAGTTTGTCGATGGACGTTCGACACCTGTCAAGGGAAAGGATTGTCATTCAAGGCTTCAACCAAAATTGCCAGCAAGTTCTGGGGTCTATAGCTCTGCCAATCAAATTCGGGGATCTGCAAACTGAAGCTAAGATATACGTGATCGATGCCGACACGTCTTATAAGATTCTCTTGGGGCGGCCATGGCTCCACGATTATGGTATCATTCCGTCAACTCTCCATCAATGCATGAAGTATACTAAAAATGGCGAAGAAAAACGCATCAACGGAGACATCCAGCCATTCGGTGTCCATGAAGTCCGCTACGAAGATTCTCGGTACTTTATGAACCATCAAAATGCTAAGCCACAACTGACTGAGGATAGACCGGCCCCAAGACCCAAAAGCAAATCTGCGCCGGTTGTCATTTTCAAAAGTAAAAACGCCCAAGTGCGCCCACATTTCGGTAGCGACACTGATGAGTCCGACGTTGGAAGCCCGTCCTTCCGTAAAACCCGCCCTCGTTTCGGCAGCGATACGGACAAATCTGTTATTGAAGGTCCATCTAGCAGCAAAGTCCGCCCTCATCTTGGCAGTGACACTGAAGAGTCAGAAGAAGAGGACCTGCCGTGCAACAGCTGTGCAGATTGGACCCCCACGCAACAAGCGAAACTACGAGAGATCTTTGAAGTTGCAGAAGGGTCCCTAGCCGTTACAAAGGTACCAGAGCAAAAGTGTAAAGAGCTCGATGCATTATCAATCTCCACCGTGGACCAGCTGAAAACTTTCTACGTTCCCGGGAGGAAAAGTGGACAGAAGGGCATCCTGTTTTATGGGTCAAACCCCGTTGTGCACCCGGGCGATCTGTCTTTCGCGTGCCTTCCATATAAGAGAGGCATAAGAGCCGTTCTCAATCCCAGATACTATGCGCCCGAGATGCGGGAATACTTTAAAAAGTGCGGATGCCGGTTATATCAAACGGAGTCCGAAGCAAAGTTTTACGAAGGGTTATGGCATCCGCCCCAAGTCCGAGCACTCATCGATGGACGAATTCTAGATAGACGGGGCATAGGCTACATTCAACCTGATTCCAAAGCGTGCTACATGATCCATGTTGGTGAGGCCAGCGAAAGATCAAATGATGACGATGAGATAGCCGAGCCAGAAGAAGCTCCTCAAGAGCTCGAAGATGGCGGACAAGCAACCTTTGACGAGCTAACCGAGATTGACTTAGGAACGCCCGATAATCCAAAGCCGACCTACATCAGCTCACTCTTGTCAGAGGAAATGAAAGCGCAGATAATTGCCCTGCTGCATGAGTTCGTCGACTGCTTCGCGTGGACATACAAAGAAATGCCTGGCCTTTCCCCTGAAGTGGCCGTACATAAATTGGCTATATCTCCTGATGCTAAGCCAGTCAAACAAGCTCCTCGAAGAATGAGAACGGAACTAGAAGAAAAGGTCATCGAGGAAACTAAGAAGCTCATCGATGCCGGCTTCATCAGGGAAGAGAAATACGCGGACTGGATCGCATGCATAGTCCCAGTGAAGAAGAAAAATGGGCAGATCCGAGTTTGTGTCGATTTCAGGGATCTCAACAAGGCATGTCCTAAAGACGACTTTCCGCTACCGGTCATGGAAATGATGGTCGATGACACCTCAAATTACGAGCTGTTCACTTTTATGGATGGCTCGTCTGGATATAATCAGATCAAGATGTCGCCTGAGGATGAGAAGCACACAGCATTTCGAACTCCGATCGGAATATATTGCTACAAGGTGATGCCGTTCGGACTGAAGAATGCAGGTGCTACATATCAAAGGGCAATGACCAATATCTTCGATGACCTAATTCATAAAGTCGTCGAATGTTATGTTGATGATCTGGTCGTTAAGACTGAAACCAAGGCCGATCATATCCAGGATCTTAGGACCGTTCTCACCAGACTGAGGGAATTTGATCTGAAGATGAATCCTCTGAAATGCGCTTTTGGCGTGTCATCGGGAAAATTCCTGGGCTTCATAGTTCGACATCGAGGGATCGAAGTTGACCCATCAAAGATAAAGGCCATCATGGAGATGCCTCCTCCGAAGAGTCTGACGCAGCTAAGATCTTTTCAAGGCAAGCTTGCTTATATACGGAGGTTTATCTCAAATTTATCGGGGAGATGTAGGCCCTTCTCAAAGCTCATGAAGAAAGGAGCTCCTTTTATCTGGGATGCCGAGTGTCAAGAAGCGTTCGAAAGTATCAAACAGTACTTGTTGCACCCTCCAGTGTTGGCCGCTCCCATTCCAAATAAACCGTTGATTCTCTACACTGCCGCGCTAGATGAGTCACTTGGTGCGCTCCTTGCTCAGAACAATGAGGAGGGAAAAGAGAATGCCCTCTACTACCTCAGTCGAACTCTAGTCGGGGCGGAACACAACTATTCCCCAATCGAAAAGCAATGCTTGGCTCTGATATTTGCTGTGAAGAAGCTGAGGCACTATCTGCTGGCTCACCGGGTTATGCTAATCTCCAAGGTCGACCCGCTCAAACACTTGATGACCAGAGCAAGCCTAGCCGGCAGAATGGCAAGATGGGCCGTCATGCTACTTGAGTTTGACATAGTATATACTCCTCAAAAAGCAGTAAAAGGTCAAGCTCTTGCAGACTTCCTCGCTGCTCATCCCATACCAGAAGGGTCACCACTCAATTGTGAGTTACCCGACGAACAGGTGCTACACCTAGAGAATGACGAGCCATGTTGGGAGATCTACTTCGATGGGGCCTCATCGATAAGGACCTCCAGTAAATCAAGTGTCCCGGAGATAAAAGCAGGGATAGGATTGGTATTCATCACACCATCAATGGGAACCCTACGACGTTCTTTTGCTCTCACCGAGCCTCGAACGAACAATGAAGCTGAGTATGAAGCTCTGATAGCTGGTTTGGAACTCGCCATAGAAATGGAAATCCTTCGGCTACGAGTTTACGGTGACTCCCAGCTTGTCGTCAACCAAGTAAGCGGCGACTATAAGATATACAAACCCGAGTTAGCTCGGTACAGAGGCCGGGTGGTGGAACTCATGAAACGGTTCACTCACATTGAACTAATGAGAGTCCCTAGAGCGTTGAATGGAAAGGCTGACGTGCTCGCTCGCTTAGCCAAGGAGCTGGCTGATCCTGACATGGACGAAATTCTGATCACAGTCAGGAGCCGACAAATTCTGCCCACAGTCTCTCTACGAGAAGAGGAAAGCGCGGAACAGAAGAGCAGTCCTGCCGAAGAAACTTCGATCATCCAAGACGAGCCCGATTGGAGAGAACCCTTCATAGAGTACCTCCGATACGACAGGCTGCCCGAAGGAAAATCTGCGAGGATTCAGCTGAAGAAGAGAGCTCTCCGATACGTGTTTTTAAATGACATGCTATACCGCAGGTCATATGACCAACTCTGGCTCAGGTGCCTGTCATCGGCCGAAGCCCGAAAAGTCATGAAAGAAGTTCACTCAGGCGTTTGCGGTGCTCACCAATCTGGCCCTAAGATGCGACTGCAAATTAAACGGCTTGGGTATTACTGGCCCACCATGATACGGGATTGCGGAGAGCATGCAAAGAAATGTTATATCTGCCAAATTCACGGTGATTTTATTCACAAGCATCCCAATCCATTGCATCCTACGGTGGCGTCATGGCCCTTCGAAGTCTGGGGCACCGACATTGTTGGCCCAATTGATCCTCCGTCATCTAAAGGCCACCGGTTCATACTGGCCGCGACAGACTACTTCTCCAGATGGGCTGAAGCTGTCCCGCTAAAAGAAGTCAAGACAAAAGATATTCTGACATTCTTCCAGCATAATATTCTATACCGCTTTGGTACACCAAGAAGAATCATTTCTGACAACGGGCCTTCTTTCAAGAGCTTCAATGTCTCAAGGTTCGCTACTCAGCACAAGATAGACTGGAGATATTCCTCCATCTATAATCCAAGAGCCAACGGGCTAGCCGAAGCCTTCAATAAGACTCTATGCAAGCTCCTGAGGAAAAATGCTTCAGCCAACAAGAGAGACTGGAATCTCAAACTTCACGAGGCGTTGTGGGCATATCGTACCACGCACCGTACTCCAACACAGTCCACTCCATACTCAT
Source organism: Agapanthus africanus (assembly GCA_030015575.1). NCBI lineage: Eukaryota > Viridiplantae > Streptophyta > Magnoliopsida > Asparagales > Amaryllidaceae > Agapanthus > Agapanthus africanus. The sequence continues at coordinate 617,615,230 of CM057341.1, forward strand.
TGCTCTTCGGAGTGGAGGCGGTCCTCCCCCTCGAAGTCGAAGTCCCAAGCTTAAGAATGGCCGTTCAGCACGAGTTGACGGAGGAGGAAAACGTGCTCCTTCGACTTGAAGAGCTCGATGCCCTCGAAGAAAAGAGGCTCGCGGTGCAGCAAAATTTGGAGCTATACCGAGCCCAAATGTCACGGGCCTATGACAAGATAACCCGTCTCCGCGCTTTCAAGAAAGGTGAATTGGTGTTGGTCCTCAAAAGACCGATCATCCTCAATCGACATGCCAAGGGAAAATTCGAGCCAAATTGGGAAGGACCATACGTCATCGAGAAAGTGTTCGACGGAGGATCCTACCAACTAATAAGTGCCGAGGGAGAAAGGCCCATGCCACCCATCAATGGCCGATATCTCAAGAAATACTACACATGAATGCTCTAAGTCGCAGGCAAATTGCGCACATCGGCCCTACGGTCTGGATCATACATCCTGCAAAACCGTATACAATCCACGGGCGTAAATGACCCCTATCTCTCCCAAATTCTGCTGGTAAGACTACTTTTAAAGTCCCACCAGCGGCAAAAAAAAAAAAAAAAAAAAGAAGAATAAAAAGAAAAGAAAAGAGGAAAAATAAAAAGGTATGTCCACAAGCAAAACGGGCACGGATGAAAACCCGAAAGGGCTCCGTGAGTAAAAACAGCAGGACTACCGGCGAGTCTGTGAAAACCCGAAAGGGCGCAAACTCGTGAAAAGAGATGAAATACACTTACAAAATCCTCTCGACGTTGTGAGGAGAAAACCCCTGCGTGAGATCCTTACGACTCACAATGGAGCAACACACTTAGGAATCCTCACGATTCCTAAGGAGAAAATACACCTGCGGGATCCTTACGACTCGCAGGGAGAAAATGCTTTTATGGGACCCTCACGGCCCATAAAATTGAAAAGCCTTGGGTGGTAGGGACCCAAACCTATCTCCTAAGCCATCGTTCCCCAACGGGCAACGGCAAATGATGAGTCGCTCCTGGCATTTCGCTTCAGTGTTAGCGGTGCTGATGCCGACCAAAAACCCAAATCCCAAGTCCTCCCAAGGCAGATGATGAGTTGCTCCTGGCATTATTCCAGTGCAGCAATGCTGATGCCAAACAAGATCCAAATTCCAAGTCCCCAAATGGCGAATGATGAGTCGCTCTTGGTACCATATTCCAGTGCAGCGATGCAGACGCCAACCAAATTCCAAATCCCCAAACGGCGAATGATGAGTCGCTCCTGGTACCATATTCCAGTGCAGCGATGCAGACGCCAACCAAAATCCAATTTCTTAAAATTCTCCCAGCCCTACGGTTGGTCCCCAAGTTGACTACCGTATACAATCCACGGGCTCAAATAACTCTCGTCATACCCATGCCCCACCACAATTACCAGTTACGCGGCTGGTCTCCGCCTTTGGAATTATGCTCCATTAAGAAGACCCACTCATGTGTCCTCACGATACATGAGGAGAACAAACCTTTGTGGGATCCTTACGACTCATAAAGGAAAAACACACTTAGGAGTCCTCACGACTCTTAAGGAGAAAATACACCTGCGGGATCCTTACGACTCGTAGGGAGGAAATGCTTTTATGGGACCCTCACGGCCCATAAAATTGAAAAGCCTTAGGCGATAGGGATCTAAACCTGTCTCCTAAGCCATCGCTCCCCAATCCCCAAATGGCGAATGATGAGTCGCTCCTGGTACCATATTCCAGTGCAGCGATGCAGACGCCAACCAAATTCCAAATCCCATACCCCAACGGCGAATGATGAGTCGCTCCTGGTACCATATTCCAGTGCAGCGATGCAGACGCCGACAAAGTCCCAAAATTTTTCCGGCCCTACGGTCTGGATCATACATCCTGCAAAACCGTATACAATCCATGGGCGTAAAACAATCCCAATTTCTCCCAAATCCTCTCAGGGCAAATGATGAGGTGCTCCTGGCATTATTCCAGTGCAGCAATGCAGATGCCAAACAAAAACCAAAATCCCAAAATCCTCTCCATGACAGATGATGATTCGCTCCTGGTACCATATTCCAGTATAGCGATGCTGATGTCAACCCAAATCAAAATCAACAAGTCAACTTCCACTCCGACACCGCAAGAAGCGGAGCAAGTCAAGTCTGCCCCTGACATTGCAAGAAGCAGAGCAAGTCAAATCAAGCATCGACCGTCCACGTCGCTAAAAGGGCAGAACCGACCGTCCACGTCGCAAAAAGGGCAGAATCGACCGTCCACGCCGCTAAAAGGGCAGCATCGACCGTCCACGTCGCTAAAAGGGCAGCATCGACCGTCCACGTCGCTAAAAGGGCAGAACCGACCGTCCACGTCGCAAAAAGGGCAGAATCGACCGTCCACGTCGCTAAAAGGGCAGCATCGACCGTCCACGTCGCTAAAATGGCAGAACCGACCGTCCACATCGCAAAAAGGGCAGAATTGACCGTCCACATCGCTAAAAGGGCAGCATCGACCGTCCACGTCGCTAAAAGGGCAGAACCGACCGTCCACGTCGCAAAAAGGGCAGAATCGACCGTCCACGTCGCTAAAAGGGCAGCATCGACCGTCCAAGTCGCAAAAAGGGCAGCACCGACCGTCCAAGTCGCAAAAAGGGCAGCGCAGGATTTTTACAAAGCGGGAACCAGATAACTCCAGGCCAGGGAAAACGTCTATCACGGACACTCCGTCTCGGAGACATGTCAAGCAACGACCGTCCATGTCGTAAAAAGGGCAGTGCCAGCTTCCCAAAAAGCGGGAACCAAACCAAGTCGCCTCCACGTGAAAGAAGATCCATCAATTTCATGCACACGACCCACATATGTGGTGTGCATTTATTGATGGGGGGCAATTTGTTGGGGTAAGAATTTACACCCCGGTTGACCAAGTCAAAATCAAAGTCAACCCCAAACCAAGTGGGCCCAAGCCCAGATCCAGTAGGCCCATGCCCGGGTCGAGCCCGAACATGAAGCGGCCGGCCTCCCCCCATGCCAAGATAAAAATTTTGTAATAAATAATTTTGTTGTATTTCTTTTATTTTATTTTATGGACGAATGTAAGAAAAATAGGCATAAAGCCAAATTTTTGTAAAGCCCATGGCTTATGTGCAAAAAGAAATGGCACATGAGCCATGGGATAGGCAAAATGCCATTTTGTGAAGCCCAAGGGGCTATGTGTAAAATGTATGGCCTATAAAGGCAAGGATAATGAAATATCCCAATAACTTTTTCTCTCTCCAAAAAAAAAAAGTCTCAGAGCTGAGCTCTTTCTTCCATCTTCAAGGTTCCAAAACCTTCTTCTTTCTCTTGAATTAAATCAAGAGTTTTACTCTTCCTTTTTCAAAACAAATTAGTTTTTCACCACAAAACCCACAAAGGGGAACTTGGATCTATCATTAGATCTGAAAAAGAAGAGATTTTGAGATTTCACATCTCTTGATCTTCAAGATCCAGCAAGCAACAGGAGGAAGAAGAACATCGTTCACTAACCCCCCCCAAAAAAAAAACACACACACTCAGGAGTCCAACTCCTCTCTGATTTCTCTTCTGAGAAATTTGTTTTAGCAGTGCGCAGCGCAAGTGCGCAAAGCGCCCGCGTGCCGACACGTGGCGCGCGCGCTTGCGCACCAGCGCGCTTGCGCAAGGGCGCAAAGCGCCCGCGTGCCGACACGTGGCGCGCGCGCGCTTGCGCACCTAAGCGCTTGCGCAAGTGCGCAAAGCGCCCGCGTGCCGACACGTGGCGCGCGCTTGCGTACCTGCACGCTTGCGCAAGGGCGCAAAGCGCCCGCGTGCCGACACGTGGCGCGCGCGCGCTTGCGCAAGTGCGCAAAGCGCCCGCGTGCCGACACGTGGCGCGCGCGCTTGTGCACCTGCGCGCTTGCGCACCTGTGCGCAGCGCTCATGCGCAAAGCGTCCACGCGCCGACACGTGGCGTGCTTGCGCCTGAGCACACAGCGCCTGAGCGCACAGCGCCTAAGGTGCTGCCCCACGCATCCTTTGGATGCCCTTTTCCCCTTTATTTATATATACATGTATATATATACATATGTATACAAATGTACACATACACATACTCCGCCACACTCTCCCCCTCAAAAAAATTTTCGGGCCGGGGCGCTGCCCCGAACCCCGCAAGGGGGCTGCTAGCCCCCTTGACCCCCAGCCCGCTATCCGGATAGCGGGACCCCCGTAAAAACTCTGCGTGGCTCCCGATATATCCAAAACCCCCCTTTCAGAACAAAACACACGTACACTGCACATTGAGTTCGCACGACCAGTTTAACCCGTTAATCGGAGGTTCCCTCACCCCAAAGGCGAGGGGTAATTAACGGCAGCTTAGTCCGCGGCTGCCGGAGATTCGGATCCCCACAATCATTAACCCCTGGCCTACCCTAGGCAGGGGGAATCTGTAGTACGCCTGACAAGCGTGAGCGTATTCCCATCTCAATGGGGTGACGAAAAAACACCCTACAATCAATTCTATAAATCCTTATTCTGGTTCTAGTTCTAGGTTTTAGTCTAATATAACATCACACAAGGGGTTCTAGAGTCAACACAAGCCTCAATTTCACTTTGATTTCAGATCAAACCCTAAACCCTAACTTGATGTTTCACAATTTCACCAAACGACACCATATCGATATGAAACTAGCATAGATGCACAAGGAAATGAAATACTACTCTAAGGTTGCTGAATTTACCTCCTTTGGCAACTCAAGAACTTTCTTAAGTTGCTCAAAGTCCTCTAGATCCACTCTTCCTTAGTCCAAAGCGTTCCTCAAAAGGTTGTGAGCAAGTTTTGTGAAGAGGGAATGGGGTTTTGAGATGATTTTCGTAGTGCTTTGGGGGATTGAAGGTGATGGAAGGAAAGGGAAAAGCACGAGCAGCAGCTCTAGAGAGGAGGGAGAGAGAAATGTGATGAAGAAATGAGAGGAAATGGCTAGGTCAACTCCCTCACCTACACTCACTCTCACCGTACCTATTTCTTTATTCAAAATCCTTTCTTTTCTTTTCCAAAACCTTCTCATTCAAATTGTATACACAAAGTAAAAGCCATGGTAAGAATAATGTAACACAAGTCCAAATTGATATGTACATGTTTTGCACAAAAATGCCAAAAATCCGATTAACGATTTTTAATCGCGATTAGCACTAAATTAGTGTCAAACTATTCATAAAAACTTTAAAATGACATAATTCCATAAAATAACCTATTTTAGAATTTTCCTTAATTTTCCCCATTTATTTGTATTTAATTATACCGGAATATTAAAATATTCATTAAAATAATATTAAATTATAAAAATTCCCAAAAATAATATTTTATTATTTGGAAATGTTACAATAAACAAATGCTAATGTGACATTAGAACAAATAAAAAGACCATGAGTCACCACCCATGTCCATGTCATATTAAATGCTCCTCATGATCATTTCCACTCACAATTTCCACAAGTAAACATTAATCCAAATGTTTACAACAATAAAAAGATATGGTAACATCTAAAGGAAACTCGCGACGGATTACAAGGATACCCCTCACCTGTATATACATACCTGCATCCGCATTCCGACTGAATGCGAATGCGATGAGACTAAAGTAATCCAACAAGTCTAATACTAGGATCCGGATTAAACCAAAGCCCACTAGTATGATCCGTCCGATCATGGTCCGTGCACGACTGCACGTATATGATCTAATCCTGCCATAATACTATACGGCCTCTACAACGTTTCGCCCGAAACTTGAGAAGCTGTCTGTGGGGGACTCTAAAGACTTGTCAATACACTGGCTGTGGATTTAACCACTAGTACATCAGTGGTACTAGCTGTACGTAACGAGCTACCAGGTATTGACCAAAAGGGATGTCGATGAGCAAACTCATCCTGACACCCTACTGAGCCTGTCAGTGATAATATCCGTACAGTCTGGTCCGTTAGTCTATGAGTATCGCATGTTGGGTCTAAGGGATTGGTAAAAGTCAGACCCCCAAAAGCGGTACAAGTCATGTCGGAGTGTAGCCTAAAACACCCTGAGATACAACTGGAATACCTACCAGTAAATCTCCTTCCTTGGCCAAGGACTTCGTGTAATGGCTCTCCTAGACACAGCGCGATCTCACCCCCAATACCGGGAGAGACGACACCCTTACCGATCAACTCACTGCCTCCATGTGGGTCGGGACTGTACCCAACTAAAACCTGTTTGCACGACTCCTTTGAGCCGTGGTAGGGTAGTAATCAAAGCACAGTAGGAACTCACACGAGACAAATGATGATCTCTGGTCGATGAACTAACCTGTACACATGTCACCAGGGAACTGCTATCTGACGTCAGGTATAATACCAACTAGCATGTTCCCGGCGAGTCATGTCCGGTGTATTCATAACCCAATGATGTAAGTCGATGTACAACACCCCACGACTTGCGGGGAGGCGGAAATATGAAAAACAATCTTGTTCTTTGCTTAAACATCGACTAACCGCACGAATCGAAGCTAAGCGATAACTAACATGAAACATAAAAGTTCTATACTACTATGTTTAGGGATTATACCTAACGAATCGTGTCCTTCGTCTTTGCGAACTCCTCCTCCTCCTCGGCCTTCTCGAAGTAGTAGAAGATCCACCCGAGAGCTTTACTCCAAGCTTAGCCTCTAAACTTGAGGCAACTAACCTTCTTTAAGTGCTAATCAAAGAAGCTAGGTGATATAGAGTGAGGGTTATGGTTTAATTAGTCTAACTAATCCTTGTACTCAACACATGAGAGGGGAGGATTAGGGTTTGAAGAGGGAGAGCTTGAGGAGAGAGAAGGTGAAGATAATAATGAAGTGAGAATAATGAGTTATCATAATATATATCAAGCATTTTGTTATATCAAGAAAAGAAAAGAAAATCTTTTACAACCATGCTTGATAAATATCTTGTGGTGATTCATCTCCATGAGTCATTAAGCAATTATGAAGCATTAATGACATGGATGAATCATCCATATGACTCACTAATCACATTCATTGTATATGCCACCTAAACCTCCTTAGTCACCACCTTCTAGAAGCTTCTCGCGCAATTACGAGAACGCCCCTCCTTTCCACAAAAATACGGAAAAACATTAGACTGTATAAATCCAATAACCGGATACCAGTAACTGGCTTAAACCAAAGCCGACTGGTAAAAACTGTCCGAAAGTCTTACGTGCGTAAACACACGTATGCGTCCGAACCCTTGTCGTAAAACCATACGACCTCTATATCGTTTCGCTTGGAGTAGGGAAACTCTCTGTGTGGGACTCTAGAGACTCGACTACTACGCTGGCAGTGGGTTTAACCACAGACCGCAAGCGGTACTAGCTGTACGTAACGGTCCCCAGGTAGATGTCGATAAGAAGGCCGATGAGGAAACCCATCCGAACTCCTACTGAGTCTGATGTGACAATCTCCGTACAGTCCGGTCCGTTCGTCTAAGACTATCGTATATCGGGCCTAGGGGGCGGCAAGCGTCAGTCCCCTAATAGCGGTATAAGTCGTGTCGGAGGGAAGCCCATTACACCCTGAGAAACTACTGGAACCTACCAGCAAATCTCGCTTGCCCTGGCCAGGGACTTTGCGTAATGGCTCTCTGACACAGCGCGATATCAACCCCCAATACCGGGAGAGACGAATCCTGTCTAACCGCCACTGCCTCCAAGTGCTCGGGACTGCACCCAACTGCTACCTGTTTGCACGACTCCTTTGAGCCGTGGTAGGGTAGCAATCTAAGAACAGTGGGACACACTCAAGGAGAAGTAGCAGTGTCAAGTCTGCGGACTATGCTGTACTCATGTCACCTGGGAACTGTTCACTGACGACTGGTATAAAACCATCCAACAGTTCCCTATGAGTCCTGTCCGGTGTACCCGTAACCTAACGAGCACCTGCATACTATCTCCAGTACGACGTACTGACGGCTATGGGACAGACCATCTCCCCAACTGGGATGAGAAGCGTACACACTAGTCTACTCCGGAGTATCGATGCCCTGTCTCGATAATCCAACGACTAGGGACCTGAATAAGGATGTACTTGTAGACTACCCAGCCCCCACTAGTGTGACTGCCATCACAACGCTGGTAGTCAAGCAAGATCCTAAGAGCTCTATCAATACGTATACTCACATATTAAGATAGAAAAAACCAAGTAGCATACTACCATGTTTAGCAAGACTGTTATATACATGTGAATATCCCAAGCTTCCATTAAGTAATATACAAACTAGTATGATACAATAATGGCCCCTAGGGCATATACACTAATAGTCTCCCACTTGCACTAGGGCCATGTACTGGCATATCGAAGACCGATGATCTCGAGTAGCCTCTCGAACTGAATCTGAGGTAGGGCCTTTGTGAATGGATCAGCAATGTTATCTTCAGAAGCAACTCTCCGAACCTCGATCTCCTGACGATCAATGATCTCCCTGATCAGGTGATACCGCCTTAAGATGTGTCTGGACTTCTGATGGGACCTTAGTTCCTTTGCTAAAGCTATAGCTCCGTTGTTGTCGTAATACAGAGGTATTGGATCAACTATGGTAGGAACCACCTGAAGTTCTGTTAGGAACTTCTTCATCCAGACTGCTTCTTTTGCGGCATCGCAAGCTGCTATATACTCCGCTTCCATCGTCGAGTCAGCAACGGTGTCCTGCTTGGAGCTCTTCCAGCATACCGCCCCTCCATTGAGGGTAAAGACATAACCCGACATGGACTTGGAATCGTCCTTATCACTCTGGAAGCCGGAATCAGTAAAGGCCTCCAACCTGAGGTCTTTTCCGCCGTAAACCAAGAACATCTCCTTAGTCCTTCTTAGGTACTTGAGAATGTTCTTTACTGCTATCCAGTGCTTCTCCCCTGGGTCTGACTGATATCGGCTTACCACGCTCAGTGCGTAAGCTACATCTGGTCTGGTACACAACATCGCATACATTATAGAGCCTACCGCAGAAGCGTAGGGTATAATAGACATGCGTTCCCTTTCCAAATCAGTTTTGGGAGACATCTCTTTGGAGAGGGTGATTCCGTGACAAGCCGGTAGATTACCGCGCTTAGAATCTTCCATACTGAATCTTTTCAGTACAGTGTCGATATACCTGGACTGCGAAAGTCCCAACATCCTCTTGGATCTATCACGATAGATCCGGATCCCCAGAATGTAAGAGGCATCACCCAGGTCTTTCATGGAGAACTTGTGTGACAAGAATCCTTTGACAGATTGTAGCATAGGAATGTCATTTCCTATCAATAGAATTTCATCCACGTACAAGACGAGGAATACGACACTTCTTGCTACAACTTTACTATATATATACGGTTCATCTGGATTTTTGATAAAGTCATATTCTTTGACTGTCTCATCAAAACAGATGTTCCAACTCCGCGATGCCTGCTTTAGTCCATAAATGGAGTTAAGCAGCTTGCATACTTTCCCGCTGCTCCCACTCTGATTGAAACCCTCTGGCTGATCCATATAGACGCACTCTTCTAAATTTCCATTCAAAAAAGCTGTCTTTACGTCCATCTGCCAGATTTCATAATCATGGAGGGCAGCAATAGCAAGAAGGACCCGAATGGATTTGAGCATAGCCACTGGAGAAAAAGTTTCGTCATAATCCAAACCAGGTCTTTGACGAAAACCCTTTGCAACAAGTCTAGCCTTATAGGTTTCTACCTGTCCATCTACACCAATCTTTTTCTTGAAGATCCATTTGCATCCTATGGGTTTTACCCCATCTGGAGCAAAGTCCAAAGTCCATACTTTGTTGGTGTACATGGACTCCATTTCGGACCGCATTGCATCTAGCCATCGTACCGAGTCGCCGCTCTGGATGGCCTGCTGGAAGTCAGTAGGTTCATCATCATCTATGATGCAATCCTCTCTATCCCCATCTATGAGAAAACCGTAGTATTTCTCAGGCGGATGAGACGGCCTACTACTCCTGCAGAGGGGTGCGGGAATGTCCTGTTCTTCTTGAACTACCGGTTCTACCAAACTTTCAGTAGCAGCTTGTGGTTCTGGAATTTGTTCCAGTTCTATTTCGCTCCCACTTATTTCCTTTTCTAAAAACTGATGTTCTAGAAAATGGGCATTACGAGAAACAAAAACCTTTTGTTCCTCTGCGTAATAGAAATAATATCCCTTGGAGTTCTTTGGATATCCCACAAACATACATTTTACTGATCGTGCCTCGAGCTTGTCCACATGCTGCTTTTTAACAAAAGCTGGACATCCCCAAATCTTTATATGCTGAAGATGGGGTTTCTTCCCAGTCCACATCTGATATGGAGTGGTAGGCACAGTCTTGGTAGGAGCCCTGTTCAGAAGATATGCTGCTGATTCAAGCGCATAACCCCAAAAAGATCGCGGTAACTCAGCATTACTCATCATGGATCGTACCATATCCAATAGGGTTCGATTCCGTCTCTCCGATACACCGTTATGCTGTGGAGTGTATGGAGGAGTAAGCTGAGAGAGAATTCCTTTCTCTTTTAGGTAACCTAGGAACTCGGCACTCAAGTATTCACCACCTCGATCAGATCTAAGTGTCTTGATACTTTTGCTGGTTTGGTTTTCTACTTCATTCTTATACTCTTGGAATTTCTCAAAAGCCTCGGATTTATGTTTCATCAGATAAATGAATCCGTATCTTGAGTAATCATCCGTGAAAGTAATGAAATAGGAAAAACCACCTTTTACATGTGTAGACAATGGACCACATACATCGCTGTGTATGAGTCCTAAGAGCTCGCTCGCTCTTACCCCTTGTCCAGTGAATGGGGTCTTTGTCATCTTTCCTTTGAGACAAGATTGACAAGTGTCATAAGTTAGATATTCGAACGAGTCTAAATATCCTTCTCTATGCAACTTTGTCAACCTTCTCTCATTGATGTGACCCAGTCTACAATGCCATAAGAAAGCTTTATTTAAATCTGGAGACTTTCTTTTTAGTGTATTCTGGACGTTGAAAATTTGGAGTTGGTTTAAAACATATATACCGTTGTTTAGTGTACCGGACCCAATCAAACCATGATTAAGGTGGATGTTAATAACATCTCTTACAAACGTGAAATCATAACCTTTATTTGATAACAAGGAAACTGATATGATATTACACGTTAAGCTTGGTACAAAAAAACAGTTATGTAAAACCAAAATGTGTCCACTCGTCAATCCTAGGTGATAATCCCCGACGGACGCAGCTCCCACGCTAGCTCCGTTAGCAACCTTTAGGGTCATATCACCTTCCTTCAGCACTCTACGGTTTCTCAGTGCCTGCAATGAATTGCAAATATGAGATCCTGATCCGGTATCAAATACCCTGGAAGTAGAGTTGATCGACAGACAATTCTCAATTACAAACACACCTGAAGTCGAAGCCACAGCTTGCTTCGGTTCCTGGTTCTTGGCGTTCCATGCCTTGCAATCCTTCTTCCAGTGCCCTTTCCTGTGACAATGGAAGCACTCATCCTGGCCAACTACCGGTACCACAAACTTTTTCTTTCCCTTCCCTCCCACCTTACTAACACCTCCTCTAGGTTTGATGGCGGCCTTCTTCTTCCTTTCTTTGGCCCTTGCCTTGGACCCGGAAGAAGATGTACCGCTAACAAACATAGCGGGTGTTTCCCTTGTCTTCTGCAAGGTGCCCTCTGCACTCCTTAACATGTTCAGGAGTTCCGGAAGTTCAACTTCTTTTCTTAGAATGTTGAAGTTCAGGATAAACTGGGCGTAGGTGTGAGGAAGAGACTGGAGAATAAGGTCTGTATACAGCTCATTATCCAAAGTCGTCCCAAGGTCTGCGAGCTCTTCAATATAGCCGATCATCTTTAGGACATGTTCTCCTACCGATGACCCGACAGCCAAGCTCGCTCGAAACAAGTTCTTAGAGGTCTCGTATCTTGCTATACGAGATTGCTCTCCATAAAGTTCCTTTGTATGGAGAAATATGCCATCAAGGTCCATATCCTCGTGCCTCCTCTGATGTTCATTGTTCATTGAGGCAAGCACGATGCACTTGGCTTTCACGCAATCTAAATCCCAGGTTTTGCGGATTTCCTTATCCGCATTGCTGGATTTGGGACCAGGGACAGCAGGTGCCATAGCGGAGAGGACGTACCCCAATTTGTCATAGGTCAAAGCTATTTTGACATTCCGCAGCCAATCTTTATAGTTTGGCCCTGTCAGTATATTTTTCTCTAAAAGTAACTTAAGTCCAGTCATTTTCAGGGTCGCTGCAATTAGGAGAGAGAGAAGAAAACTCTTTAGCATGATGCTCTTGCAAGTTTAGAGTGGTTTTTAGTTTATCTAAACTGGATGGCTCCCACTGTTTCTCGAATCCTTCCTCAAACCATAAAAGAAGAATTAGCCAGGACTATTCTCACTGTACAATTCTTGCTTAACCGTTCAGCCAGGCTAGTGTCGATACTTTGAGGGAGGTTTTCCAACGCTTTCGCGAAGTTCCTTAATTAAATAACCTCTTTTCTCTGGGGGCGTAACCCCGCTGACACCTTTCTGGACACCTACTTGGTTTATAGCATTGATCGTTAAGTGACGAATCTCCTGATAAGTAGCATATACTCACAGTAGGATCGGGATCCAAATATCATCGAATGATAATGTTGAAGGAATGCTACCAACATTCATCAAACTCCAAATGGTATGCATCACTTTGCAAATTTCAGTTTCTTTAGAAATTCCCGATATAAGTTTTTGCCCCATGCTCTTATGACCTTGGCTTTGGTCAAAATGTCATAAGTCACATGTCAAGTTCTACCCGTCATTATCTTGTCAATTTGAACCCATCCGTATATATCCCTGACTTTGGTCAAATGATAATACGACTGTCCCAAACTAACTCATCTATCTTATGCAACAAATGAAAACCCAGCAGCTACCAAACACTATGCCTTGACTTTGGCCAAAATGCATAGTTTGAATACTACTGAATACCCAAATGAAATGACGGAGGGCTACGAATGGTTTTGGCGAAACCGTGAACGTAGTGAACTTGATATAACCGAAGGAACCTGATAGCTTTTTAAAAGGAGTGGTTAAAGCTCCGCATTTTAAAAAATATCTGTTTTTAAAATTAACCGAGTGGTTTCTTTTAAATTATTCCAACGATTAAACTTTTTGGTTTATTTTCTTTGCATTATAAATAATGCGTCCCATCATTAACCTATCATTGCAGAAAACAACGAAAATACAACGTCCTCTTATGCCATCCGCATTCGCCACGGGGTCCCGTCATCACCCGTTAGGTTACTTAACTAACGACAGAGCGGGGGCTGGGCTAGCATGGGTGTAAAACATAAGTGACGTCTAAATAGCTATCATATATAGATATTGTACATTCGTCAGACGCAATAATAGGCATTCCAGATCACAGATGAACTTTATTGGATTTGCAAGCAATCCGTGTTTGTTTTGAGCCTGCAACAAAAGACGGATTACACAGTTGTGATGAGTAGCCATTACCCCACCCAAGACCCCAACGGGTACGGCAAACTACCCGCCCGGCAGTTTGTGCACCCCACCTTGGGTCTGTCCTAGGAGCAAAAACAGTAAAATGAAATAATACAACGGTGGCTACAACCGCAACCTGGATGTGCCCCGCAAAATAATATTACAACAAATTACATTTACATCAAATTAATTAAATAATAACCCATCACATAACCCCGGCTAAACATCACAACAGTCCAACACAGTTCATATCCACAAACAGTAAAAACCATTACAGAAATGTGCAACCCCCTGCCAACCGACATACTAGCAGTTAGGGGAGGTTTACGAACACATTATACAAACACAGATATAATCCAACAAGCAAATACTGTATAATTTCGATCGATTAAACACTTTTAATTTTGCTCCAATACTTCTCTGTAAATCTGAAACCTGAGCAAAAATAAAAACTTCCAGAAAATACCAAATATCACAGAGAAGCAACACAGGAAATTTTGGTTCCTGAATCGCCAACTCGGCGGTGGAAGCGCGGCTGATCGGTGTGATCCGCCGCGGTTCCGCGGCTCTTTAGGCGATTCTTGGGTGTTCTTATACTGTCTTTCTAAGCTTTCTGAACCTCCCTAAAAAATTTTAGGACTTCATTTAAAATTCGACAGAAAACCATGATTTCGGGCTTTTCCGGTTTCGTTTTTTCTGTTCGAAATTCATACAAATTTGCAAGTAAGTTATTTATTGTTTAGCAAGGCTCTGATACCACTGTAAGTCGATGTACAACACCCCACGACTTGCGGGGAGGCGGAAATATGAAAAACAATCTTGTTCTTTGCTTAAACATCGACTAACTGCACGAATCGAAGCTAAACGATAACTAACATGAAACATAGAAGTTCTATACTACTATGTTTAGGGATTATACCTAACGAATCGTGTCCTTCGTCTTTGCGAACTCCTCCTCCTCCTCGGCCTTCTCGAAGTAGTAGAAGATCCACCCGAGAGCTTTACTCCAAGCTTAGCTTCTAAACTTGAGGCAACTAACCTTCTTTAAGTGCTAATCAAAGAAGCTAGGTGATATAGAGTGAGGGTTATGGTTTATTTAGTCTAACTAATCCTTGTACTCAACACATGAGAGGGGAGGATTAGGGTTTGAAGAGGGAGAGCTTGAGGAGAGAGAAGGTGAAGATAATAATGAAGTGAGAATAATGAGTTATCATAATATATATCAAGCATTTTGTTATATCAAGAAAAGAAAAGGAAATCATTTATAACCATGCTTCATAAATATCTTGTGGTGATTCATCTTCATGAGTCATTAAGCAATTATGAAGCATTAATGACATGGATGAATCATCCATATGACTCACTAATCACATTCATTGTATATGCCACCTAAACCTCCTTAGTCACCACCTTCTAGAAGCTTCTCGCGCAATTACGAGAACGCCCCTCCTTTCCGCAAAAATACGGAAAAACTTTAGACTGTATAAATCCAATAACCGGATACGAGTAACTGGCTTAAACCAAAGCCGACTGGTAAAAACTGTCCGAAAGTCGTACGTGCGTAAACACACGTATGCGTCCGAACCCTTATCGTAAAACCATACGACCTCTATATCGTTTCGCTTGGAGTAGGGAAACTCTCTGTGTGGGACTCTAGAGACTCGACTACTACGCTGGCAGTGGGTTTAACCACAAACCGCAAGCGGCACAAGCTGTACGTAACGGTCCCCAGGTAGATGTCGATAAGAAGGCCGATGAGGAAACCCATCCGAACTCCTACTGAGTCTGATGTGACAATCTCCGTACAGTCCGGTCCGTTCGTCTAAGACTATCGCATATCGGGCCTAGGGGGCGGAAAGCGTCAGTCCCTAATAGCGGTATAAGTCGTGTCGGAGGGAAGCCCATTACACCCTGAGAAACTATTGGAACCTACCAGCAAATCTCGCTTGCCCTGGCCAGGGACTTTGCGTAATGGCTCTCTGACACAGCGCGATATCAACCCCCAATACCGGGAGAGACGAATCCTGTCTAACCGCCACTGCCTCCAAGTGCTCGGGACTGCACCCAACTGCTACCTGTTTGCACGACTCCTTTGAGCTGTGGTAGGGTAGCAATCTAGGAACAGTGGGACACACTCGAGGCGAAGTAGCAGTGTCAAGTCTGCGGACTATGCTGTACTCATGTCACCTGGGAACTGTTCACTGACGACTGGTATAAAACCATCCAACAGTTCCCTGTGAGTCCTGTCCGGTGTACCCGTAACCTAACGAGCACCTGCATACTATCTCCAGTACGACGTACTGACGGCTGTGGGACAGACCATCTCCCCAACTGGGATGAGAAGCGTACACACTAGTCTACTCCGGAGTATCGATGCCCTGTCTCGATAATCCAACGACTAGGGACCTGAATAAGGATGTGCTTGTAGACTACCCAGCCCCCACTAGTGTGACTGCCATCACAACGCTGGTAGTCAAGCAAGATCCTAAGAGCTCTATCAATACGTATACTCACATATTAAGATAGAAAAAACCAAGTAGCATACTACCATGTTTAGCAAGACTGTTATATACATGTGAATATCCCAAGTTTCCATTAAGTAATATACAAACTAGTATGATACAATAATGGCCCCTAGGGTATATACACTAACAAATGATCACCTGTATACATCTTAGGTGAACCAACTGACTCCAATTGCTTGTGAGACCGACCACCGTCCCTCGTCGGGGTCTCGACTGTATACGCTAGTCTACTAATGGAGTATCGATGCCCAGTCTGGAAACTCCCACGACTAGGGACCACTTTAAGGATGTGCCTATAGACTACCCAACTCTCACGTATATGATCGCCATCATAATGCGGGTAGTCAAGAAAGAATGCTAAGGTCTCTATCAACGTGTAATAGTGATCTGCAATATCACTTTAAGCTGTACACGATGATAAAGATAAACCAGATAGCATACTATCATCTTAAGTAAGACTGTCCTACCGGCATAGGTCCTCCCTCCATCATTGCAATCACGTGATTGCGATCCAATAATTGGCTTTGAGGGCACTATATCCAACAGTAAGAAGCAGTGATATACATCGCTTCCATCGCCAAGTCAGCAACGGTGTCCTACTTGGAGCTCTTCCAATAGACCGCCCCTCCATTGAGGGTAAAGACATAACCTGACATGGACTTGAAGTCATCCTTGTCACTCTTGAAGCTGGAGTCAGCAAAGGCCTCGATCTGGAGGTCTTTTCCTCCATACACCAAGAAAATCTCCTTAGTCCTTCTCAGGTACTTGATAATGTTCTTTACTGCAAACCAGTGCTTCTCCCCTATGTTTGACTGATACCGGCTTACCACGCTTAGTGCGTAAGCAACATCTGGTCTGGTACACAACATCACATACATTATAGAGACTACCACAGAAGCATAGGGTATAATCGCCATGCGAGCCCTTTCCAAATCAGTCTTGGGAGACATCTCTTTGGAGAGGGTGATTCCATGACAAGCCGGTAGACTACTGCCCTTTGAATCTTCCATACTAAATCTTTTCAGTATGGTGTCGATGTACCTTTACTGTGAAAGCCCCACCTTCCTCATTGATCTATGATTGATATGGTAATTCCGTCGTTGTATATGAAAAGTATAATCACAATCAAAGAATTTATAGCCGCAAGCAATAACGGTGTTGTTGTAGTTCGTTAATGAGTACGGGTCATCCACTGAGATTCGTGTATTTGATCACTCTAGCTTTAGATGAATTGAATTGAAATAGTAATGAAAAATTCAAGAAATGGTTCAATATTTAGTTGATGAAATATTTTCAAGAAAATCAAGAAAGAGTTTAATATTTAGTAATCAAGAAAATGTCCAAGATCAATTTTAGTTGTCAAGAAAATTGAAGAATAGCTTGTAGGATTCGATAGGAATTAGTAGCAATGATGAACACTAAAAATGACTCATCTTATCTATTGATGAATTATAGCTAGAACGATGGCGATGAATGAATATTAGGGATCTTTTGAAGAAACTAGGGTTTCTCCTTCACTATCCCTTGTCTTTTCATTAATCACCATTCAAATCTAGCCTTTAGCAAAGAAAATCATCAATCATTTACTCCCAAATTGCAACGAAATAATCAAGAACGGTGATCTCACTCCAAATTTGGTCATTGACGATTCTTTTTTCTAAAGTTCATAATTCTCATAAGACTTAAGATGAGTATAGGATTTTCTTACCATTTGATCTACCAAATTCATTCGAATCCTTAGCAAGCGGAGATTTACTCACGCAACATGAAAATAGAAGAATCAACAATTAGAAATTTCATAATGCGAAAATTTAAAGAAAGCGAGAACTAACAAATGATCACCTTTATTGAATCAACTTCTAATTATACCTTCGTTCAATCCGAGATTACAAGAATTGCTCTCGATCGCTCCCTTGAAGAGGTAACTATTCCGTCGAATTTCGCTTTGCTCGATCTTCATGAGGCTTGGACCTATCGAGGATCTCTTGCTCGTAGATGACGATCGGCTTCGCGTAATGGATCTTGAATGTCGTCACTCGATGTTGTTCTCAACGATTCTTGATTTTGGATCTTGATTTGGATTTGAATTGGATTGTGTACTAGATGTCTACTAAAATTCAACAACCTCATTAATGTAAGCTTAGGTCCATTTTTATAGCCCTTCACCAATCTTCCACTAGAAGCTAGGTCAATCTTCCCCAAGAAGCAAGGTAGTTGTAGGGAAGCTTCTAGAATAAGGTAGTTATCAAGCTTCCTCAAGAAGCTAGGCTGTTGTAGGGAAGTTTCCAGAACAAGGTTGTTACAATGAAGCATTCTCAATAAGCTAGAACATTGCAATGAAGCTTCTGGAGAATTCATGTCAACCGATGCCCTAACTCGGCCGCAGATCCGCGGATCAGCTTGACTCGACCGCGGATCCGCTGCCGTTTGATGAGATCATTGCTTCATTTTTCTTGTGTCTTCTAGTGTTGGTCTATTGGTATTTAGGTGATATCTAGAATCTTTTTATCTCTTCTGAATCTCTGACAGATTTTAACTCTTTGATTTCCTGTATTTTGTCGGCGAATTTGCGATTCCGATATCTATCCTGAGATAATTTTTTGCACAAAAATCTCAATGAAGAATGTTGAGACATACAATATCATGCGTAAAATAATAAACATACAATTTCCTTCCAAAATGTTGATTATAATGTATAACACGTGGTATTTGATATTTTTCAGACGAACTTGTAATATGTGTTATATTTATAAAAAACATTCTTAGATGATTAGAAAAGTGAGAAAATTGTTATGTTAAAAATTGCAATTTTCGACTGAACAAATTCCCCCAAACTTGATTTTGATCGTCTCGAGTAAACTTCTTTTATTCAAGAAAAGGAGAAAAAAGAAAAATTAACTAGCACACTTTCGTAGGCAACACGATTGCACTGAGCACGTGCAACAAGCCTTTAAACCTCTAGGTGTCCCTAGTAGAAAGAGTGTTGTCTCCTGAGAGTTTTCAGCGGATTGCACCCACAAAATCTTATAATAAAAGAAAGACTGTGAAAGTTACATATAAAAATAAGAATTGTAAAAGAAAGAACTTGAAAATCAGAGTTTCCAACTATACTAGCTTTCGGTTGTCATGAGCCCAATCTTAATAGTCATGAAAAGATGATAGAAATCACATCATCCCTCAATAAAACATCGTCTTTATTCTTCATCCCTATCTTTCTTCCAAACACCGATCATATACCCCCCACGTGTGTGTAAAATACATCCCTACACTCGGAGAATTCAATTCAAGCTATCATACTCTTGTCCATCTACCTCCGTACTTATTAGTCGGTGAATATTTATGATGGAATTTCTCACACATTCTTCATGCGACCGTTAATATTTCTTGAGGTACTAACCGACCGACTACTCAATGTGCTCACATGTTAGGCGTAATTAGCAATTTGCTAGTCTTGCAACACCTAAGGCTTAGCAGTGACTCCTAAACCAGTTGGTCTAAGGCACTAGGTGATGAAGCACCCTCGCTATATTTTTCTTATGCTGCCTCGGTGATTACAAAACTAGTTTTCATTTTTCTTCACCATTTTATACTTTTATGCTTCATTTATATTTATTTTCTTCATACTTTGGTTTTTAGACAAGAGCATTTCAAGGTATCTTCTACTATCCCGAGTTTCAAGACGTGTGTAAGTGCGTATAGTAGGGTATCAACATTCAAACGTTTGGCTTCCAGAGTATGAACTATTTTTCAGACTTATTTTTATCCTCAGATTAGTGACTTCCTTCATCTTACTAACCCTTGGGACAACGGCTCAAAACTACTTATTATTAGTTTCGTTTAAGAAAACATCTAACTTTCATGGTTTTCTTAAATTCTTCCAATCTTTTAAATGTAATTTTTCACTTTCTAATCTTTCATTATAAAAGAAGAAAGTTTTAAAAAAAATTGTGCTTATGCAAAATGTAATGCAAAGTAATGTGTTAATAAGCATAAACCTCTCCCAAACCTGTTTACAGCAGTGTCCTCACTGTTGTCTCTTTTCAAATCTCAAAAACCTATAGGCTTGGGAGGAAAAGTTATTAACGGGGACAAGAATAAATGAACGTGAAAATCTTCCCCCAAACTTATTTGTTTATTTATTTATATTTTTTTATTAGTATTGACTCACCTCCATTCTAAAGATGAGACAATATTACCGAGACATGGAGGTGAGGTGGAGGAAAATTAGTCATGATAAATCGGCTCCTGTAAAAACAGGAGCTCCTCCGTGGGGTCTGTGTAAAAATACGGTTTTAATCTGTGCCAATTCACTTTGAAAATTGTACCGTTTTTCCTATTTTCAACTTCAACTGCCCTGTGCGGGTATACATACCGCACAACAAATGGTCCTTTCCAACGAGATTTTAGCTTACCCGCATGAAAATGGAGAAGGGAATCGTAAAGAAGGACTTATTGTCCCGGGGTAAAAGTTTTTCTTAAAATATTTTTATCGTGAAATACCTTAGTCCGGTTCTTTACTATCACCGCATTTTCGTAAGCTTCATCACGGAGTTCGCTTTATTTAATTGCAGCTTCCGAAAGTTGCAGGCTTAATTTAAATCAAAGTTAAGTTCTATAATGGCCCACATTGCTTTATGTTCGATCTCAATAGGAATGTGGCAATTCCAAACACTAGGCGATAAGAAGACATACCCAGATCAGTCTTATAAGCGGTACGAAATGCCCAAAGAGTATCCGTCAATTTGGTTGACCAATCTTTCCGGTTTTTAGAAATCGTTTTCTCCAAAATTTGTTTGATTTGGCTATTGGAAATCTCAGCTTGCCCGCTCGTTTGGGGATGATAAGGCATGGAAATTTTGTGCTTTATTGCATATTTCCGCATCAAAGTCTCGAAAGAACGATTACAGAAATGCGTCCCATTGTCGCTAATGATTGCGCGAGGGTGTCCAAATCGCGAAAAGATATTTTCTTTAAAAACTTAATGACAACCTTGTTGTCATTAGTGCGACATGGAATTGCTTCCACCCATTTCGAGACGTAATCAACCGCTAACAAGATATATAAATTCCCAAAAGAGTTGGGAAAAGGACCCAACAAATCAATATCCCAAACGTCGAAAATTTCAACAACCAAGATCGGTTGAAGTGGTATCTCATTTCTCCGAGAAATCTGACCCATGTGTTGACACCGTGAATAAGTTTTGCAATGATCAAATGCATCTTTGAATAATGTAGGCCAGTAAAAACCACATTGCAAAACTTTCTCCGCCGTCTTACGTGGAACAAAGTGACCACCACATGCCTGATCATGACAGAAAGACAGAACACTCTTGAATTCATCATTGGGGACACATCTGCGAATGATTTGGTCAGGACAATACTTAAACAAGTAAGGTTCATCCCAGTAAAAATGCTTTACTCGGGATAGAAATCGATGTCTGTTCTGTTTAGACCATTCACTGGGAATAAGTCACGTTGCAAGATAATTCATAATATCCAGGCACCAAGGTTCGCTGGATACGGTTCAGAGCTGTTCGTCAGGGAAAGAGTCGTTTATTGGCAATGTCACAATAGGTGAAGAAGAGATGCGTGAAAGATGGTCGGCTACTACGTTTTCACATCCTTTCTTATCTCAAATGACAAGATGAAATTCTTGTAATAAAAGGATCCAACGTATTAACCTGCCTTTAGCATCCTTCTTAGATAAAAGATGTTTTAGGGCGGAGTGATGAGTGTAAACCACAATCGTTCAGCCAATCAAGTAAGGCCTGAATTTTTTTAATGCAAATACAACTGCCAAGAGTTCTTTCTCGGTGGTTGTATAATTAATTTGGGCATCATTCAAGGTCTTACTTGCATAATAAATCACATGTGGCATCTTATTAATGTGCTGTCCTAAGACTGCACCAACAGCAAAATCCGATGCATCACACATAAGCTCAAACGGGTGGTTCCAATCAGGAGATGATAGAACGGGGGCTGTAGTGAGAGATCTTTTGAGCAATTCGAAAGCAGCCACATAGTCTGAGTCGAAGTGAAATGTTGTATCCTTGTCCAAGAGAAGAGTAAAGGTTTAGCAATTTTGCTAAAATCCTTAATGAATCTCCTATAAAATCCTGCATGACCAAGGAAAGATCATATATCTTTGACGCATTTGGGATGAGGAAGGTAATGGATGACATCTATTTTAGCTCTGTCTACCTCAATGCCTTTTCGTGAAATGACATGCCCAAGCACAATACCTTCTTGGACCATGAAATGGCATTTTTCCCAATTCAAAGTTAAGTTCTTATCCTTACAGTGGGTAAGGACAGCGTCAAGATGACATAGGAAATTCTCAAATGAGTCCCCGAATATAGAGAAATCGTCCATAAAAGCCTCCAGAAAATTCTCGACCATATATGAGAATATCCCCATCATACACCGCTGAAATGTAGCGGGAGCATTGCATAACCCAAAGGGCATGCGTCTATAAGCAAAGGTACCGAAAGGACAAGTAAATGTTGTTTTATCTTGATCGTTTTCGGCTATAGGGACCTGATTATAGCCAGAGTATCCGTCCATGAAACAATAATATTCAGGTCCAGCTAATCGTTCCAACATCTGGTCAATGAAAGGTAGAGGGAAGTGATCTTTCCTCGTAGCGGCATTGAGTTTTCTATAATCAATACATTCACGCCACCCAGTTTGGGTGTGTGTTTGGATCAACTCATTAGCCTCATTAATTATGACCATAATGCAGACTTCTTAGGGACTACATGAATAGAACTTACCTATTGGCTATCAGAGATTGGGTAAATGATACCACTATTAAGGCACTTGACAATTTCTTTGTTTGCCGCCTCCTTCATGACAGGATTCAACCATCTTTGTGGTTCTCGGGTTGGTTTAGTTTCATCCATCAAATGTATATGATGTTCAACAATCAATGGACTAATCCCTTTGATGCCCGCCATTGTCCAACCAAATGCTTGCCTATTAGATCTCAAGAGCGTTCTCTTGCTCTGAGGCTAGAGAAGCGGATATGATCACATGCAAAGACTCATTCTAACCTAAATATGCATATTTAAGGTGAGAAGGTAACAATTTGAGATCTAATGTCGGTGGAGAGACAATAGAAGGTGGGGTAAGTGAATGACATTCGGATTCTCGAAGAAGTTCATAGCCTGCAAAAGATACAGACTCGGAAAGTGCTACTGACTTTTCTGATGAGTCAAAAGGTTCAAACTCAGGAATGGACTCGTCAAAAGTGTCCTCACTATGATGATGTGCAAGATCAAACGATGATGTGCAAGATCAAACAATGATGTGCTAATGTCATCGAGATCATCAAAGCAAAGTTCATCAACCTTGCAGCATTCGGGATCTATCTCGTGGACAGAACAGAAAGCAAACAAATGAGCAAAGGGTTCAGATGGCTGACTTCCAATCTTGTAAATGTTAAGCTCAATTATCATTTTTCCAATGGATAGGTTCATGGAACCGTTTCGACAATTAATGACAGCATTGGAAGTGGCTAGGAAGGGTCGACCAAGAATCACAGGAAATTGGTTCCGTGGGTTCGCTATAAGCCGTGTATCCAAAACAATAACGTTCGCAGGGAATATAAATTCCCCGACATTTATCAGCACATCCTCAAGCTCACCCCTAGGTTTGGTGATGGATCGGTCTGCCATCTGGAGAGTACAATGAGCAGGTTTCAACTCTCCAATCCCTAACTGCTCATAGACAGAGCATGGAAGCAGGTTAACACTAGCGCCAAGGTTGAGTAAAATACGGTTAATGTTTTTACCCCCAATATAAATAGAGATTGTAGGACATCCAGGGTCCTTACGTTTCTTTGGTAATTGTGGGGTAAAATCTTTGCTAATATTATTCGTTATGAATACCATTTTGGGTACTTGAGTCTTCCTCTTCCTAGTTCATAAGTCCTTAAGGATTTTCGCATAAGCTGGAACTTGTTGTATAGCATTTAGGAGAGCGATATTTATGTTAACCTGTTTAAACATTTCCATAATCTTCTCCATATGTGGACTCGGTTTATTTCCTCTTAACCGATTTGGATAAGTAGCTTTAGCAATAAGAGCCGGGTCCGACATTGGAGAAGGTTGTGTGGGTGGAATAGATCCCAGAATTGGAGTGGGGATCATCTTTGGTTGACTAGAAGAAGTGGGCTAAGGGTTCGAGCCTTGGGGAAAACGAAGAATAGGTTCGGAAGAAAATGAACTAGGGTCAGAAGTGGAAGTGGAAGCCGGGGTGTCATTGATAGATTCATCATTATCAATATCAATCTGTTCACCGACTTGATTATTCAACATTCTTCCATATCTCAACGTTGTAATGGAATTCACATTATAGTGTTTTGAGTTTTCAGGATTCGGTAGGGGTTGAGATGGAAGTTTCCCTTTCTCTCTAGCACTCATTTCGGCATTTAATCGTGCAATTTGTACTTCTATCGATTTAATACTCTCACCGTGTGAGGCGGAGTTCTTCTTCATATCATCGATAGAATACCTTATATCAGCCGACATTTGGATGGAATGTTTCATGAACAAATCCAAGGTTCGTTCGAGTGATGAAGAGTTATCGATACCGGCCAATTGCAAAGAATTATTATACGGTGCAGAAGTGTTGGCCGGATTTTGAAAATTTTGTGTTGAAAGGGGTGCTGACTCAATTGTAGTGGTTATTGTTGTGGAGGGACCCTTTGAAAGTTATTTTGGTTTGGAACCGTATTTTGAGTTTGGTGTTGGTTCCAAGCGAAATTAGGGTGATTCCTCCAACCCTGATTATAAGTGGAAGAATAAGGATCGTTTCTAGGTCGCTGTTGAAAAGCAGCATTAGTGTTTTCTTGACGTTGAAACGGAGAATTCAAAGGACATTCTTCCGTCAAATGTGATGGATCGGAACAGCATCCACACACGGTTTTAGGGAGTATCACTTGGTTTAGGGAAGCTAATAAAAATTTGTTTTCTATAGCTTCAAGTTTCTTTTGCATTACTGCCATTTCAGCTTTGACTGCTATAGAATCATCAAGTTGATGGATCCCACACCTAGACGATAGTTGACTAACACTCTCCCATTGCAAAGTTTTTTCAACAAAATCTTCAAAAAATTTCCAAGCTTCACCATCGTCTTTAGACATGAAATTGCCTTGACATATGGATTCAAGCATCTGCTTTGTTGTTGGATTAATGCCCTCATAGATGATTCAGCACATATCCCATCTATGGATTCCGTGATGAGGACATTGGACTAGCAAATCCTTGAATCGTTCAAAACACTTCCAAAATTGTTCATTGGGAAGCTGGGTAAATTGATTGATTTCGCTATGGACAAGGGCAGCCTTATGATTGGGATAAAATTTCTTAAGGAATGCTATGATGAATTCATCCTAGTTTGAAATAGAGTGTGCAGTTGTGTTATAAAGCCACTTCTCGGCTAAATCGCACAATGTGAACGGGAGAACACGTAAACGCATAGCATCCACAGAAAGTTATGAAGTGCCCATCATAGCCCATGCATTTTCAAATTTGGTGATGAAAACGTATGCGTCTTCGGACTCAAGCCCGTGAAATTTAGGTAAAAGATTGATATAATGAGATTTGATTTCGAAATTATCCCCATTGGCTGGTGGAATGGAAAGACAAGTAGAAAGAGGACCACGTATAGGATAGCATCTCTCTTGGAGAGACATACGCGGTAGATTCTGCGCACCTGCGGGCGGTGGAAAAGTGGTGTTATTGAAATTTGATAGAGATCCGTCTATCTCGGTGGATGTGATGTGTGGTGAGGAAAAAGAAGATGTAGAAATACCGACTTCGGAGTCGATAGGCGAAACGCGGACAAGGCGGGCACTAGAATCCCGTGTCCAGCCGAGCATACACTAAACGGTTTAGCACAAGTGGCAGCGTTAGTGATAATTAGAGAAAGTGTTTTTTTTTGTTTTTGAAAAAGACGGATTTAGAAAAATCACACAAAAATGCACAATCAACACTAGATCTATGGTCACCTAGGTCAAGTCACTAGACCGCTCTTAGACTTCCAGAAGACAAATCGGAGGATAAATCCTCTACTAGCTCTTTATCCCTTCTGTGGCCAGGTAAGTGCCAGGTAAGTGGGAGGTATCCGCTACGTAAGTAGCGGGCCTAATTAAGTAACCATTTTCCTTAAACACACTTACCTTAGACACCACAAAAGGAATGCGGATAAGCAATAGATTACCCACGACCTTCTTCTGTCCTAATTGAGCGTGACGTGTTAGTTATATGTATGCCCTAGAGGCCATTACTATACATAAGATGTATATTGTAGTGGATGCTTGGACATAAATATAGGGAGGACTTTCTTGCTCGACATGATAGTATGCTATCTGGTTGCTCTTTACCTTAACGTGTACACTGATTGTCTCTCTGTTACATGTTGGTAAAGCCCTTAGGATGTGTACTTGACTACCTGGACAATGATGCGGATCATACTAGTGGGGACATGGTAGTCCATAAGTACATCCTTCAAAGTTCCTAGTCGTGGGTGCATCGAGACGGGGCATCGATATACCAGAGTAGACTAGCATATACCTTCTCGACCCATACAGATGGGTGATGGATGATCCCATATCCATCGGTGTTTGACATCAGAGATGATATACGGGTGCTCAGTGAAGACTGGGTACACTGGACGGACTCGCCGAGAACTCCCAGATGGTATTATACCTCACGTCAGATGGCAGTTCTCTGGTGACACTGGTACAGAGTAGTCTGTTGACCCGAGATTGCAATAGAGTCTTGTGTGATTCCTACTGTGCTTTGATTTCCACCTTACCACGTCCAAGAGGGCATGCAAAATGGTGGTTTTTGGGTACGGTCCCGAATCACATGGAGGCAATGAGCGATAGGAGGGGATTCGTCTCTCCCGGTATAGGGAGTTGATGTTGCGCTGTGTTCGATTGGCTATAACCAGAAATCCCTGGCCAGGGTTGCTGAGATTTACTGGTAAGTGTTACCAGTAGTTTCTCGAACTGTTATAGACCTCATATCGACACGACTTATCGAGCTACTGGGGTCTGACATTTACCACCCCTAGGCAAGATATGCGACATATCAGACGACGAGACCGGACTGTACGGTAAGTGTTACTGGTTGGATTCACAGGAGTGTGAGCGGGCTTGCTCGTTGATCTTCTGATCGCTCAATACCCGGATGGCCGTTACGTTTAGCAGACCGCTTGCGGCTTGTGGGTGTTTGATATGATCATCACCTGCTGCCGGCGTATTGACGAGTTTTTAGAGTCCTACACAGAGGTTTCCTGGCTCAAGCGAAACGAAATAGGAGCGCATATGAGATATGTGCGGGACCGAGAATAATACCAGTATGTGATACTGTATTCTATTCTCACGATTTGTATCATTAGACGGTTATATGAGATATAGCCCGTTTACCGAATCAAGTGTTGATTCGATACATTGATACACTTGATATTAGTCGGTTATATGCGATATGACCGGATCATTAAATCAAGTGATTGATTTAATGATTTAATGTATAATTATATATTAGATATATTACTTTACATTGACTAGTATTGTTCACTTAAGATTGATTATCTCACTTGATTGTGCACATTGTATATATGATATATGTTTGTGCACTAGTTTGTATCATGTTTCATGATACATGCAAACTTGGGTGTGTGTTTACTTTAAACAATGTTTAGGTAAATGGTTAGGGTTTTAATTTATTTATTCATTCATTTATTTATTCCTTCTGGCAAGAAATAAAATGGTGGCTTTATTTGGATTTTATTTGAAGCTTCACGAAGCTTTGAAGCTTTGACCATTTTGTTTCTTTCCTAAACCTAACCATTCACCTAAACCCTAGTTTAGTCTCTACACTAGTTAAACTCACCCATGGTTGCATTATGATAACCATCACTTGATTTTCTTTTGGATATTAATTCATAATTCTTTTTCTTTCTTCTTCTTCATCTTCTTCATGAAGAGAAGAAACCATTGCTAGATTTTTCCAAGTGATGATTCCAAGTGAGAAATCCAAATCCAAAGTGAACCCACTTCCTATTTCTTCATCCTCTATCACTTGCCATGTAGTAGAGGCTGTTTTCTTCACAAGTTCCTTAACCTAGTAAAGATGGAGCTTGAGTTTGAGTCGCCTCGACATAGATCATCTTCGGCCTCGAAGTCAATGACCTAGCCCGATCATTTCTCCGACGAAACCATCGCTAGAGTCCGGGATCCCGATGATCGCAGCGGAGGGACGTCAAAATGGTGCTAAAGAAATGGTGGAGCGGATCTACAAAGGTTGTATTTCCATTCACTTATTAGTTAAGTTGTTAACTAGTTGCAGTTTCGCCTAATCTCTAGTTAATGATCTCGCATTTGGGTTTCTCGGCACCTAGAAAATTTGAATTTGGCATGGTAGATGCCTTGTGGAACCTCTTGTGTGTGCCTAGGAACCCTACAGTGGTATCAGAGCCTAGCTAGAGCCTTAGGCGATGGGTAGACGAAGTTAGAAACCCGATCGAACCCGAAACCCTAATCCAAAACCCTTTTCTGGACATTTTTTCAAACAGTGGATTTTTCCAAATTAAAAATATGCAGAAAATTCAGAAGGTGTTTCTAAGGATTACTGTGCAGCACGTGAGCATGATTCATCTAGATCACCGCGGAACCGCGGCATGAGCATGGCTCATGCGGCGGTTCCACGGCCGTACTACCACCTTGTTCATTTCTGTTTGCACAGTAATATCTCTCTGTACTTGCTGTGTTTTATGGGTATTTTTATTTCATACTCAAGAGTTGAGTTTTCTGGGTTGTATTAGGATTTCGTAGATTCGATCGGATTGTCTAATTTTGTCTATGTACTTTTTCGGATAATTTAGAAAATGTTGAAAAGTTCGACCGGATATAAATACCCACTTTTTCCCCTGCCGGAAAATTTCCAAGTGTTAGATTTTTCCGTGGTTTAAAGACATTCTAAGTAGTGCAAGTAACGCGATGGACCCTCTAGAAGACAACAAACCTTAAATCGATTATGTGACCGTCTTGAACTGGCCTTTGAACCTTAGGGTTTGGGGTAGTACGGCGTGCCACATGTGAGGCGTTGGCTTGACCCTTCTACGGCTGGACCATTGGTACTGTGGCATGAAATGGATGTTTTTGAACCTATTTCATGTGTTGAGCTGTTTCGGGAAAATTTGGGTGTTTGAATGTTCGATCGAAAAGTTTAACATTTTCTATTTATCTGGAATTTGATACAATATTTGTAATTCACAAGTAGTTATGAGATAACTAATATGAATGTTATAAACATAGCACTTTAGTCTCACTTGATCAGTTGCCATGGAATTTTGATGTGATCAAAAGTCCGTCGCAATCACGTAGCGTACGCGGATACTCGCCGGATAAACTTAATAGACAGCTACATCCCTTAGCCCCGACCAAGTGACTGTAGGAGAACCTCGTCGCCGAAAGCATCCGTTCGGGTGCTCGCGGTAGCGGTGTTCCGCCTTGGTGCACTTCGTCGTCGGTATCGGGGGTGCAGATGCCTACTAAAGTTTGGGACGAGCATTCGATCAGGATGTCGGGAATCTTGTTGAATTGCCCGACTTGAAATTGAAAAGTGTTTTCGATATAAGACTAAAATGCGGGGTTTATAATTGTTAAGAATGCGATGTTTAAGGAATTCATTTGGTTAGGCATGCGATGTCTAAAGAGTTTGCGGATTCCAACTGTTGTAATTTTACACTTTCTTTTCTGTGACCGTAAGTGTAATATGTGATATCTCCGGTTTCGTTGCTATATGTCAACGACAATTGGGATACGCATGTTTACTTACGTTGATGGCATGTGATGTTATGTGTTGCTGGATATGTTATATTGGATCGTCGCGTGTTTGAATAGCCGGGGGGTTTTATATGAGATGAGTGTTTTTCATTTTCATTCATGTAAAAACTTGTATGTAATATTCTTTTATTGGGGCACTTCCAGGTTGCGGAAGATGTCACCATTTGTATATTATTTACTTTTCCGCACTAGGATAGACCCAAGGAGGAGGACACAAGTAACCGGGTTCTGGAGTCCAGTGGGAGACCAACTCGAGGAGTCGAGTCCGGGTCTCCTAACTCTAGAATTGGTAGGGTTGCTTGCCGCTCTCGTAGGGGTCTTGGGGTGTGGGTTTGGCTATTCATCGCGACCGTGGAATCCGTGTTTTATACAGGCTCGTATTGAAAACACGGACGTCCTAGTATATCCAATATTTCATATGATTCTTCTGCTGCGATATCTGTGATGTGATCATTTGATGTTCTGTGATAGATAATGTATATATTATATATCATATATTATATAGACGGTACTTATGTTTTACACCCGCGCTAGCACTGCCCCGCTCTGCCGTTAGTTACCTAACCTAACGGTGCACGAGGGGACATCGAGGCGAATGCGGATAGCATAAGTGTATTTATCTGTGATGTTTAGGTAACTTAAATGATGGGACTTCATTAATATGATTAATGAAAGAAAAAGAAACCTAAAGATGTTGTGGAATCAAATTTTCAAAAACAGGTAGCTACAGTTCTTGCTTTGCATCGAGGTGTTCCTTGTAGAACATCCTGCACTTTATTCGATAAGGAAAGGACCGAGATCCCTTCACCGGGAGTGACTTCATTAGCAATAACTGGCAGATGCTACAACCCTCGGTTTGTATTTTGATTGCTTCTATAGTTTTTTGCTTTGCACAGCGGTATATATGATATATCCTGCACCTTATTCGATGAGGAAAGGGCCGACGATCCCTTCACCGGGAGTGACCCCTTTAGCAAAACTAGAAAAGCCTAAAAAACACTCCATTTTAAAATCATTTGATTCTACAACGTTATCAAGTTCATTACGCAATAGGTTTTCAGAAAAACCTGTCGTAGCCCTCCGTCATTTCAGATAAGTTGTATATAGTATTCGTGCTGCATTTGTTGGCTTTCGTCAAGGTGTAGTGTGCCGTAGCTATATGCTGCTTATCTGCTGCATATGATGCGATTGGATTAGGGTAGTCGTACGGCTTTGTTGGAATTCGTCAAGGGTCGAGCGGGTGGGTTTGATTCAATCAAGAAATGTACGGGTTGAACTTGACTAGCGGGCTATGGTTTGTTGGCTTTCGTCAAGGTCATAGCACGTTAGGGGCAAAATATTATCGGGAGTTTCAAGTGTTGAAATTTACAATGAGATTGCATACCTTCTATGAGATAGTTGGATCCCGATACCCACTGGGAGTAATTGTTACTCCTGGGAGAGTTTTACAAATTACAATTAGCCGATCAAGTAGGTGTCTAGAAAGGTGTCAACGGGGTTACGCCTCTGGGAAAACGAGGTTTACTGTAATTAGGTCCGTGCGAAAGCACGGGGAACCTCCCTCAAAGTACCGACACTGGCCTGGCTGAAAGATTGGCGAACTTGTAGCGTGTAATTAATCCCGGCTAGTCTTTCCTTTTAAGGTTTGAAGGAAGATTTGATAAAAACAGTGGGAGCCATCCTGATTAGATAAAATAATAACCAATCTGATCTTGCAAGAGCGCACGCAGAGTGTTTTCTTCTCTCTCTCTCTCCAGGTAGCGACCATGTCACGCCTTAATCAAGATAATAAAACGGATATATTGACTGAACCCGCTTGTTATACTGAGTTAGGGAACGTTGGTCCCGCTCCAACTTATAATTGTTATAAGACAGAGCAGGAAATTGGGGATTACCAGAATTCCCGTGCCGCCCAAACGAAGAAAGTGCATACCGATGCATCATCTTCGGGTGTGTTCATTACAGAGAACCGTTTCTCTATGTCCTTTACGTCCTGGGTATATGATACCGGATCAGGATCCCACATATGTAATATATTACATGGGCTACAGAAAGGTAGAGAACTGAGAATGGGTGATAAGTTTCATGAGGCAGAAAACGGTGCAAGTGTTGTGTTAGTTGTATGTATGCCCTAGAGGCCAGTATTGTACAGATGATGTATATTATATTGGATGCTTAGACATATATAGAGATGACTTTCTTGCTCGATATGATAGTATGCTATCTGGTTGCTCTTTATCTTAACATGTACACTTGTCTCTTTAAATTGTCTTATAGTTACATGTTGATAAAGCCCTTAGGATGTGTACTTGACTACCTGGACTATGATGCAGATCATACTAGTGGGGACATGGTAGTCTATAAGTACATCCTTCAAGGTCCCTAGTCGTGGGTGTATCGAGATAGGGCATCGATATACCAGTGTAGACTAGCGTATACGCTTCTCGACTCATGAGATGGGCGATGGATGATCCCATATCCATTGGTGTTTGACATCAGAGATGGTATACGGGTGCTCAGTGGAGACTGGGTACACTGGACGGACTCACCGAGAACTCCCAGATGGTATTATACCTCACGTCAGATGGCAGTTCTCAGGTGACACTTGTACAGGTTAGTCTGTAGACCCGAGATCGTCATAGAGTCTTATGTGATTCCCACTGTGCTTTGATCTCCACCTTACCACGTCCATGAGGGCGTGCAAAACGGTGGTCTTTGGGTACAGTCCCGAGTCACATGGAGGCAATGAGCGATAGGAGGGGTTTCGTCTCTCCCGGTATTGGGGGTTGATGTTGCGCTGTGCTCGATTGGCCGTAACAGGGAAGTCCCAGGCCAGGGATGATAAGAGATTTACTGGTAAGTGTTATCAGTAGTTTCTCGACCCGTTATGAGCCTCACATCGGCACGACTTATCAGTTATTGGGGTCTGACGTATACCACCCCTAGACTTGATATGCGACATATCAGACGAACAGACCGGACTGTACGGTAAGTGTTACTGGTTGGATTCACAGGAGTGTGAGCGGGCTAGCTCGTCGATCTTCTGATCGCTTAATACCCGGATGGCCGTTACGTTTAGCAGACCGCTTGCGGCTTGTGGGTGCTTGATATGATCATCATCTGCTACCGGCGTATTGACGAGTCTTTAGAGTCCTACACAGAGGTTTCCTGGCTCAAGCGAAACGAAATAGGAGTGCATATGAGATATGTGCAGGACCGAGAATGATGCGTGTATGTGATACCGTATTCCATTCTTGCGATGGATGTATCGATTGGTTATATTCGATATAACCTAGATATCGAATCAAGGATTGATTCGATAAGCCGATACATATGATACTAGTCGGTTATATGCGATATGACCGGATCGTTAAATCAAGTGTTGATTTAATGATTTAATGTATAATTATATATTTGATATATTACTTTGCATTAACTAGTATTGGTTCACTTTAAATGGATTTTCTCACTTGATGTGCAAGAAGTATATGTGATATACTTTTGTGCACATATTTGTATCATGTTTGATGATACTTGATCATGTGGTTAAGTGTAAAGGATTAAACCATGGTTAAGAGATGATTAGGGTTTTGCTTTTTCATTTATTTTTTTTTTATTTATTTGGAAAAGATTTAGATAAGAATGGTGGCTATGTTTGTTTCTAGTTGAAGCTTCATGAAGCTTTGACTTCTTAACCATTCTTGTCTTCATGCTTAACCCTAACCCATCCAAGTAACCATGGTCTATTCTCTACACTCTACCCTAGTTAGTTTATGATAAGTATTCATTTTATTATTCATTTTAACAACACTTATCATAATTCTAGCTTCATCTTCTTCTTCATCTTCAAGAAAGAAAGCTTGATGCCATCAATGGCAACTTGAGTTCTAAAGTGAGAAATCCAATTCTAAAGTGAACCCACCTCCTATTTCTTCACCCTCTACCTCTTGCCAAGTTGTTTTGGGTGTTTTCTTCACAAGTTTCACAACTTTGTGAAGTCGGAGCTTGAACTTGTGATG
Source organism: Agapanthus africanus (assembly GCA_030015575.1). Lineage (NCBI taxonomy): Eukaryota > Viridiplantae > Streptophyta > Magnoliopsida > Asparagales > Amaryllidaceae > Agapanthus > Agapanthus africanus. The sequence continues at coordinate 617,649,145 of CM057341.1, forward strand.
CCTCGACATAGTCATCTTCGGCACGAAGCCGACGACCTAGTCCGCCCATTTCTCCGATCAAGCCGACGATTGAGTCCGGGATTCGAGATGGACAGCGAGAGGATGCCTACGTGGAGCTAAGGAAGTGGAGAACCAGATCTACAAAGGTTGTAGCCTCTCTACTTTAGTTAAGTTGTTAACTAGTTTCATTTTCGCCTAAATTTCTAGTTAACGATCCGTATTAGGGTTTCTCGGCACCCGTAAAATTTGAAATTGGCATGGTTGATGCCTTGTGAGAGTGCCTAGGAAGCCTACAGTGGTATCAGAGCCTAGCTAGAGCCTTAGGCGAAGTCTAGACGATGTTTGAAACCCGATCGAACCGAAACCCTAATACCCAAAATGCTCTCTGGAAATTTTCTGAAAATTTGGATTTTTGTCAATTAAAAATATGCAGAAAAATAAGCAGGGTGTTATTTGAATTACTGTGAAATACGAGGACCTGAATCGATTTTTCCACCGCGGAATCGCGGCACAAGCTAGGCATGTGCGGCGGTTCCGCGGCCGTACTGTACCCTTGTCTGGTGATTTCTGCACAGTAACTCATATAATTTAATGCTATATTTTATGGGTATTTTTATTGTGACTCTACAGATGAGTATTCTGGGGTTGTATTGGGAATCAATGATTCGATCGGATTTTCAAATTTTGTCTGTGTGGTTTTCCGGATAATTTTCGAATATGTTAAAAAGTTCGACCGGATATAAATACCCAACTTTTCCCCTGCCGGAAAATTTCCAAGTATTGGATTTTTCTGTGGTTTAAGGACGTTCTGAGTAGTGCAAGTAACGCGATGGTCCCTCTAGAAGACAACAAACCTTAACTCGATTATGTGACCGTCTTGAACTGCCCTTTGAACCTTGGGGTTTGGGGCAGTACGGCGTGCCACATGTGAGGCGTTGGCTTGACCCTTCTACGGCTGGACCGTTGGTACTGAGGCATGAAACGAATGTCTTTGAACCTATTTCTTGTGTTGAACGGTTTCGGGAAAACTTGGGTGTTCAAATGTTCGATCGGAAAGTTTAATATTTTCTATTTATCCGGAATGGGATACAATAATTGGAATTCACAAACAGTTATGAGATAACTGGATGAATGTTATAAATCTAGCGGCTTAGTTTCGTTTGATATTGAAAAGATTTTTCGATAATGAGACTAAAATGCGGGATTTATAATGATTAGGCATGTGATGTCTAAAGAGGTTGCGGATTCCAACTGTTGTAGTTTTACACTTTCTTTTCTGTGACCGTAAGTGTAATATGTGATATCGCCGGTTTCGTTGATATATGTCAACGACAATTGGGATGCGCATATTTACTTACGTTGATGACATGTGATGTTATGTGTTACTGGATATGTTATATTGGATTGTCGTGTTTGAATGGCCGGGGTTTTTTATGTGAGATGAGTGTTTTTCTTTTTCATTCATGTAAAATTTTGTATGTAATATTCTTTTATTTGGGGCACTTCCAGGTTGCGGAAGTTGTCACCTTTTATATATTATTTACTTTTCCGCATTAGGATAGACCCAAGGAGGGGAGCACAAGTAACCGGGTTCTGGGGTCCAGTGGGAGACCAACTCGAGGAGTCGAATCGGGGTCTCCTAACCCTAGAATTGGTAGGGTTGCTTGCCGCTCTCGTAGGGGTCTAGGGGTGTGGGATTGGCTATTCATCACGACCGTGGAATCCGTGTTTTATACTGGCTCGTATTGAAAACACGGACGTCCTAGTAGATCCAATGTTTCATATGTTTCTTCTGCTGCGATATCTGTAATGTGATCATATGATGTTCTCTGATAGATACAGTATATAGTATATATGATATATTATATAGACGTTACTTATGTTTTGCACCCGCACTAGCCCTGCCCTGCTCTGTCGTTAGTTACCTAACCTAACGGTGCATGAGGGGACATCGAGGCGAATGCGGATGGCATAAGTGTACGTCGTATTTATCTGTGATGTTTAGGTATTTAAATGATAGGACTTCATTAATGTGATTAATGAAATAAAAGAAACCAAATGATGTTGTAGAATCAGATTTTAAAATAAAACAGGTAGCTACAGTTCTTGCTTTGCATAGCGGTATATATGATATACCCTGCACCTTATTCGATGAGGAAAGGACCGAGATCCCTTCACCGGGAGTGACTCCTTTAGCGATAACTGGCAGATGCTACACACTCGGTTTGCTTTTGATTGCTTCTATAGTTTCTGCTTTGCACAGTGATATATATGATATATCCCGCACCTCATTCGACGAGGAAAGGGCCGACGATCCCTTCACCGGGAGTGACCTCTTTAGCAAAACTAGAAAAGCCTCAAAATCATTCCATTTCAAAACTTCATTTGATTCTACAACGATATCAAGTTCATTACGCAATAGGTTTTCAGAAAAACCTGTCGTAACCCTCCGTCATTTCAGATAAAGACTATTTAGTATTCGTGCTGCGTTTGTTGACCTCTGTCAAGGCGTAGTGTGCGGTAGCTAACTAGTATTTATCTGCTTATGCATATGATGCAGATTGGATTAGGGTATTCATACGACCTTGTTGACCTCTGTCAAGGGTCGTGCGAGTGGGTTTGATTCAATCAAGAAATGACGGGTTGAACTTGACTAGTGCACTATGGTTTGTTGACCTCTGTCAAGGTCATGGCACACTAGGGGCAAAATATTATCGGGAATTTCAAGTGTTGAAATTTGCAATGAGATTGCATACCTTCTATGAGATAGTTGGATCTCGATACCCGCTGCGAGTAAGAGTTGCTCCTGGGAGAGTTTTACACATTACAATTAGCCGATCAAGTAGGTGTCTAGAAAGGTGTCAACGGGGTTACGCCTCTGGGAAAACGAGGTTTACATTAATTAGGTTCGTGCGAAAGCACGGGGGACCTCCCTCAAAGTACCGACACTGGCCTGGCTAAAAGATTGGCGAACTTGTAGTGTGTAATTAATCCCGGCTAGTCTTTCCTTTTAGGGTTTGAAGGAAGATTTGATAAAAACCAGTGGGAGCCATCCTGATTAGATAAGATAATAACCAATCTGATCTTGCAAGAGCATACGCTAAAGCGTTTTCTTCTCTCTCTCTCCAGGTAGCGACCAGTTCATGCCTTAATCAAGATAATAATATGGATGTATTGACCGAACCCGCATGTTATATTGTGCAGGGGAACGTTGGACCCGTTCTTTCTTATAAGAGTTATAAGACTGAACAGGAAACATGAGCATATCTGGATACTCACGCCGCCCAAAAGAACATGCATGTTGATGCATCTTCTTCAGGTGTGTTAGTTATTGAGAACTGTTTCTCAGTTCACCCTACGTCCTGGGTATTGGATACCGGATCAGGATCCTATATATGTAAAATGTTACATGGGCTACGTAAAGGTAGAGAACTGGGAAAAGGTGATCATTCCGTTCAAGTAGGGAACGGTGCAAGTATTGCAGCCAAAACTGTTGGCGAATATCACCTTGTATTGCCAAGTCGTAATACACTAATTCTAAATGAGTGCTATTATATACCGAACATGATGTACAACATTATATCAGTTTCTTTATTAAGTAAAGAAGGATATAATTTTGTAGTAAAGGATAATGTTATGAACATATTCCAAGATCAAAAGCTGATTGCATTAGGCTCGTTACTTAATGGCATATTCATTCTAAATCAGAATACAGTCCTCAATATACAAAACACACACAAGAGGAAAAGTTCAGAAATGAACGAATCCTACTTGTGGCACTGTAGACTTGGTCATATCAATGCGACACGACTGGCTAAGTTACATAAGGATGGTTATTTGAATTCTTTTGAATTATCATCTTATGATACTTGCCATTCATGTCTCAAAGGAAAAATGACCAAAGCTCCGTTTAGTGGACACGGAGAAAGAGTTAATGAACTTTTAGGACTGATACATAGTGATGTATGCGGTCCCATGTCTACGCATGCCAGGAACGGTTCTTCCTTCTTCATTACATTCACTGACGATCTCTCTAGATTCGGACATGTGTTCCTGATGAAACACAAGTCTGAAGCTTTTGAGAAATTCAGAGAATATAAGCATGAAGTAGAAAAACAAACAGGCAAAAGTATTAAAATCCTTCGATCTGATCGAGGAGGAGAATACTTAAGCAATGAGTTCCTAGATTATCTAAAAGAGAATGGGATTCTCTCTCAGCTTACTCTTCCTTATACACCACAGCACAACGGTGTATCGGAGCGGAGGAATCGCACCCTATTAGATATGGTGCGCTCTATGATGAGTACAGCTGAGTTACCTATTTCTTTCTGGGGGTATGCGCTTGAGACAGCAGCATACTTATTGAATCAAGTTCCAACTAAATCTGTACCTACCACACCATATGAGATATGGAGTGGAAAGAGACCATGTCTTAAACGAGTTAAGATATGGGGTTGTCTGGCCTATGTCAAAAGGCAAAATCCAGACAAACTCGAGGCACGGTCAGTTCTATGTAAGTTTGTGGGATATCCTAAACATTCAAATGGATATTTTTCCTACCATAATGAACAACAAAAAGTGTTTATTGCTCAACATGCCACCTTTTTAGAAAAAGGAATTTCTTGCAAAAGAGATTAGTGGCTCTGAGGTAGAACTGGAAGAAGTTCCAAAAACACAAACTATAACTGAAGATTTAGTGGAAGCAGAAGATTCGGTAGTACCCAACGAACCCCAGCCTATCCGCCGATCTAGTAGGGTTTCTCGTCCACCTGAGAAATACTACGGTTTTCTCATTGATGGTGGTAGTGAGGATTGCATCATGGAGGATGATGACCCAACTAGCTTCGAGCAAGCCATCACGAGTGGGGACTCAGTGAAATGGCTGGATGCTACGCGGTCCGAGATGGAATCCATGTACACCAACAAATTATGGACTTTGGAAGTTGCTCCTGAAGGGGTAAAACCCATTGGGAGCAAGTGGATCTTCAAGAAAAAACTTGGGGTAGATGGGAAAGTGGAGACTTTCAAAGCTAGACTTGTAGCAAAGGGTTTTCGTCAAAGACCAGGTGTGGACTATGACGAAACTTTTTCTCCAGTGGCTATACTTAAATCCATCCGAATCATGCTTGCCATCGCTGCGTATCATGACTACGAAATCTGGCAAATGGATGTTAAGACCGCCTTTCTAAATGGTGATTTAGAAGAGTGCGTGTACATGACTCAGCCAGAGGGCTTCGTAGACAGTGGGAGCAGCGGGAAGGTGTGCAAGCTGCTTAAATCCATTTATGGATTAAAGCAAGCATCGCGGAGTTGGAACATCTTCTTTGACGTCGTTATCAAAGAGTTTGATTTCGTCAAAAACCCAAATGAACCTTGTATTTACAAGAAGGTGGCAGAGAGTAAGGTTGTCTTCCTCGTATTGTACGTGGACGACATACTCTTGATAGGAAATGATATTCCTATGCTGCAATCGGTCTAGCTCTTCTTATCACAAAGATTCTCAATGAAAGATCTTGGTGATGCCTCCTGCATATTGGGAATTAGGATCTATAGAGATAGATCCAAACGGATTTTGGGATTGTCCCAATCCAGGTACATTGACACCATACTAAAGAGGTTTAGTATGGAAGAATCCAAGCGTGGGAACTTGCCCACGATCTCTGGAGTCACTCTCTCCAAAAAGATGTCTCCCAAGACTGATTTGGAGAGAGCTCGCATGCAAGGGATACCCTATGCTTCGGCTGTAGGCTCTATCATGTATGCGATGCTATGTACCAGACCCGATGTAGCATACTCACTAAGTGTAGTGAGCAGGTATCAAGCTGATCCTGGAGAGAATCACTGGACAGCTGTGAAGAGCATTCTCAAGTACTTGCGAAGGACTAAAGAGATGCTCTTGGTGTATGGTAACGGAGAACTCCAAGTGGAGTCCTTTACCGATTCGAGCTTCCAGAGTGATAAGGACAACTCTGAGTCGCAGTCGGGCTTTGTCTTTACCCTTTACGGAGGGGCGGTTAGCTGGAAGAGTTCCAAGCAGGAAACCGTGGCAGACTCGACGATGGAGGCTGAATACATCGCTGCCAACGATGCTGCCAAAGAGGCTGTCTGGATCAAGAAGTTCATTACTAAACTTGGAGTGGTTCCATCCATTGAGCATCCAATACCTTTGTATTGTGATAACAATGGAGCGGTGGCTTTGGCCAAGGAACCCAGGTCCCATCAGCGATCCAGGCATATTCTGAGGCGGTATCACCTGATCCGGGAGATAGTTGATCGCCGGGAGATCGAGGTCAGGAGGGTTGACACGAAGAACAACACGGCGGATCCACTCACGAGGGCCATTCCCCAGATACAGTTTGAGAGACTCTTCGGGATGCTCGGTATGCGATACTACAGCAGCTGGCCCTAGTGCAAGTGGGAGATTGTTAGTTGTATGTATGCCCTAGAGGCCAGTATTGTACAGATGATGTATATTATATTGGATGCTTGGACATATATAGAGATGACTTTCTTGCTCGATATGATAGTATGCTATCTGGTTGCTCTTTATCTTAACATGTACACTTGTCTCTTTAAACTGTCTTATAGTTACATGTTGATAAAGCGCTTAGGATGTGTACTTGACTACCTGGACAATGATGCAGATCATACTAGTGGGGACATGGTAGTCTATAAGTACATCCTTCAAGGTCCCTAGTCATGGGTGTATCGAGACAGGGCATCGATATACCAGTGTAGACTAGCGTATACGCTTCTCGACCCATGAGATGGGCGAGATATGATCCCATATCCATTGGTGTTTGACATCAGAGATGATATACGGATGCTCAGTGGAGACTGGGTACACTGGACGGACTCGCCGAGAACTCCCAGATGGTATTATACCTCACGTCAGATGGCAGTTCTCAGGTGACACTTGTACAGGTTAGTCTGTAGACCCGAGATCGTCATAGAGTCTTGTGTGATTCCCACTGTGCTTTGATCTCCACCTTACCATGTCCATGAGGGCGTGCAAAACGGTGGTCTTTGGGTACAGTCCCGAGTCACATGGAGGCAATGAGCGATAGGAGGGGTTTCGTCTCTCCCGGTATTGGGGGTTGATGTTGCGCTGTGCTCGATTGGCCATAACAGGGAAGTCCCTGGCCAGGGCTGATAAGAGATTTGCTGGTAAGTGTTACCTGTAGTTTCTCGACCCGTTATGAGCCTCACATCGGCACGACTTATCGGTAATTGGGGTCTGACGTATACCGCCCCTAGACTTGATATGCGACATATCAGACGAACAGACCGGACTGTACGGTAAGTGTTACTGGTTGGATTCACAGGAGTGTGAGCGGGCTAGCTCGTCGATCTTTTGATCGCTCAATACCCGGATGGCCGTTACATTTAGCAGACCGCTTGCGGCTTGTGGGTGCTTGATATGATCATCATCTGCTACCGGCGTATTGACGAGTCTTTAGAGTCCTACACAGAGGTTTTCTGGCTCAAACGAAACGAAATAGGAGTGCATATGAGATATGTGCAGGACCGAGAATAATGCGTGTATGTGATACCGTATTCCATTCTTGCGATGGATGTATCGATTGGTTATATTCGATATAACCTAGATATCGAATCAAGGATTGAATCGATAAGTCGATACATTGGATACTAGTCGGTTATATGCGATATGACCGGATCGTTAAATCAAGTGTTGATTTAATGATTTAATGTATAATTATATATTTGATATATTACTTTGCATTAACTAGTATTGGTTCACTTTAATGGATTTTCTCACTTGATGTGCAAGAAGTATATGTGATATACTTTTGTTCTTATATTTGTATCATGTTTGATGATACTTGATCATGTGGTTAAGTGTAAAGGATTAAACCATGGTTAAGAGATGATTAGGATTTTGCTTTTTCATTTATTTATTTTTTTATTTATTTGGAAAAGATTTAGATAAGAATGGTGGCTATGTTTGTTTCTAGTTGAAGCTTCATGAAGCTTTGACTTCTTAACCATTCTTGTCTTCATGCTTAACCCTAACCCATCCAAGTAACCATGGTCTATTCTCTACACACTACCCTATTTAGTTTATGATAAGTATTCATTTTATTATTCATTTTAACAAAACTTATCATAATTCTAGCTTCATCTTCTTCTTCATCTTCAAGAAAGAAAGCTTGATGCCATCAATGGCAACTGGAGTTCTAAAGTGAGAAATCCAATTCTAAAGTGAACCCACCTCCTATTTCTTCACCCTCTACCTCTTGCCAAGTTGTTTTGGGTGTTTTCTTCACAAGTTTCACAACTTTGTGAAGTCGGAGCTTGAACTTGTGATGCCTCGACGTAGATCATCTTCGGCACGAAGCCGACGACCTAGTCCGCCCATTTCTTCGATCAAGCCGATGATTGAGTCCGGGATTCGAGATGGACAGCGAGAGGACGCCTATGTGGAGCTAAGGAAGTGGAGAACTGGATCTACAAAGGTTGTAGCCTCTCTCCTTTAGTTAAGTTGTTAACTAGTTTCGTTTTCGCCTAAATTTCTAGTTAACGATCCGTATTAGGGTTTCTCGGCACCCGTAAAATTTGAAATTGGCATGGTTGATGCCTTGTGAGACCTCTAGAGAGTGCCTAGGAAGCCTACATGTTGCAGCCAAGTCTGTTGGTCACTGTCACCCCGTATTACCAATACATTGATTCTGAACGAATGTTATTAGATACCGAACCTGATATACAAAATCATATCAGTCTCTTTACTAGTAAAGAAATGATAATATTTTGTATTATTGGATAATGTTTTGAACATTTTCTATATCAAAAGTTGATCGGTTCAGGCACGTTATCTAAAAGCATTGATGTTCTAAATCAAACTACAGTTCTTAGTATACAGAACACACACAAGAGGAAGAGTTCAGAAATGAACGATTCCTTCTTGAGCTATTGTAGACTAGGTCATATCCATGTGACCCGACTAGATTAAGTTACATTGTAGATGCATATTTAAATCAGTTTGAATTTACATCTTGTGAAACTTGCCAGTTATGTCACAGAGATAAGATGACCATAGCTCTGTTTACTTGAAACAGAGAAAGAGTTAGTGAACTCTTGGGATTGATACATGTTGATGTATGTAAGGTCCCTTGTCTACACATGCCAAGACTGGTTCTTTGTATTTCATTACATTCTCTGATAATCTCTCAAGATTGAGACATATGTTCCTGTTGAAACACAAGTCCGAACCTTTTGAGATATTCACAGAATATAAGTTAGAAGTAGAGAACCAAGATGGGTATAAGTATTATGTCCTTTGATGTGATCAAGGAGGAGAATACTTGAGCACGGAATTCTTGGACTATTCTAAAGGAGAATGAGATTCTCTCTCAGCATTACTCCTCCGTATACACCATAGCACGATGGTATATCGGGGCGGAGCAATTGCACCCTATGTGATATGGTGTGCTCTATGATGAGTACTACTGAGTTTCCAATTTCCTTTTGGGAGTTATGCGCTTGAGAAGCTACATACCTATTGAATAGGGTTCCAATCAAATCAGTTGCCTATCACTTCATATGTAATATGGAAAGGGAAGAGTCCATATCTTAAGTTTGTTAAGATTTAGGGTTGTCCGGCCTATGTCTAAAAGCAAAATCCGGACAAGCTCGAGGCAATGTCAGTTATGTAGAACTGGAAAGGTTCCAGCTATACAAATTGTAGCTGATGATTTGGTAGAACCAAAGGATTCAATAGATTCTAACGAACCTCAGCCTCTCCGACGATCTAGTAGGGTCCCTCACCCACCTGAGAGATACTTTGGTTTCTCTATGACAGTGGGAGCGAGGATTGCATCATGAGATGATGACCCAACTAGTTTCAAGCTGGCCATCAGGAGTGGGACTCTGTAAGAATGGCTGGATGTTTAGCGATCTGAGATGGAATCCTTATACACCAACAAAGTTTGGACTTTAGTTGCTTTATCTGAAGGGTTAAATCCCCATCAGGAGCAAGTATATCTTAAGAAGATTACTTGGTGTACATGGAAAAGTTGAGACTTTCCAAGCTAGACTTGTTAAAGGTTTTCGTCATCGACCAGGCGTGGATAATGATAAAACCTTTTTCCAGTGGCTATGCTTAAGTCCATCCAGATCCTACTTGCCATGGCTACATACCATGACTACGATATCTGGCGGTTGGGTTCCATGACTGCTTTTCTAAATGATGTTTAAGAAGTGTTCATCTATAAGTACACAGCCAGAAGGCCTCGTAGACAGTGGGAGCAGCGGAAACGTGTGCAAGATGTTTTATGTGATAAAGCAGGTATCGCGTAGTTGGAACGTCTGTTTTGATGTGTTAGTCAAAAAGTTTGACATCATCAAAATGGTAGATGAACCTTGTATATACAAAAAGGTAGTAGGGGGTATGGTGATGATCCTCATAGAGTACATGGATAACATACTCTCAATGGGGAAGGAGTTTCCTATGCTACGCTCGGTCAATCTCCGCTTATCACAAGGATTCTCCATATAGGTTCAAAGTGATACCTACTAAATCCTGGGTTTTTGATCTATGAGATAGATCTAATTGGATGGTAGGATTCTCACTAGTTGTAGTGAGATGGTATCAATCGATCCTAGGGCCAATCACTGGAAAGGTTCCAGGGTGATAAGGATGACTGAATGTCAATCACAGGCATTGTCTTTACCCTGAGTAAAGGGAAGGTAAGTTGGAAGAGTTCCAAGCTAGATACCGTGGCATACTAGACGATAAATGCTGGATACATCGCTACCAAAGATGCTTCCAAAGAGGCAGTCTGGGTGTATATTAGTTCATGAGATGAACTTCGTTCCTCCCATTGTGTGACAATAGAGTTGTGGCTTATGCCAAGGAACGCCCGTCCCGTCAGTGATCCAGACATATTCTAAGGCAGTATCACCTGATCATGGAGATGGTTGATCTCCAGGGGATCGAGGTTAGGAGAGAAGACTCAGAAGACAACACGGCGGATCCACTCACAAAGGCCTTTTCCTAGAGAGAGACTTTTATGGGATGGTTGAGTATGAGATACTACAACCACTGCTACAGATGGCCCTAGTGCAAGTGGGAGATTGTTAGTTATATGTATGCCCTAGAGGCCATTACTATACATAGGATGTATATTGTAGTGGATGCTTGGACATATATAGGGAGGACTTTCTTGCTCGACATAATAGTATGCTATCTGGTTGCTCTGTACCTTAACGTGTACACTGATTGTCTCTCTGTTACATGTTGGTAAAGCCTTTAGGATGTGTACTTGACTACCTGGACTATGATGCGGATCATACTAGTGGGGACATGGTAGTCTATAAGTACATCCTTCAAAGTCCCTAGTCGTGGGGTGTATCGAGACGGGGCATCGATATACCAGAGTAGACTAGCGTATACCTTCTCGACCCATACAGATGGGCGATGGATGATCCCATATACATCGGTGTTTGACATTAGAGATGATATACGGGTGCTCAGTGAAGACTGGGTACACTGGACGGACTCGCCGAGAACTCCAAGATGGTATTATACCTCACGTCAAATGGCAGTTCTCTGGTGACACTGGTACAGAGTAGTCTGTTGACCAAAGATCGTCATAGAGTCTTGTGTGATTCCCACTGTGCTTTGATTTCCACCTTACCACGTCCAAGAGGGAGTGCAAAATGGTGGTTTTTGGGTACAGTCCCGAATCACATGGAGGCAATGAGCGATAGGAAGGGATTCGTCTCTCCCGGTATAGGGAGTTGATGTTGCGCTGTGTTCGATTGGCTATAACCGGAAATCCCTGGCCAGGGTTGCTGAGATTTACTGGTACGTGTTACCGGTAGTTTCTCGAACTGTTATAGACCTCATATCGACACGACTTATCGAGCTACTGGGGTCTGACGTTTACCACCCCTAGGCAAGATATGCGACATATCAGACGACGAGACCGGACTGTACGGTAAGTGTTACTGGTTAGATTCACAGGAGTGTGAGCGGGCTTGCTCGTTGATCTTCTGATCGCTCAATACCCGGGTGGCCGTTACGTTTAGCAGACCGCTTGCATCTTGTGGGTGTTTGATATGATCATCACCTGCTGTCGGCGTATTGACGAGTCTTTAAAGTCCTACACAAAGGTTTCCTGGCTCAAGCGAAACGAAATAGGAGTGCATATGAGATATGTGCGGGACCGAGAATAATACCATTATTCGATACTGTATTCTATTCTCCCGATTTGTATCATTGGACGGTTATATGAGATATAGCCGGTTTACCGAATCAAGTGTTGATTCGATACATTGATACACTTGATATTAGTCGGTTATATGCGATATGACCGGATCATTAAATCAAGTGATTGATTTAATGATTTAATGTATAAATATATATTAGATATATTACTTTACATTGACTAGTATTGTTCACTTAAGATTGATTATCTCACTTGATTGTGCACATTGTATATATGATATATGTTTGTGCACTAGTTTGTATCATGTTTCATGATACATGCAAACTTGGGTGTGTGTTTACTTTAAACAATGTTTAGGTAAATGGTTAGGGTTTTAATTTATTTTTTCATTTATTTATTTATTCCTTTTGGCAAGAAATAAAATGGTGGCTTTATTTGGATTTTATTTGAAGCTTCATTAAGCTTTGAAGCTTTGACCATTTTGTTTCTTTCCTAAACCTAACCATTCACCTAAACCCTAGTTTAGTCTCTACACTAGTTAAACTCACCCATGGTTGCATTATGATAACCATCACTTGATTTTCTTTTTGGATATTAATTCATAATTCTTTTTCTTTCTTCTTCTTCATCTTCTTCATGAAGAGAAGAAACCATTGCTAGATTTTTCCAAGTGATGATTCCAAGTGAGAAATCCAAATCCAAAGTGAACCTACTTGCTATTTCTTTATCCTCTATCACTTGCCATGTACTAGAGGGTGTTTTCTTCACAAGTTCCTTGACCTAGTGAAGATGGAGCTTGAGTTTGAGTCGTCTCGACGTAGATCATCTTCGGCCTCGAAGTCAATGACCTAGCCCGATCATTTCTCCGACGAAACCATCGCTAGAGTCCGGGATCCCGATGATCACAGTAGAGGGACGTCAACATGGAGCTAAAGAAATGGTGGAGCGGATCTACAAAGGTTGTATTTCTATTCACTTATTAGTTAAGTTGTTAACTAGTTGCAGTTTCGCCTAATCTCTAGTTAACGATCTCGCATTAGGGTTTCTCGGCACCTAGAAAATTTGAATTTTGCATGGTAGATGCCTTGTGGAACCTCTTGTGTATGCCTAGGAACCCTACATGACGGTCCTTAAAGTCTTGTCTAGATATTTTTTAGTTAATGATGGGTGATGCGGATGCTAGTTTTGTGATTTTTGGGGTGTAGGAAGGGTAATGAAATCCCCACCTATTATGAATTTGGTCTTTGCCCCTTAATTTCCGTATTAAAATATGCACAAACAACCAATATCAAAACACGCAACAATTTTTTTAAGCGCAGTGAATTTTTGCAAAGAATCCTACAGAAAATTTGCTATTAGACAGTTCAGAGGAAAGATAAGAAAGTATAGAATATACCAGAGAAAACTGCTGCCCTAATTCGTCAAGAATCCCGCGGTTCCGCCGCGGATTGCTACTTCTCGCTGCGGTTCCCCGGTTGATTGCACAGTTCGTTGAATAATTTTTTTGGTACCGATGCTCCCCTTTCTCAAATGGTCCTGTTGATTGCTTCAGAAGTTTTATCTCTCTGCTCAGATGATTCCAGATTCCCATGCAAAATTCACACACTAATCGTTAAGCACACAATGCGATTTTGATTCAAATTTTGATGGAATAATAATATTTCAACTCAAATAGCAAGAACGAACAAATTACGCACGCATCCCCGGCAACGGCGCCATTTGATTGATATGGTAATTCCGTCGTTGTCTATGAAAAGTATAATCACAATCAAAGAATTTATAGCCGCAATCAATAACGGTGTTGTTGTAGTTCGTTAATGAGTACGGGTCGTCTACTGAGATTTATGTATTTGATCACTCTTGCTTTAGATGAATTGAATTGAAATAGTAAAGAAAAATTCAAGAAATGGTTCAAGATTTAGTTGATGAAATATTTTCAAGAAAATCAAGAAAGAGTTTAAGATTTAGTAATCAAGAAAATGTCCAAGATCAATTTTAGTTATCAAGAAAATTGAAGAATAGCTTCTAGGATTCGATAGGAATTGTTAGGAAAGATGAACCCTAAAAATGACTCATCTTATCTATTGATGAATTATAGCTAGAATGATGGCCATGAATGAAGATTAGGGATTTTTTGAAGAAACTGGGGTTTCTCCTTCACTATTCCTTGTTTTTTCATTAATCACCATTCAAATCTAGCTTTTAGCAAAGAAAATCATCAATCATTTACTCCCAAATTGCAACGAAATTATCAAGAACGGTGATCTCGCTCCAAATTTGGTCATTGACGATTGTTTTTCCTAAGTTCATAATTCTCATAAGACTTAAGATGAGTATAGGATTTTCTCACCATTTGATATACCAAATTCCTTCGAATCCTTAGCAAGCGGAGATTTACTCACGCAACATGAAAATAGAAGAATCAACAATTAGAAATTTCATAATGAGAAAATTTAAAGAAAGCGAGAATTAACAAATGATCACCTTTATTAAATCAACTTCTAATTATACCTTCATTCAATCCGAGATTACAAGAATTGCTCTCGATCGCTCCCTTGAAGAGGTAACTATTCCGTTGAATTTCGCTTTGCTCGATCTTCGTGAGGCTTGGACCTGTCGAGGATCTCTTGCTCGTAGATGACGATCGGCTTCGCGTAAAAGATCTTGAATGTCGTCGCTCGATGTTGTTCTCAATGATTCTTGATTTTGGATCTTGATTTGGATTTGAATTGGATTGTGTACTATATGTCTACTAAAATTTAACAACCTCATTAATGTAGGCTTAGGTCCCTTTTTAAAGCCCTTCACCAATCTTCCACTAGAAGCTAGGTCAATCTTCCCCAAGAAGCTATGTAGTTGTAGGGAAGCTTCTAGAATAAGGTAGTTATCAAGCTTCCTCAAGAAGCTAGGCTGTTGTAGGAAAGTTTCCAGAACAAGCTTGTTACAATGGAGCGTCCTTAACAAGCTAGAACATTGCAATGAAGCTTCTGGAGAATTCACGTCAACCGATGCCCTAACTCGGCCGCAGATCCACGGCGGATTGGCCTGACTTGGCCGCGGATCCGCGGTCGTTTGGTGAGATCATTGCTTCATTTTTCTTATGTCTTCTGGTGTTGGTCTATTGGTATTTAGCTGATATCTAGAATCTTTTTATCTCTTCTGAATCTCTGACAGATTTTAACTCTTTGATTTTCTGTATTTTGTCGGCGAATTTACGAATCCGATATCTGTCCTAAGATAATTTTCTGCACAAAAATCTCAATGAAGAATTTTGAGATATACAATATCATGCGTGAAATAATAAACATACAATTTCCTTCCAAAATGTTGATTATAATGTATAACACGTGGTATTTGATATTTTCTAGACGAACTTGTAATATGTGTTATATTTATAACAAACATCCTTAGATGATTAGAAAAGTGAGGAAATTGTTATGTTAAAGATTGCAATATTTTTGACTGAACAATCTATCATGATAGATCTGGATCCCCGGAATATTGTAGGCATCACCCATGTCTTTCATGGAGAACCTCTGCGACAAGAATCCTTTGACTGATTGTAGCATAGGAATGTCATTTTCTATCAAGAGAATGTCAATCACGTACAAGACTAGAAATACCATATTTCTCGCTACAATCTTACTATAGATGCATGGTTCATCTGGATTGTTGCTAAAGTCAAATTCATTGACCGTCTCATCAAAACGGATGTTCCAACTCCGCGATGCCTACTTTAGTCCATAAATGGACTTAAGCAACTTGCACACTTTCCCGCTGCTCCCACTCTGAATGAAACCTTCTGGCTGATCCATATAAACGCACTCTTCCAAATTTCCATTTAGAAAAGCAGTCTTTACGTCCATCTGCTAAATCTCATAATCGTGGAAGGCAGCAATGGCAAGAAGGATCCGAATGGATTTGAGCATAGCTACTGGAGAAAAGGTTTCATCATAGTCCAAACCAGGTCATTAACAAATACCTTTTGTAACAAATCTAGCCTTATAGGGTTCAACCTGTCCATCTAACCAATATTATTTCTGAAGATCTATTTATAGCCTACGGGTTTTACCCCTTCTAGATTAATATTCAAAGTACATACATTGTTATGGACTCCATCTCGGTCCGCATTGCATCCAGCCATTTTACCGAGTCGTCGCTCTGAATGGCTTTCTGAAAGGTAGTTGGCTCATCATTATCAATGATGCAATCCTCTCTATCCCTATCTATGAGAAAACCGCAGTATCTCTTGGGCGGATGAGACTGCCTACTACATCTGCGGAGTGGCGCAGGGATGTCCGGTTCTTCTGAAACCTCTGGTTTTACCATACTTTCAGTAATAGTTTGTTGTTTTGGAATTTCTTCCAGTTCTATTGCTCTCCCATTAGTTTCTTTTTCCAAAAATTCATTTTCCAAAAAGTGGGCATGACAAGAAACAAAAAACCTTTTGTTTCTCTGCGTAATAGAAAAGATATACCCTGGAATTCTTTGGGTATCCCACAAACTTACACAGTACTGAGCGTGCCTCGAGTTTGTCCGCATGCTGCTTTTTTACAAAATCTGGACATCCCCATATCTTTAGATACTGAAGATAGGGTTTCTTCCTACTCCACATCTGATATGGTGTGGTAAGCACAGTCTTGGTAGGAACTTTGTTCAAAAGATATGCAGCTGATTCTAGTACATAGCCCTAGTAGGATCGTGGTAACTCAGCGTTACTCATCATGGAACGTACCATATCCAACAGTTATCTGTTCCGCCTTTTCGATACACCGTTGTGTTGTGGTGTGTATGGAGGAGTAAGATGAGAGATAATTCCATTCTCTTTCAGGTAACCCAGGAACATGGCACTTAAGTATTAACTACCTCAATCAGGTCTCGGTGTCTTGATACTTTTACCTGTTTGTTTTTCCACTTCATTCTTATATTCCCGGAATTTCTCAAAGGCCTCGGATTTATATTTCATCAAGAAGACATGTCCATACCTAGAGAATCATCCGTAAAAGTAATGAAATATGAATAACCACTTCGTGCATCTGTAGATATTGGACTATAAATGTCGCTGTGTATGAGTCCTAAGAGCTCGCTCATTCTTACTCCGTGTCCAGTTAACGGAGTCTTTGTCATCTTTCCTATGAGACAAGATTGACAAGTTGCATAAGAATGATATTTGAACGGATCCAAATATCCCACTTTATGTAACTTCGTCAACCGTATTTCATTGATGTGACCCAGTCTACAATGTCATATGAAAGCCTTATTTAATTCTGGAGACATTCTTTTAAGTGTGTTCTGGACGTTGAAAACCTGAGCTTGATTTAATACGTATATACCGTCCTCCAGTGTACCTGACCTAATCAAACCATGATTAAGGTGGATGTGGACCACATCGCTTACAAATGTAAAATCATATCCTTATTTAGAAAGTAAAGATACAGATATGATATTAGAAGCTAGACTGGGTACACACAAACAGTTACGTAAAATCAATATCTGCCCACTTGTCAATCCTTGGTGATATTCCCCTACGGATATAGTGTCCACGCTCATTCAGTTAGCAACCCTGAGAGTCATATCACTTGTCCTGATAACTCTACGGTTTCTCAAAGCCTGTAAATTAAAGATATGAGATCCTAATCCGGTATCTACTACCCAGAAAGTAAAGTTAATTGACATACAGTTTTCAATCACAAACACACCCGAAGTCAAAGTCATAACGTGCTTCGGATCCTAAATTCTGGCTTTCCAAGCCCTGTATTCCTTCTGCCAATGCCCTTTCCCATGACAATAGGAACATCCCACCTTCCCTACTGTTAGCCTCGAAACTTTTTGTAAGTTATATGTAGCCCTAGAGGCCATTATTATACATGTGATGTATATTATAGTGGATGCTTGGACATATATAGGGAGGACTTTCTTGCTCGACATGATAATATGCTATTTGGTTGCTCTTTATCTTAACATGTACATTTATTGTCTCTCTATTACATGTTGATAAAGCCCTTAGGATGAGTACTTGACTACCAGAATTATGATACAGATCATACTAGTGGGGCAGAGGTAGTCGGTAAGTACATCCTTCAAATGTTCCTAGTCGTGGGAGTATCGTGACGGGGCATCGATATTCCAGAGTAGACTAGCGTATATGCTTCTTGACCCATATGATGGGCGATGAATGATCCCACATCCATTAGTGTTTGACATCAGAGATAGTATACGGGTGCTCAATGGAGACTGGGTACACTAAACGGACTCGCTGAGAACTCCTATATGGTATTATACCCCATGTCAGATAGCAGTTCTCTGGTGACACTGGTACAGGTTAGTCTGTCGACCCGAGATCGTCATAGAGTCTTGTGTGATTCCCACTGTGCTTTGATTTCCACCTTACCACGTTCAAGAGAACATGCAAAATGGTGGTTTTTGGGTACAGTACCGAGTCACATGGAGGCAATGAGCGATATGAGGGGATTTCGTCTCTCTCGGTATTGGGGGTTGATGTTGCGCTATGCTCGATTGGCCATAATAGGAAATCCCTGGCCAGGGTTACTGATATTTACTAGTAAGTATTATTAGTAGTTTCTCGAACCTTTATGGTCCTCACATCGGCATGACTTATCAGGCTATTGGGGTCTGACGTTTACCACCCCCAGGCTGAGATATGCGACATATCAGACGAAGAGACCGGATTGTACGGTTGTGTTATTTATTGGATTCGCAGAAGTATGAGCAGGCTTTCTTGTTGATCTTCTGATCGCTCAATACCCGGGAAGCCGTTACGTCCAGCTAGTATTGTTAACGGCTTGTGGGTGACTGATATAATCACCACCTACTGCCGGCATATTGACGAGTCTTTAGAATCCTACACAGAGGTTTCCTGGCTCAAGAAAAATGAAGTAGGAGCACATATGTGATATGTACGGGAATGATATTAATACGTGTATGTGATACCATATTCTATTCTCGCAATTTGTTTTATCGATCGGTTATATGTGATTGTTCATCACAGAAAACTGCATTTTATACCGCCCATTCTTATGCTCGTTTGTTTATAGATAGGTGCTTTTAATCCGTGTTTGCTACATTTTTACAGGTTACAGGTTCCCAGTCTAAAATAATACAAATCAGACAAAATATCTACATTTATGCCAATATCCAGAACATCTGTCACAGACAGATAAAAGCCGGGTTCCAGTCATCCGTATCTATCCAGTGCCGCGTACCAGCTCCAGAGACAAGACATATGACAGTAGTCATTCGTGTCTCGGACAAGCACAAAGCACGAGAGGGACAAGCACAAAGCACGAGACAAGAACAAAGCACGAGATAAGCACAAAGCACAAGTGGGTATGGTGCATTCAATGCATAAAGTGTTGATGTGATTCAAAAATTCAAAGATTCAAACTTCCTTCCAAACTTTGGGTGCATTCAAATTCAAATTAAAGGAAATATCTTGTTTTGCCTATAAAAGGAAACCATTGGGTAAGTGAGAAGGAGTCCAATTTTTCTTAGTTTCCCCTTGAGATCCTTGCCTTCTCTTGATCTTTCAACCTCTTCATTGAGCTTGAAGGTTTAAGGGTTGGTTATTGATCTTAAGGGTTGTATCTTCATATGGAATCAATAAAGCTCTTCTCTTTTTTGTGCCTTCATTCACCATGAGTTCTTTGCCTCTTCTTGATCTTTCAACCTCTTCATTGAGCTTGCAAGTTTAAGATTTGGTTATTGAACCCATGTCTTGTTTTGGGTTCCATGGTTCTTAGTATTTTCTTTCTTGCACTTTTCTTTCTTGCTCTTTTACATTCATGCAATTTATTACCTTGATTTACTTTCTTGCACTTTAAATTCCATGCACTTACTTGTAATCTTTTCTTTTCTTTGTTCTTTTGTTCTCTCTTTTTGGTTTGTTTTGTGAATGGTTGTTAATATGGTGTTGTTAGGAAGAAATACGATATTGTAAGTTAACGTTTCCTTCCTCATTTTCTTTTCCCGTTATTTTCCTTTGAACTCCGCCCAAACGTTACGCACGCGCTCCGTTAGGCACCCTACCCTACCAAGGTAGCGGTGATTCCTAACCACGACCGGTTGCGTTCGGTTTGGCCGGAGGCGAAAGCAAGAGACAAGAACGGAAGGACAAGGGTCAATAAGCTGGATTCCACGAATACCGTGCTTAAATCCCCTAATCCACGTTGTTGCCGATTGCTCTAGCTTCAATTGGTCAAGACTCGGCTCAAAGGTTTTGAATACGGATTTCTTTAGCTTACACTTTCGTATCTTTTCCTAAAAACTTTACTTGTGCATATAACACATAGGTGAGATAAGAACAATTCCACCCTCACGCATTAACTCGTTACGACAAGAACGTAGAACGCTCCGTCTCCCTGTGGATCAACCCGTGCTTAACCTGTAGGGTTCCTAGGCACTCTCAAGAGGTCTCACAAGGCATCAACCATGCCAATTTCAAAATTTACGGTGCCGAGAAACCCTAAACAACGGATCGTTGGCTAGATGTCTAGGCGAAAAAGAAACTAGTTAACAACTTAACTAAATTTTAAACGGAAATACAACCTTTGTAGATCCGGTGCTCCACCTCCATAGCTCCATAACGAAGTCCCCTCGCTGTCCAAATGAATTCCCGGGCTCTAGCGTCGGCTTCGTCGGAGAAATGGCGAGCTAGGTCGTCGATGTCCATGCCGAAGATGATCTACGTCGAGGCATCGCTAGATCAAGCTCCACCTCCACCAAGCCATGAAAACTTGTGAAGGAAACACACTCTACTACTTGGCAAGAGGTAGAGGATGAAGAAATAGGAAGTGGGTAGACTTTAGTTTTGGATTTCTCACTCTTTTTCTCACTTTGCCATTAAAGCTTTCAAGCTTTTTCTTGAAGTGAAGAAGAAGAAGATGAAGAATATGATAAGTGTTGATTAAAAAAGGAAAAGAAAATCAAACCTTATCATATTCAAACAATGGTTTAGTGTAGAGAATGAATCATGGTTAAATGGAATGGTTAGGGTTTAGGATGAGACAAAAATGGTGGACTAGGTCAAGGTTTCATGAAGCTTCAACTAAACAACAAAAAAAGCCACCATTATTTTCTCTTTTCCATTTATTTTCCAAAATGTATAAACAAATAAATGAATAAAAGAATAAGTAAAAACCCTAATCATCTACTTAACCATAGTTTAATACTTTACACTTAACCAAAAAGCATGTATCATCAAACATGATACAATCATGTGCACAAAATCATATCGCATATGCAATGCGCACACCCGAGTGAGAAAATCCATTTAAAGTGAACCGATACTAGTTAATGCAAAGTAATATATCAAATATATAATTATACATTAAATCATTAAATCAACACTTGATTTAACGATCCGGTCATATCACATATAACCGACTAGTATCCAATGTATCGGTTTATCGAATCAATCCTTGATTCGACAACTAGGGTATATCGCATTTAACCTAATCGATACATTCATCGCGAGAATGGAATACGGTATCACATACACGCATTATTCTCGGTCCCGCACATATCTCATATGCGCTCCTATTTCGTTTCGCTTGAACCAGGAAAGCTCTGTGTAGGACTCTAAAGACTCGTTAATACGCCGGCAGCAGATGATGATCATATCAAGCACCCACAAGCCGCAAGCGGTCTGCTAAACGTAACGGCCACCCGGGTATTGAGCGATCAGAAGATCGACGAGCAAGCCCACTCACACTCCTGTGAATCCAACCAGTAACACTACCATACAGTCCGGTCTGATCGTCTGATATGTCGCATATCTCGCCTAGGGGTGGTAAACGTCAGACCCCAATAGCTCGATAAGTCGTGTCGATATGAGGACTATAACAATTCGAGAAACTACTGGTAACACTTACCAGTAAATCTCAGCAACCCTGGCCAGGGATTTCCTGTTATAGCCAATCGAACACAGCGCAACATCAACCCCCTATACCGGGAGAGACGAATCCCCTCCTGTCGCTCATTGCCTCCATGTGATTCGGGACTGTACCCAAAAACCACCGTTTTGCACGCCCTCTTGGACGTGGTAAGATGGAAATCAAAGCACAGTGGGAACCATACAAGACTCTATGACGATCTCGGGTCAACAGACTACTCTGTACCAGTGTCACCAGAGAACTGCCATCTGACGTCAGGTATAATACCATCTGGGAGTTCTCGGCGAGTCCGTCCAGTGTACCAAGTCTCTACTGAGCACCCGTATATCATCTCCGATGTCAAACACCAATGGATATGGGATCATCCATCGCCCATCTGTATGGGTCGAGAAGGTACACGCTAGTCTACTCTGGTATATTGATGCCCCATCTCGATACACCCACGATTAGGGACTTTGAAGGATGTACTTATGGACTACCATGTCCCCACTAGTATGATCCGCATCACAGTCCAGGTAGTCAAGTACACATCCTAAGGGCTTTACCAACATGTATCAGAGAGACAATCAGTGTACACGTTAAGGTAAAGTCAACCAGATAGCATACTATCATGTCGAGCAAGAAAGTCCTCCCTATATATGTCCCAGCATCCACTACAATATACATCCAATGTACAGTAATGGCCTCTAGGGCATACATATAACTAACAATCTCCCACTTGCACTTGGGCCATCTGTAGCAGTGGTTGTAGTATCTCATACTCAACCATCCCATAAAAGTCTCTTTCTGGGAACAGGCCTTTGTGAGTGGATCCGCTGTGTTGTCCTCTGAGTCTACTCTCCTGACCTCGATCTCCCTGGAGATCAACCATCTCCATGATCAGGTGACACTGCCTTAGAATATGTCTGGATCACTGATGGGACGGACGTTCCTTGGCATAAGCCACAGCTCCATTGTCTCACAATGGTTGGAACGTAGTTCATCTCATGAACCAATATACACCCAAACATCCTCCTTGGTAGTATCTTAAGTAGCGATGTATCCTGCCTTTATCTTCTAGTATGCCACGGTATCTAGCTTGGAACTCTTCCAACATACCGTCCCTCCTCTGATGGTAAAGTCAATGCCTGTGACTGACATTCAGTCGTCTTTATCACCCTGGAACCCTTCCAGTGATTCTCCCCAGGATCGGTTCATACCGTCTCACTACAACTAGTGAGAGTCCTAACATCCAATTAGATCTATCTCATAGATCCAAAAACCAGGAGTTAGTAGGTATCATTATGATCCTATATGGAGAATCATTGTGATAAACGGAGATTGACCGATCGTAGCATAGGAAACTCTTTCCCTATCAAGAGTATGTCATCCACGTACTCTACGAGGATCACCACCATACTCCCTACTACCTTTTTGTTTATACAAGGTTCATCTACCATTTTGATGATGTCAAACTCTTTGACTAATCCATCAAAACAGATGTTCCAACTCCGCGATGCCTGCTTTAATCCTATAAAGAATCTTGCACACGTTTCCGCTGCTCCCAATGTCTACGAAGCCCTCTGGCTGTGTACTTATAGTCGCTCTCTTCCAAATCATCATTTAGAAAAGCAGTCAAGACACCAAACCACCAGATATCGTAGTCATAGTATGTAGCCGTGGCAAGTAGGATCTGGATGGACTTAAGAATAGATCCTTAGAAAAGGTTTCAACATAATCCACACCTGGTCAATGATGCAAACCTTTAACAAGTCTAGCTTTGAAAGTCTCAACTTTTCCATCTACACCAAGTAATCTTCTCAAGATATACTTGCTCCTGATGGGGATTTAACCCTTCAGATATAGCAACCAAAGTCCATACTTTGTTGGTGTACATGGATTCCATCTCAGATCACTAAGCATCCAGCCATTCTTACAGAGTCACACTCCTGATGGCCAGCTCAGAACTAGTTGGGTCATCATCTCATAATGCAATCCTCGCTCCCACTGTCATAGAGAAACCGAAGTATCTCTCAGGTGGGTGAGGAACCCTACTAGATCGGCGGAGAGGCTGAGGTTCGTTGGTATCTACTGAATCCCTTGGTTCTATCAAATCATCTGCTGTAGTTTGTATAGCTGGAACCTTTCCAGTTCTACATTACAGACCTTGCCTCGAGCTTGTCCGGATTTTGCTTTCAGACATAGGCCGGACAACACCAAATCTTAATTAACTTAAGACATGGGCTCTTCCCTTTCCATATCACATATGAAGTGGTAGGCAACTGATTTGATTTGAACCCTTTTCAATAGGTATGCAGCTTCTCAAGTGCATAACTCCCAAAAGGAAATAGGTCACTCAGTAATACTCATCATAGAGCACACCATATCATATAGGGTGTGATTGCTCCGTCCCGATATACCATCGTGATATGGTGTATACAGAGGAGTAATGCTGAGAGAGAATCTCATTCTCCTTTAGAATAGTCCAGTATTTCCGTGCTCAAGTATTCTCCTCCTTGATCACATCAAAGGACATAATACTTATACTCGTATTTTGGTTCTCTACTTCTAACTTATATTCTGTGAATATCTCAAAAGGTTCGGACTTGTGTTTCAATAGGAACATAGGTCTGAAACTCGAAAGATCATCAGAGAACGTAATGAAGTATAATGAACCAGTCCTGGCATGTGTAGACAGGAGACCTTACTTACATCATCATGTATCAGTCCCAAGAGTTCACTAACTCTTTCTCTGTTTCCAGTAAACAGAGCTATGGTCATCTTATCTCTGTGACATGACAGGCAAGTTTCACAAGATGTAAATTCAAACTAATTTAAATATACATCTAAATGTAACTTCAGCTAGTCGGGTCACATTGATCTGACCTAGTCTACAATACCTCAAGAAGTATCCGTTCATTTCTGAACTCTTCCTCTTGTGTGTGTTCCATATACTAAGAACTGTAGTTTGGTTTAGAACATCAATGTTTTTAGATAACGTGTCTGAACCGATCAACTTTTGATATAGGAAATGTTCAAAACATTATCCATCAATACAAAATTATATCATTTCTTTTCTAACAAAGAGAGTGATATGATTTGGTATATCAGGTTCGGTATCTAATAACATTCGTTCAGAATCAATGTATTGGTAATACAGGGTGACAGTGACCGACAGACTTGGCTGCAACTCTTGCCCCGTTTTCTGTCTCATGAAACTTATCACCCGTTCTCAGTTTTTCTACCCTTTTGTAGCCCTATGTAATAGATTACATATCCGGGATCCTGATCCGGTATCATATACCCAGGATGCGGAGGATACTGAGAAACAGTTCTGTATAATGAACACACCCGAAGATGATGCATCAGCATGCACTCTCTTCGTTTGGGTGGCACGGGAAATCTGGTATTCCCCAATTTCCTGCTCTATCTTATAACAATTATAAGTTGGAGCGGGACCAACGTTCCCCAGCTCAGTATAACAAGCGGGTTCGGTCAATATTCCGTATTATTATCTTGATTAAGGCGTGATATGGTCGCTACCTGGAGAGAGAGAGAAGAAAACACTCAGCGTGCGCTCTTGCAAGAATAGATTGGTTATTATTTTATCTAATCAGGATGGCTCCCACTGCTTTTTATCAAATTTTCCTTCAAACCCTAAAAGGAAAGACTAGCCGGGATTAATTACACACTACAAGTTCGCCAATCTTTCAGCCAGGCCAGTGTCGGTACTTTGAGGGAGGTCCCCCGTGCTCTCGCACGAACCTAATTAATGTAAACCTCGTTTTCCCAGAGGCGTAACCTCATTGACACCTACTTGATCGGCTAATTGTAATGTATAAAACTCTCCCAGGAGTAACACTTACTCGCAGCGGGTATCGGGATCCAACTATCTCATAGAAGGTATGCAATCTCATTGCAAATTTCAACACTTGAAATTCCCGATAATATTTTGCCCCATGCGATCTATAACCTTGACTGAGTCAACAAACCATAGACCGCAAGTAAAGTTCAACCCGTCATTTCTCGATTGAATTAAACCCACCCGCACGACCCTTGACTGAGTTAACAAGGCCGCACGACTACCCAAATCCAATCGCATCATATGCTTTGCAGGTAAGCAATAATCAGCTACCGCACACTACGCCTTGACTGAGTCAACAAACGCAGCACGAATACTAACTATTACCTATCTGAAATGACGGAGGGCTACGACAGGTTTTTAAGAAAACCTTTTGCGTAATGAACTTTATATCGTTGTAGAATCAAATGATTTTGAAATGGAGTGCTTTTGAGGCTTTTCTAGTTTTGCTAAAGGAGTCACTCCCGGTGAAGGGATCGTCGGTCTTTTTCTCGTCGAATGAGGTGCGGGATATATCATATATATCACTGTGCAAAGCAAAAACTCTTAAAAGCATTCAAAAGACAAACCGAATGTGTAGCATCTGCCAGTTATTGCTAAAGGAGTCACTCCCGGTGAAGGGATCTCGGTCCTTTCCTTATCGAATAAGGTGCAGGATATATCGTATATACCGCTGTGCAAAGCAAGAACTGTAGCTACCTGTTTTATTTTAAAATTCGATTCTACAACATCTTAGGTTTCTTTTATTTCATTAATCTCATTAATGAAGTCCCATCATTTAATTACCTAAACATCACAGATAAATACGACGTACACTTATGCCATCCGCATTCGCCTCGATGTCCCCTCGTGCACCGTTAGGTTAGGTAACTAACGGCAGAGCGGGGCAGGGCTAGCGCGGGTGTAAAACATAAGTAACGTCTATATAATATATCATATATACTATATAAAGTATCTATCACAGAACATCACATGATCTCATCACAGATATCGCAGCAGAAGAATCATATGAAATATTGGATATACTAGGACGTCCGTGTTTTCAATATGAGCCAGTATAAAATGCGGATTCCACGGTCGCGATGAATAGCCAAACCCACACCCCAAGACCCCTACGAGAGCGGCAAGCAACCCTACCAATTCTAGAGTTAGGAGACCCGGACTCGACTCCTCGAGTTGGTCTCCCACTGGACTCCAGAACCCGGTTACTTGTGCCCTCCTCCTTGGGTCTATCCTAGTGCGGAAAAGTAAATAATATACAATAACGGGTGACATCTTCCGCAACCTGGAAGCGCCCCAAATAAAAGAATATTACATACAAGTTTTTACATGAATGAAAATGAAAAACACTCATCTCACATAAAAACCTCCCAGCTATTCAAACACGACGATCCAATATAACATATCCAGCAACACATAACATCACATGTCATCAACGTAAGTAAATATGCGCATTCCAATTGTCGTTGGCATATAGCAACGAAACTGGCGATATCACATATTACACTTACGGTCACAGAAAAGAAAGTGTAAAACTACAACAGTTGGAATCCTTAACCACCTCAGACATCGCATGCCTGACTAAATGAATTACTTAGACATCGCATGCCTAACAATTATAAACCCCGCATTTTAGTCTCAAAATCGAAAACTCTTTTCAATATCAATTCGGGCAATTCAACAAGATTTCCGACATCCTGATCGAATGCTCGTCGCAAACTTCAGTAGGCGGCCGCACCCCCGACGCCGTCGACGAAGTGCACCAAGGCGGAACACCGCCACCGCGAGCACTCGAACGGATGCTTTCGGCGACGGGGTTCTCCTACAGTCACTTGGTCGGGGCTATGGAGTGAGGCTGTCTATTAAGTTTACCCGGCGAGTATCCACGTACGCTACGTGATTACGACGGACTTTTGATCACATCAAAATTCCGTGGCAACCGATCAAGTGAGACTAAACTGCTATGTTTATAACATTCATTCAGTTATCTCATAACTCTTTGTGAATTCCAATTATTGTATCACATTCCAGATAATTAGAAAATGTTAGACTTTCCGATCGAACAATCGAACACCCAAGTTTTCCCGTTACAGCTCAACACATGAAATAAGTCTAACAACATTCAGTTCGTGCCTCAGTACCAACGGTCTAGCCGTAGAAGGGTCAAGCCGACGCCTCACATGTGGCACGCCGTACTGCCCCAAACCCGAAGGTTCAAAGGGCAGTTCAAGACGGTCACATAATCGAGTTAAGGTTTGTTGTCTTCTAGAGGGTCCATCGAGTTACTTGCACTACTTAGAACGTCGTTAAACTACGGAAAAATCCAACACTTGGAAATTTCCCGACAGGGGAAAAATTGGGTATTTATATCCGGTCGAACTTTTTAACATATTCTAAAAATTATCCGGAAAGCCACATAGACAAAATCTGATAATCCGATCGAACATTCGAATCCCCAAAACAACCCAGAAAATTCAACTCTTGAATAAATTTTAAAAATTCCCAGAAAACTCAGCATAATTTATCAGGAATTACTGTGCAAACAATGAGGGCTGACGTCACCAGATAGCCGCGGAACCGCCGCAGAAGCTAGGCTTCTGCCGCGGTTCCGCCGCAATAATTACTGTTCATCGAAAAAATTTTGCATCGTAATTCTTATTTTTCCCTGCTGAATTTTTTAGCAATTTTTAATTTGGAAAAATCCCAGTTTTTGAAAAAAGGACAGAGAGCAATTTTGAAATGGGTTTTCGGGTTCGTTCGGACTTCAAACTCCGTCTAGACTTCGCCTAAGGCTCTAGCTTGGCTCTGATACCACTGTAGGGTTCCTAGGCACTCTCAAGAGGTCTCACAAGGCATCAACCATGCCAATTTCAAAATTTACGGTGTCGAGAAACCCTAAACAACGGATCGTTGGCTAGATGTCTAGGAGAAAAAGAAACTAGTTAACAACTTAACTAAAGTTTAAACGGAAATACAACCTTTGTAGATCCGGTGCTCCACCTCCATAGCTCCGCAACGAAGTCCCCTCGCTGTCCAAATGAATTCCCGGGCTCTAGCGTCGGCTTCGTCGGAGAAATAGCGAGCTAGGTCGTCGATGTCCATGCCGAAGATGATCTACGTCGAGGCATCGCTAGATCAAGCTCCACCTTCACCAAGCCATGAAAACTTGTGAAGGAAACACACTCTACTACTTGGCAAGAGGTAGAGGATGAAGAAATAGGAAGTGGGTAGACTTTAGTTTTGGATTTCTCACTCTTTTTCTCACTTTGCCATTAAAGCTTTCAAGCTTTTTCTTGATGTGAAGAAGAAGAAGATGAAGAATATGATAAGTGTTGATTAAAAAAGGAAAAGAAAATCAAACCTTATCATATTCAAACCATGGTTTAGTGTAGAGAATGAATCATGGTTAAATGGAATGGTTAGGGTTTAGGATGAGACAAAAATGGTGGACTAGGTCAAGGTTTCATGAAGCTTCAACTAAACAACAAAAAAGCCACCATTATTTTCTCTTTTCCATTTATTTTCCAAAATGTATAAACAAATAAATGAATAAAAGAATAAGTAAAAACCCTAATCATCCACTTAACCATAGTTTAATACTTTACACTTAACCAAAAAGCATGTATCATCAAACATGATACAATCATGTGCACAAAATCATATTGCATATGCAATGCGCACACCCGAGTGAGAAAATCCATTTAAAGTGAACCGATACTAGTTAATGCAAAGTAATATATCAAATATATAATTATACATTAAATCATTAAATCGACACTTGATTTAACGATCCGGCCATATCACATATAACCGACTAGTATCCAGTGTATCGGTTTATCGAATCAATCCTTGATTCGACAACTAGGGTATATCGCATATAACCTAATCGATACATTCATCGCGAGAATGGAATACGGTATAACATACATGCATTATTCTCGGTCCCGCACATATCTCATATGCGCTCCTATTTCGTTTCGCTTGAACCAGGAAAGCTCTGTGTAGGACTCTAAAGACTCGTCAATACGCCGGCAGCAGATGATGATCATATCAAGCACCCACAAGCCGCAAGCGGTCTGCTAAACGTAACGGCCACCCGGGTATTGAGCGATCAGAAGATCGACGAGCAAGCCCGCTCACACTCCTGTGAATCCAACCAGTAACACTACCGTACAGTCCGGTCTGATCGTCTGATATGTCGCATATCTCACCTAGGGGTGGTAAACGTCAGACCCCAATAGCTCGATAAGTCGTGTCGATATGAGGTCTATAACAATTCGAGAAACTACTGGTAACACTTACCAGTAAATCTCAGCAACCCTGGCCAGGGATTTCCTGTTATAGCCAATCGAACACAGCGCAATATCAACCCCCTATACCGGGAGAGACGAATCCCCTCCTATCGCTCATTGCCTCCATGTGATTCGGGACTGTACCCAAAAACCACCGTTTTGCACGCCCTCTTGGACATGGTAAGATGGAAATCAAAGCACAGTGGGAACCACACAAGACTCTATGACGATCTCGGGTCAACAGACTACTCTGTACCAGTGTCACCAGAGAACTGCCATTTGACGTCAGGTATAATACCATCTGGGAGTTCTCGGCGAGTCCGTCCAGTGTACCCAGTCTCTACTGAGCACCCGTATATCATCTCCGATGTCAAACACCAATGGATATGGGATCATCCATCGCCCATCTGTATGGGTCGAGAAGGTACACGCTAGTCTACTCTGGTATATCGATGCCCTATCTCGATACACCCACGACTAGGGACTTTGAAGGATGTACTTATGGACTACCATGTCCCCACTAGTATGATCCGCATCACAGTCCAGGTAGTCAAGTACACATCCTAAGGGCTTTACCAACATGTATCAGAGAGACAATCAGTGTACACATTAAGGTAAAGGTCAACCAGATAGCATACTATCATGTCGAGCAAGAAAGTCCTCCCTATATATGTCCCAGCATCCACTACAATATACATCCTGTTAGTTGTATGTATGCCCTAGAGGCCAGTATTGTACAGATTATGTATATTATATTGGATGCTTGGACATATATAGAGATGACTTTCTTGCTCGACATGATAGTATGCTATCTGGTTGCTATTTATCTTAACATGTACACTAGTCTCTTTATACTGTCTTATAGTTACATGTTGGTAAAGCCCTTAGGATTTGTACTTGACTACCTAGACTATGATGCAGATCATACTAGTGGGGACATGGTAGTCCATAAGTACATCCTTCAAGGTCCCTAGTCGTAGGTGTATCGAGACGGGGCATCGATATACCAGAGTAGACTAGCGTATACGCTTCTCGACCCATGTGATGGGCGATGGATGATCCCATATCCATTGGTGTTTGACATCAGAGATGGTGTACGGGTGCTCAGTGGAGGCTGGGTACACTGGACGGACTCGCCGAGAACTCCCAGATGGTATTATACCTCACGTCAGATGGCAGTTCTCAGGTGACACTTGTACAGATTAGTCTATAGACCCGAGATCGTCATAGAGTCTTGTGTGATTCCCACTGTGCTTTGATCTCCACCTTACCACGTCCATGAGGGCGTGCAAAACGGTGGTCTTTGGGTACAGTCCCGAATCACATGGAGGCAATGAGCGATAGGAGGGGTTTCGTCTCTCCCGGTATTGGGG
Source organism: Agapanthus africanus (assembly GCA_030015575.1). Lineage (NCBI taxonomy): Eukaryota > Viridiplantae > Streptophyta > Magnoliopsida > Asparagales > Amaryllidaceae > Agapanthus > Agapanthus africanus. The sequence continues at coordinate 617,680,753 of CM057341.1, forward strand.
GTTGATGTTGCGCAGTGCTCGATTGGCCGTAACAGGGAAGTCCCTGGCCAGGGCTGATCAGAGATTTGCTGGTAAGTGTTACCAGTAGTTTCTCGACCCGTTACGAGCCTCACAACAGCACGACTTATCGGGTTATTGGGGTCTGACGTATACCACCCCTAGACTTGATATGCGACGTATCAGACGAAGAGACCGGACTGTACGGTAAGTGTTACTGGTCGGATTCGCAGGAGTGTGAGCGGGCTAGCTCGTCGATCTTCTGATCGCTCAATACCCGGGTGGCCGTTACGTTTCGCAGACCGCTTGCGGCTTGTGGGTGCTTGATATGATCATCATCTTCTACCGGCGTATTGACGAGTCTTTAGAGTCCTACACAGAGGTTTCCTGGCTCAAGCGAAACGAAATAGGAGCGCATATGAGATATGTGCAGGACCGAGAATAATGCGTGTATGTGATACCGCATTTCATTCTCGCGATATATGTTTCGATTGGTTATATTCGATATGACCTAGTTATCGAATCATTGATTCGATAAATCGATACATTGGTTTCTAGCCGGTTATGTGCGACATGACCGGATCATTGAATCAAATGTTGATTTTATGATTTAATGCATAATTATATATTTGATATATTGCATTGCATTAACTAGTATTGGTTCACTTTAAACGGATTTTTTCTCACTTGGATTGCACATTGTATATGTGATATACTTTTGTGCACTTTTTGTATCATGTTTGATGATACTTGATCATATGGTTAAGTGAATAGAATTAAACCATGGTTATTTTGTAATTAGGGTTTTCCATTTTTTATTTATTCATTTATTTGTTTATTTATGTGGATAAATTCAAAATGAGAATGGTGGCTATTCTTGTTTCTTATATGAAGCTTCATGAACCCTTGACTTTAGCAACCATTCTTATCCTCTTACTTAACCCTAACCCACTCTACTAACCATGGTTTATTCTCTACACCTAACTTGAGTTAGAGTTATGATAAGTATAGATTTTCTTTTTATTTTAAAAAAGACTTATCATAATTCTAGCTCTTCTTCTTCTTCATCTTCAAAAGAAAAGCTCAAGGTCCATCAATGGCAACTTGAGTTAAAGTGAGATAAATCCAATTCTAAAGTGAACCCACCTCCTATTTCTTCACCCTCTACCTCTTGCCAAGTTGTTTTGGGTGTTTACTTCACAAGTTTCACAAGTTTGTGAAGTCGGAGCTTGAGTTTGTGCAACCTCGACGTAGATCGTCTTTGACACGAAGCCAACGACCTATTCCGCACGTTTCTCCGATGAAGCCGTCACGAGAGTCCAAGCTTCAAGATGGACAGCGAGAAGACTTCGTTGCGGAGCCGTGGAGGTGGAAATCCGGATCTACAAAGGTTGTAATTTCCGTATCCTAGTAGTTAAGTGTTAACTAAGTTTTCTTTTCGCCTAAACATCTAGTTAAAGATCCGTAGTCTAGGGTTTCTCGGCACTAAAAATTTTAAATTGGCATATTCGATGCCTTGTGAGACCTTACTAGAGTGCCTAGGAACCTTTCACTGGTATCAGAGCCTAGCTAGAGCCTTAGGCGAAGTCTAGACGCGATTTGAAGTCCGAACGAACCTGAAACACCAAATCTATATTGCTCTCTGTACATTTTCTAAAAACCGGGATTTTTCCAGATTAAAAATGCCTAAAAAATTCAGCAGGAATATCTAAGAGTTATGGTGAAACACGATCTCTTAATTCTTCTATACAGGCGCGGAAACGCGGCAGAAGCATGCCTTCTGCCGCGCTTCCGCGGTGTACTGTTCATATTACTGAATACAAATTGCACAGTAACTCATAGTTAATTATGCTGAATATTCTGGGAATTTTTAATATTTATTCAAGAGTTGAATTTTCTGGAATAGTTTTGGTGATTCAGTGTTTCGATCGGGGTATCAAATTTTGTCTATTTGGCTTTCCGGATAAATTGTAGAATATGTTAAAAAGTTTGACCGGATACAAATACCCAACTTTTCCCCTGCCGAAAAAATTCCAAGTGTTGAATTTTTCTGTGGTTAAAAGACGTTCGAAGTAGTGCAAGTAACGCGATGGTCCCTCTAGAAGACACAAACCTTAACTCGATTATGTGACCGTCTTGAACTGCCTTTTGAACCTTCGGGTTTGGGGGAGTACGGCGTGCCACATGTGAGGCGTTGGCTTGACCCTTCTACGGCTGGACCGTTGGTACTGAGGTATGAAGTGAATGTCTTTGAACCTATTTCATGTGTTGATCGGTGTTGGGAAAACTTGGGTGTTCGAATGTTCGATCGGAAAGTTTGATATATTCTATTTATCCGGAATTGGATACAATAATTGGAATTCACAAACAGTTATGAGATAACTGGATGAATGTTATAAATCTAGCAGTTTAGTCCCATACGATATTGAAAAGAGTTTTCGATAATGAGACTAAAATGCGTGATTTATATCTGTTAGGCATGCGATGTCTAAAGTTGTTGCGGATTCCAATTATTGTAGTTTTACACTTTCTTTTCTGTGACCGTAAGTGTAGTATGTTCATATCGCCGGTTTCGTTGCTATACGTCAACGACAATTGGGGTATGCATACTTACTTACGTTGATGACATGTGATGTTATGTGTTGCTGGGTATGTTATATTGGATCGTCGTGTTTGAATAGCAGGGTTTTTTTTTATGTGAGATGAGTATTTTTCATTTTCATTCATGTATAAAAACTTGTATGTAATATTCTTTCATTTGGGGCGCTTCCAGGTAGCGAAAGTTGTCACCCTTTGTATATTATTTACTTTTCCGCATTAGGATAGACCCAAGGAGGGGAGCACAAGTAACCGGATTCTGGAGTCCAGTGGGAGACCAACTCGAGAAGTCGAGTCCGGGTCTCCTAACCCTAGAATTGGCAGGGTTGCTTGCCGCTCTCGTAGGGGTCTAGGGGTGTGGGATTGGCTATTCATCACGACCGTGGAATCCGTGTTTTATACTGGCTCGTATTGAAAACACGGACGTCCTAGTATATCCAATATTTCATATGTTTATTCTGCTGCAATATCTGTGATGTGATTCTGTGATGGATATAGTATATAGTATATATGATATATTATATAGACGTTACTTATGTTTTACACCCGCGCTAGCCCTGCCCTGCT